>NC_069400.1:54472608-54515108 GCF_026875155.1 Cherax quadricarinatus
CTATTGAACGATTAATTTTTTTGTTCAATATAACGCGATTTACTTGTGAGGATATTAGCAATTGTTTACCTAACAAATCAGTTGTCGTGCATGAGAAGCAACGGAGACAAAATGAAAATCCACAAATCAGTGGTTAATAAACCTTCAAACAGTATAAAAAGAGTGTACCTACTCCCAGTAACACACATAATGGGAAAATCCCATTTAGGCATTTATCAAGCTTGTGGATACAACAGACAGTAAACAAACTGTCGCACATAAACGTTACTCAAAATGTGTACTTTGTGATGGAACAATGGGCACGTATTGTATGCAATAACATCAATGGAGGCAAATTAAACTTAGTGTTTTCAGCTGAAAGTGCATCAGTGTTTAGAGTGAACCAAGGGAGGTATTTGCCTAACTGAAAGAAGGTTTTAAATGCAAGGGTATGCATTCTACGCAGTTTGCCAAATACTTTTGCTGAATAACAGATGCAGACTTCCACAGAATCAGGAAAGTCTATCAAGCATACATATTAAATGTGAGAGATAAGTTTAAAGCATCTGCTCTCCCGATAGCGCGAGTTGTGTTATCTATTAAATTACACAAAACCAATGTGTAACATTATTTGATCAAGGTCACAAAGGTCCTTATAAGAAGAACAGTGTTGCAGAAACTGATAAACAACCCTATGCCCAAAATTACAGTTAGATATAGGCTGTTTTTACACAATTCTGGTTAACAGACATTTGACCTAGCCAGATCACTGTTGGTCTAGGAAAACGGGAAAAAAGACAGGTAGAAACGGTGGTAGTAGATGATTTGCCTAAGTCTGGCAGATCCAGGGATTTAAGTAATAACTGTGGCAGCACTGAAGCTGCTAAGGTCAAGTTAGCCTGTTGACATACAGACGGACATATTAGTCCAATTGATTAATCATTGGATGTGATTATTATTCACTGTTTTGTGCAAAATATAGTAAGTAAAAATGTGTTCACTTGCTGAATACCGCAGGAGGCCACATGATATGTGGTTCCCATTCCCTCTAAAAGTAGGACAGATAGCTTGATATTGATTCAGAGAATGTACTAATAGTTACGAGAATAACCGCTGATCATGTACCACAGCAAATATTTTCGTTACTGGAGAAATGAATGAACGTTGATAGTTTTGGGATTGAGATGCGGATAGGTATTGATGTAAATAAACGAGCCTCACAAGTGTCTCAGACTTATAACCAATATTTGGACACTGTCGAAAATATGAAGATGGACAGTATTGGGTTAGGTTACATGGAAATTAAATCCACCTCATGCCTAGCAATTATCGCATGGCTTTGGACAATATGAAAGCACAATTACATGAGTCAGGAAGATCAAGAGCTACTGACGGTCTATGATAATATCATACAAGATACAGTTGGACAATTAATTCTTCCATTTGGGAAAATTAGTCGAGGATAAGTTGAAGACAAACGCTCATTATCTCGCGCACCTATGGAGTCAGAAGAATTCTGAAACCATGCCATGCGTGTTGTTATAATTGCAGCGCACGTGCAAATAAGAGTAGCAAGTCATAATGGACTATTGTTGATGGACCCTCACTAACTGAGAAGCTTGGAGAGTGATTATGAAATTCGACAAACCCATATGCCTACCACGGCTTGAATTTTTCCTAAGGCTTTCTTAAGCAGTAGGACTACAGAAATGGTAGAGATTATATCGATTCTTGTGGCCTGAAGATTCCACATGATCCTCAAGTCATGTTGTGAAAACTTATCGTTTTAATCAGTATTATTTGGTGCAAACAGCTCTCCATTCTTACTGAAGCTACTCTAAATACACATTTTGATGAAATCTGAAAGTCCCTTCAAAGAAATCTTTTATTAAAGAAAGTTTCTGTGTGGACGATCTTCAAGGTAAGGTGATTAAAGAGGAGGATTCGAAAAAATCCTTATACAGAGAAGCTAACAAGGAGATGAAAGAAGCATATGATGCCTCTAAGATGTGAATACATATTCAAAGCAATTAAGGGAACTTATCAAAGAAGATTTCCTGAAGCTGAAATTCTGATTGCAACAATATGCTGGACTTAATTGGAACCACACAGGAAGATATTTGAGTCCTCCAAAACGGATAAACAAATAATTCATGCAGTACACTCATAATTTTGTTTACTGTCAGAGGTATCCACAATGTTTTGATCCTTAGGGACTCGTTCTCACCATTACCATAAAAGGTTAAAAGCTTATGCAAGAAGCATGGAAGCTCAAATTGGATGGGATGAGACAACGTGGGCTCTAGAATGACGGTCAAGCATGGGATGAAATATCCAGGGTGTTTTAAAGAAACTTCATCAAAATAAATTTCCCAGACAAATAGGTCAAGAGGGAAAACGTACACATTTCATTGTTCTGTGATGCGTCAACGAGGTCTATGGCGCTGTAGCTTACATGAGAATGCTGTGTAAGAGTACATAATACTTCAAAAGGCCGGTAAGCACCTTGATGGTGAGTCAGAAACAGACAGTAACAATGGAACTGACAGCACTCTATGTAAGTAAAAATTAGCTGTCTTATCTCAACACAGTACTTGTCATCTCACTCTTGAGAAAAAACCGTGATCTGGGTGTGATAATGAGGCTTTCTCCTAGTGGTTATCGAAATAATAAGAGTAAGTTGGTCTATGTAAAGATCTAGATGTAGCAGAAATAAATAAGAGATGCAGAGGTGATTTATCTCTTTCTCAACGTCTTACCCAAGAGAATCCAGCTGACATGTTGTCCACTTGGTGTCCCACTCAAGAAATTGTGGATAATAAATTGGCTCCACAGGACCGAATGGACTCTCTAACCCCCCCACCCAATGAAATAACTGGCCTCGGCAAAAAGCTACATTTTCCCGAAGTAAACAGTCTGGCTTTAACACAGCTGAAATAAGTTGTGTAAATGCTGCAGACACAACTGAAATAGTCATGTGGAGCTAATTCATCTTTGGTAAATCTTAAAGAGTAGAGCTCTTGGGCCATTAATTCATTAAAGGAATTATCCTGATTATGAATTTCTTGAACCATTTAACTACTGGATGAAACTAATCAGAAAGATGGTTTACTCTACAGAATATAACTTTCTAGAAACACAAGATAAATCCTCAAAGAAACAGGTTTTGATTAATTCTTTTTAGGACTTTTCTCGACTCAAGAAAGATTATAAGATGTCGAGGAGTATTCATACTTCTTCACTACCTAAAGAAAGCCATACTATCCCATATTGATCCCCAAGAATCATTGGCTAACAAAAAAATCTATTGTGCAAATCGACCACAGTAACGTGGTACTTGGTGGGGTAGCTGACACACTTGTCATTTACGACAATCCTACTGGATACCGCAAGGTCGACCAAAGTGTGAAAAAAAACAAATAGCAGGGTCTGTATTACTTGTCGTCTCTACGATTTGCGAGATGTCAGTAGCAGGTCCACCTCCATATCCCTCCTGTAAGGAGTTTGTCTATCACTCCATTTGAGGTGACAGATGTAGATTACGTGGACCAATAAGTTTAACCAAAACAGTAGTCAAAGTTCCCATCAAGGTGTACTTCGGTTTGGTCACTTGTGCTAGACTAGAGCAGTACATAGAAGTAGCCAACTGACATGTCTGCTGAAACCTTTATCTAATTATTAAGAAGTTTGCACGGCCAAAGGGGAATGTCCTGACAGATGTTTGAAGATAATGACGAACTTGTTGCCGGAGCTGCTTATATAAGCCAAGATCTTTGATCAACCAGAAGTACAACAGATGCTGAAATCAACCGTAGTGTTGTTGGATTATACATTCCTCCTAAATCTCCATGGCTCGGCGGATTTTTGAATGACATGATCGGCATTGTAAAACGTAGTTTAAGGAAGGACTCTTCATTGTTAGCAAGAATTCGTGCAGTTGTGACTGAAATAGAAAATAGAGTCAATCTCAACATAAGAACATACATAAGAAAGGATAGGATCTCACTGACTAGGAGGCCTTACTGGTCAATACTAGGCTGGTCCATATACATTCCATCACAAACAAAAACATTTGCCCAACCCATTTTGCAATGCCACCAAGAAATAAGCTCTGTTGTGAAAGTCCCACTCAAATCCAACCATCCCACTCATGTACGTATCCAACCTAGATTTTAAATACCAAAGTCCCAGCCTCTTAAAACCACAACTAGTAGACTGTCCACTCTTCAACTACTATTTTCAACCAATACTTTCCTTATGGTCCTTTCTAAATCTAAACTTATCTAATTTAAATCCATATTACTGCGGGTTCTCTCTTGGAGAGACCTCCTCATGTCCTATTATATCCCCTTTATTAATATATCGTCCTTTATACACTTCGATCAGGTTATTCCTCATTTCTTCGTCTAATCAAGTGAATGTAACTAAGAGTCTTCAATCTTTCTTCATATGGAAGATTTCGAAGCTTTGTATTAATTTAGTCTTCCTACGCTGAAGGTTTTCTACGTATTTATTTCCATTTTGTATACGGAGACCCAGAACTGTGCTGATAATCCAGGTGAGGCTCATTACTAATGATGTATTAAAAGCGGCTGTATGACCTCTGGACTTCTGTTGCTTACACTTCTTGTTTAAATCCCAGTTATCTAGTTGCTTATTATCGTACGCGTAGGGCATTTGCTGTCTTGTTTAAGGTTGCTGCCTCATCATAACCCCATGTCCTTTTCGCATCTGCTATGGCTAATGTTCTACATCATTTAACGTATATGTATAGGGTTATGGCACTCCCAAGCTTCAAAACCTTGCATTTATCTACATTGAAACTGCATCTGCACTTTTTGGACCATGAATAGAGTTTGTTTAAATCCTCCTGATGTTCCATAACATCTACGTTTGATTTCATTATCCTACCTATCTTTGTGTCATCGGCGAATGTGTCATATCACTAGTTATTCCCTCACTAAATCATTGATATATATTAAAACAACATTGGGCACCATACTGATCCCTGTGGAACGCCAACGTGGTTACAGATCCCACTCGGATTTAACCCCATTTTTGGACTCTCTGCTTCCTGTCAGGTGCCATGACTCGATCCACGAGGAGCACTTTTCCCCCAATGCCATGAGCCTTGACACTTTTCTTTAACAGTCTATGGTGCGGTACTCTATCAAAGCCTTTACTTAAAGCTAAGTAATATTATTTCAATTCTTTATTGTGGTCATCAGCATCAAAAAGCTTTATGAATGAAAGTAATAAATTAGTTTGGACAAGACCGGCCTCTTGTGGAAATCAATGCTGGAGTATCATTAATCATATATTGCTTATCGTGATGACTTCTTATTATCTCTGCTATAATTGACTCTAGTAATTTGCTACATTGAGTGGGTCAGGATTATGGGGCGGTAAATTGACGGTAACGACTTGCTACCCTGCTTTAAAATAGGGTGTTTCATTAGCCATTCTTCCAACATATCAGACATATACCGTATGTTTGAAGAGAAAAATGAAAAATTTTAGTTTTGGCTTCACAGAGTTCCATTTTGCAGTCCGTAAGTAACCCTCTTGAAAAAAACCTCATCAGGACCCGGCGACTTATGTTTGCTTCTTCTGTCTATATGTTCACAACATCTCACTGTGACTGTTGATGTTACATAATTTTTCTTCTTCTAAACCCACCTGTAACACAATTAATTACCTGGAATATTGTTAGTGTCTTCTGTGTAAAAACTGAGGAAATTAATTATTTTAAATCAAGCCATTTCATTTCTTTGTCAGTAAGGTGGCCATAGTTATTTTTAAGGGGACCTATCTTATATCTTACTTTTGTTCTATTAGACTGGAAAAAATTTTTGGGGTTAGTTTTAGAATCCCTA
Organism: Cherax quadricarinatus; assembly: GCF_026875155.1. Lineage (NCBI taxonomy): Eukaryota > Metazoa > Arthropoda > Malacostraca > Decapoda > Parastacidae > Cherax > Cherax quadricarinatus. The sequence continues at coordinate 54,478,464 of NC_069400.1, forward strand.
GCAGACTTTAATTTCATAGTTCCCGTTTAGCTTTTCTTATCCCCTTTTTGATGTCCCTCTTAATGGTCAATATACTGATCATATGATGACCCTCCCCTCCTTTTGATACGCTATGAAATTCTTTTCTTATGCCTAGTAGATATTTGTAGCCTATTTATTCATCCATTTTGGGTCATTTTATTTGATCTAATTCTTTATATGGGATTATCGCTCTTGGCTGCCTAATAATATTAAAAATAATTAATAATAATAATAATAATAATAATAAAATAATAATAATAATTATGAAGAGTTATAATTATGAAGAGTTATATTATCTACATTTGAGGGTTATAATTATGAAGAGTTTCTTAGTGGTTTCCAGTCCCTGGTGCATTCAAGAACTGATGTTGATGATATCGCTAAGTTCAACTACCTTAAATGTCTTGTGAACGGAGAACCCTCCGAACCGATTAAGTCGTCACCGGTGGTCAAAGATAATTATCATCTAGCCTTTTGTGTCTTGTCAAACAATTACTTTGATACTGACAAAGCCAGGGTGAGACATGCAGTCAGAATCTTAAGCTTGAAGCCGTCAAAACATTGATTTTTAGACTTACAGTCATTTAGGATCTCATTAAACAATTGTTTCAGGTCTCTTGAGACTAAGTATGACCTAAAGCAATGCGATTGGTTTATCAGTGGTATTGTACAGGATAATCTGTCACCACAAACCATTGAAAGATTAAATATTATCTTCTACAAATGCTATTTCACTTCTGAAGAAATTAGCAAAGGTTTACAAGCTATAGTTTCTTGCATGCAAGCAACGAGACATGATGATAAACCTACAAATACTAATGTGGATATCAAACCTTCAACTCAGAATAAAAAGAGTATATCTACTCACAGAATGGGAAATCCCATTTAGGCGCTTATCAAGCTGTGAATACAACGGACAGTAAAAAGACTGTCACACATAAACCTACTCCAAAATGTGTTCTTTATGATGGATCACATTGGGCATAGTATTGCATTAAATACACAACAATGGAGGCCCGGAAATAACATGCACAATGACTGAAACGGTGCTCTATGTGTTTAGGTAAACAGAAGGAAGGTAAATACTCGCTGAAGAAGTGCTTTAAATGCAAGGGTATGCACCATGCAGCATTATATAAGCCCACTTGTGCTGAGAAACAGACGACTTCCACAAAAACAGGAAATCAACAGACAACACCATTAAATGTGAGAGACAAGTCTAAATCGACAGCTAACACTATTTGATCAAGGCTCACAAAGGTCCTTCATAAGAAGAACAGTGTTCCAAAAACTATATAAACAACCCCATGCCAAAATAAAGTTAGATATAGCTGTTTTTTTTTCCAAAGTTCTGGTAAACAGACATATTACCTAGCCAAATTCATTGTTGGCCTGTGCAGATCCGGTGATTAAAGAAACAGTTGAAGCACTGAAAGCAGCCAATGTCAAGTTTGCCTGTCCAGACATACAGACACACTCAGTAAAATTCATTTAATCATAGTGATTATTATCACTGTTTTGTGCAAAATATAGTGAGTAAACATGATGTTTACTTGCTAAAAACAGCTGGGGACCAGGTTGTGGGTGGCCCAATTCCCACTCAGAGTGGGACAGAAGCTGATATTGATTCTGTGGCAAACGTACTATTTGCAAGGATAACCGCTAATCATGTACCACAACAAAAATTATCATTACTGGGAGAAATGAATGAGTAAGTTGATAAGTTGTGGAATTCAGATGCGATAGGTAATGATGCAAATAAACCAACCCCACAAGAGTCTCAGACTTATAACTAGTATATGGACACTGTCAGATATGAAGATGGACAGTATTGGGTTAAGTTACCATGGAAATTAAATCCACATCTACCTAGCAACTATCACATGGCTCTCGGGTAAATGAAAGCACAAATACACGAAGTCAGAAAGAATCCAGAGTAACTGACTGTCTACGATAATATCATACAAGAACAGTTGGACAATAATTTCATTGAGGAAGATAAGCTGAAGACAGAAACTCATTATCTCCCTCACCACGGAGTCAGAAAGGATTCTGAAACCACTCCACTACGCATTTTTTGTAGTGACTGTCTGATTCCCAGTTTCTCACTAACTGAAAATCTTGGAGACGTGTTTATGAAATTTTATACAAATTCATATGCCTACACGGCTGATATTTCCAAAGATTTCTTAAGAGTAGGACTACAAGGAGCACATAGAGATTATACTCGATTCTTGTGTCCTGAAAATCAACATGATCCTCAAAGTCCTGTGAAAACTTATCGTTTCAAGTCCAACTTTATTTGATGCAATATCCTCTCCATTCCTGGTAGAAGCTACTCTAAATACACATTTGAAGAAATCTGGAAGTCTCTTCAAAGAAATCTTAAATAAAAGTTTTTATGTGGACAATCTTCAAGGTACTGTGAATAAAGAGGAGGATTTGAAATCCTTTTACAGAGAAGCTAACAAGGGAATGAAAGATGAAAATATGCTTCTCAGGATGTGGTATACATATTCAATTCAATTAAGGGAATTAATCAAAAAAAATTTCCTTGAAAATGAAATTCCTGATTGCAACAACATGCTTGGAGAGGATTGGAACACATAGGAAAACACTTTGAATCTCAAAAGAATAAACAATAAACCATGCAGTAGACTCGCCAAACGTAGTTTACTGTCAGAGGTATCACAATGTTTTAATCCTCTAGGACTTGTCTCACCAATTACCATAAAAGGTAAAATCATTGTGTAAGATGCATGGAAGCTCAAAATAGCTTGGGATAAAAACTTGTCTCTTGAAATTAAGTCAGTAATGGGATGAAATATCCACGGCGTTCAAACAACTTCACTAATTAAATTTCTCAGACGAATACGTCAAGAGGGATACAAGTACACATTACATGTGTTATGTGATTCTGTTACAAAAAACGCTATATTTATTACTCATGGATATCTCCAGTGAATACTACAAATGTCTGCCCCTCTAGCATTCAGCATGTTACTGGGTTTTTGTAATAAATAGTCAGTGTACTGGTCCAGTTACCCATTAAAGTTGAATTAAAATTAAGATACGTTTATTAACATAGTTAAAGTCGCCTTGGTGGGCAATATCAAAGTAAATGCTTTATATAATAATAATATATTATTATTATTATAATCACAGGGAAGCGCTAAACCCGTAGGATTATACAGCGCATGTGGGGGATGGAATGTATTCACGCTTAATTCAGGGAACCGGACGACAGATGCAATTCCCTAGATCAAGAGCCCCTTACCAGCGTCAAGAAATTTATATAATACAGGATATAAGCTCCTACACTTCTCTCGTTTTGCAAAAGTAAGATATACAGTATAATAATGCTGAAGGAACATTTCATATCTTTATGTCTCTTTAAGTACCGTCTGGTACACTGTCAACAATTATAAACATTGCTAATATATACAAGTGAGTGTGAGTGAATGTGTATATGTGCTCCAAGTAGTTCTTTATGTCTCAAGACTCGACTTAAGTTAATTAGTGACTGACTAAATGTCCTCAAATAATCTATCTTCCTGACCAACCTGGCAATCATATCAGCTTGCTTGAATAATAAGACGACCGATTCGCCGAACAGCAATATAAGAAGCAGCAGAAGCTCAATGTCAGGAACAAGGAGATAAAATAACGACCCTAACTGGGGACCTTCTGCAGATCCTCCATAAAAGGCATAAAACTCCCTTAATACTGAATCTAGGTTCAGCATAGCCAAATCCCCGATTACGACAGTGCGCAGATGCCAGAATAAATTAGGTCAGAAGCTATAACTCAGAGTGTCAGTACGACACACAACCTCAATAAAACTTCGAAAATCACTAAGTCTAAACTATACTCTGTGAAGAGAGTTACACAGAGTTCCGAGAAGTTTGTTTTGTCTCACCACCGAAATCATACTCTACCAAAACAGAGGCTAAATAATAAACTAACAGCTAAAGAGAGAAAGATGTTTGTCGAACCAGGACCAGCAGAGAAGAGAGTGAACAAGAGAGGCCAATCTCCCATCTTAGGTACGGTCATGCTACTGATCATGTGACTCGCCCAGCTACTGCAGCACGGTGCTAGGTACATGCTGACACAGGCAAGCGAGGTGGTAGTTAACAAGGTAGTTTGCCAGTGTGGGCAGCTAATCAACACTCAAACAATGAGCCCAGAATAAAGTGTAAATATTACATCCTACCTAATGACATAAGCTAAGTCAAATAGTTGTATAAAGCTAGATATTTTCTATTTAGCTAGTACTGAATATATCAGCAATACAAAATTACATGAAAAGATAATATACATCATATATGCAATATGTACAATGGGCCCCATTCAGGGGGCACAATAGATGTGTCAACCACAGGTTACAGCACTGTAGCTTACAAAAGTAATGCTGAAGGAAGCAAACTAATTACTTCAAAGGCCCAGGTAGCACCCCTGAAAGTCAGAACAGTACCACAATTGGAACTGAATTCTCTGCTCAGATGTTGTGCTGAGCGTTTGTCAGCTGCTTCTGCTCGGTCCCGACACCTGGTGGAGGAGCTTTTGATACATCAACAACAATGGTGACTGGTTTTCACCGGAGAGTTAATAATGTTTGTATTTAACTAATACGGGGCACAATCACCAGCGCATCGATTACTGTGTTAGTGCCAGCGATCATTCGTAATACATATGGCAGCCAACGTGAATTCCTGTGTGGCGTCGCCTTGAATGGACTTTCCCGGATTTTCGTCAAGTTTTGTGATATTCAGACTTATGAGCAGATTGTCAACCAGTACCAGGATGTTAGCAAACATCATCACCCCAGCACTCACTGTTCAGTTGCACGACGTTTCACGATACTATACGTGGGTACGTGTGCGAAACGTGCCTTTTGAGGCCAATGAAGTCGACATACATAACGCTTTTGAACGTTATGGGAAGATCCACCAGGTTACTATGGGTCGATGGTCTGACGGCCTCTATGCTGGTCTTCAAGATGGGTCCTTCACTTTGAAAATGTCCCTACACCAGCCAATTCCTTCGTACGTACACCTGGAGGATTTTCGTTCCCAGGTGTACGTTACGTATCCTGGACAGAGTCGAACTTGCTGCCTCTGCGGCGCTTTGGATCACATAGCGGCACAATGTGTTCAGCACCAGCCGCCCTTGGTACGTGGTCGTCGTCCGGACTGCGAGGTTCCCCGTCAGACTCCGGAAGACGAAGTCATCGAGGACTTGCAGCGCCTGACATCGTGGATTGCTGAGGTTGATCGGGCCATGCTAGCAGAGTCATCTTGTGTGACTCTACCTGGGATTGTCACCCATGATGAGGTGGAACACGTGAGAAGTGAGATCCCTCTAGCAAGAGAGGCGGATGACATGGAGGCTAATATTGTATCTACATTGAGCGATCTTTTAGCATCGCATGAGTATGATTCTGTGCCTTGTGTGCCTTTGTTGAAGTGTTCAGTTGAGGAGAGAGTACGTTTGGATGATGTTGATCAGTTAGTTAACGTGCGAGATGTAGAGGGTCCGAGAGTTCATACTGTTGTGGTAGACGTTCACAAGGAGAACACCTCAGGTACTGACATTGCTGAGGATGCTGTTTCTAGGAAGTGTGCGGCTACCCCGTCCAACTCCGACGACGTCTTGACCCCTGGACAACGTTCAGGGAAGAAGACGTGGTAGGAAATCATGAGTGGGGAGTCGCGCGGATCCAGGACAGCAGGTAATATCATGGAGAATGCCAAAGGTACGGGCGGTGCCTTAGGTGCTTGCCGAAGCAAAGAGAAAAAGGGTGTGGTGGCCCCTAGAGGAAAGCCTCCTTTGGCAAAGTTAGGTATGCAACTATTAATGTTAATGGTTTGAAAACTCTCAGAAAGCGTGTGCAGGCATGTGAGTGGTTGAATTGCTTTGCAGTGGATGTGTGTTTTTAGCAAGAGCATTATCATAAAGTAGGAAGTTTGTTTGCGATAGATGGTTATGATGTTTATATGACTCAATCGAGACCTCTGAAAGGTGGAGTGGCTGTGTTGATAACAGCGACCAGCCCGTTTGTGATGAAACATTGGGAGGAAGGGGGGGAGGGTCGGGTGGTGTGAGTCATGGGAGATTGGGGTAATAGAAGGGTTGGTTTCGTAGGAGTATATGGGCCGGCCGAACATGTTAATATTAAAAATACTTTTGTTAGAGATGTTCTAGTGTACTGTTTGAGGTCCTTGCCTGATATTACAGTGGTCGGGGGTGACTGGAACTGTGTGGTGCACCGTAAAGACGTTGAGCCGAGAGGGGCGGGTTTTTGTTCGATTATTTTGGGTGATTTGTTGTCTGGGCTGGGGTTGGTGGATGTAAGTGGAAGATGTGACTTAGGGATCGAGCATACTTTCGTGTGTAGGGGCTATGCGGCGCATTTAGATAGGGTTTATGTGTCTCGGCGGGTGGTTGTAATCAATGTGTGCGTGTTAAACGTCTATTTCTCTGACCATCACGGAGTTCTTGTGGAGCTTGACTGGGGGGTTCTCCCGAACCGTTTTAAGGGATATTGGAAGTTAAATATGCGACTGCTACAAAGTGCGGATGATAGGACACTGTTCACGGACTTATGGGCGTCTATGTGAGTAGACTCCTGGGAAGGGTGGGATTTAGCGTGACAATGGGATGAGGTTGTGAAGCCTCGAATTAAGGATTTTTATGTGCATCGGGGTAAGAAGGCCTCTCGCTTGGGGTATGGTTTTCTGAGGTACCTGGAGGGTTCTTTACGGCATTGTTATGCGCAGGGAGAGGCGTCTGGAATTTACCCAGTGGACGAGATTGACGATCTTAAGGAACAAATCCAGGTACTGAAAAATAAGGCTTTTGATGAGGCGCGTATTTCGAGTGGGATGGAGGAGCCTGTGTGGGGTGATAAGCCGTCTACTTGTGTCTTACATAGTCAGGCACAAAGGTGAAAGGCGACTGAAATTGTGAGTTTAGTGGTGCAGGATGGAGTTGATGGGTATAGCGAGGGACAGGTCTTAACAACAACTGAAGGAATAAGTTTTTATGTCGATACATGGTGTAAGCTCCAAATGCAAAGTAAAGAAGTGAGTGTGCATGCGATACAGGAATTGGGGCGGGGTGTACGATGCGAGTTGAGTGATCATGATCACTTTCTCATGGGCAGGCCTATAACTGAGGCAGAGGAGTGGGAATTGTTGCAGGGAATGAGCAAGGGTAAGGCGCCAGGCATTGACGGCATCCCGTGTGAATTTTATATCCAACATTGGGAGGTAATACAGACGTTTATGGTTCGTTTACTCAATGCGATGAAGGAGGGGGGGGTATTAGGTTTGTCTCAGCATACGGCGGTTTTGGTGTTAGTTAGAAAATGTGACGTACCCGTAGCGATTAAGGATTATCGACCCATATCGTTAATGTGTAGTGACTATAAATTATATGCAAAAATTTTAATGAATAGGATTAAGAAAGTATTTGATAAGGTAATCCATAAGGGTCAGTTTGGCGTGCCGGGTAGGTCGATGTATAATGGTCATGGGAATATCAAGGAGTTTGTCGAGGAATGCGGAACGAGGGGTAGGGGTGGTGTTTTGGCTTTAGACTGGCAAGCTGCTTTTGATAGTGTGGAAAGGGAGGTGCTGTGGAAGTTCATGTGGGCCCATTCTTTGTACAATAGTGCTGGTTTTAAAGTACAAATTAATGGGAAGTTAGGTGTCTTTGTTCACTTGAACACGGGCATTCGACAGGGATGCCCCATGTCTCAAATGATTTTTGCTTGTATGCAGGACCCTTTTTACTGAGCTGTTTGTGGGTGGGGAATAGATTCGTCTTGGGGTTCGGGTAGTGGTCGACCGGCCCTTGTGGGTTATGTAGATGATACTACTGTGCTATTACTTACGAGGGAGCAGTTGGGTTTTGTTGGGAGACTTGTTGATGTATTTGGTAAGGCTACGGGGATGTGCGTTAATAGAGAAAAATCGAAGATTATGGAGTTGGGAGAGTGGGTGGGAGAAGGGGTGGGTACAGAGAAGTGGACGGTGGTTGATCGTATCACTATATGTGGTATTCAGTATATGCGAGAGGTTGATCAGACGAGGGCATGTAAATCGGGGAGGGTGGTACATAGTGTTTTGCGGCGTTTAAATAGTCTACGGCCGCGACATTTAACCCTGCACCAGAGGGCGGTGGTCATTAATGTTCTGCTTTATAGTAAAGTATGGCATGTTGCTGCACTGTATCCTCTGTTGCAGGGGGACATCAAACGTCTTTTGCATAGAGTTTATAGATTTTTGTGGGGCTCGGGGTGCGATTGGCTCACAAGAGCGGTGGTAGAGACACCAATGTATCAGGGAGGGTTAGGTCTCATTCCTCTAGGGGCTCGTGTCATAGCATGTTACGTGAAGTGTCGTTTTCTCCGACTGAGTGGGATGCATGGTGGGTTAACTGAAATGTATCGCGACCTGCGCAGGTGGTGGGGAGGGAGGGATTTAATTAGGTGCGAGACAATGCTCCGCGTGTTATTGTGCATGCGGGACGTGCGGAGTGTTAAATTATGTACTTTGGAAAGGGCGGGTATGGAGAGAGTCGTGGTGCGAGTTGATGGAATGTACCCTATGTACTCGTGGAGTGATATATGGAGGCGAGTTCAACAGTTGCGTCTCCTTCCTCAAGTATGGGAAGTGGTTTTTAAATTTTTGCATGGAATCCTGCCATCCGGGGTGGTGTTGTATAATCGGCGTTTGGAGGAGGACCGGAGATGTTCGGCGTGCGGGGCGGAGGAATCCGCTTTTCACGTTGTGTATTTCTGTGAAGCTTTAGGTATGGTACGTGAGTGGTTCAGTAGGGCTTTGCTCTTTGTGGGGGGGGGGATGTTTATCGGCGCTTCGAACGTTGAGTTTTGATGTAGGTGAGGTTGACATGTGTGTACAACAAGCAGTGTCCTACGTTGTGGCCGATTATATTTGTGTCATGGGCAATGAGACACGTTGAAGGTAATGGTAGAATTCGGGTTTTAGCGGGAACGATTCATAGGACAAAGTGTCGAAATAGGTTGGTATGTGAGGGGAGATGGGAGAAAGACTTCCCGTATGAATATAAAGCCTTGGAGTTAAGAGATTTGAGATAATTTGTGAGCGTTCAGTGGGTAATCTAACGGACTGGTCAGCTGTGACTAATTGTGTATAATAGTTATGTGAATGTTTTGTTATCTCTGTGTTTATATACGTCTCCTATGTGATGGTGACGTCGCTATAACTGTTAAGATTTTGTATGTACAGAAATTAAAAGATCTTCCATCATCAGTGTTCAGTGGTCAGTCGTCACGTGAGGTCACAGACCCTGAGCTGCTTTGGGGATTAGCGTGGACGGTTACAAAGCATGGCTTGCTTCTGCAGTGTTTTAAAAACTGAGGTTGGAGAGTTGAAGGAGGAGGTCTTGCTTCTCCAGGAGGAGATTAGGAGGCTGAAGGTCCACCTCAATGGGCCTGGGAGAGAGTGTGAGGTGGTTGGAGATGTGGGGAATGAGGCTTCTAGCAGTGAGGTGCAGTCTGTCTCTCACTGTGAGGAGGCTGTAGGTGGGGAGGTAGCAACGGCTACCAGCAGAGAGGTGCAGCCCAGCTCCTGCTACAAGTGGCGAGTTGTTCACAGTAATGGGAGGCGCATCAGAGTAAGGAAAGTTAAGAGTGAAGATCTGAAGGTAGGAAATCGCTTCTCTGTTCTCCAGGATGAATGTACTTCAGTGGCCAGTGAAGGTAAGGGTACTACTGCCCCTGCTAATGAAGGTAAGCGCATTCTTGTGGTTGGTGACTCTCAGGTAAGATATGTTGACCGTGCTTTTTGTAATAGGAATAAGAGATGAGAGATAGAGTGTGCTTCCCGGAGCTGGTGTTGGGGACATTGTCAACAGACTGGATAATATCATGTCAGGTAATGGGAACAAGCCCATTATCTGTCTCAGTGCTGGTGGAAATGATATTGGGGAAAGGGGTAGGAGAGAAGAGCTGCTAGATAAGTACAGGTCAGCTATAGATTTCATTAAGTCTAAGGGGGGGATCCCAATCATATGTAGCATCTTGCCTAGAAGGGGAGTAGGAAATGAATGGTTGTCTAGGGCAATTGGTGTAAATTGCTGGCTAGACAGATACTGCAAGGGAAATTGCAATCCCATTCATTGACAACTGGAACAACTTTTATGGCAAACATGATATGTATGCAAGGATGGGGTTCATCTCTCTGGGGCTGGGGTGGTAAGCACTTGCAGACTCGATTGAGAAGGCCATTGGTGAAATGCCTATGATTTTAAACTGATGGAAGATAGAGGTATGGGTGTGTGTGGGAAACAAGCAGGTTGCAACACTAGGGTTGGAAACAGTAAATGTATAAAAGGCATTCAGCATGAAGTTATAAATAAAGACAAAAGAACAGGTCAGCAAACAAAGGGGGACAGCAGAGGGCAGCAAGGGACTAGCTCCCTTAAGGTTTACTATACTAATAGCAGGAGTGTTAGAAAAAAGATAGATGAGCTAAGATTAATTGCAAGTGCAGGAAACATAGATATTATTGCTATAACAGAGCCCGGGCTCAATCTGAAAGATAGAGAGATGCCCTCTGAATGTCACATACAAGGCTATAAATTATTCCACACTGAGAGGGTCAACAGGAAAGGTGGTGGAGTAGCGATGTATGTCAGAGACAATTTAAATTGTTGTGTTAGACAAGATATTAAATTAGAAGCGTCAGCCACTGAATCTGTTTTGGTTACAGCTTCTCGAGGGCCGAGAAAAACTAATTTTGGGTGTGATTTACAGGGCCCAAATCTTGATAGGGAGTGCAGTAAACTTCTATGGGACGAAATTCGTAAGGCATCTACATACGAAAATGTTGTGCTAATGGGAGATTTCAACTATAGACAGATTGACGGGAGCAATTTGACAGGAAATTTAGAGTCGGGTGACTTTCTTGATACGATCCAGGATTGTTTTTTTAAAACAGTTTGTGACAGAGCCAACTAGGGGAAATAACCTCCTTGACTTGGTTCTTGCCAGTAGGGAAACACTAATTAATAATCTTGAGGTTAATGATGAGCTTGGGGAGAGTGATCACAAATCACTCAGTTTTAACATATCATGGAATTCCCCTAATAATGGCAATCAAGTCTCCGTCCCTGACTTTCGCTTGGCTGATTTCATAGGACTGAAAAATTACTTAGGTGGGCTGAACTGGAATGACCTGACTAGGGGTCAGGTAGGTGGTGATGGTTGCCGATATGATGCTTTCCAGGGCATAGTTCTAGCTGCTCAGTCAAATTATGTTCCAAAGGGAAATCAGATCAAACAAAAATGATCCTAAATGGATGAACAATAGATTAAAATATCTGATTGGTCAAAAGAGAGGCATATATAGGCAAATCAAAGAGGAGAGGGGCAATTAAGAATCGATATATTCAGTTAAAGAGAGAAATAAAAAAGGGAATTAGAAAAGCAAAAAGAGATTATGAGGTTAAAGTTGCAAGAGAATCGAAGACTAACCCAAAGGATTCTTTCAGGTATACAGAAGTAAGATCAGGGACAAGATAGGCCCACTCAAAAGTTCCTCGGGTCAGCTCACTGACAGTGATAAGGAAATGTGTAGAATTTTTAACACATACTTCCTCTCAGTTTTTACACAGGAGGATACCAGCGATATTCCAGTAATGATAAATTATGTAGAACAGGACGATAATAAACTGTGCACTATTAGGGTCACAAGTGACATGGTCCTTAGGCAAATAGATAAATTAAAACCTAACAAATCCCCAGGCCCTGATGAACTGTATGCAAGGGTTCTAAAGGAATGTAAAGAGGAGCTTAGCACACCTTTGGCTAATCTTTTCAACATATCACTACAAACTGGCATGGTGCCAGATAAGTGGAAAATGGCAAATGTGATACCTATTTTCAAAACAGGTGACAGGTCCTTAGCTTCGAACTATAGACCAATAAGCCTAACCTCCATAGTGGGAAAATTTATGGAATCAATAATTGCCGAGGCAGTTCGTAGCCACCTTGAAAAGCATAAATTAATCAACGAATCTCAGCATGGTTTTACAAAGGGGCGTTCCTGCCTTACGAATTTATTAACTTTTTTCACTAAGGTATTTGAGGAGGTAGATCATGGTAATGAATATGATATTGTGTATATGGACTTCAGTAAGGCTTTTGACAGGGTCCCACATCAGAGACTATTGAGGAAAATTAAAGCACATGGAATAGGAGGAGAAATTTTTTTCCTGGATAGAGGCATGGTTGACAAATAGGCAGCAGAGAGTTTGCATAAATGGGAAGAATCAGAGTGGGGAAGCGTCACGAGCGGTGTTCCACAGGGGTCAGTGTTGGGCCCCCTGCTGTTCACAATCTACATAAACGACATAGATGAGGGCATAAAGAGCGACATCGGCAAGTTTGCCGATGACACCAAAATAGGCCGTCGAATTCATTCTGACGAGGACATTCGAGCACTCCAGGAAGATTTGAATAGACTGATGCAGTGGTCGGAGAAGTGGCAGATGCAGTTTAATATAGACAAATGCAAAGTTCTAAATGTTGGACAGGACAATAACCATGCCACATATAAACTAAATAATGTAGATCTTAATATTACGGATTGCGAAAAAGATTTAGGAGTTCTGGTTAGCAGTAATCTGAAACCAAGACAACAGTGCATAAGTGTTCGCAATAAAGCTAATAGAATCCTTGGCTTCATATCAAGAAGCATAAATAATAGGAGTCCTCAGGTTGTTCTTCAACTCTATACATCCTTGGTTAGGCCCTCATTTAGATTATGCTGCACAGTTTTGGTCACCGTATTACAGAATGGATATAAATTCTCTGGAAAATGTACAAAGGAGGATGACAAAGATGATCCCATGTACCAGAAACCTTCCCTATGAGGATAGACTAAGGGCCCTGAAACTGCACTCTCTAGAAAGACGTAGAATTAGGGGGGATATGATTGAGGTTTATAAGTGGAAGACAGGAATAAATAAAGGGATGTAAATAGTGTGCTGAAAATATCTAGCCTAGACAGGACTCGCAGCAATGGTTTTAAGTTGGAAAAATTCAGATTCAGGAAGGATATAGGAAAGTACTGGTTTGGTAATAGAGTTGTGGATGAGTGGAACAAACTCCCAAGTACCGTTATAGAGGCCAGAACGTTGTGTAGCTTTAAAAATAGGTTGGATAAATACATGAGTAGATGTGGGTGGGTGTGAGTTAGACCTGATAGCTTGTGCTAACAGGTCGGTTGCCGTGTTCCTCCCTTAAGTCAATGTGACCTGACCTGACTAGGTTGGGTGCATTGGCTTAAGCCGGTAGGGACTTGGACCTGCCTCGCATGGGCCAGTAGGCCTTCTGCAGTGTTCCTTCGTTCTTATGTTCTTATGTTCTTATGTTCTTATGTTCTTATCTCTCGACACAAGTCATTGGTGTATATTGTATAGATGTGTTTCCTACCATAAGCGATTGGTACTTATTTTATGTTTATATTTTATGCTGTGTTATAGTGTGCTTTTCAGTAATATTATATTACATGTAACTGATTGCATTATTTTTTTTCTTTGTGTTTTGTTGAGATGTAAAATATTACATCGTATTTTTGTTTTGTTATATTGGATGTTTTTATTTTGTGACTTGTAGTATTATCCCGATTCCTTCTTTGAATCGTAAATACCTATGTCTATGTTAAGATCTCGTGATAATCGCCTAAATTAATGTTTGAGTATCGTGGTGCTCTGTTGGGCACCTGAGATCTTAGATTCCATATGCCTTAATTTTCCTCAATAGTCTCTGATGTGGGACCCTGTCAAAAGCCTTACTGAAGTCCATATACACAATATCATATTCATTACCATGATCTACCTCCTCAAATACCTTAGTGAAAAAAGTTAATAAATTCGTAAGGCAAAGGGGCGTTCTTGCCTTACGAATTTATTAACTTTTTTCACTAAGGTATTTGAAGAGGTAGATCATGGTAATGAATATGATATTGTGTATATGGACTTCAGTAAGGCTTTTGACAGGGTCCCACATCAGAGACTATTGAGGAAAATTAAGGCACATGGAATAGGAGGAGAAATTTTTACCTGGATAGAGGCATGGTTGACAAATAGGCAGCAGAGAGTTTGCATAAATGGGGAGAAATCAGAGCGGGGAAGCATCACGAGCGGTGTTCCACAGGGGTCAGTGTTGGGCCCCCTGCTGTTCACAATCTACATAAACGACATAGAAGAGGGCATAAAGAGCGACATCGGCAAGTTTGCCGATGACACCAAAATAGGCCGTCGAATTCATTCTGACGAGGACATTCGAGCACTCCAGGAAGATTTGAATAGACTGATGAAGTGGTCGGAGAAGTGGCAGATGCAGTTTAATATAGACAAATGCAAAGTTCTAAATGTTGGACAGGACAATAACCATGCCACATATAAACTAAATAATGTAGATCTTAATATTACGGATTGCGAAAAAGATTTAGGAGTTCTGGTTAGCAGTAATCTGAAACCAAGACAACAGTGCATAAGTGTTCGCAATAAAGCTAATAGAATCCTTGGCTTCATATCAAGAAGCATAAATAATAGGAGTCCTCAGGTTGTTCTTCAACTCTATACATCCTTGGTTAGGCCTCATTTAGATTATGCTGCACAGTTTTGGTCACCGTATTACAGAATGGATATAAATGCTCTGGAAAATGTTCAAAGGAGGATGACAAAGTTGATCCCATGTATCAGAAACCTTCCCTATGAGGATAGACTAAGGGCCCTGAATCTGCACTCTCTAGAAAGACGGAGAATTAGGGGGGATATGATTGAGGTGTATAAATGGAAGACAGGAATAAATAAAGGGGATGTAAATAGTGTGCTGAAAATATCTAGCCTAGACAGGACTCGCAGCAATGGTTTTAAGTTAGAAAAATTCAGATTCAGGAAGGATATAGGAAAGTACTGGTTTGGTAATAGAGTTGTGGATGAGTGGAACAAACTCCCAAGTACAGTTATAGAGGCCAGAACGTTGTGTAGCTTTAAAAATAGGTTGGATAAATACATGAGTGGATGTGGGTGGGTGTGAGTTGGACCTAATAGCTTGTGCTACCAGGTCGGTTGCCGTGTTCCTCCCTTAAGTCAATGTGACCTGACCTGACTAGGTTGGGTGCATTGGCTTAAGCCGGTAGGAGACTTGGACCTGCCTCACTTGGGCCAGTAGGCCTTCTGCAGTGTTCCTTCGTTCTTATGTTCTTATGTTCTTATACGTGTGTGTTGACAGGCGGAAGCCATACCTAGTATGTGTCTGATGTAGTGTCATGTTGTGTATACGTGTGTGCTTGTGTGTGTGTGTCATTGTGTGTGTTTGTTTTTATCACAATGTTTTATTATACAATCTACATAATTTCCAGTGTTTGATGTTTTTTGTAATACATAACCTTGTTAGTGGTATTCTTAAACAAACAAACAAAAAAAAAAATACCACTGTAATGTATAGTGTGTTGTGAGTGAGGTGTATTACCATTCTACTGTATGTGTCGTTATGTGTTAGGGCTAAGTGAGATTCTTGTGCATTAACCTTTTTTCGTGTATTTTTTTAATATATTTCTGTCATTTTGTATCGTACTGTTTTAAATAATATATATATATATATATATATATATATATATATATATATATATATATATATATATATATATATATATATATATATATATATATATATATATGCAAAACAACCACTATGAAAGTAAAGCATCCAAGGAAGCTATATAAGGGGTCTGGCCGGCACCTCACTATCAGATCCCACAACGGTTTAAACACTTGACGCGCGCCGACCCAACTTGGATAGGTCCTTGGGTAGAATAGTTTGTGGGGTGAGTTGTGCCAAGGACCTATCCAAGTTGGGTCGGCGCGCGTCAGGTGTTTAAACCGTTGTGCGATCTGATAGTGAGGTGCTGGCCAGACCCCTTATATAGCTTCCTTGGATGCTTTACTTTCATAGTTCCTTGATAATGTGAGTAGTCACGAAAGCGCTTGGAATTTCTCTATTCTTTCAGAGTGGTTGTTTTGCATATTCTGAAATCACCTGTTTACTGTGATCTTATTGCTATTAATATATATATATATATATATATATATATATATATATATTATATATATATATATATATATATATATATATATATATATATATATATATATATATATATATATATATATATATATATATATATATATATATATATGTATATATATATATATATATATATATATATATATATATATATATATATATATATATATATATATAATATATATATATATAATATAAAATTGGAACTGACAGTACCCTATGTAGGTACAAAATTAGCTGTCTATCTCAACAATGTGTTTGATCATCTTACTATTGAAAAAACCGTGATCTGGGGAGATAATGAAGCAGTTCTCCAGTGGTTACAAAATTACAAGAGTCAGTTGATCTATGTACAAAATAGGGTAGCAGAAATAAGAGAGATACAGAGAGACTATCTCTTTCTCCACGTCTCTACCCAAGAGAATCCAGCTGGCATGTTGTCTCGTGGTGTCCCACTCAAGAACATTGTGGATAAAAAATTTGGCTCCACGGACCAAACTGGCTCTCTAATGAAAATAAATAGCTTCAGCAGGAACGCACATTATGTCATAACAACCAGTCTGCTTGAACACAGCAGAAATAATGTGTTTAGTTACAGTAGACACGCCGGAAATAGTCATTGATGTATCTAAATACTTATCTTTGGGTAAACTCTTGACCCTCCTGAAAGAAAACTCGCTGTAATTTATTCACGTTTGTCTGAGAAAGCCTGATAAAACAGCTCGTAGCATTGCGACGAATGAACTCAACCATTGATGATACAGCGAGTGAACAAGTGACTGCTGGCGTGGCCACGCTGCACTAAAACAGAAAATTTGTGGTTGTATCTATGTGTATTTCGTGACATTCAAGTTGTGCTCTGGCAGTCTCCAGAGAAATTTGAGGAAGAGATAATCTTGAGGAGCGAGTAACTCTCTTATGCCTGGTAACACAATTGTAAATCTCAGTGCTGTGAATAATCATGGAAATATTAAGAAGAACTGAAGGAAAGACTGTTGAAACACAAATAGTTATATCTACTAGGTGAGCTACGTCGCCAGTAATTCTGTCCACTATGGGCATTATCCTTGAACATAGTTTACAAGTTGAACTTGTGGATAAGTGATGGTCAAGTCAGGTGATGTTGAAACAAAGATGTTTAACACAGTCAAAAGTGACTAAGATATGAGGAAGTCCAATGTCATATCTTCAGTCAGGCCATCAATACTGGCTTCAACAACGTGGTAACGTCAAGGGATCACACTACAATGACCCAGGTTAAGTATTGTTCCCCGCACACTCAACCTGTTTACTCACTACAGTGGCAGATTTAAGTGTTTTAGAGCACTGCATTCTTAAATCTACCCCATGACTTCTATCCTCTACTAATTCCCTCAATAAACAAATAATCCCCTCACTTGCTGAACTTAATGTCTTCCTTTCTACCTCTAACCAAGCACCTAGACTACACTTCCCTTCAACGTGTAATTTCATTCCCCTGGATGAAACAAAGTGTTAGCAACTCACTTGGCACACACTGTGAAGGTGAAGGTCTCATCAGTGGCCAAGATATAGCTGGGTGGCTTCAATGTCACTTCAAAGCGAGGCAACACAAAGTCCTCCACCTTGAAGTTTGTGGTCGAGTGTGACTCCTCTTGAGTGTCCACGTAGATAGTGTATAATCCCTGAAGAAAGAAACATTATGTTTAGTAATTAGAATATTGACACTACTTTTATTACACACTATTTTTGTTAATAAAGTGTTTATATTGATGTTCATTGTCTTAACAAGTCAAAATATCATTGTGATTCTGACACACATACTGACATGGTTATTATTGCACTGCAGTTTCATTGCATGTCAGTTCATTCATTTAGCCGAAGTTAAAAGTGGATACAATCTCGAGATTCCAAATCGTGTTAACAATGAATCTGGTTTGGTGTATCTTAACTGAAATAAAATGCCTGGATATTCTTAGACATAAAATTCCTCTGTGTGGCTTTGTCTCAATTCAAATATTTTGCAATTCATGTCAAAGAATTAATTTGAAGTAAAGCCTTAGATTTCTATTATTTACACTTTTAGATTTGAAGCCAAGAATTTTAATAGCTATAATTTGAACACTAATGTACTGTTGCCTTGACTTTATGTTTCTTCTCATCAGAATTTCTAGATCGTTTATCGCATTCACTATAATTAAAATTTACATTGTTTGGCATAAAAGTACCTTGGTTATTTTTTTCATTGAACTGGATATGCCGCTTTTCCGATCACATCAGCCTTTCCAAGTCTTACATCAGAAAATATCTGACGACTAATTTTAGTATCATCGGCAAACTTGTTTATATCGTTATTTATCCCATCATCAATGTCGTTTATGTAGATTGTAAACAAAGGTCCCAACACTTAACCTTGTGGCACACTTGTAACAGGTCTCCATTCCGATTTTTCCCCATTAATGCAGCAAACTCTCTGTTGTTTAATGGCTCAGCAATGCCGTGAACCAGAAGATAATTTCTCCTACTATTCCATGAGCTGCTTCTTTTTTAAAACGTTTTCTTATGGAACTTTATCTCCGGGATTACTGAAAGTCAATATATACAATATCGGACATTATATATAGGTTTACTGCCTTTAATACTTTTGTGAAAAAATGTTTGAAATTCGTAATGCAAGATTCCGATTATGTAAAACAGTGATGGAATTCAAAAATTAGATTATTTCTATAAAAGTGATTTCGAATTGCATCAGTAATTATTGATTCAGTCAACTTTTCCTTCACTGATGTTAGGCTAATTAGTCTATAACTTGCAGTTTAGGACATATCTTCCACTTTGTAAATGGGTATCACATTCACCATTTTTAATTTATCCTGTACAATACTTCTTTGTAGTGATATGTTAAAGAACCTAGCTGAGGGTTTACTTAATTCCTCCTTACACTACTTTAGAACCCTTGAAACTAGCTCACCTTAGGCTCGCTGATTTCTTAGGCCTGAGTCTATCTAGTTGCTTGAAAATCACGTCACTAGTGACTGATATTGTATAATTTATTTTCGTCCTGATAAGTATAATTACTAGATTCCTTGATTTCCTTTGAATCCTCTTACATTTATTTGTGCATATATTTTCCCTAATTTTATTTATATGTTACTTTAAGCTATATACTTCACAATTAAATTGAAATAGAATATGTTGTTCAGTAAGGTGATCCTCACCTCTCTCTATTCGCCTGCAAATGGTTTGTTTCTTTTTATCAAAGAGATGTTTGAGTCTATTGTTTATTCATTTAAGACCATTCTCTATTAGGAATATATACAGCTCGGCTAGCTTGTACAGTACTTTGAAAAATTTCATATTGGCGACCATCGCCACTTTTTATCCAATCTCACCCATGACAGTCCCTAGCCAGTTACCCCAGTCTTCACTTTTCAAGGAACCCCTTCGCCCTATATAATCTGTTGCACAAAATTGGAAATCTTAACTTTGTTATCTCAGGTTAAAGTGTTGAAGAAGGAGGTTCTATGTCTTCAGGAGGAAAATAGGAGGCTGAAGCTTCGTCTAGATGGGTTTGGGAGTGAGTGTGAGATGGTTGTAGATGATAAGGAGAAAAAAGTTACCAGCAGTGATTTGGAGAGTGGCAGCCGCTTTAAGCAGCAAGTGGTGCACAATTCAGGAAGACGGATGATGAAGAAGGTTAACAGAGAAGATGTGAAGGTAGGAAATCGATTCTCTGTTCTCCAGGACGAGTGTACTTCTGTGGTTAGTGGGATTAAAGGTGCCACTGACTCCTCTGCTTATCAAGGTAAAAATATTCTGATTATGGGAGATTCTCAGGTAAGATACATGAACCGTGCTTCTTGTAACAGAGATAGAAAGGTCAGGCAGAGGGTGTGTCTCCCAGGAACTGGTGTTGGTGACATAGTCAACAGGTTGGATAACATTATGTCAAGAAATAGGAACAAGCCCATTATCTGTCTTTGTGCTGGTGGAAAAAACATGGAATGGCAGGGGACAGGAGCTGCTGGATAGGTACAGGTCAGCCATAGAAGTAGTCAGGTCTAAGGGAGGGATCTCAATCATATGTAGCATCTTGCCTAGAAGGGAAGTGGGCAATGAATGGGTGTCTAGGGAAATTGGTATAAATTGCTGGCTAGACAGGTACTGCAAGGAACTTGCAATCCAATTCATTGATAACTGGGACATATTCTATGGCAAACGTGATATGTATGAAAGGGATGGGGGTTCATCTCTCTGGAGCTGGAGTGGTTGCATTAGCCAATTCGATTGAGGGGGTTATTGATGACATGTCTAGGACTTTAAACTGATTTATTTTTGAGGTATGGGTGTCTGTGGGAAACAATCAGACTGCAGTACTAGGGTTGAAAACAGCAAATATAACCAGGATATCTCAGGGATATGTTTAAAAGACATTCAACATAAAGTTGCAAGTAAAGGCAAAGCAATTGATCAACAAACAGAGAGAGATAGTAGAGGGCAACAGGTGACTAGCTCCCTTAAGGTTTACTATACAAATAGTAGGAATCTAAGAAATAAGATAGGTGAGCTAAGATTACTTGTAAGAGTAGGTAATATATATATATATATATATCATAGCTATAACAGAGACCTGGTTCAACTTGAAAGATAGAGAAATGTCCTCTGAATGCAACATACAGGGTTATAAACTATTCCATACTGATAGGGTCAACAGGAAGGGTGGTAGAGTGGCGATGTACGTCAGAGTGCAGTAAGCTGTTATGAGACGAAATTCATAAGGCATCTAGATATGAAAATATCGTGATAATGGGAGATTTTAACTTTAGACAAACTGATTGGAACAATATGACAGGAAATCTTAAGTCTAGTAACTTTCTTGATACTGCTCAGGATTGTTCTTTAAAACAGTTTGTGACAGAAACAACTAGAGGAAACAATCTGCTTGACTTGGTTCTTGCCAACAAAGAATCACTAATTAATAATCTTGAGGTGGATGATGAGCTTGGGGAGAGTGATCTCAAATCACTTAGTTTCAATATATCATGGAATTACTCAGATAACTGTAATCAAATCTCTGTCCCAGACTTTCGCTTGGCAGATTTCATGGGACTGAGAAATTACCTTTGTGGGCTAAATTGGCTTGATCTGACTATGGGTCAGGTAGGTGGTCTTGGATGCCAATATAATGTTTTTCAGGGCATAATTATAGCTGCCCACACAACTTTTGTTCCGAGGAGGGAAATTAGATCTAACAAAAATGATCCCAAATGGATGAACAATAGATTAAAACATTTCATTGGTCAGAAGAGAGGCATATACAGGTGTATCAAAAAAAGGGGATAGGCATTTAAGAAATCAATATATTCAATTAAAAAGAGAAATAAAAAAAGGAATAAGAAAAGCAATAAGGGATTATGAGGCTAAGATCACAAGGGATTCAAAGACTAACCCAAAAGTGTTCATTCAGGTATACAGGAGTAAGATTAGGGACAAGTTAGGCCCACTTAAGAGTAACTCAGGTCAGATCACTGATAGTGATAAGGATATGTGTGATATTTTCAATACTTACTTCTTCTCAGTGTTTTCCCAGGAAAATACTATCGAAATTCCAGAAATAATAGATGCAAAACAGGACGATAATAAGCAATGCACGACTGCGGTAACTAGTGATATATTCTCAGACAAATAGAGAAATTAGAACCTAACAAATCCCCAGGCCCTGATGAACTGTGTGCACGGGTGTTAAAGGAATGTAAATCTTTTCAACATATCACTGCAAACCAGCAGTGTGCCTGATAAGTGGAAAATGGCAAATGTAATACCTATTTACAAGGCAGGTGACAGGTCCTTAGCTTCAAACTATAGACCAATAAGCCTTACCTCCATAGTGGGAAAATTTATGGAATCAATAATTGCCGAAGCAATTCGTAGCCACTCCAAAAGCATAAATTGATTAATGAATCTCAGCATAGTTTTACAAAGTGGTGTTCCTGTCTTACGAATTCACTAACTTTCTTTACTAAGGTATTTGAGGAGGTAGATCATGGTACTGAATATGATATTGTGTATATGGACTTCAGTAAGGCTTTCGATAGAGTTCCACATCAGAGGCGAATAGAAGGAGAATTTTTTTCCTGGTTTGAGGCATGGTTGACGAAGAGGCAGCATAGAGTTTGCATAAATGGGGAGAAATCAGAATGGGGGCACGTCACAAGCGGTGTTCCTCAGGGGTCAGTGTTGGGCCCCTTGTAGTTCACAATCTACATAAACGACATAGATGAGGGAATAAATAGCGACATATGTAAATTTACTGATGACACCAAAATAGGCCGTCCAATTCATTATAATGAGGACATTAGAGCACTCCAGGATGATTTGAATAGACTGATGCAGTGGTCGGAGAAGTGGCAGATGGAAATAAATGGTATAAAATACCGACACAATGGAAATATAAACATATATGCAATATAATGTGATCCGATCCTTTATTGACAACGCTTCGCCCACACAGTGGGCTTTTTCAAGTCACAAACTATAAATACGCAACTATAAATACTCGCGTGCCTTCCACCCCAGGTAGATCTGTTTGTGACTTGAAAAAGCCCACTGTGTGGGTGAAACTTTGTCAATAAAGGATCACATTATACTGCATATGAGTTTATATTTCCAAGTGGCAGATGCAGTTTAATATAGACAAATGCAAAGTTCTAAATGTTGGACAGGGAAATAACCATGCCACATATAAACTAAATAATGTAGATCTTAATACTACGGATTGCAAAAAGGATTTAGGAGTTCTGGTTAGTAGTAATCTAAAACCAAGACAAAAATACATTAGTGCTCGCAATAAAGCTAACAGAATCCTTGGTTTCCCGCTATTCTATTTGTGGGATGGATTTGTGAAGGACCTGCCTTGTATGGACCAACAGGCCTGATGCAGTGTTCCTCCTTAAGTTCTTATGTTCTTATATTAATGTAATTCCGTGAAATATTAAATGTGATTAGTGGTTACGTTCTCCAAGTTCTTCATTAACCTCAAGATTATTTATCAAAGAACCCATGTTTATCAGGTCCAAGTCCAGCAAGTTATATCCCCTAGTTGGTCCTGACAGAAATTGTTTATTTTAATAAAATCTGTCCAGGGCCATTTCAGGAAAATCACTACACTAGAGTTCCTGTCAAACTGATGGAATTTATTTGATTAAAGTTAAAAGCTATTATAACTACATTTTCATTCTTAGATGCCTGAGTAATTTCATCCCTTAGTCACTGCAGAGGCTAATGGTACTCTAAAATCACATCTAAAATTAGCTTTTCACGCCCAATGAGGAAATGTAGCCCAACAGATTCCATATCTGTCACTTCCCTCTTTATATCGTTTCTGATCAACAGTTGTGCCGGGTCACCATCTGTAGACGACCTGGGCCGGGACAAGACTGGCGAACCTACTGCAGTACAGATCAACCTTTGAAATTTTTCCGTAACATAGCAACTCCGCCTCTCTTCCTGTTGACTCTCAATGAGGAATACTTTATACTCCTGTATATGGAACTTAGCACCCATGTCCCTATTATTCAGAACAAACCAGGTTTCATATATCACAATAATATCTGTTTCCTGCACATGCAATTGGTATTAGATAATCTAAAACTACTAAGCAAGGTTTTCCATGATTTTTCTCTACTCTCTTTTTATTCATAGACCAGTTTTCCTGTTTTTATCAGGAACTACTTCATGAGTCTTAAAGACATTTTAGCAATTATTTATGTAATTAAGTTGGTCAATGCTGCTACGCCAGCATCAGGAAAATGTACCCCCATCCGTTGCATAAATATGTTTACCTCAGAGTTATCCCAGCTGTAAATGAATATTATATGAAGTTACTCTTATTACTTGTTTACCTAACAATTTACCCCATTTGCTCTGGACATCCATTCATTGTCCACTCTTGTTCTAGGCAAAATGCTAAATATGATCCAGATCTGTGTGTGATGAATGGTTTTGAAAACCGACAAGCTGAAGAACTGAGACACTTATGCAACATATGGGAATCTTTACTGAAGAAACGTTTCGCCACACATTGGCTTCATCAGTCCAATACGAAGTAGAAATGGGTAAGGAGAGGAGGAGTTTGAGATAATCAGTCCCTCAGCCTGGATTCGATGTGTTCAGTCCATCACTCTTGTAGGAAGTACACCATACGACCAGAGAGGTGGCTTATATACTGCAGTCAGGTGAGTCAAAGCAGGAGAAGGCGGGGTCACAGTGGGACCTGCCACTAGTGTAAGTAGGTCGTCGTCCGAAGGTCGGACAAGCGTTTGAGAAGTCTTTGTACCAAGATCCCATGATGTTGCAGTGTCCAACAGACGTGATGAATGGTTTTGAAAACCATGGGGCCTACGACCACATGGTGGCCGAGTGCAGGAAGCAGAGACGGGCGCCTGGACCAGCAGAAGGAGAAACATCTGTTTATGAACGTGAGATGATTGATGGGGAATGACGACACGATAGAGGGCATGGTAGACACTGGAGCGAGGAGATGGAGGCTACACATAGTGAGTCAGGGAGGGCACAGAGTTATAAGAGTCCGACGGCTCAACGACTTTACAGACAGTGAGTGAGGAGAGGCAGGTGAGGGCAGATGTGATCGCTATTGAGGCGGAGCTGGTGACGGTACTGCAATTCATACACCAGCCGACAGAGGAAGTGGGTCCCACCAAGCAGGTGGCTGGTGATGGGGTGGAGGACATGGTGAGCGAGCGGAAGGGGGACCAGGTGGGGCCTGGGACGTGATGTAGACTACTGGACAGTGGAGGTGGAGGTCCATTGTGTGGCCTCCCAGGACACTGACATGGATGAGGAGGTCGCCACATGGAAGAGGGCGGCAGCGTCAGATTCAGACGATGTCCTGACGCTAGTGCAATGGCCAGGGAAGAAGGCATGGGTTGAGGGGGTTTGCCGTGCCTCCCATGGCAAGCAGCATAAGATGGTGGTTGAGGGAGGTTGGGATGGTGAGTGGTGAGAGTGACACAGGTGGTGCCCCAGGTCCTGGTGGTACTGGGAAGAGTGTCATGGGGCAGCAGGGATGGAAACATTAAGTCGGCCACAGGTGTATGACTGTCAATGTCAATGAACTGAGTGATGGTGTGAAGCGTGAGTGGTTTCGGAGCTTTTTGTACAAATATAAAGTGGGCATGGTCTTTGTACAAGAACATAACTTTAAGGTTGGCATTTGTACTGTCGTCTTATTGTCTGAAAAGGGAAGTGGGGGTCTTGATCCAGGAAGCGAGCCTGTTTGTTTTTCATATGAGTGAAGGAGGGGTGAGGGGCGGGTTCTGTGTGTAGATGGGTGGTGGATGGATTAGCGTGTGTCGTTTGTGTGTGTGTATGCACTGGCTGAAAGTGATGTGCATGAGAAACTCATATATCTCCTATGCACGCTGCCGTCTGTGGCAATTGTAGGTGGGGATTGGAATTGTGACATCTGGCAGGCAGATGTGGCACCCAGGGGAGTGGGTTACTTATCCACTGTATTAGGGGACCTTTTACGGGACATACAATTATGGGATGCATTTGGGGAAGGATCGTGGGAGGTGGAGCATACTTTCATGAGACAGGGATATGCAGCACATTTAGACGGACTGTATCTATCGTGGCGGGTACTTGTCGAGTCTCTCTGTACCGCTGAAGTGGCATATTCGGATCATCATGCAGTTGTGGCAGAGGTGGGGTAGGCGTCGATGGCGAGAAGGCATGGGGGATATTGGAAACTGAACATAAAGGTTCTTGTGGATGAGGAGAGGTTAGGTTTGCAGCCTTATGGGAGCAGCTTCGGGAGGAGGGGTGGGGGGTGGAGGATGTGGGTTGGTGGGACAGTGTGGCAAAGGTACGGATCCATGATTTTTATGTGCTAGAAGGTAAGCATGGGGTTGTTATGGGCGAGGGGAGGTGGCAGGGAATTATCCTGTGGAAGAAATTGACATGTTGAAGGGGAGGATACATGAGTTGCAGGAGTGTTTTGAAGCAGTGCAAGTACAGGCAGGTGTGGATGAGGTTTTGTGGGGACACCAGCCTTATGCATGCATGCTGCACAGCCAGCAGCTGAGGTGGCAGGCCACTACTGTCCCGTTCTTGGAAGTCCACTCTTCAGTGGGGAGATATCAAGTTGGTCAGGTTTTGGGGGCAATGGAGGGTATGAGTGCATATGTGGATAGATGGTATGAGGAGTATTGGAAAAGTCGTGGGGTGGAGAGGGTGGATTTAGAAAGTGTGTCGGTGCATGCCATGCAATCTGGGGAAGAATGATAGAGAAGGGCTAGGAGTGGCCATCAAAGAGGAGGAAATCTGGAAGGCACTCATGGAGATGAGCAAGAGAGAGGCACTGGGTATCTATAGTCTACAGTGTGAATTTTATGTGCAGCACTGGGAGCTGCTGCAGGGATTTTTGATTCAGTTGATAAATTTGAGGAAAGACGGGGGTACACTGGGTGAGATGCAAGCCATGGCTGTGGTCCTGCTGGTGCCGAAGGGAAAGCAGCAGTGTACCCTTCAGGATTAGTGAGCCATTTGTTATTGTGCACTGATTACAAGCTGTTTGTGAAGGTCTTAGGGAATCTCATCAAATGCATCATGGGGAGGGTGGTGTTGGAGAGTCAGTTTGGGTTGCCAGGCAGGTCGATGGTAATGGAGCATGGGATCCTTAAGGGGTTTGTAGAAGAACTGGAAGGGGGGAGGAAGTTTATTAGTGTTGGATTGTCAGGGGCATATGATAGAGTGAAAAGGGGGGCTTTAAGGAACATCCTCCTCCGACAGGGTTTTCGGGAGAAAATCGTGAGGTGGGTAGAAACGTTGTACCGGGGGGCATGGGTGCAGATCAATGGGTGTGTGGGTGTGGCCGTCCTCATGGAGGGGGGTCCTCAGCAGGAGTGTTCAATGTTGTAACTCTTGTTTGCATGCATGCAAGACCCCTTTTACAGGTTGGTTGAGGAGCGTATGTGCATGGGGGAGGTGTAGGCAACTGGCTTATGTGGCCTGATTTGGTGGGATATGTTGATGACACGACTGTTCTGGGGAGGGAGATGATGTGGTTAGGAGAGTTAAAGAAGGTTGTACTCACCTTTGGGGGTGCTACAGGCATGGAAGTGAACTTTGAAAATCAACGATCATGGGGTTGGGGGAATGGATGGGAGGAGTGGAGTGGGGATGTGCTGTGGTGCAGGGGCAGGCTGGAAGTTTAAAGATTTGTGGTGTTATCTATGAGGGTGACTTGGGGGCAGTGAGGGAGGCCAACTCGGTTTGGATGGTGGAACAGGTGGAGCAACGTATGGGAGTGTTGCATTCTTACCATCTGAGCCTCATACAATGAACTATCATGGTCAACGTTTTACTTTTTAACTAGATCTGGTATGTAGCGACAGTGTTTCCATTGACTGGGATGGCAATTACGCACATTCTCAGGTGGGTGTTCAAATTCATGTCGGGTTCGGAATGTGATTGTTGCGTAGAGAAGTGGTGATGTTGCTAGTGCGTCAGGGCAGGTTGGATTTACTGGACCTGTATCAAATGTGTGTTCATTCAGCGGGATGTGTTGCATGTAGAAGGTTTCGTGGGGGGGGGGGAAGATGGGCAGGGTGCATGACCGGCTGTGGCACTTTTGCAGGAGTGTGAGACAGTGTTATGTGCATTTGCATTGGCTCAGGTGCCTGGGAAATTCAGGATGAGGGTTTTGTGTAGAATGATTGAAGGTAGGATAGTGGCACTGGTGGAAGGGATTTTCCCTATGTACACATGGGGGGACATATGGTGCCATTTCAGCAAATTGCAGTTATGTCCCAGGGCTTGTGAGGTCATGTATCATCTGCATGTTATTTTGCCATTGGGAGTGGTACTTAGGGATAAACCGATCATGGGGGAGGGAGGTGTGGGTTATGTGTAGGGGGGAGACAGTGTCCCATGTGGTATATTTTTTGCGAGGATTTAGGGAGCCTTAGGGAATGGATGATTAGGGTGGTGGCGAGGGAGGGGAGTAGGGGCATGTCGGTGCTACGAGCATTTAGTCTTGACATTGACGGGGTGGGCGAGAGTGTAGTCAGGGCCCTTCTGTATGTAATGGTGCATTTTGTATATATTTTGTGGAGAATGCGGTGGAGCGGGGTTTGAGAGGTGAGGCAGCATGTTTTAGCGGCGACATTCTATCGAATGTTGTGTCGCAAGAGGGACATTTACAGAAAATGGTGGGGGGTGGCTTTTTCAGAGGGTTATAGAGCCCTCACAGTAGTGGACTTACTGGTGTTGTGAAAAAGGGGTGTAGAGTGTAAGGGGGTGTGTCTGCTGAAGTCATGGGGGAGAGGGGTTGTCAGGGGTTGCAATGGGTTTGCTCCCTGGGGTGTGTGAGGTGTGATATATGGTTGTGTGTGACCAGAGGTGCATTGTGTGTTGGTGGTAGCGTCTACCGCAAGTGGCCTGAGGACCGAATATTTCCCATTAGTGGATTTTTTACATGGTCTTTTGATTTACATGTCTGTACCATTTTTCTGATATGTTACTATAGGATGTGAGTAGGTGGGAAACACAATGGCAGCGGGCGAGGAATCTTCCCACCCTTTTGTGCAGGTGTGAGTTTAGGTTACAAAAGGTTTTCATACCTGCTGAGAAACATAAGAACATAAGAACATAAGAAAGAAGGAACACTGCAACAGGCCTACTGACCCATGCAGAGCAGGTCCATGTCCCCAACCGGAATAGACCAATGACCCACCCCCCAGATTATCCCAATGACCCACCCAGTCTGGTCATCCCCACTCAAGGATGGAGCACTGTACCAGACCCAGCAGCACAAGCTAGTCAGGTCCAACTCACACCCACCCACACCCACTCATGTATTTATCCAACCTATTTTTAAAACTACACAACGTTTTAGCCTCAAAAACTGTACTCGGGAGCTTCTTCCACTCATCCACAACTCTATTACCAAACCACTGCTTTCCTATATCCTTCCTGAATCTGAATTTTTCCAACTTGAAAACATTTCTGCGAGTCCTGTCTTGGCTGGAAATTTTCAGCACAATATTTACGTCCCCTTTATTTATTCCTGTTTTCCATTTATACACCTCGATCATATCCTCCCTAATTCTACGCTTTCAAGAGAGTGCAGATTCAGGGCCCTCAGTCTATCCTCATAGGGAAGATTTCTGATACATGGGATCATCTTTGTCATCTTCCTTTGCACGTTTTCCAGAGCATTTATATCCATTCTGTAATACGCTGACCAGAACTGAGCAGCATAGTCTAAATGAGGCCTAACCAAGGATATATAGAGTTGAAGGGGCCATCCAAGGTTCCCGCGCGCGGAGCAAAAAAAATTTCGAAAATATATGAAAACTGAGTTATTGTTACCAAAAAATAGCTGAACTTTCTGGCTACACGCTGGTATAATTATTATCCTTGTACGATGTTTCTAAAAGGAATTACAGCCATTTATAACATGCATGGTGACAGCGCTGACGCAACATGTTGCCTAAGAAGCGCTGACTCAGCTTTGTTGACGTTTTTGTTACGTTTTTCCCCGTGTTATTTTTATGTGTTATTTTTATGTTATTTTTATCGTGTTATTTTTATTGTGGCCCGGTGGCCTGGTGGCTAAAGCTCCCGCTTCACACACGGAGGGCCTGGGTTCGATTCCCGGCGGGTGGAAACATTTCGACACGTTTCCTTACACCTGTTGTCCTGTTCACCTAGCAGCAAATAGGTACCTGGGTGTTAGTCGACTGGTGTGGGTCGCATCCTGGGGGACAAGATTAAGGACCCCAATGGAAATAAGTTAGACAGTCCTCGATGACGCACTGACTTTCTTGGGTTATCCTGGGTGGCTAACCCTCCGGGGTTAAAAATCCGAACGAAATCTTATCTTATCTTATCTTATCTTTATGTCTAATATAATACAAATTCACCATCTGAGATCATGCCAGAGCGGGCGGAGCTAATATGGTCACGGCACCAATCAGGTACCCTGGGTATAGTACCCAAAATGGCCGACACCTCCAGCCAACAAAATATTCCATACCCACGCTAATATCAATTATAAGGCTTATTTATCTATCACAATTGATCTATTATGGTATAATGCAATATAATAATAGCATATAAACATAAAAAGTACACCTCAAAAAAAAATATATAGCATAATATGACGCCCCAAGGAATAAATTTCTATCGATATTTCCCCTGAAGGTGAAGAGAGGGTCCGCCCTCTCTCATCAGTGATGAGAGAAAACGGATTTACAATGGTTAACTGTGGAAATATAAACACAAATGCAGTATAATGTGATCCTTTATTGACAACGTTTCACCCACGCAGTGGGCTTTTTCAAGTCACACACGGATCTACTTGGGGTTGGAAGGTACGGGAGTATTTATAGTTCAGAACGTTGAGGTCAGGTGAAGATTGCTGCATCTGATGATCTACCGGGTGGGGTTATAGAGTCTTGGGTAGCTAGGCGGGGATATTGGACAAGTTGTGAGTAGACCTTCTGCAGTGTTCTATGTTCTTATGTGGGATAGCGATGAAGAAGTTTCTTGGCGAGTGGTTCAGCTATGTTATAGAAGCCATTGTTCTGGTTGAAATTTTTGGTTATAGAGATAAACGATGATTCCAGGATTCTTCTGTATTGAGTGTATTGAGTGTTGAATCCTGGAATCATCGTTTATCTCTATAACCAACAATTTCAACCAGAACAATGGCTTCTATAACATAGCTGAACCACTCGCCAAGAAACTTCTTCATCGCTATCCCACATAAGAACATAGAACACTGCAGAAGGTCTACTCACAACTTGTCCAATATCCCCGCCTAGCTACCCAAGACTCTATAACCCCACCCGGTAGATCATCAGATGCAGCAATCTTCACCTGACCTCAACGTTCTGAACTATAAATACTCCCGTACCTTCCAACCCCAGGTAGATCCGTGTGTGACTTGAAAAAGCCCACTGCGTGGGTGAAACGTTGTCAATAAAGGATCACATTATACTGCATTTGTGTTTATATTTCCATTGTGTCGGTATTTTATACCATTTATTTCCAATGGTTAACTGTAATAAACACTCGTAGGTCACGCAAAAAGTGTAAAATAAAGCGAATTTTTCGGGGAAAAAAATTATTTCCCGGGCAGCGGGGGTGCCGTGCGCTTCGGCCTATATCTCGAAAGTAAGTTATTTACCTATTTATGGATCCCCTATCCTTATTTATGAATGAATTGACTTGATTTTCACAACAAACATAGAAGAATGATTGCTTTACAAGTTGACAGGTACCTTTCTGAAGTATCCCAAATATTTTCAGATTTGTGTGGGCAACAAGACCGACATCTTCCAAAATGTCAAAAAAGTTATGAAACTTTATTTTTTTTAGCATGAAGATAAGATTTATTATATAACTGGGGACTGACATATGATGGAATTAGAAGTGTTTTATCAGCAGAAAGTGTCAAAACCACTTTTCCAAGTACCACTGAGTACTTGAGTACTGCCAAATGTAATTTTTCGTAAATTTTGCATATTTCATTTCCTTTTTGGCCGATATTTTTGAAACTTCAGCACAGGATGCTCGATATAAGCTTCTAATAGTACACCAAAAATGAATGTAATCGGTTCATAAATAAAGACGTCGAATATTTTTTTGCCGGTCCCCCCTGAAGAACAACCTGAGGACTTCTATTATTTATACTTCTAGATATGAAGCAAATAATTCTGTTAGCTTTATTGCGAACACTAATGCACTGTTGTCTTTGTTTTAGGTTACTGCTAACCAGAACTCCTAAATCCTTTTTGCAATCGGTAGTATTATGATCTACATTATTTAGTTTATATGTGGCATGGTTATTTAACTCTCCAACATTTAGAACTTTGCATTTGTCAATATTAAACTGCATCTGCCACTTCTTCGACCATTGCGTCAGTCTATTCAAATCATCCTGGAGTGCTCTAATGTCCTCATTAGAATGGATTGGACGGCCTATTTTGGTGTCATCAGCAAATTTGCTTATGTCGCTATTTATTCCCTCATCTATGTCGTTTATGTAAATTGTGAACAACAACGGGCCCAACACTGACCCCTGAGGAACACCGCTTGTGACGTGCCCCCATTCTGATTTCTCCCCATTTATGCAAACTCTCTGCTGTCTATTTGTCAGTCATGCCTCTACCCAGGAAAAAAATTCTCCTCCTATTCCGTGTGCTCTAAGTTTCCTCAATAGCCTCTGGTGTGGAACTCTATCGAAAGCCTTACTGAAGTCCATATACACAATATCATATTCATTACCATGATCTACCTCCTCAAACACCTCAGTGAAAAAAGTTAGTAAATTCGTAAGACAGGAGCGCCCCTTTGTAAAACCGTGTTGAGAATCATTAATCAATCTGTGCCTGTCAAGATGGCTACGAATTGCTTCGGCAATTATTGATTCCATAAATTTTCCCACTATGGAGGTAAAGCTTATTGGTCTATAGTTCGAAGCCAAGGACCTGTCACCTGCCTTGTAAATAGGTATTACATTTGCCATTTTCCACTTATCAGGCACTATGCCCGTTTGTAGTGATATGTTAAAAAGATCAGCCAAAGGTATGCTAAGTTCCTCTTTACATTCCTTTAACACCCTTGCAAACAGCTCATCAGGACCTGGGGATTTGTTAGGTTTTAGTTTCTCTATTTGTCTGAGGACCATGTCACTAGTTACCGCAATCGTACATAGTTTATTATCATCCTGTTCTACGTAATCTATTATTTCAGGAATATCGCTAGTATTTACCTGGGTGAAAACTGAGAGGAAGTAGGTATTTAGAATTTCACACATATCCTTATCATTGTCAGTGATCTGACCAGAGTTACTCTTAAGTGGGCCAATCTTGTCCGTAATCTTACTTCTGTATACCTGAAAGAACCCTTTTGGGTTAGTCTTTGAATCCCTTGCGACCTTAGCCTCATAATCTCTTTTTGCTTTTCTTATTCCCTTTTTTATTTCTCTCTTTAATTGAATATATTGATTTCTTAATTGCCCATCCCCTCTTTTGATACGCCTATATATACCTCTCTTTTGACCGATGAGATGTTTTAATCTATTGGTCATCCATTTGGGATCATTTTTGTTAGATCTAATTTCCCTACTCGGAACAAAAGTTGTCTTGGCAGCTAGAACTATGCTCTGAAAAACGTCATATTGGCAACCAAGATCACCTACCTGACCCATAGTCAGGACATCCCAATTTAGCCGACCCAAGTAATTTTTCAGTCCCATGAAGTTGGCCAAGCGAAAATCTGGGCCAGAGATTTGATTGGAGTTATCTGGGTAATTCCATGATTATTATTAAGGTATGTAGACAGACTGGTTATAAATGACCATAATTTTTAAAGGGGTGGACCGGTAAGCCAGCGGAAGGCCTCGGTCAGATGACCAAAAGCTCCAAAGGCGGGTCATCATCTGACTAAGACCCGCGTCAGGAAACATTTGTCCTGTTTCCTGACGAACCTTACCTAACCTAATTCCATGATATATTGAAACTAAGTGATTTGTAATCACTTTCCCCAAGCTCATAATTAACCTCAAGATTATTAATTAGTGAATCTTTGTTGGCAAGAGCTAAGTCAAGCAGATTGTTTCCTCTAGCTGGTTCTGTCACAACCTATTCTAAAAACCAATCCTAAACCGTATCAAGAAAGTCACTAGACTCAAGATTTCCTGTCATATTGTTCCAATCAATTTGTCTAAAGTTAAAATTTCCCATTATCACAACATTTTCATATCTAGATGCCTTATGAATTTCGTCCCATAGCATCTTACTGCACTCCCTACCAAGGTTTGGGGGCCTATAAATCACTCCCAAAATTAATATGTCACGACCCTCGAGAAACTGAAGCCAAACCGATTCTGTGTTCGATGTTTCTAATCTTATATCATGTCTAAGACAACAATTTAAAATTTCTCTGACATACATCGCCACACCACCACCCTTCCTGTTGGCCCTATCAGTGTGGAATAGTTTATAACCCTGTATGTTGCATTCAGAAGGCATTTCTCTATCTTTCAGGTTGAACCAGGTCTCTGTTATACCAATAATATCTATATTACCTACACTTGCAAGTAATTTTAGCTCATCTACCTTATTTCTTAGACTCCTATTGTTTGTATAGCAAACCTTAAGGGAGCTAGTCACTCGTTGCCCTCTACTATCTCTCTTTGTTTGTTGATCAATTGATTTGCCATTACTAGCAACTTTATTTTGAATATTGTCTTTTAAACATATCTCTGAGGTATCCCGGTAATAACTGCTGTTTTTAACCCTAATGCTGCAGCCTGATTGTTTCCCACAAACACCCATACCTCTATAATCTATCAGTTTAAATTCCTAGACAAGTCATCAATTACCCTCTCAATTGAATTGGCTAATGCAACCACTCCATCCCCAGAGAGATGAACCCCGTTCCTTGCATACATATCACGTTTGCGAAAGAAAAGGTTCTTTTTATCAATGAATGGGATTGCAAGTTCCATGCAGTACCTCTCTAGCCAGCGATTTATACCAATTGCCCTAGACATCCATTCATTGCCCACTCCCTTTCTAGGCAAGATGCTACATATGACTGGGATCCCTCCCTTAGACCTAACTACTTCTATGGCTGACCTGTACTTATCCAGGAGCTCCTCTCTCCTGCCCTTCCCAATGTCATTACCCCCAGCACTAAGACAGATAATATGCTTGTTCCCATTACTTGCCATAATATTGTCCAACCTGCTATGTCGCCAACACCAGCTCTAGGAAGACACACTCTCTGTCTGACCTTTCTGTCTCTGTTAAAAAATGCACGGTCCATATATCTTACCTGAGAATCGCCTACTATTAAAATATTCTTACCTTGATTAGCAGGGGAATCAGTGGTACCTTCAACTTCACTAACCACTGAAGTACACTCGTCTTGGAGAACAGAGAATCGATTTCCTACCTTCACATCTTCTTTATTAACTCTCCTCATCTTCCTTCTTCCTGAACTGTGAACCACGTGCCATTTAAAGCGGCTGCCACTATCACTGCTGGTGACCATTCCTTCCTTACCAGCTAAATCCTTCTCACACTCGCTCCCAAACTCATCTACGCGATGCTTCAGCTTCCTATTTTCCTCCTGAAGAAGTAGAATCTCCTTCTTCAACACTTGAACCTGGGATTCTAAAACACTACAACAAGCCATGGTATGGGTAACAGCCCACGCTAACTCCCAAGAGCTTAGCGGTATGACCGCACTTGACCACTGACCGCATATTGCACAACCGTTGGATAGCAGGATAATTGGACTGTTACTGTATATGTGTAATCATTTATGACGGTTGTTTTTCATGTTCCTTTGTAAAACAAGTCAGATTAGAGCAGGTGCACGGGTGGGGTCAATGGGGGGGGAGAGTAGTTCCCACATGCTGTTGTGCGTGTGGTGTGTTTTAGGCAACAGACGGTTATCATACATGATGTAGGTCATGTTATTAATTTTGAAGTATTGTAATGTTTTAAATAAAATATAAAATATAACGACTTTGTAATTTTCCATTGTTTTCAGTTCAGTGTACATAGTCAAATGTAATACCTAGTCACTCTCACAACCACACAAAACGATCAGTTTGATACCAAAGTGATTTCTATTGCTGGGAGCACATTTACCTATTTAATGATATTCTGTCTCTGCAAAAGACCAGAGACTCGTCAATTACAGAGATCTGGACGGAATAAAAGAAATCCCTGAACTTATTTTCCAGATACATAAAAGCCTCCTTCGGCATTTATGAAACCATTGTACATTGAATGACATATGTTCTTTATGCCTGTTTAGTAACTTTTAAATACCATCATCATCTGAAACTGCTCAGCGAGATGGATGACTTCATACCCGTTATATCTTAAAAAAAAAAATAAAGGGGTGAACCGGTAAGCCAATGGGAGGCCTCGATCAGATGACCAGAAACTCCAGTGGCGGGTTATCATATGAGTAAGACCCTCATGAAGAAACATTTATCCTCTTTCCTAGTGAATCGTATCAAGCTTAACCTTCACACCCGTTGTTGTCAGTGCCGAATATATATTGATAGTCAGACATCCTGCAGATTTCTTAGCCATGACGGATTAACATACAATGTTTTTTGGCATTTAACTCCCTCACAAATAGACCTAAATGCATATTTTTGCGCCCATCTCTATTCCATTTTCTTCAGAAAAAGAGAAACGGACTATAAAAACAGAGCACCATTACTATGCTCATCTTTTGATTCTTCATATTTACTAAAACTGTTTCTATTTTCTCTTAATTCCATTTAACAATTAATCTTATTATATATCACAATAATTTTTCAGTCTTTCTATAAAAATGAGATCGTCTCCCACGATGTTCATTAATACAGTTTCATTCCCAGGTTCCTCACCACCGTCTCTCACCTTGTGCAGATAGTAACAGTGTCTCACCTT
>NC_069400.1:54520108-54521630 GCF_026875155.1 Cherax quadricarinatus
CTAAAAACACCGCGGAATTCAATCAAAACACCCTTCAACACCTTCAAACACCCTTGAACACCTTCAAAAGACTCTTGAACACCTTCAAAAACACCTTTGAACATTTCCAATCAACACTGAAACACTTCCAAAAAACACAATTTGAGTACTCCCAATTACACCACTGATTACTACTAAAACACCGCTGAATTCATCAAACACTTGAACACTTCAAAACACCTGAACACCTCTGAACATTCAATCAGAACATCAAACACCTTTGAATACACCTTCAAAACACCTTTGAACCCTCAAACACTGACACCTTCAAAACACTCTCATAATCATTTGAACACACTCAAAACACCTTTGAATAACCTCAAAACACCTTTGAACACCTTCAAAACACCCTTGAACACCCTTGATCACCTTCAAAAAACAACATTTGAACACACTCAAAACACCTTTGAACACCTTTGAACACTTCCAAAAAACACAATTTGAGTACTCCCAATTACACCACTGATTACTACTAAAACACCGCTGAATTCAATCAAAACACCCTTCAACACCTTCAAAACACCTTGAACACCACTTCAAAACACCTTCAACACTATCAAAACACATTTGAACACCTTCAAAACCTTGACACCTTTGAACACCTTCAAAAATGAACACTTCAAAACCCATTTGAACACACTCAAAACACCTTTGAATAACCTCAAAACACCTTTGAACACCTTCAAAACACCCTTGAACACCCTTGATCACCTTCAAAAAAACAACATTTGAACACACTCAAAACACCTTTGAACACCTTTGAACATTTCCAAACAACACTGAAACACTT
Source organism: Cherax quadricarinatus (assembly GCF_026875155.1). NCBI lineage: Eukaryota > Metazoa > Arthropoda > Malacostraca > Decapoda > Parastacidae > Cherax > Cherax quadricarinatus. The sequence goes on from NC_069400.1 coordinate 54,520,938, forward strand.
CCAAAAACACCATTTGAGTACTCCCAAATACACCACTGAATACAAAATCACCATAAACTAAGATCAACACCCACATCCCACAACACCCACATCCCACAACACCCACATCCCACATCCCACACACAACACAGACACACACACACACACACACACCCTAACCTAGCCTAACCTAACCTAACTTATCCTAACCTAGCCTAACCTAACCTAACCTAGCCTAACCTAACTTAACCTAACCTAACCTTTACCTAACCTTTACCTAACTTAACCTAACCTAACCTAACCTTTACCTAACCTTTACCTAACCTAATCTAACCTTGCCTAACCATTACCTAACCTAACCTAACCTAACCTATCTTAACCTAACCCAACCTAATCTAGCCGAACCTATCCTAACCTAACCTAAAATATATTGGAACACTTCCAAAATACATTAGAGTACTCCAGAATTACTTTGAACGACTCCATTTTTGGATATTTCCAAATTAGTTTTGAAAACTTTATCGTAAAATCGAACATTATTTTCTTGTTGGTAAACACACTCAATGGTAGAAATATTTACTCGATTTCCGAATAGAAACACTTTCCTCGCTCTGAGAGACTCATTGTGGGTCACCCCTTCCCCCCAACACCACTGGGTAATGCGGTTCACACCCAAGGTAGATTAGTTCATTAAAATTAATAAGGGGGACACAG
>NC_069400.1:54522130-54561001 GCF_026875155.1 Cherax quadricarinatus
ATTTGACATCATATAAAAGTAGGTGGAGCTTATCCGTAGAGTGCCAGCCAATCGGGAACCATCTGGGAACACTCGGGCATATTCCCGCTCCAGAGAGAGCCAGGAGAAATCACTTCATTATTACGCTTATATCAGCTTATATATCAACTCTACGGCTTATTTATCTATCAGAATTGATCTAATATGATATAATAAACACTATGAATAACATACAAACATGCTATATACCCTAGGCTGAATAAAATAGGGCATAATATGGCAAGTGACCATCGGCAATATTTCAATATAAATGAGTTACTCCTCTCATTTGTCGTTTTCGAGTAAGAGAAAACGGCATTTTGAAGAGGATAACTGCATTAGAACATCAGTTTATTAAGATATTCACCCAAGCAAACGCAATTTTCGCTAATTTTTTTTTTTTAAACGGGGGGCCGGCCAGCGTTCCAGGCCAATATCTCAGAAGTAACTTATTCACCTAATGTACCTATTTCTTCCTTTATTACTTAATTAAATGGAATAATATTCACAGAAATTGTAGAATAATGATTTCTCTAATTTCCTTCGGACAATTTTTGGAAATATTCCAAATACTTTGGGAGTTATGTGGGAGTAAAGGGCAAATTTTTTGCAACATTCCAAGAACTAACAAACTTTATTTTTTTGTGAAATGAAGATAAGTTATTTAGAGGAAAAGGTCCCTAACAAAACTCGTATTAGCATTGTTCTCTCGGCACCAAGTGTCCAAACAACATTACGTCGTCCCATATAGGAATAAATTGCCCCCAAGGGCATTTTCAGTAAATCAGTCCTTTTTCAGTCTTTTCTCAGTTGTTGTTTGAGGTATATTTTTGATAAATATTTTCAAGAAAGCGTGAAAACACTTTGTCTTGTGCACCAAAACTTGAGGAAATCGGACGGTAAACAAAAAACTACAAATATTTTAAGGTAATTAATGAATATACTGTATATGTATTTTATCGCTCTGGGGAGCTTTAATTAAATGTAGTATATTATGTGGGGGTAGGGTGGACTGACCTGGCTGGCTACCATGCCTCCCAGACCTGACTTCACACAAATTAAACTCACCTCTCACCCTATATTAAGACAATAAATATTTTAAAGTAAGTAATGAGTATACTGTGTGTGTATTTTACTTTTTATTGTTTTTAATGCCTAGTTCTATTGCTAACGTAATATATGTTAGTGTAAACTTGTTACCTGGCGTTTATATGCATTTATAAGTGGAAAAAGTGGCATTCTGTTTTCCGGCTGTGTCTGCTTTCCGGCAGCAGCATGGAACCTAACCTGCCATATAAGTGGGGCCCGACTGTATATAAGCGTCAGCCTTCTTTCCTGTGCTCCAGAATCTTCACGACTACGGTGCTCAGCACTCCAAGGCTGAGGGACTGAATACCTCATCTTTTGTATATAGTTCTACTGTCTTCAAATTATGTCTTAGAATTTGTATTGATGAAGTCACTGGATGACGAAACGTCTACAATAACGATGCCCATATGTTGCTTATGTGTCTTAATTTTCATCAAGAGTTACTAGAGCTTTGCATCTTAGATGCAGATTCGGAAATTTTGGGTCTCAAGCCGCTCAAAAGCTAGAGACTGTACGGCTTTCGGACAACATCCTTCTGAGGAGAATTGTTAACATGGCCACAGATACTGAAGAGCAAGTTTTAGAGGATATAAAGAAATCGAGATGTTTTGCGATTCAACTTGATGAATCAACTGACGTGAGGACTGAGGATGCTCGTAAAGGTAACTCTGCTGGATTAATATTACCTTTATGGAAGATATCAGCTCATGCACACATTATATTTATGAAAATGAAAACTTGATCGAATTGTCCTCTGATGTCACTCTGGTGTCCAAGCATAAAATACAATCATTGTCTCAATTTTGGATATCACTGGAAAAGAATATCCATCTTTCAGTTATAGAGATAATAAATATTTGGTCGTATTTTCGACTGCTTATTTATGTGAGAAAACTGGAGCTACGGCTGGAGCCACGGCTGGAGCCACGGCTGGAGCCACGGCTGGAACCACGGCTGGAGCCACGGCTGGAACCACGGCTGGAGACACGGCTGGTGCCACGGATGGAGTCACAGCTATCAATTATTCTAAGAAAGGAGCAGCAGAGTTCCCAGTAATTTTTCTTGAATTAAATAATAATAAAAAAAATAATTAAATATTGTTTTCTCAAAAGTTCAAGACGTTCTACTATTAAATATTATTACCATTTTTGCTTACTGCTCAGTTTCTAATTATTTTAAGTAACTACAGATTTTTTTTATATAATAGATTTAAAAACAAATATAAAAAAATAATAAATAATACTATATTATTTTTTTAACACGTCGGCTGATTCCCACCTAGGCAGAGTGATCCAAAAAGAAAAAAAAATTCTGAGAGGTCCGTAGGTATCAAAAGGTTGAAAACGACTGTAGCAAAACACACTAGCATCTAGAGCGACAACAATGATATCTCCGAAATAACTGATGAAAAGCGAGAAATGAAAAGGGACAAAACCAACAGAAACGAAAGAGAAACATGAGAAGGAAAAATACAGATTAAACGACAAAATATTCTTCCTTAAGATAAAGGAAAAATGAGATAGATAATTAATACACAACGATAAACTGATGCACCCCCCCCCTTCCCCATCTAAGAAAAGAATATAAACTTACAATGACAAAGAAGGAAACATTTAACAGACAACCAAGAAACATTGTAAAAAAATATATTACAAATATTTAAAGTAGAAATTGTACCTCAGGAGCAAACAACAGTAAAAGCAACAGAAGCAGTGTAAGTAATGTTAGTGTAAGTATAAATAAAAGTGATTAGAGAAAATGTATTAGTAATAATGAAATTAGTGTAACTCTTAGAAAAAAAAAACAGTGCCAAGTGCAAGGAATGTTGATGTTGTAGAAGAAAACATAATCTGTAGACTCAGTACAAGTTGTAAAAAAGAGATTAATTTTAAGTAAGAGTAATGAAAGATAAAGTAGAAGTGAAAGAAAACAGAAGAGGAAGAAGAAGAAGAATTACAAGATATATCAATAGTAGAAATAACAACAAGTTTAATAGTAGCAGCAGCACTAGTAATAGTATTACCAGAAGCAGCAGCACTAGTAATAGTATTACCAGAAGCAGCAGCACTAGTAATAGTATTACCAGAAGCAGCAACACTAATAATAGTATTACCAGAAGCAGCAGCACTAGCAATAGTATTACCAGAAGCAGCAGTACTAGTAATAGTATTACCAGAAGCAGCAGCACTAGTAATAGTATTACCAGGAGCAGCAGTACTAGTAATAGTATTACCAGAAGCAGCAGTACTAGTAATAGTATTACCAGATGCAGCAGCACTAGTAATAGTATTACCAGAAGCAGCAACACTAGCAATAGTATTACCAGAAGCAGCAGCACTAGTAATAGTATTACCAGAAGCAACAGTACTAGTAATAGTATTACCAGAATCAGCAGCACTAGTAATAGTATTACCAGAAGCAGCAGCACTAGTAATAGTATTACCAGAAGCAGCAGTACTAGTAATAGTATTACCAGAAGCAGCAGCACTAGTAATAGTATTACCAGAAGCAACAGCACTAGTAATAGTATTACCAGAAGCAGCAGCACTAGTAATAGTATTACCAGAAGCAACAGTACTAGTAATAGTATTACCAGAAGCAGCAGTACTAGTAATAGTATTACCAGAAGCAGCAGTACTAGTAATAGTATTACCAGAAGCAGCAGTACTAGTAATAGTATTACCAGAAGCAGCAGCACTAGTAATAGTATTACCAGAAGCAGCAGCACTAGTAATAGTATTACCAGAAGCAGCAGTACTAGTAATAGTATTACCAGAAGCAGCAGTACTAGTAATAGTATTACCAGAAGCAGCAGCACTAGTAATAGTATTACCAGAAGCAGCAGCACTAGTAATAGTATTACCTGAAGCAGCAGTACTAGTAATAGTATTACCAGAAGCAGCAAAACTAATAATAGTATTACCAGAAGCAGCAGCACTAGTAATAGTATTACCAGAAGCAGCAGTACTAGTAATAGTATTACCAGAAGCAGCAGCACTAGTAATAGTATTACCAGAGCAGCAGTACTAGTAATAGTATTACCAGAAGCAGCAGTACTAGTAATAGTATTACCAGAAGCAGCAGCACTAGTAATAGTATTACCAGAAGCAGCAGTACTAGTAATAGTATTACAAGAAGCAGCAGTACTAGTAATAGTATTACCAGAAGCAGCAGCACTAGTAATAGTATTACCAGAAGCAGCAGTACTAGTAATAGTATTACCAGAAGCAGCAGTACTAGTAATAGTATTACCAGAAGCAGCAGTACTAGTAATAGTATTACCAGAAGCAGCAGCACTAGTAATAGTATTACCAGAAGCAGCAGTACTAGTAATAGTATTACCAGAAGCAGCAGTACTAGTAATAGTATTACCAGAAGCAGCAGTACTAGTAATAGTATTACCAGAAGCAGCAGCACTAGTAACATTATTACCAGAAGCAGCAGCACTAGTAATAGCATTACCAGAAGCAGCAGTAATAGTAATAGTATTACCAGAAGCAGCAGTACTAGTAATAGCATTACCAGAAGCAGCAGCACTAGTAATAGTATTACTAGAAGCAGCAGTACTAGTAATAGTATTACCAGAAGCAGCAGTACTAGTAATAGTATTACCAGAAGCAGCAGCACTAGTAATAGTCTTACCAGAAGCAGCAGTACTAGTAATAGTATTACCAGAAGCAGCAGTACTAGTAATAGTATTACCAGAAGCAGCAGTACTAGTAATAGCATTACCAGAAGCAGCAGCACTAGTAATAGTATTACCAGAAGCAGCAGTACTAGTAATAGTATTACCAGAAGCAGCAGCACTAGTAATAGTATTACCAGAAGCAGCAGTACTAGTAATAGTATTACCAGAAGCAGCAGCACTAGTAATAGCATTACCAGAAGCAGCAGCACTAGTAATAGTATTACCAGAAGCAGCAGCACTAGTAATAGTATTACCAGAAGCAGCAGCACTAGTAATAGTATTACCAGAAGCAGCAGTACTAGTAATAGTATTACCAGAAGCAGCAGCACTAGTAATAGCATTACCAGAAGCAGCAGCACTAGTAATAGTATTACCAGAAGCAGCAACACTAATAATAGTATTACCAGAAGCAGCAGCACTAGTAATAGTATTACCAGAAGCAGCAGCACTAGTAACATTATTACCAGAAGCAGCAACACTAATAATAGTATTACCAGAAGCAGCAGCACTAGTAACATTATTACCAGAAGCAGCAGCACTAGTAATAGTATTACCAGAAGCAGCAACACTAATAATAGTATTACCAGAAGCAGCAGCACTAGTAATAGTATTACCAGAAGCAGCAGCACTAGTAATAGTATTACCAGAAGCAGCAGTACTAGTAATAGTATTACCAGAAGCAGCAGCACTAGTAATAGTATTACCAGAAGCAGCAGTACTAGTAATAGTATTACCAGAAGCAGCAGCACTAGTAATAGTATTACCAGAAGCAGCAGCACTAGTAATAGTATTACCAGAAGCAGCAGCACTAGTAATAGTTTTACCAGAAGCAGCAGTACTAGTAATAGTATTACCAGAAGCAGCAGCACTAGTAATAGTATTACCAGAAGCAGCAGCACTAGTAATAGTATTACCAGAAGCAGCAGCACTAGTAATAGTATTACCAGAAACAGTAGAATTAATTTTACAAAGACAAAAGTATGGAACTTTATAAGTAGAAAAGGAAATATACTGGTAGTTGAAGTTTTTATTAAAGAACATTAGATGTAGTAGTAGAAGATACAATAGAAAAACGTAGTAGTAGGTGAAAGTTAAGCAGTAGTTGGTAAAGTAGAAAAGTCTATTTAAAAGTAAAATCAGAAAGAGTGAAAGTAGAATTAGTAGAAGTAGATATAGTTAACGAAAACGTTCATAAAGTTGGTAGTAAAAATAAAGTTGCACTTTAACAACAGATGTAGTAACTTGGGTGTCAGGTACTTACAGTAACATTGTGAGTGACACTGACTTCACATTTCTTCCTCTGATTGTTGTTGACTGTTAGCGAGAGGTTGCCCTTCACAGGTTGACCAAACGTGTAACTGTTAATGGTAGTTAAGAGGAAATTAGTGGTGGCTCGGTATATACAACTTCTTGCTTGTGTGTTCACACTTCTACACTCGTACTTATGAACGTTTAGGTGAGAACAAACACCAGCATCAACATGGGCAACTTATCAATATCAACACTGCAAATACAACACTAATACAAAACTAGGCGCTAAAACGTGCATGTAGACACTGACAGATCCATAACACTGAACCTCACAGTGAAATTAACTCAAATATTAGTGAAAATTATTCAATAAGTTAAATATTACGTAAGAGACAAGACTAAGTAGCTGAGGAGGAAACTCCAGAGTTAAAGCGACAAGACTGGTCAGTAAAGGATCTTTCTTTTATCTTTTATTTTCATGATATATGCAATATGAAGATGATGAATCACAAAATTATAATAACACGACAGCAAACAACCCACCGAACAGGTAGGGATTGAACCCATTGCGAGTGAGTGGTAAAACTCCAAGCCAGTGCATAAGCCACTGGGTCAGCTGGCTTATGCACTGGCCTGGAGTTTTCCACCCCCCTCGCCATGGGCTCATACCCCACCCATTCTATAGTTTGAAGATTCTAGCGTATTGCTTACATTATTGAAGAGATGATGATACAAATGGAAAACCACTACTAGTAACAATAAATAGCCATGTTGCATGCAAAGAGTATGTAATCTTCATTTGGAGCATGTTAACACACTCACATAGGCTGCCTCCCCAACCAGCAAACCAGATACTAAGGATCGAATGATCCAACGGGGCCCCATCTTCAGATCAGTATCCAGGTTCAGCCAATGAGAAGGTGGATCTGGCAGTTGTGAAGGTGACGTGATTACCACTCATGTTTTCTCCCTCGTTATTTCCATTCAAGAGCTGGTTGAAGCACGGTGGTCTGCTTTTCCATTGGCTGCTATTTTGCCTTGATTACTGTGGCGTGCACTAATACCTATTGCTGTACATAGTGTGTATAGTGTACGTACTCCTGTTTATACTTGGCGAAGGATAATACAATTCAAATTTTTTCTGCTGTGTTTATTTTGCTCCCTTCACACCCAGGATAACATGCCTTTGAGAACCTGGTTGTAATAAGCCACAATGCTCATTAAGGAGACGGTCCAATGTTTTGTTCCAACTTCAACTATTAAAAGTCATGATGAAGTGAAAGTAGAAGTATTAGTAGTAATGAGGGTAGTAGTAGTAATGGTGGTAGTAGTAGAAGAAGCAGTAGTAGTAGTAGTAGTAGTAGTAGTCGTAGTAGTAGCAGTAATAGTGGCAGAAGTAGTAGTAGCAGAAGTAATAGTAGCAGTAGTAGTAGTAACAGTAGTATTAGTAGCAGTAGTAACATCAGCAGCAGGAGTAGCAGTAGTAGTAACAGCAGCAGCAGGAGTAGCAGTAGTAACAGCAGCAGCAGGAGTAGCAGAAGTGCCAGTAGAAGTCTGTAGTTTAGTGCTGCGGTCTGTCTCCTTTCTCGAAAAATTTGGACTACATTTGCTGTCTTCCATACCTCAAGATTGTTGAAGATTGTCGTTAATGTCACTTGCATTGCCTCTGATTCCTCTCTCAGGACCCATGGAGAGATTTTGTCCGGTCCCACAGCCTTTGAGGTATTTAGTTCTTAAGAGTCTCTTCACCTCCTCCTCGATTGTTTGTAGTGTGTCCAGCACTGTTTGGTGAACCCTATTTTCCCTGTTTGCTTAAAACCTTTCTGTCTCCAATGAAAATGCCTCCATATATCTCATGTTGAGCTCCTCACATACTTCTTGATCATGTCTTGTCATCTCTCCTCCTTCCTTCCTCAGCCTGATTACCTGGAACTTAACTGTTGTTTTCCTATTGATGTGTTTGTACAACAGCTTCGGATCAGATTTGGCTTTCGATGCTGTCATTTTCGCATTGCCGCTGGGCCCCCCTCCTTATCAATGCATATTCGTTTCTGGTTCTTTGGCTTGTCTCCTTATTGTCCTGGGTCCTTTCTCTTCTTTTTCTTTTCCATGCTCCAGCACACACAGCTTTGGCCTCTTTAAGCTTTGAGTAAACCAAGGGTTCGTTCTGGTCTTTTCATTGTTTCTATTGTTCTTGGGAACGAACTTCGCTGCATCTCTCTACTTTGTGGTCATGTGATCCATTATTTCATTTACTCTCTTCACTTCCAGTTCTCTTCCCTACTGCTCCTTATGCAGGAATTGCCTCATGCCTGTGTAGTCCCCTCTTTTGTAGTTTGGCTTCTCCCATCCTTCTCATGCTGTTTCACTTTCCAGTGTTAACTCAACACTGTAGTTGAAGCTCAGGGCCACATGATCACTTGCTCTGAGGGGCTTTTCACATATGATATTCCCAATGTCAGAGCTAGTCAGGTGCAATTACAAGTGATAGTATGGTGCTACTTTAATTTTTAATTTTATCTTATTACTTATATCTACTTATATCTTATTATAATTGTAATTTTATCTTATTAGTTTATATCGAGTTATAGTTTAGTTCATTCTAGCTCAATGCATAGTCAGCACCAAATTCATTATGTTCATTAGTTACAAAAAGATTAGGTGATGAAAGATTGAATATCAGATTGGAGGGAGAGAGTATGGAGGAGGTGAACGTATTCAGATATTTGGGAGTGGACGTGTCAGCGGATGGGTCTATGAAAGATGAGGTGACTCATAGAATTGATGAGGGAAAAAGAGTGAGTGGTGCACTTAGGAGTCTGTGGAGACAAAGAACTTTGTCCTTGGAGGCAAAGAGGGGAATGTATGAGAGTATAGTTTTACCAACGCTCTTATATGGGTGTGAAGCGTGGGTGATGAATGTTGCAGCGAGGAGAAGGCTGGAGGCAGTGGAGATGTCATGTCTGAGGGCAATGTGTGGTGTGAATATAATGCAGAGAATTCGTAGTTTGGAAGTTAGGAGGAGGTGCGGGATTACCAAAACTGTTGTCCAGAGGGCTGAGGAAGGGTTGTTGAGGTGGTTCGGACATGTAGAGAGAATGGAGCGAAACAGAATGACTTCAAGAGTGTATCAGTCTGTAGTGGAAGGAAGGCAGGGTAGGGGTCGGCCTAGGAAAGGTTGGAGGGAGGGGGTAAAGGAGGTTTTGTGTGCGAGGGGCTTCGACTTCCAGCAGGCATGCATGAGCGTGTTTGATAGGAGTGAATGGAGACAAATGGTTTTTAATACTTGACGTGCTGTTGGAGTGTGAGCAAAGTAACATTTATGAAGGGATTCAGGGAAACCGGCAGGCCGGACTTGAGTCCTGGAGATGGGAAGTACAGTGCCTGCACTCTGAAGGAGGGGTGTTAATGTTGCAGTTTAAAAACTGTAGTGTGAAGCATCCTTCTGGCAAGACAGTGATGGAGTGAATGATGGTGAAAGTTTTTCTTTTTCGGGCCACCCTGCCTTGGTGGGAATCGGCCAGTGTGATAATAAAAAATAAAATATTAGTTACTACACTCTATTTGACCAATGTGCATTAGCTATATACTTGTCCAAACATCCCACTACTACAGATATCAGTACTAGAACTCACCACACCTAAAAGATGAATGATCATGTCGACCCTGATCTAAACCTATATAATCTAACACCCAATCAAAATTTATTGGAATGTAACTGCAGCATCACAAGCCAGCACTATCCTAAATACTGCTAAAAGTCTAACAGTTCTTAACTACATCATCAGGTCCTTATGGGGGTGGTATTGCAATCTATTACTCTAATGAACTATCTTGTATTAGCACCACTTGCTATAGTGATGAATATGGAGAATATATTTTTGCTAATTTTAATGTAGAAAACCTTAAGACTCCTATAACAATCGATGCCATTTACCAGAAGCCTCACACAAACATCCCAATTTTCAGTGAGAAATTAAAGACACTATTAACAAGCAGACAAATGAACAAGCACCACCTTCTCTTAGCTGGAAACTTCAATATCAACCTTGGCCTACCAGATGATCAGCCTGCAACTGATTTCATCAACAATATGAACAACACACTTCTCATACCAACAATACCTAAACCAACCGGGCTGACTGAGATAAGTGCAACCATAATTGACCATATATGGAAAAATATACTAGCTCCCCTTAAATCAGGGGTAATCACAGACAGCACTACTTACCACTACCTTACCTTCCTCTTAACAAATATTAGTAAACCACCACTGGAATACAAGACTTGACTTAAGAAATCGTAATGACACGATTGCAAATAAACCATACCCCCGGCCGGGATTGAACCCGCGGTCATAGAGGAATACAACAAAGCTTCATTTAGACTCCATGACGAGGTCTCAGTAAGTAAATTCAAAGCAGAGCTAGAGACGGTTGACTGGCCTACAGAATTTTCCAAGGCCAATGGTGTCAACGATTAGACAGACATATTTCTGAATAAATTACTTAGACTGCACAACAAACATTGTCCTATAAAAACGAAACAGATCACGAATAAACGGCTAGGTTGCCCATGGCTAACTAGCAGCATACTAAGATCCATTGATGAGAAACACCAATATGAAAAGCAATATAGACAAGGCTTAATACACGAAGATATTCTTAAACACTATTCATCAGTTCTCACCAAACTAATAAAAAAAAAGCCAAACAATTGTACTACTCCAGCAGATTCACTTAAACAAGAGGAAATATAAAAAAGACCTGGAAAACATTCTCTCAGATTCTGTGAGCCCACAAACTGAAAAAAACTAAGGATATTGTCTTAACTAAACCTAATGAAACACCACTGCATCCCATTACTATATAGTTAACAAGATAAATGGCTTCTTCTCAACCATAGGATCTAATCTCGCCAGTATAATCCCGGGTACAAACGCCTGAGCAAGTTATTACTTAAATGGGAATTTCCCAAACTCCTTCTATTTTGCACCTACTGAGCCCACTGAGGTCACCAAGATTATTAAGTCACTTAAAAATAATTCAGGGAATCTGTCTCACGTCCCTTGTCCTTTCACATGCTATTTCATTACTGTTTAACAAGTCACTAGAAACTAGCACTTTCCCGACACTACTCAAGACAACAAGGGTTACACCAATACTAAAAGGTGGTGACCCCCACAGATGTAAAAAACTATAGGCCAATATCAAACTTACCATTGCTATAAAAAATCTTCGATAAACTCGAGCACAAGAGATTATATTCGTTTATAACAGCACAAAGCATACTCAACCCCTGCCAATTTGGCTTCAGAAAAAATAAAAGCACAAACGATGCAATTGTAAAAATGCTAGATCTGCTTTACACAGCACTGGAAAATAAGGAAAATCCATTAGGACTTTTCATTGACGAAAGAAAAGCTTTTGACACAGTAGACCACGGCATCTTACTCCACAAATTTGACCATTATGGTATAACAGGTCATGCACATACATATTTCAAATCCTACCATTGAAGACACAACTTCATCAACACGACCACTTGATACTGGAGTGCTACAGGAAAGTGTCCTTGGTCCCCTGCTCTTCCTCTTATACATCAATGATCTTCCCAACGTATCACAAAACCTGAAACTCATTCTCTTTCCAGACAACACGGTTTATGTCATCTCCCACCCAAATCTTGCTACACTCAACACCACTGTTAACGAAGAGCTACTAAAAATATCTATGTTATGTATGGTAACAGAGCAGATGTTGCACAACTTAACATTAAGATCGACAACACTCTTATTGCCAAACATAATTAGGGCAAATTCCTGGGCCTACACCTCGACAGCAACCTGAAATTCAGCACCCATATCCAACACATAAAAAAAAAGTATCCAAAAACGGTTGGGATCCTCTCCAAGATATGTTACTACGTGCCACAATCAGCCTACTCACACTATACTATTCACTCATCTATCACTACCTCACCTATGCTATTTGTGCCTGGGGATCAACAGCAGCAACACACCTAAAGTCAATAATAACCCAACAAAAAGCCACAATAAGAATAATCATGGAATCCAATCCAAGGCAACACCTACCCCCCTCCACTCTTCAAAGATCTAAACTTACTCACTGTACAGAACATCCACACTTACTACTGAGCAACCTACATTTACAGAACAATAAACTCCAATATTAACCCTGACCTAAAACACTTTCTGATAGTTGTGACAGTACCCACAGGCATAACATCAGGCGCAAAAAACTCTATGACATTCCCCGTGTCCAGCTAAACCTATACAAAACTCTAGAACTGCAGACACAACCATCACTTTCAAAACTACCGTTAGAAAACGTCTTATCTCCCTGACACATTCCACCATCAACTAACTACATGAAAACCACCTATTCTCTTGTATCGTACACACATAAAAAGCAAACTAGACATATTCTCAATATATGTGATTCCCCCCAATTCACACTTACACTCACCCAGTTGACAGTAAACATAGAAATACGAAATAAAACTATTACTTAATGAATCTTAAACTAGTCATAAGTTTGCCTGAGATATAGCTCCATTATAGGAGCTTCAAAAGAAACTATGTATCGTACCAAGACAAAACCATTCACATTGCTAAATTTACGAACTGTAATGCAGTTACCTAGCCTTAACATCAACATGCTCCATAACCTGCACTAATATACAGTTTGAATTCATCTTAGTCTGCTCGAAATGCCTAGTCATGCGTGGCCCTTTCTGTAACTATTATTTTATAATATGTAAACCACAAATTGTAACCATTATTCTATGATATGCAAACCCCGCATTGCAATCTTTATAGAGAATAAACTTGATTAATTGATTGACTGATTGATTCTTAAAAATTAGGACTTCGTTTTCTGTCATCCACTCCTCAGGCAGCTGAGAATTTTTCGATAGATTTATTGTAGACAGTTGTTAGCGGCACACACAGTGCATCTGCTCACTTTCTTAGGACCCAAGGCGAGATGTTGTCTGTACCCACCGCCTACGAGGCATCTATTATACATAGTAGTTTCTCCCTTTCCTTTTCGTTGTGTGGTGTGTCCAACACTTGCTGGTATACCTTACCATCCCGGTTTGCAATAAGCTTCTCTGTCTCCACTGTGAATACATCAGTAAATCTTAAGCTGAGCTCATCACATATTTCGTGGTCGCTCCTTCTGAGCTCTCTCTCCTTCGTTCTTCAGCATGATTATTACTTGGTCCTTTACTGTTATTTTCCATCTGATGTGGCTGTATAACATCTTTGGGTCTGACTTGGCTTTTGATGCTGTCATTCTCGTATTGCTGCCGGACATCTCTCCTTATTCAAGTATTTAATTTCTGGTTCTTTGGCTCGTTTCCCTGTTTTCCTGAGATCTATGCCTTTTATTATCTTTCTGTACTCTAGCACACTTCGCTTTGGAGTCTCCATGCCTCCGGGTAAACCAGGGATTCATTCTGCCCTTCCCATTGTTTCTGTTGCCTCTTCGCACGAACTTCTCTGCCTCCCTCTACTTGTGGTCACGTGCTCCATCATTTCATTTACTGCCTTTCCATCTTACTCTCCCTTTTCCAGTGCACCTTATTCAGGAATTGTCTCATGCCTTGGTACTCCCTTCTTTTGAAGTTTGCCTTTTCCCCTCTCTTGCTGCTTCACACTCCATATTTTTCTCTACTAAGTATTCGCATCTCAGGACTACGTGATCACTAGCTCATGTATAATATCCCATACGTCTGAACTGTTCAAGGTGAATACGAGGTCCAGCCTTGCTTGTTCATACTCTCCTATCTCTCTGGTTGTGTCACAAACAAGTTGGTGCATGAAGTTTTCTAGCAACTCCTCCAGCTTCTTCGCCCTCTACATCTTTGTCCCCCCCCTATATGGCTCCAGGTTTCTCCAATCTTCTTGTGGTTGAATCCTCTATGATGAGTAACTTTGCCCTGCCCATGCGAGACCTTCTGGCCACCTCAGATACTGTGCCCACCATCGTTTTGTTATGTCTCTTCGCTCACATGTATTGGTCACCTGCTGTTCGGTAGTAGGTTGTACATAACTGCTAACATCATTTTTGGACTCCAGATCTGAAGTGTTCCTTCAATGTAGTCATCTGCTTTTCCTCTGCATAGTCCTCCAATATCCTCAAAATTCAATTTTTTTTTTTTTGATGAGCAGTTCAACTCCTCTTCCTCCTCTGTTTCCCCTGTCTTTTCTCAGGATATCATATCCGGTCCGAAATTACCATCTGTTACCACCCCAGAGAGCTATGTTTCCGTGAGCACTATGATGTTCGTTGATGCCTCATTGCATACGTGTGTGTGTGTGTGTGTGTGTGTGTGTGTGTGTGTGTGTGTGTGTGTGTGTGTGTGTGTGTGTGTGTGTGTTGTGTGTGTGTGTGTGTGTGCGTATGTGTGTGTGTGAATGTGTGTGTGTGTGTATGTGTGCGTGTACTCACCTATTTGTACTCACCTATTTGTGGTTGCAGGGGTCGAGTCACAGCTCCTGGCCCCGCCTCTTCGCTGATTGCTACTAGGTCCTCTCTCTCCCTGCCCCATGAGCTCTATCATACCTCGCCTTAAAACTATGTATGGTTCCTGCCTCCACCACATCACTTTCTAGGCTATTCCATGGCCTGACTACTCTATGACTGAAGAAATACTTCCTAACATCCCTTTGATTCATCTGAGTCTTCAACTTCCAATTGTGACCTCTTGTGTCTGTGTCCCATCTCTGGAACATCCCGTCTTTGTCCACCTCGTCTATTCTGCGCAGTATTTTATATGTCGTTATCATGTCTCCCCTGACCCTCCTGGCCTCCAGTGTCGTCAGGCCGATTTCCCTCAACCTTTCTTCATAGGACAATCCCCGTAGCTCTGGGACTAGTCTTGTTGCAAACCTTTGTACTTTCTCTAATTTCTTGACGTGCTTGACTAGGTGTGGATTCCAAACTGGTGCTGCATACTCCAGTATGGGCCTGACGTAGATGGTGTACAGAGTCTTAAACGAATCCTTACTGAGGTATCGGAACGCTATCCATAGGTTTGCCAGGCGCCCGTATGCTGCAGCAGTTATCTGACTGATGTGCGCCTCAGGAGATATGCTCGGTGTTATACTCACCCCCAGATCTTTTTCCTTGAGTGAGGTTTGCAGTCTTTGGCCATCTAAACTATATTGTGCCTGCGGTCTTCTTTGCCCTTCCCCAATCTTCATGACTTTGCATTTGGCAGGGTTAAATTCAAGGAGCCAGTTGCTGGACCAGGCTTGTAGCCTGTCCAGATCTCTTTGTAGTCCTGCCTGATCCTCGTCCGATTCGATTCTTCTCATTAACTTCACATCGTCTGCAAACAAGGACACTTCTGAGTCTATCCCTTCCGTTATGTCGTTCACGTATACCAAGAACAGCACAGGTCCTAGGACTGACCCCTGTGGAACCCCGCTTGTCACAGGCGCCCACTCTGACACCTCGTCGCGTACCATGACTCGTTGTTGCCTCCCTGTCAGATATTCTCTGATCCATTGCACTGCCTTTCCTGTTATGTGTGCCTGGTCCTCTAGCTTTTGCAGTAACCTCTTGTGAGGAACTGTGTCGAAAGCCTTCTTGCAGTCCAAAAATACGCAGTCGATCCACCCCTCTCTCTCTTGTCTTACTTCTGTCACCTTGTCATAAAACTCTAGTAGGTTTGTGACACAGGATTTTCCTTCCCTGAAACCGTGCTGGTTGTCAATTATACACTTGTTTCTTTCCAGGTGCTCCACCACTCTCCTCCTGATGATCTTCTCCATGACCTTGCATACTATACACGTTAGTGATACAGGTCTGTAGTTTAGTGCCTCATGTCTGTCTCCCTTTTTAAAAATTGGGACTACATTTGCCATTTTCCATACCTCAGGGAGTTGCCCAGTTTCAAATGATGTGTTGAAGATCTTTGTTAATGGCTCACACAATATCTCTGCTCCCTCTTTAAGGACCCATGGAGAGATGTTGTCTGGTCCCACCGCCTTTGATGTGTCAAGTTCGCATAGCAGCTTCTTCACCTCCTCCTTGGTTATATGTACCTCATCCAGCACTTGCTGGTGTGCCCCCCTGTTCTGATTTCTTGGAGTCCTACTGGTTTCCACTGTAAATACCTCTTTAAATCTTGTGTTGAGCTCCTGACATACCTCTCGGTCGTTTCTTGTGAATTCCCCATCACCCTTCCTCAGTCTGATTACCTGGTCCTTGACTGTTGTTTTCCTCCTGATGTGGCTGTACAACAGCTTCGGGTCAGTCTTTACTTTTGATGCTATGCCATTTTCATATTGTCTCTGAGCCTCCCTTCTTATCTGTGCATATTCGTTTCTGGCTCTTCGGCTGATTTCTTTATTTTCCTGAGTTCTCTGTCTTCTGTACCTTTTCCATTCTCTAGTACACCTAGTTTTTGCCTCCCTACACCTTTGGGTGAACCAAGGACTCGTTCTGTTCTTCCCATTATTTCTGTTTCCCTTGGGAACAAACCTCTCCTCTGCCTCCTTGCATTTTGTTGCTACATAGTCCATCATTTCTTGTACTGGTTTTCCTGTCAGTTCCCTCTCCCACTGAATGTCTTGAAGGAAGTTCCTCATGCCTGAGTAGTTCCCCCTTTTGTAGTTTGGTTTTTCCCAGCCTGTTCCTGCTACTCTCTCCACTTGGAGCTCAACTATGTAGTCGAAGCACAGAACCACATGATCACTAGCTCCCAGGGGCCTTTCATACATGATACCCTCAATGTCCGAACTACTCATGGTGAATACAATGTCCAACCTTGCTGGTTCATCCTCTCCTCTCTCTCTGGTAGTGTCTCTAACATGTTGATGCATGAGGTTCTCCAGTACCACATCCATCATCTTGGCTCTCCATGTTTCGGGACCCCCATGGGGCTCCAGGTTTTCCCAGTCAATCTCCTTGTGATTGAAATCACCCATAACTAGTAACTTTGCTCCCCCCATGTGTGCTCTCCTGGCCACCTCGGCTAGTGTGTTGATCATTGCTCTGTTGCTCTCATCGTATTCTTCTCTTGGCCTCCTGCAGTTCTGTGGTGGGTTGTACATTACTGCAATTATCACCTTATGTCCCTCCGACTGGATTGTTCCTACTAAGTAGTCCCTTTCGCCCATGCCATCCATTCCTTCCATTTTCTCAAAACCCCACTGGTTTTTAATGAGCAGTGCAACTCCTCCTCCCCCTCTCCTCCCTCTGTCTTTCCTGAAGATTTGATATCCGGATGGAAAGATTGAATCTGTTATTATTCTGGTGAGTTTTGTTTCTGTGAGTGCTATTATGTCTGGGGATGTCTCTTTGATTCTTTCGTGCCACTCCTCATACTTGTTTGTTATTCCATCTGCATTTGTATACCACACCTTCAACTTCTTTTCTAAGACTGTGGTCTGGGAAGCATATTGGGGTTGGGGAAGTGGGAGACCTGGTAAGGAACTATGGGTTGTTGCTGTGGGGGTGAAGTTTGTAATGTAGTGGGTGGGGGCATTGGATGTGGCATGGGTGTTTTGATTTAGAGTGTTTGGTTGCACTGGGGTTGACCTGGTTGGGAGGCTTCTATAGAAAGTTGTGAGGGAGGCTGTATTAGATCTTCTTCCTGGGTCTGGGATCTCCTGTCTGTCTTCTCCATCCCCTCCCTCTCTCCTCCTTTCGCCTTTGTACCATCTCTCTCAGTTTCTTCCTTTCGTCTTGTGTTCTGTCGCGGTCGAGATACACCCTCCTGTATGCCGTCATGTCGTGTGTGTGTGTGTGTGTGTGTGTGTGTGTGTGTGTGTGTGTGTGTGTGTGTGTGTGTGTGTGTGTGTGTGTGTGTGTGTGTGTGTATGTGTGTGTGTGTATGTGCGTGTGCGTGTGTGTGTGTGTGTGTGTGTATGTGTGTGTGTGTGTGTGTGTGTGTGTGTGTGTGCGTACTCACCTAGTTGTACTCACCTATATGTTGTTGTAGGGGTCGAGTCACATTTCCTGGCCCCTCCTCTTCACTGGCTGCTACTGGGTCACTCTTCCTGCTTCTTGAGCTTTATCATACCTCTTCTTAAAGCTATGTATGGATCCTGCCTCCACTACATCACTTCCCGGACTATTTCACTTCCTGACAACTCTGTGACTGAAGAAATATTTCCTAATATCCTTGTGATTCAACTGAGTCTTCAACTTCCAACCGCTTGTTGCTGTGTCCCATCTGTGGAACATTCTGTCTCTTTCCACCTTGTCGTTCCTCCCACTAATTTATATGTCATTATCGTACCCTCCCTATCTCTTCCGTCTTCCAGTGTCGTCAGGTCGATTTCCCTTAACCCTTCCTCATAGGGCATACCCCTTAGCTCCGGAACATTCTCTAGTTTCCTTATGTGCTTGGCTAGGTGTGGGTTCCAAACTGGTGCTGCATACTCAAGTATGGGCCTAACCTACACAGTGTACAGGGTCCTGAACGATTCCTTATTAAGATGCCAGAATGCTGTTCTTAGGTTTGATACCCGCCTGTATGCTGCAGCAGTTATTTGGTTGATGTGCGCCACAGGAGATGTGCCTGGTTTTATACTTACCCCAAGAGTTTTTTCCTTGAGTGAGGTTTGTGGTCTCTGGCCCCCTTGACTGCACTCCGTCTGTGGTATTCTTTACCTTTCCCCAATCTTCATGACTTTGCACTTGGAGGGCTTGAACTCCAGGAGCCAGTTGCTAAACCAGGCCTGCAGCCTGTCCAGATCCTTTTGTAGTTCTGCCTGGTTTTCGTCCGATTGGATTCTTCTCATCAACTTCACTTCATCTGCAAACAGGGACACTTCGGAGTCTATTTATTCCATCATGTCATTCACACATACCAGAAACAGCACCGGTCCTAGGACTGACCCCTGTGGAACCCCGCTCGTCACAGACGCGCTCTCTGACACCTCACCACTTACCATGACTTGCTGTTGTCTGCCTGATAGGTATTCTCTGATCCAGTGCAGTGCCTTCCTTGTTATCCCTGCCTGGTCCTCCAACTTTTGCACTAATCTCTTTTGTGTGGAACTGTGTCAAACGACTTCTTACAGTTCAAGAAAATGCAATCTAACCACCTCTCTCTCTCTTGTCTTGCTGCTGTCACCCAGTCATAGAACTCCAGTTAGTTTGTCCCTGAAACTGTGCTGGCTGTCGTTGATAAGCTCATTCCTTTCTAGGTGTTTCACCATTCTTCTCCTGATAATCTTCTCCATGACTTTGCATACTGTACATGTCAGTGAAATTGGTCTGTAGTTTAATGCTTCGAGCCTGTCCTTTTTAAAAATTGGGACAACATTTGCTGTTTTCCGTACATCTGGTAGTCGCCCTGTTTCGATAGATGTGTTGATTGTTGTTGTCACTGGTACACATAGCACCTCTGCTCCCTCTCTCAGGATCCATGGAGAGATGTTATCCTCCTTTGAGATATCTAGCTCGCATAGCAGCCTCTTCACTTCTTCCTCAGTTGAATGTACTGTGTCCAACACTTGATGGTGTACCTCACCTCTCTGCCTTTCTGGAGTCCCTTCTGCCTCCTCTGGGAACGCAGCTTTGAATCTCAAGTTCAGTTCCTTGCATACTTTGCAGTCGTTTCTTGTGATCTCTCCTCCTTCCTTCCTCAGCCTGATTACCTGCTCGTTGACTGCTGTTTTCCTCTTGATGTGGCTGCACAACAGCTTGGGATCAGTTTTGGCTTTCGTTCTTATGTTATTTTCATATTGTCGTTTGGCCTCCCTTCTTACATGTGCATACTCTTTTCTGGCTCTACTACTTCTCTTCTTATTCTCCTGGGTCCGTTGCCTTCTGTACCTCTTCCATTATCTAGCACACTTAATTTTGGCCTCTATACAAATTTGGGTGAACCAAGGGTTCATTCTGGCTTTCTCGTAATTTCTGTTACCCTTGGGTACAAACTTCTCCTCAGCTTCCTTGCATATTGTTGTTGCATATCCCAACATTTCGTTCACTGACTTCCCTGCCAGTTCTCTCTCATGCTTATGTAGTCCCCTCTCTTGCATTTTGCTTCATTTGTCCTGCCCTTCCTGTTTCCCTCTCCACTTGTAAATCTACCAAGTATTCGAAGCTCAGAACCACATGATCACTGGCCCTGAGGGGCTTTCATATGTGATGTCCTCAATGTCTGCACTACTCAAGCTGAATACTAGGTCCAGTCTTGCTGGTTCATCCTCTCCTGTGTCTCTGGTAGTACTCACCTAGTTGTGGTTTCCAGGGGTCGAGTCATAGCTCCTGGCCCTGCCTCTTCACTGGCCGCTACTGGGTCACTCTTCCTGCTCATTGAGCTTTATCATGCCTCTTCTTAAAGCTAAGTGTGGATCCTGCCTCCACTACATCACTTTCCAGACTATTCCACTTCCTGACAACTCAGTGAGTCTTCAACTTTCAAATGTGACCCCTTGTTGCTGTGTCCCATCTCTGGAAAATCCTGTCTCTGTCCACCTTGTCGATTCCTGTCAGTATTTCATAAGTCGTTATCATATCTCTCCTGAAGGACATAGCCCTTAGCTCCGGGACTAGTCTTGTTGCAAATCTTTGCACTTTCTCTAGCTTCCTTACATGCTTGGCTATGTGTGAGTTCCAAACTGGTGCTGCATACTCCAATATGGGCCTGATGTACACAGTGTACAAGCTCCTGAACGAGTCCTTATTAAGCTGTCGGAATGCTGTTCTTAACGTAGGTAAATCATGGCTTCTAGCACAACGCTCGTCTGCCATGATGGTCTTAAAGCCAAATAAACAGTTCCTAAACATCTTATAAGTATTGTTTTCATCACTTATAAGAATTAATATATAATCTGTGTCTGCACGTTTTCTTAACACTTTAACTGTGGCAGACCGGAGTGAGGGGGATGAGGGGGGTGAGGGGGATGAGGGATGAGGGGGTGATGGGGGTTGAGGGGGTGATGGGGGTGAGGGGGGTTATGGGGGTTGAGGTGGTGATGGGGGTGAGGGGGATAGTACAGTGGCGTGGAAGAAATTTCAAGAATTATTTTTTTTTTTCATTTTAAATTGTATGTTTTCCTGATGTATGAATAAGGCCAAAGGAACACAAATCGTATATAAACTTGTGGATTTATGAAATACTGAATTTGGAGGAAAACTACCAGCAGAATTATTGCATTTCCAGTAAGCAGTGTTCCTTAATTTTTAGGTAATTTTGTAAAAATATTTTGAATTTGTATATTTGCTATGAATGTCTGAGACTATATATAACATTTTATAATTATAATGTTTCAAGTTATTTCAGTACTAGATAAACCAGTGAAGGTCATCACACTGTGTTCTTATAAAATAAATTGCTTCATATAAGTGTGTTGATTTATTTCTAGTGATTGTTTTTGTGTTTTAACACTCTTTGATATACTGAAATAAGCACAGTGGCACAATTCACAACATACTATAATTCTGTATATATATATATATATATATATATATATATATATATATATATATATATATATAAATATATATATATAAATATATATATATATATATATATATATATATATAATATATATATATATATATATATATATATATATATAAAAAATATATATATATATAATATATATATATATATATATATATATATATATATATATATATATATATATATATATATATATAATATATATATATGTATATATATATATATATATATATATATATATATATATATATATATATATATATATATATATATATATATATATATATATATATATATATATATATATATATATATATATATATACATGGTCTTAACTGTTCCAAAACCAAGGGCTGGCATGCAAGACACAATGAGGTCAACGACATCATTAAGAGAATCCTTGCTACAGCTGGATGCCCTGCCAAGAGGGAGCCCCGATCACTAGCAGCCAACAATACCCACAACCCAGCAAACTGCCCAGACGGGATCACCATCTATCCTTGGAAGAACGGCAAGCTCTTAGCATGGGGCTATACCTGTGTTTCCACACTGGCTGACACAGTGTGGGGCGACAGGGAGGAGCTGCTGACCACAGGGAGGAGTACAAGATCAGCAAGTACAGGGACTTTAGCAAACAGTATCAATTTGTCCCAGGGGGGATCAGAGATCTTGGGTAAGGGGGAAAAAAAAATTGCCACCCCTTTTCCTTAAAGAAGGGGGTTTTCCGATCATCGAAAAACCCAACCGGGCCCCAAGGGGAAAAGCCACTTTCATTTTCCCAAAAGCCCCCCTCAGCTTTGCCATCCAGGGGGAAATGTTCCCGAACTTTGGGACTCGCTTTCCAGTTTTTCCGGAGGAGCTGGGGGAAAATTTCTTAAACCCTTTTGTTACATTTGCCATTGATTCATGTTTTTTTTTTTTTTTTTCTTTTAAAATGTATTCTTTTATTAATAAATGTTAATTAGAATTTTAAAAAATTTTTTTAGGGGGGGGGGGTTTTAGGAGAAGAAAATTTTAAAAAACAGCTCCCGGGGAGGAAAACCTTGGGGTTTTCCCTGAGGAAACTTTTAATTGTCTTCTTGGGGAAGGGACGGTCCCCTTTCCCAAAACTTTAAAAAAGTGGGTGGTTTCTTCCCTATTTTTAATTTAATTAAATATATTTATTTATAAAATATTTAAAAAATTTTTAAATATTATATATATATATTATTTAAATTTATTAATATAAAATTTTATATATATATATTAAAAAAATTTATAATTTTTAAAAAATATATTATATATATATTTATAAAATTTAAATATAAAATGTATAAATATATCTATTTATATATATTTTTAATATATTTTAAATATAAAAATTTTATATTTATTTATTTATATATAAAAAATTTTAAATTTATATAAAATATATTATATTAATTTATATATATTTGTAGGTATTTTAGGTTTTAAGACGCAACCCCCAGGGAAGTATTTACCGTCCTGCCAGATGATGTGAAACAAAAACCTGAAAATGTTTTGCATGATGGTAGGATTGTGCTTTTTTCCTTTTCGTTTTCATAAAAAAGGGTAGATAACGGGGATATCTTGCAAATTTCCCTACTTACACTTTGGTCAAAACTTCACAAAAACCCCGCACATGCATTTTTATAAAAATACATACTTTGGGTTTTTTTCCCCCTTTTTCTAAATGCTCTTGTTCTTTTTTATTTTTTATTGTCCGGGGAAAAAGTGGAAAAAAAATTTTTCCCTCCCAAAAACCCACCCGGTGTGTATAGGGACAAAAATTTTGGGCCGGGAGAAATTTGGGCAAAAAAACCCCCCCTTCCCTCCTTTTACATTTACTAAAAAAAAAAAAGAAAAGGGAAAAATTTTATAAAACGGGGGATGAAAAAAAATGGGGCGGGGAAAGTAGTGGGGATGACAAGAAACATTGTTTGCTGATGTTTTTTTTTGGGAAAAAGAAGTTGGTTGTCCTGGCCCCAAAGGGGCGAAAAAAAAGCTAAAAGGGGGGTAGGGAAGTTTAGGGGGGGGAAATAAAGGGGTTTTAAATTGGAGTTCTGAGGGGAGTTAAAGAAAAGGGAAAGGGGGTTACCCAGTAATGTTAAATGATCATTTTTATGGAAGGAAAAAAGAGAATTTTAAATTTGTGTAAATTCAAAAATTTAAATGTGGTTTAAAAAGTAAAGGTTGGATGCGAAAAGTGGGGGTCATAATAAGCGTGTATGAAACCCTGGAGAAGGGGGAAGGAATGCAAGGAGAGAGAGAGAGTTTTTGGGAGATTTTTAAGTGAATGTATGGGACCCCTTTGAACCAATGAGAGGAAAATTTTTGGTGGGGCCCTGAATAAAAAAGGGTTGGGAAACTTTTAGAGGGGGGGTTTTGGTAGGAAAAGTTTGGGGTCCCAGGGGAAAATAAAATTAGGGACCCTTTTTGATTAAAACTTTGTAATAAAAGGGGGTTTTTTAGTTATGGGTAAAAAATTTTTTTAGAAGAAAAAGGGATAAAAAAGTTTACACGATATGATGTGGGGCGAAATGACAGTTTTTTTTTTGGGAATTATGTATTGGTAAAAAAAAAGGGACTTTTTGAAAAACTTCAGGATGTACATTTTTTATAAGGGGGGGGGGGGGGGGCCACAGATATAAAAATCACTTTCTATTTGGGGTTTTGCAAACAGGGGAAAAAAGGAAATTGGGTTTAAAAGGGAGAAAAAAAGCATCGGGGAAGGAGAGGTGAAGGTTAAAAACAAAAAGGAAGGTGGCATTTTTTGGGAAAGGTATAAACAGTTTGGAGGAAAGATGGGCAAATGAGGGGAAAGGGGCCAATGGGGTCAAAAGGGGGTATGGGGGGTTTTTTTAAAAAAGTAGTTTTTGAGTTTTCAGCAGAATTTTGGGTGGTTAAAAGGAAATGGGTGCAGGAGGGAAGAGGAGCAAATTGGTGGAATAAAGATAAAAAGAGAGTAAAAGGGGAAAAAAATTTAAAGCAAAATGGGAATTTTTTTTACCTTGTAGAAGTGATGAAAAGGAGGGAAATAAATGGGGGGAAAAAGAGAGGGGTTTAAACGGGGTGAAGCAATGAAAAAAAAAGGCAAAATGAAAAGAGGGGGTGAGTGTTATCAACAAATTTTTTTTGAAAAATAAAAAAAATTTTTTGGGAGTGAAAATTTAACAATTAAAAAAGCCTAGAAAACAAAGGGAAATTTGTCATTTTTAAAATATGGGCCCCCCCCCCCCCCCCCCCCCCCCCCCCGGGGGGGGAAGGGAGAGTTTTTTAAAGGGAGATTTTAGGGGAAAAGGGAAGATGGAGGGAATTTTTTGAGGAATTTTTTAAATTTTTTTATGGGGGGAATAGGGAAGGGGTTATTTCGTGTATAGGGAAAAGGGAGGAATAACTTCTTGTGGGGAGTGGGGAAGACCCCAGTGGGATTTGGGGGGGGGAAAGTTCGTGGGGCCAGTAGGTAAAATAAAAGGGGGTAAGGCACCGGGTTTGGGATGTGAAAAAGAAAAAAAAGTTAAAAGCAGGTGGGAAAATATTTTTTTGGGGTGGTTGGGCAATTTTAAAAATTTAAATTTTGGGGGAAGGGGGAAAGGGGAACCTGGGGTTTGGCAGGGGTGCATGCAAAATTTCCCTTTTTGTAAAAAGGAAAAGGGGGAAATAAAAGAGATGAAAAAAAAAATTATGGGGGGGATAAGTTGTTGAGTGCCCCTGGAAAAAAGTTTTTATGGTAGATTTTTAAAATTTAAAAAGAAAAAAAGAGTAAGACAAAGAATGGGGATAGCGTGAAAAAGGGAGGTTTTTAAGGAAAGGAAGGGGGTTTTTGGGGAAACAGGTTTTTTACAGTAAAACCCATAAAAGTAAACCCGAAATTTAGTTAAGGCAAAATAGGTTTTTTTGTGGCTTTTTATGGTTTTGGGAAAAGGCGTTTGAAAAAGGGTGGATAGGGGGGGAATGTGGCAGATGTTCCCAAGTGTTGGTGAGGAGGAAAGGGTTTCTAAAAGCGGGTAAGATTTTTTTACGGGGAAATTAGTGGGCTTAAAGTTAGAGAAATTTTGGAAAAAAGGAAAAAATTTTTTTTTTCCCCAGTAAAAAGGGCCTTAGACAAGGATGGGGTGATGCCCCGTGGTTTTTTAAATTTTTTTTAGAGGGGGTTTGTAAGAGAAAGAAAATTGCGGGGGGTTTTGGGCAAGGCGTGGGGTTAAAAGAAAAAAAAAACAAAACACCAAAGGGGAGTTGCCCAACAGCTCCCCCTTTTGGCTGATGACACTGTTTTCCTTGGGAGATTCTGAAGAGAAGCTGCAGAGTTTGGGGGATAATTTGGTAGGGTGGGGAAAAGAAGAAAATTAAAGGTGAATATAGGAAAGAGAAAGGTTATAAAGGGATAACAAAAAGTTTTGGTGTTTGAAAGATTGAAAACAGTTTGGAAGGAAAGATTTTTAAAGGAGGAGGTGAACGAAATTCAATATTTGGGGGGGGAACGTGCCCAGCGGATGGGTCTATGAAATTGAGGTAAATTAAATAGAATTGTTGAGGGAAAAGAGGGGTGTGGTGGAAATTGGGAAAGCCCTGTGGGGGAAGACAAAAAAATTTGCCCTTTTTGGAGGCAAAAGGGGAAATTGTATGAGGGGTATAGTTTTACCAACGCCCCCCTTATAGGGGTGTAAAGCTGGGTGTTTTAAATGTTGCAGCGGGGAAAAAAAAGGGCCTGGAGGCAGTGGAAAATGTCATGCCCTGGGGAAATGTTGGGGGTGAATTTTTAATTTGCAGAGAATTCTTTGTTTGGAAGTTAGGAGGAGGGGGGCGGGATTCCCCAAAATTTTGTCCAGGGGGCTTGGGAAAAAGGGTTGTTGAGGGGGTTGGGGACATGTGAGGGGAAGGGAAAAGCGAAACAGAATAAAATTTTCCCCGAGTGTTTCAGTCTGTAGGGGAAAGGAAAGGGGGGGGTTAGGGGGGGGGGGGCCTGGGAAAAGGGTTTTGGAGGGGGGGGGGGTAAAGGGGTTTTGTGGGGCGGGGGTTTGGGCCCTTCCCCAAGCGGCCCAATGGGTTGAGCGTTTTTATAGGGTAAAAAGGAGAAAAAAGGTTTTTTTTAAATACTTGACGGGGGCTTGGTTGGAGTGGGACCCAAAGTAACATTTATGAAGGGTTTCCCGGGAACCGGCGGGGGCCGGGAAATTAGTCCTGGAGATGGGAAGAAAACAGTGCCGCCCCTTAAGGAGGGGTTTTAATGTTGCATTTTAAAAAAACTGTATTTGAAAAAGCCCCCTTTTGGGGAAAGGACGGGGATGGGTGAATGATGGTGAAAGTTTTTCTTTTTCGGGCCCCCCTGCCTTGGTGGGAATGGGCCCGGTCGAAAAATAATAATAAAAATAAATTTATATATTTATATAATATATTTTTTATATAATATTTTGTTTTTATATATATATTTGGGTTTGGTAAAACAGAAAACCACCCAGGAAATTACTACCCCCCGCCAGTGGCCCTCTGAAAAAAAAAAACCTGTAATTTGTTTTGCTTGATGGTGGGAAATTGTGGTTTTTTTTTCGGGTCTTTTAAACACGCTAAAATTAAATAAAAAAGGGATTTTTCTTTGTTTTACCCCCAAACCCTACCCCCTTTGGTCACACTTAAACAGACACGCACAGGCATATATAAATATTTTACATAAAATTTGGTTTTTTTTCCTTTTCCCCTTTTGTAAATAGCCCCTTGTTTTTTTTTTAATTTTCCTTTTGTCCATGGGGAAGTGGAAAAGAATCTTTCCCCCCGAAAGCCATGGGGTCGTATGAGGCGACAAAAACCCGGGGAGCAATGGGCTAGTAACCCCCTTCCCCTGTTTTAAATTTACAAAAAAAGAGAAGAAGAAAAATTTTTAAAAAACCCTTTGGGATCTTAAAGGGTTGCGTGGATTTTATTGCGGAGGGACAAAAAAAAAAATGATTGCGATTTTTTGAAAAAAAAGAATTTGGAAATGCCTGGCTTAAGCAAAAAAAAAAAGCTAAAGGGGGGTTTAGGAGAGTTTCGTGGGGGAAAAAAAGGGGGAATTAAATCTGGGTATCTGGGGAGAGTTAGAGCAAAGGGAAAGGGGGTGGGCAGAAAATGTTAAAGGATCATTTTAGGGAAGGAGAAAAAGAAAAATAAATGTGTAAATTAAAAATTTAATGTGGATTAAAGAAAAGGTTTTGGGTTTGCGAAAAAAGGGGGGGTTCAAAAAAAAGGCGTTTTTTGGCCCCCCTGGAGAAAAAAGGAGGAATGCAGAGGAGAGAGAGGGGTTTTGGGGGGGATGAAAATTTGAATGTATGGGAAACCCCTTTAAACCCAAGTGAGAGAGTAATTGTGGTGGGGGGCCTGAATCCCTAAAGTAGGAAAACTTTTAGAGGGGGTTGGGGGAAAGGAAAAGAAATTGGGGTGCCAGGTGTAAATGATAAGGGGAAAGGCCCTTTGATTGAAATTTGTATAAAAAAGGGGTTTGGTTTAGGTAAAAAAAATTATTTTAAAAAAAAAGGGGTTTTAAAAAAAAGTTTTCACGATTGTTTGTAGGGCGAAAAAAAGCAGTTTTTTTTGGATTATGTATTGGTAGATAAAAGATGTTAAAGTAGATTTTTCAGGATGAAAAATTTTTTTTAAAAAAAAGGCCCAACAGATAAAATCAGATAAATTTTTTAGTTGGGTTTCACTGAGAGTAAAAGGTAAAGGGAAAACAAGGAGAATAAAAGGGCATCGGGGAAAGAGAGAGGTAAAGGTTTAAAACTAAAAGGGGAGGGCGGGTTAGGGTAAGATATAAACAGTTTGGGAAAGGAAATAGTTTTTGGGCTAATGAGAGCTTAGGAAATTTGGGGTCGGAGGTATGGGGGGTGGGTTTTTTAAAAAATGTATTTTTAGAGTTTTTCAGCAAAATTTTTGGTGGTTACGGGGAAAGGGGGTGCAGGAGGGAAGAGGGGGGCGATTGGTGGAATGATGATGAAAAGAGAGTAGAAAAGGGAAAAAAAAATTTGGGGCATATGAGAAGTTTTTACAAAGTGGGGAAGTGATGCAGGGGGAAGAGTATAGGGGAGAAAAAGAGGGGGGTTAAGAAGTGGGAACCCAATGAAAAAAGAGCAAAAAAAAGGGGTGGGTGAGATTTACCCAACAAATTTTGTTGAAAATAAGAAAAAGTTTTGGAGTGAGTTTTAAAAAGGGGTTAAAAAAACCCCTAGGGGAAACAATGGATTTGTCATTTTAAAAAAATAGGAGAGGAATTTATTAAAGGGAGATTTTTAGGGGTTTATTGGGGGAAAGGGAAAGGGAATTTTTTGAGGAATTTTTTAAAATTTTTGTTGAGAAAGGGTGCGTGATTTGGTGTATAGGGCAAGGAGGAAAAAACATCTTGTGGAGTGAGGAAGACCAGTTGGAGTGGGGGGGGAAGTTCGGGGCAGTAGGAAAAATAAAAGGGGGGAAAGGAAAACCGGGATTGATGGGATAAAGATAGAAATTTTTAAAAGCAGGGGGGGAAATATATTTTTTTGGAGGGGGTTGGTGAAAAATATTTTAAAAAATTTTTGGGAAGGGGAAAAGGTCCCTGGGGGAAATTTTTTGGCAGAGAGCATGATTTTTTCCTTTTGTAAAAAGGGGCAAAGGGGATAAAAGAGAGTCAAAAAATTTAGGGGGGTAAGTCTTTTTGGTGTCCCGGGTTTAAAGTGTAGGGGTAAAAAAGTTTAATTGAAAAAAATTAAGAGGAGACGGAAAAATAGGATGCAGATGAACAAGGAGGTTTTGGGGAATTTTTGGGGGGGTTGTTGGGACCAGGTTTTTAAAACAGTGAAACATAAAGTGAACAGAAAATTTAAAAAAGGGCAAAAGGAGGTTTTTTGTGGCTTTTTTTTGGTTTTGGAAAAAGGGCGAAATGCCCAAGGGGGGGGTGGGGGGGCCCAATTGGAAAGATTTTGGGAAGGGGGTAGGAAAAGGGGGTTTAATTTAAACTGAAAACATTTTTAATTTTTTACTGGGAGGTTTTAGTGGGGGGCTTAAAGTTGAGTATTTTGGGAAAGGGGGAAAATTTTTTCCCATTTTAAAAGTGGGGGGCCTTAGACAAGGTTTGGGGTGTTTTCCCACCGGGTTTTGGTTTAAAAAATTTTTTATAGATGGGGTTGTAAGAGAAGAAAAATGCGAGGGCCCTTGGAAAGGGGAGGGTGGGTTAAAAAAAAAGAATAAACACCCCAAAGTGGGATTTGGGCCCAAAAGTGTTTCTTTGCTGATGACACGGGGTTTTTTGGGAGTTTTCTAAGAAAAGCGCAGAGATTGGTGGATAAATTTTGGGTTAGGGTGTGCAAAAGAAAAAAAAAAAATTAAAAAGGTGAATACGGGAAAGAGAAAGGTTTTAGGGAGGATAACAAAAAAGGATTAGGTGATGAAAGTTTGAATTTTCAGATTGGAGGGAGGATTTATGGAGGGGGGAAAAACCCGTATTCAGATTTTTGGGGGATTGGACTTTGTCAGCGGTTTGGGTCTATAAAATATGGGGGACCAAGAATTGATGGGGGAAAAAAGTGAGGGGGGCCCTTGGACCCCGGGGTGGAGCAAAGAATTTTTGTCCTTGGGGAAAAGAGGGGAAATGTATGGAAAAAGTATTTTTTACCAACGTTTTAGGGGTGTGAAGGTGGGTAAAGAATGTTCCGGGGGGAAAGGGGAAAGGAAGTGGGGGATTGGAAAAGTCATTTTGGGGGCAAAAAGGTGTGGTTTGAAATAAAGCAGAAAAATTCGTTTTTTGGAATTTGGGAAAGGGAGGGCGGATTACCAAACTTTTGGCCAGGGGGCTGAGGAAGGGTTGTTGAGGGGGTTTTCGGACTTTAAAAAAGAGAGAATGGAGCGAAACAGAATGACTTCAAAAATGAAATCAGTTGTAGGGGAAGGAAGGGGGGGTGGGGTGGGCCTGGGAAAGGGGTTTTTGGAGGGGGGGGGGTAAAAAAAAGGGGGTGGGGCGAGGGGCATGGATTTTTCCAGCGGGCCCATGCGTGGCGTTTTTTGATTGGAGTAAATTTGGGGGAAAAATTGGTTTTTAATATTTGACGTGTTTTGGGAAGTGTGGAAAAGTAACATTATAAAGGGGTTTTCGGGGAAACCAGCGGGCCGGGTTTTTTGAGTCCTGGAGTGGGAATACCAACCCCTGCACTTTTGAAGGGGGGTGTAAATGTAGCAGAAAAAAAAATGAAGTGAAAAGGAAACCCCTTCTGGAAAGGGAAAAGTATGGAGTGAATGATGGTGAAAGTTTTTTTTTTTTCGGGACACCCCCGGGGCCTTGGGGGTTTTTGTCCCGGGTGTGATAATAATAAATATATATTTTTAATATATATATTATATATATATATATAAAAATAAAATATATTATAAAAATATATATTTTTATATATATATATTTTATATATATATATATAAATTTTTATATATATATATATATTTAGGGTTCCCTTCCCAACAAAGTTTCACAAATTTAAAATAATTTTGAGGTTAATAAAGGAGGTAGGGGAAAGGGGTTTCAAAAAACCACTTTATTTAAATTTATATTATGGATTTTACCAAGAAAACTGCAATCAAGCCCCTTCTCCCCCAAAATTTTCCCGATTGGCTGATTTCCTGGGACTGAAAAACCCCTATTTTTTACCAAATTTGGGATCTTTTTTGGGTTAGATCTAATTTCCCTTTATGGAACAAATTTTTGCCCCTGGGCAGCTAGAACTATCTTCTGAAAAACGCCCCATTTTTGGAAACCAACACCACTACCTGACCCAATTTAGTCACCCAAAAATTTTAGCCATAAACTAATTTAGGGGTCAGGTAGCGGGGTTTTGGGTTTCCCAAATTATGCGTTTTTCAGAGCATAGTTTCTAGCTGCCCAGACAACTTTTTTTTCCGAGTGGGAAATTAGATCTAAAAAAAATTTACCCCCAAAATGGATAAACAATAGTTTAAACATCTCATTGGTCAAAAGAGAGGAAAATTTTAGGCGTATCAAAAAGGGGGGATGGGCAGTTAAAAAACCCGTATATTAAATTTAAAAATAGAGAGCGGGGGAAAAAAGGAATAAAAAAAACGAAAAGGGGTTATGGGAAGGTGGAAAGGGATTTCAAAGACTACCCCAAAAAAGGTTTTCTTTCAGGTATACAGAAGAAAAAATTAGGGAAAAATATAGGCCAACAAAGGGTTAACTCAGGTCAGATCCCCTGACAGGATAGGGAGGGTGTTGAATTTTTCAATTCTTACTTCCTCCCCAGCCCCTTTCTCTAGAAGATACTAGCAAAATTTCCCAGAAATAAAAAAATTATTTTGAACAAAAACAAAAATAAACAATGCACATTGCAGAAATTTTGTGACTGGTCCTCAAAACAATAAGAAAACAAAAAACCCTAACAAACCCCCAGGCCCTATGAAGGGTTTTTAGGGGGTATAGGACCCAACTTTGTTTTTATAAGTAACATTTAAATCTGGAATACCTAATTATATTGAATTTGGGGACTCAGTTCTAAATGTCAAAAGGACTGATAACCCTTTATGCTGAGAGGAGTGGGTCAACCCCTATTTTTTCAATAAAATTGTTTATACTATAGACAAACAAACACACAATTTAATAAATTTTTTAAAAAAGTTGTATTTTTTTTTTGTAAAGTAAAATTTAAAGGTGTGGTAGAATTGTGGTAACTGGGATTGTGCTTGGAAACAGTCTTTTTTTTTGGGGTTGGGGGGGAGCTTAGGGCCAGGCTTCTCCTCTCTCCCTCTCACTGACTCTCTCTCTTGGGGGCTGCCTTTCAACCGGAGGATCTCTGGGCCTTTTTTATCTTTTGGGGGCATTATGTGTGCTCCGGGGTGATTTTTTTTTATAATTTAAGTTGGGGCCCTCCCTACCCAGGGTACTAAAGTGTGTCAAAACATGGTTACCCCGGGTTTATGTAAGAAAAGAGGACAAAAGTTTTTGGAACACCATGTGGGAGAACAGTTGGAGTGTGTAACTTTTTTTGAAAATGTGAGGCTGTAATTGTATATTTGTACTTTCTATGAAAATAAGTTATATTTTTATGTGTATTTTTACAAACCGTAAAGAGGGCTGGTAAAAGGGGTATCAGAGCCACTAAAGATGATCAGCCATGATGAATATTCCCCCTGAAAATAAGGGCCCCTTTAATAAAAGCTCCCCACCTAAAACATGTAGTGAGAACCTTTACATAAAAGAAATAAGGGACAAAAACCAAAAGTAACATGGGGGGCCTGTCCGGGGAGTTTTTTTTGACTGCTAAAAAAATAAAAATTTTTTTGAATATTGTGCTGTGGGGGGTAATAACATTGCTGTTTTGGTAAAAAATTTACCAAGGTGGGTCAGTGGAAGTTTTTTTTCTTTATTAGTTTACAGGTTGTTTTTTCCTAAGGTGGGAAAAAGGGTTAAGTAACACATTTGTGTTGTGGTTAGGTAAGTGGCGTGATAGTTTACATTAAATTTTGTGTTTTTTTTTTGGGGCGGGGGGGAAAAATTTGTCCATGATACTGTAAGGGAAGCAAGGTTTAAAGATAAAACTATGTCAGAAGAGGTCTTCAATTTTTTTTTGGGCTTAGGAAGAAGGAAATAATTCTCAGTAAAATGCCTGTTAACAGTGAACATAGGGATCACCTACCCGGTGTATGGAAAGGGGGAGAGAATGGACTGAAATTCCTGACTGAGGTAAAATGAAATTTAATAAAAGCAAAGGAGAAAAGTAAAAGATTAGGAGGTTTGAACAAGGCCCTGAGCATTTTTAAAATAAAAAAGCGAAAATTTTGCCCCTAAGTTTAAGAGGTGCCAAAGATATTTTTTTTTTTTTTTGAAAAGACGCTTTGGAGCAAGGAGGGCCCCAAAACAGAAGTGGGTACCCCTAGTTCCAACAATTGGGGGAAAAGGGTTCCAGAAAAAGTAGGACTCGGGGGGCAAAATTTTTCGATTATGAAGATTAAAGGGGAAAGTATTGCTTGCATACCAAATGTTCCTAGAAAATAGCAAAAGTTCAGAAAAAAAATTTGGGGGATGGGCAGACCTTAACTGATTT
Source organism: Cherax quadricarinatus (assembly GCF_026875155.1). Lineage (NCBI taxonomy): Eukaryota > Metazoa > Arthropoda > Malacostraca > Decapoda > Parastacidae > Cherax > Cherax quadricarinatus. The sequence goes on from NC_069400.1 coordinate 54,555,686, forward strand.
TGGGAATGAAAAAACTGTTCCTTTTTAAGGGAAGGGGTTTTGTTCTAAAGGAGTTAATAAAGATATACAAATTAGTAGATCTGATGGTTTTTGGGAATTGTACAATACAATCCCTTTTGACTCAAAAATATTTGGGGGACAAAAACCCGATAATCTTTCAAAAGCACTGGATTAGGTGCCGATTCTTGGCTCGCAGGGATTGGAAAGAAAAAAACAGTTTTCCCCTTCTGAAAATTTCCCCCCCTTTTTCTAAAACCTTATTCCAAGCCCTATGGTCAAAAAGGTAAGTGGCCAAGAATTTTCAGGGACAAATAAAGGTGAGGCCCCTCAAAAATAAAAAAAAGGAAGTCAGCGGGGGTTCAAAGTTTCCTAGACAATCAAAATGTTTCGGCCCTCGAGAAACAGTACCATCCACACCAAATGGTAAAAATCTTTAAGAGTATGCCTGTTCTACTGTAACAAAACTGGACACACTAAAAAGTTTTGCTGGTCAAGGGGGCGAGATCGGGAAAGGGGGGAAACCACCCCATGGACTCAAACTGCGAACAACCCTTTTGCCTGTTTTTTGGTCTTCAAAGAAGGTGAGGGGCCCTTTGGGGTCGACCCCAGGTGCAGGTATTTTTAGAAAGTCCCCAGTTGCTTTGCATAAGGTGTGGGAGGGTTGGAAAATTTTCCCTTGAGGATGGATGTAGCACCTACTCTTCACGTGTGGAGTGTTGCCAATGTCTAAGGTCCCTTATGGAGTAGATGTATTTTTGAAGGGTATTAGGGGTTTAAAACCAAAAGGGCACAAATTCACAAATTAGGGGTAGAATCTGCATACCAAGTTGGCTATTCCCTTAGGTTTTTTCAGAGAATTCCCTTCGAAGGGGCGACCTTTATTAGGGAAAAATTTTTGGGGCCCTGTTAGACTGAAGAACCACTAGTTGGGGGGGAAAAACCAGGCCCCAAAAAGTTTGGGGGAAGAAGGCTAGGGAGACCTGCCGACCTTTTTCTTTTGGTCCCCTCACACGAAGTATGTCTCGTGACCGGGTACCAAGGATAATCCTTTATTTCTCATGAGGATGGTGAGGACTTAGGTTTGGAAATTTTTTTTGATGTTGAACTGCGTCAACTAAAGAAAAGGAACCAAAACCCATTTGGTCTAACGGGCAAGATCAAGGTAGTATTGAGGGGTTTGGGGGCCCTACTATGATGCAGTTAATTGGCACGGGGGTTGGTTGACACACTTAAGTCGACAGGCCTCAGCTGGACTGAGGGAGGAATTTTTACTTTTTTAAAAAAATGCTTCTATTTCGGGAAAGGGTATACTATGAAAAAGGGCACCTTCGGTTGCAGTACCAGTAGAAGGAGAGCCAAGTTTTTTGTCCCCAGGTCGTGGTGCCTGACTTATAGAAACCATTTTTCTTAGCTTAGTGTTTTGACAATTAGGGGGGACCCCTGGGTTTTGCTAAAACAGTATCCAGGGTTTCCGGGCACTTTTCTGGCCTCGGTTGGGGGGAGACGGTGGGAGATTATATACAGACCTGTATGCCTGAAAAATTATGGGGAAAACCCTAATCAAAGCATTAAACCTGTTCCCCTTCAGCATTTTCGCACCAGGTAAAACCCCTTCCCAAAAGCTGTAGGGATTCTTGGGCCCCACCCCCAAGGACCAGAAGGGGAAAAAATTTAATTTACAACAAAATTTGCCCCACTACCGGGGCCCCCAGAAGCAACCCTCTACGCAAAAACAGTCGAGGGGGTTTTAAAGGGTTTTGTGAAGTTCTTTTCCGTTGGCTTTCCCCGGAGGTACAAAAAAGATCAAGGTTAACTTTACCTCGAAATTATTTAGGAATGTGTTAAAGGGGTTGTGTAAGCCCCAAATTTTTTAACTGCCCATCCCCTCAGTCTCAGGGGAGTTATAGAGAGTTTCACAATCTTAAGACAAAGATGCGAGCTTATTTTATGAATAACACAGTGTTGGGTGGGGTAACCCTTTTTTCTTTTTGCCCTGCGGGGAAAACACCCAAGAATCTCTCAGTTTTCAGCCCTTTCGAGCTTGTCTTGGCATCCGTGAGGGACCATGACTATTCCAAGGAGCATTGGGTAGTTGGTGAAAATGAGGCTTCCCCGCCGGGGAAAATGTTCTCTTTTTCAGGAAAAGGTTTGGCCAGGCGAAAACAGATGGCAGCAACAATCTCAAAGCTAGTCAGAGGGCCCTGAAACAGCGGGACGACCAAAGGGCAGCCCCCCGCCCTTTGTGTTGGAGAGGAAGTGTTAGCTTTGGAGCCGGTTTCCCGGGGCATGCCTTGGCGGAAAATTTTATGGGCCCTTTGTCTCACAGGAGGTCGGCCCCAATTATGTAAATTAAGATGCGGCCCCTCGCAATTTGAAAGGATGTGCCTTTTAACAGGTTGAAAAAAAACCAATTTAGGGCGGGTTGCCCCCTATTCAAGTTGAGTGGACGATCTGAAAAACTTCCTGTAACAACAGAAGTAAAGGCTGGCTTCGCCACTTTAAAATCCTTGGCCCAGAAGGGATCGTGTACAGGGGGCCTGTGACTTGGTTCAGTTTCTCCAAAAAATTTTTCCCGATTTGTTTGGGGATGTACCCAAAATAAGTAAATTGCCCCCCCCATGGTTTGGGTGTCGGGGGAAACTGTTCCAATAAAGCAGGCTCCTTACTGCATGAACCCAACAAAAAACTTACATGGAGGAAGAAGTGAAATTCCTCCTTCAAAAAAAGTTTTTAGTGCCCAGCGGAGTCAGTGGGTTCCCCTGCCTGTGGTTCCCAAAACCTGATGGATCTATGGTATGTGCATGACTACGCAAGTAAATGAAGTAAAGAAGCTGCTGTTACCCTTTGCCACGTATGGTTTTTGTGATTGATCTGTGGGAGGGGCAAAATTTGTGGCAAAATGGCTTACTTAAAGGTTATTATTTAGTTTCCCCCAACCCCCGCGAGCCCAAAGGGAAATTTTTAGCCTTCGTCACTCCAGTGGGTTTTTTCAAAATAATGTTTTCCTTTTTGGGGTAAAAAATGCTCTGCCATTCCAGCGTCGTTAAATACTTCATAAAAGGGGGTTGTGGTGTGCGGGCCTTCTGATGTTTTGGTTTTCAGTAACCCGGGGAACTCACTTGGTAAGATTACAAAAGTTGTTTAAAGTCTATCCCAAACCAAATAACCCTCAATTTGAGCAAAAGGAGTTTGGCCAAGCCAGTGTACAATTCTTAGGATATGTTTGGTCAGGGAAAAGTTCCCCCTTTATGCAAAGGGGGAGGCCATTTTAAATTTTCTGACCACAGAATCGGAAGGCAGTGATGAGGTTCCCGGGGATGGTGGGTTTTAAATTTCGACGATTCTGCCCCCAAACCCCTCCCAGGAACGTCACCCCTGACAACTTTTACCGTCCCAAAATTCAATTCAATGGGCAGCAATTGGAAGGGCTTTTTAAAAAGTGAAAATGTTTTTAGGGAAAGCTCCCCAATCTTGAAAAGTCTGATTTGAATGCCCCTTCTCTCTACAGTGGATGCTAGTGATGTAGGGGGAGGTGCAGTGTTGTTGCGGGTGATGAGGAGATGCCTTTAGCCGTTTGTACCATTCAGCCAAAATTAAAAAAGCACCAAAGTGGTTTTGCAACGTAGAGAAAAGGGGTTTGGGTTTGGTGTTTGGGTTAAGAAAATTTTAAGCTTTATTTGGCACCCCACATCCCGTAAAAGTGTATGTTCCATAACCCTCTGGGTTTTTGCAAAGAATAGAAACCAAATCAAAGATCTTAGATGGGCTTTGTTTCCCCAGCCTTTTTAAATTTTAAAGTTAAATATATAAAAGGCTCAAGTTGGTTGCTGTGTCTTCTAGATGTTTCATGTAGATGCATGGTGGTACCTTGAATATGTTTGTCATGTGTGCCCTTTTTGTTTTTGCAGTGGTGAACTCTCGGCGAGCCTGAGTCTCTCTACCAGCCATCTGACTGTAAAGGAGTCGAGTGGAGCCAAAAAATGTGACGAGGGTAGGGTGTAGTAAATGTAGTTGAGGGGTGCTTGAAAAAACCCTTCCCGGAACTGAGACGTTCAGAAAAGGGATGTGATGTTTTGGGCTTTTGGGGACTCTAATACAAAAAGGCCCCGCGGGTTTTCCTTTGTGGTCCCCTGGACCCATCCCTGTTCTATGTAGCCCCCCTTGTAAAATTTTGGGGATCTGTGTGGGTGGGACCTGGGAAATGGGCTTGAGTGCCTGGCCATGTTAAGGATCGTGAGTGTTGACTGGAAGTCTACTGTTGGTTGGCCCCAAATGAGAGACACCTTGAATTTTTTGTGAAGTTTCCTGCTGGTGTACCCCTACTGCTCTGGGTTTGTCTATCTGGGCCCCCATCAGGAAATGCCCCCTGGAGTACCAGTTGGTTTGGATTACCGTGCAAGGGCACAGGGTGTTGGTGGGGCTTTCCAGTGGGGATTGTGTTGCAATTTTTGATGTAAGTGTATTGTTTAAAAACACTAAAAAGTAAATGTTAAAACCCTTTTTTAGTATATGGGGATGGTTAAAATGTTTTTTAAAAAAAATCTGCAAAACTTTGTAAAAAACAGTAAAGTGAAGAGTGTTATGGTGTGGGAAAAAGTAGCATTTTAGTGTCTTGCTTTCCCCCTTCGACTTAAGCAAAAAATTTTACTGCCCTATCCGAGGGACCGGCTAGTTTTGTGAGATTCGTTGGAGGGGGGGTGTTATGGGGCTATAGGACCCAACATGTATTTATAAATAAAAAAGTTACTCTGGAATACTAATTTATTGAAATTGAGGGGACTCTTCGAATGCATAAGCTGATCAAACCCTTTTGACTGAGAGGCGTGGGTCAAACCATTTTCCTCAATTAAAAGGTTTACATAGACACACAAACACAAATTTAAAAATTTTATAAAGTTGTATTTTTTTTGTAAAAGTAAAAATTTAAGGTTTGGTAGAAATTTTGGTAACTGGAGAAATTTTGCTTGGCAACAGTCTTTTGGGAAATTAAAACAAAAAGCGTTAGTATCCTTTATTTACAAAGTTTCCCAAAATGCAGGGGCTTTTTCAAGTCACACACGGTCTACCTGGGGTTTTGGGAAGGGGCGGGGTATTTATAGTTCAGAAGTTGAGGCAGGTGAAATTGCTGATCGATGATCTCCGGGTGGGGTTATGGTTTGGGTGCTAGGCGGGGGGTATTGGACAAGTTGTGAGTAGACTTCTGCAGGTTCTATGTTTTTTATGTGGGGTAGCGAGAAGAAGTTTTTTGGCGATGGTTTTAGCTTGTTTTAGAAGCCATTTTTTCTGGTTGAAATTTTTGGTTTTGAGATAAAAATA
>NC_069400.1:54561501-54587882 GCF_026875155.1 Cherax quadricarinatus
CAGATGGATTCGAGTCCTTGGCTATGCAGTGTTGTTACAGATCAATACCCTCTCGTTCTTTGGTCACAATATATATATATATATATTCTATATATATATTATATATATAGAATATATAATATATATAGTATATATATATAATATATATATATATATATATATATATATATATAAATAAGTAGGTGAAGATTTCCCTTCTGGGGCCCCCTTCAAAGGATGCCGCCTTTTCACCACCTATCGCTAATGACATTGACCCCTATGATAATGACCCTCCGGCACGTGTCCCCTTTTCACACCCTATGTGCAATGACCATGAACCTCGCCCTCGAGACTCCCTCACCCTTGACCTCCCTAACCAATATACCCCCCCCCCCCACGACCCCCGCCACGCGACCCCACCATCCGCCGCCGCGCGCCCCGCCCGCGCGCCCCGCCTCGCCGCCCCGCCAGGCGCGGCCTCTTCGCGACCCCCCGCCCGCGCCCCTTCTGCTGCGCCTTCAGCAGCTCGTTTCCGGATCGCCCCCGCGCCCTCGATTTTTTTTCCGATTTTTTTTCGAATTTTTTTTTTTTTGAATTTCCATTTTCTTTTGCTGTCCCATCTCCTCGATCAAATTTTTGAGGTTTCCCCCTCCCACTTTCACCCCCATCCCCCCAAAAATTTCTCAATATCAAAGTCTCCACTTTCCTCGGATCCCCCCTCTCCACTTTCACCACCCAACCCAAAAAATTTCTCGAAATACAAGTTTTTTTGATTCCCCCCCCTAGGGGTTTTCAAGATTCCACGGATCAAGTTTTTTGGATCCCCCCTATGGGGTTTTCAAAATTCTCCAATCTCCTTGGATCAAGGTTTTTGGATTTCTCCCCTATGGGGTTTTCGAAATTCTCCAATTTTTCCTTGATCAAATTTTTGGGTAAGCCCCCTCCTTATCCACCCCCAAATTTTCTCGACAATACCATGACTCCCATCTTCCTCGGATCAAGTTTTTTGATCCCCCCCTATGGGGTTTTTCCGAAATCTCCACTGCCTCGGATACAAATTTTCTTCGACAATCCATGACTTCCATCTCCTCGGATCAATTTTTTTGGGATCCCCCTATGGGTTTTTTCGAAATTCTCCTTGGATCAAGTTTTTTTGATTCCCCCCCTATGGGGTTATCGAAATTCTCCAATTCCTTCGGATCAAGTTTTTGGAATCCCCCTCTGGGTAGAAGCATTCAAAATAGACTCCTCCTATGGGGGCATGCTTACTACAGGTCTAATGAAGGGTGTTTACTCGCGGTCAGTGACGTCACGACGCGCACACAGGTTTAATCTTTGTAAATACCCTTTTAAATTAATAAGGGACATAGCAGTGACGTCACGCGCACACAGCTGAATCTTGTCGATTCCCTTTTAGTTCATTCAAGTTAATAAGGGGACAACAGTACATCAGAAAGGCACATTTTTTCGTTTAATATACCCACAATTTCTTTACAACACAAGTCTAGACATTTTTTTAACTATTTCATCTCAGAGTCATCCCCCCCACGAAGTCACCTCCTCCACACCCTCCGAACCCTCACACCCACAACCAACACCTCACAATTTTCACCAGTAACCCCCAATTTTTTCCTCGTTTTAAACCCCTTTTAGTTCATTAAAAGTTTAATAAGGGACACAGTCATCAGAAGTCACCACAACACCTTTTTTTTTTTATAACCCACTTCTCGATAAAATCACTAAGTCACAATTTACAAATTAAACAAATTTTACGAAGTATAAATACGCACTTTACTTTGAACGTACCTTCAAAAGCACTCTCTTAATATCATTTGAATACGCCACAAAAATACCTTTATACATTTCCAAAGAAACAACATGAAATACTCCAAACATTAAAATCATTCGAACACTCCCCAAAATCACCTCTGAATACTCCCAAAACACTCTTCGATATGTACTCTTGCACATCAATTGAACACCTTCAAAAGTACTACTCTTGCACATCATTTGAAACACCTTATAAGTACTCTCATAATCATTTGTACACCTTCAAAAAACACCTTTGAATAGCCACATAAACACCCTTTTGAACACCTTCAAACACTCTTGAACACCCTCCAAAAACACCTTTTGAATAACCTCAAAACACCTTTGAAACACCTTCAAAAACACACCCTTGAACACTTCAAAACACCCTGATCACCTCAAAAAACATTTTGAACACAGCTCAAAACCACCTTTGAACACCTTTGCACGATTTTCCAATCAACACATCATTTTGAACAACCTTCAAACACCCTTTGAACACCTTCAAAACACTCTCATAATCATTTGAACTCACTCAAAACAACCTTTGAATACTCAACATAAACACCCTTGAACACCTCAAAACACTTTGAATAACCACAAAACACCTTTGAACACCTTCAAAAACCCTTGAATCACCTTCAAAACACCCTTAACAACCTTCAAAACAACATTTAACACACTCAAAACACTTTGAACACATTTGAACATTTCCAAAACACTATTTGAGTACTCCCAAATAAGATTTGACATCCTAATTTTATCAGCACTTACACATTTCATTAAATTACAACTCATCCCTCAGTCTCCAGACTTCACAACATTATCACAAAAACTAACTCAAACACTTTACTTTGAACACGCACCCCAAAACACTCTCATAATCATTTGTACACCTTCAAAAACCCCCTTTGAATACACCATAAACACCCTTGAACAACACCTTCAAACACCTTTGAATAACCTCAAAACACCTTTGAACACCTTCAAAACACCCTTGAACACCCTTGATCACCTTCAAAAAAAACAACATTTGGAACACACTCCAACACCTTTGAACACCTTTGAACATTTCCAAACAACACTGAAACACTTTCCAAAAACACCAGTTTGAGTACTTCCCAAATAACACCCATCTGAATACTAAAAAACACCACAGAATACAACACTCAAAACACCACCAAAATCACCATGAAACACTTTCCAAAAAACACAATTTGAGTAACTCCAATGACACCACTGAAATGCCTACTAAACACACGCTGAATTTCAATCAAACACAAACCTGAACACCTTCAAAACACCTTGAAACACCTTCAAAACACGCTTGAACACCTTCAAAAACACCTTTGAACATTCCAAAACACTATTTGAGTAACTCCCAATTACAAACACTGATTACAACTAAAACAAAACTACCGCTTGAATTCAATCAAAACACCCCTCAACACCTTCCAAAACACCCTTAAACACCTTCAAACACGCTTGAACACCTTCAAAAACACCTTTGAACATTTCCATCAACACTGAAACACTTCCAAAAAAAAAACCACAATTTGAGTACACCAATTACCCACTGAATACTAAACACCACTGAATACACTCAAAACACCACCAAAATCACCATGAAACACTTCCAAAAAAAACACAATTTGAGTACTCCCAATTACACCACTGAATACTAAAACACCAGTGAATACACTCAAAACACCACCAAAATCACCATGAAACACTTCCAAAAAACACAATTTGAGTACTCCCAATTACACCACTGAAATACTACTAAAACACCGCTGAATTCAATCAAAACACCCTTCAACACCTTCAAAACACCTTTGAACACCTTTGAACATTTCCAAAACACTATTTGAGTACTCCCAATTACACCACTGATTACTACTAAAACACCGCTGAATTCAATCAAAACACCCTTCATCACCTTCAAACACCCTTGAACACACTCAAAACACCCTTCAACACCTTCAAAACACCTTTGAACACCTTCAAAACACCTTTGAACACATTCAAAACACTCTCATAATCATTTGAACACACTCAAAACACCTTTGAATAACCTCAAAACACCTTTGAACACCTTCAAAACACCCTTGAACCCCTTCAAAAAAAACAACATTTAACACACTCAACACCTTTGAACACTTTGAAGAAACATTTCCAAACAACACTGAAACACTTCCAAAAACACCAGTTGCGTATCTCCCAATACACCACTGAATACTAAAACACCACTGAATACACCAAAACACCACCAAATCACCATAAAACAAGATCAACACCCACATCCCACAACACCCACAACCCACAACACCCACAATTTTTTCTCGTTTTATCTAATTTCACATCTGAAAGTCACACACCTCACACCTCCCATTTTTTTTTTTTTTCGTTTTAACCCTTTTTAAGTTCATTAAAGTTAATAAGGTGACAACACTACATCAAAAAAAGTCACAAAAACAAAACCCACATAAAACGTCTTTTATTCGGTATCTCTAGTTCCGACACCAACACCACATCCACACCACCCCACATACCCACATTCCCACACACACACACAGACAACACACACGACACACACACCCCCTAACCTACCTAACCTAACCTAACTTATCCTAACCTAACCTAACCTAACCTAACCTAACCTACCTATCCTAACCTAACCTAAACTTATCACTAACCTAGCCTAACCTAACCTAACATAACCTTACTAACGTATCCTAACCTAACCTAAAAACCTAACCTAGCCTAACCTAACCTAACTTAAACCTAACCTAACTAACCTAACCGAACCTACCCTAACCTAACCTACCTAACATAACCAACCTACCTAACTCTAACCTAAAAACCTAACTTTAACCTAACCCAACCTAACCTAACCTAACCTAAACCTTGCCTTAACCTAACTTAACCTAACCTAACCTAACCTAACCGACCCTAACCTAACTTATCCTAACCTTACACTTAACCTATCTTAAACTTACCTAACCTACACCTAGCCCGAAACCTATCCTAACCTAACTTAAAATTATTGGTAACACTTCCAAAATACATTAAGAGTACTCCAGAAATTACTTGAACGACTGCCATTTTTTGTGGATATCTCCAAATTAGTTTTGAAAACTTTATCCGTAAAATCGTACATTATTTTTCTTGTGGTAAACACACTCAATGGTAGAAATATTTACTCGATTCCGAATAGAAACACTTCCCTGCTCGGGGGTGAGAGACTCTTTGTGGGGCACCAACACCCTTCCACCCCCCCAACACCACTGGGTAATGCGGTTTCACACCCAAGGTAGATTATAAGAAACATGAACACCTGCGTCAACTAAGACAGACAGACGCCATGGAAAATGCGGGAACCATCCAAGGTAGAAAATCAACTCTTTCCCAGACCAACTGTCTATCCTAACCTAACCTAACCTAATTCCTAACCTAACCTAACCTCACCTAAAACCGAACCTAACCTAACTCCATCAATCACCTCTATCCTAACCCTACCTAACCTAACCTAACCCAAACCTAACTCATCAAACACCTCTATCCTAACCTAACCTAACCTACCTAACCTAACCTAACTCCATCAAATCACCTCGAAATACTACCTAACTAACCTAACCTACCTTACCTATAAACCTTACCGAAACCTAACCTAACCTAACCTAACCTATCCTAACCTATCCTAACCTAACCTAACCTATCCTAACCTAAACTAACCTAACCTAACCTAACTTATCCTAAGCTAACCTAACTCTAACTTAACCTAACCTATACCTATACCTAACTAAACCTAACCTAAAATAACGAACCTAACCTAACTTATCCTAATCCTATTCATATAACCTAACCTTAATTATCCCTACAACCTAACCTAAGCTTATCCAAACCTAACCTAACCTAAAAATAACCTAACCTAACTTACCTAACCTACTCACTTAACTTGGAACACCTTCAAGAAACACTCTCATACATCATTTTAGACCCCCTTTTCCTCAATATCTCTCATCCACATCCTTTATCATCTCACTACAGAACAACCCCAAGATACTCGAACACTCCTCATAAAGCATTTGAGTACTCACATAAACACTTTTGAACATTTCCAAACAACACTGGAAGGCACTTTCCAAAATATCCTTTTGATTACTCCCAAATAAGATTTGACAGCTCTAATTTATCTACAATTACACATTTCATTAAATTACATCCATTCCCCCAAACTCCTCCCCATTCTCCAGACTTTACAACATTAGCACAAAAGAAAAACTAACTCATACACTTATGACATGAGACATTATCCATATCTACCACACTGACTAACATTGAACCAACTCTGAACACCACTGATCTTCTTCAAAAATCTCTGGCACATCAATTTGAAACACCTCAAAAAAAACACCATCAAACACCTCCGAATACTCCCGATAAACACTACTGATTACTACCAAATCACCACTGAATACAACCATCACCGCAAAATCACCAAAACTAAGTTTAACATCAACCATCTAACATCCTTTTTATAGAAATCCCCTCAAAATCACTATAACCAAGAACTCCTCTCCCCATTTTGGCGCATGAAAAAAAAAAGCATGAACACAAACCTAATACGCAAACACCTAGGTACATAATCAACATCACTGAAAACATATCTGTACACACACATATATAAGAAAAAAACAATCAACAACTACAATCACCCATGTTCACTTACCTCAAAATCACTAATATCACAGAAAACAATCATTTTTTACAAACATTTCACACACACCACAAAAAAAAAAAAACAAAAAAAAAAAAAAATCCCATATTTGACATATCTAAAGTCGCACTCACTCTCCACTACCACCAACACCCGATGTCTCACCTCAGAGGACCGACGAGCTCACCTCCAGTGACGTCACACTCCCCTTGTTACATCAAAACTGTTTGTACCCTACAATATCTAAGAACACTATAACCAAACGATTACCAGATTTTATGATCCCCAACACCAAGATAACACAGAAAACAACACATTTTTATACTTTTCACACAAAAAAATCACATCAACCAATTCATATCATGTTTACTTACCGTCATCTATCAACAACTAATCACCAAGATCAACCAAAAAAATCAATATTCATGCATCTCAAAACTACTATATCACTGAAAACACTTATTTTTAAACATTTCGCACAAAAATAAGACATACCCAAAAATAACACAACACTTCCACCAACACATAACATAACATTGAGCACTATAACATATCACTACACAAAAAAAAATAATACACCGACACCCACATATTTATACATTCAATTGCAAGATTTAAGACATTAAACATACACACAAATCTAAGACAATCACCTCCAACTAAACATACACATCCCCCCTAAAACTTCCTTCCTATTCATTCCGTATAACTCCCTAGAGCTAGAGCTGTTTTAAACCCCGACGGATCCCACCACGACGTAGGAGCCAGAGTGTAAGTAGGTGTGTTGGAGTGGTGATGGTTCCTCTGGCTCCTACGTCGGATGGATACGCCGTCGGGGTTGGGGGGAAACAGCTCTAGAGATATTCGGAATGAATAAGAAGGAAGTTGTAGGGGTGATGATGTATGTCTTAGTTGAGGTGAATGTCTTAGATTTGGTGTTGTATGTCTCATGTCCTTAAATTTGCAATTGAAATGTATAATATGTAGGGTGTCTGTGTATTATTTTTTTTGTGATAGTGAATATGTTATAGGTTCAAAGTAAAGTGAGTAGGTTAGGATAAGTTAGGTTTAGGTTATTTTTAGTTAGGTATAGGTTAGGATTAAGTTAGGTTAGGTTGGCATAATTAGGTTAGGTTAGATTAGATTTAGGATAAGTTAGTTAGGTTCGTTATTTTAGGTTTAGGTTTAGGTTTAGGATAGGTTAGGTTAGGATAAGTTAGGTTAGGTTAGCTTAGGAATAAAGTTAGGTAGGTTAGGTTAGGTTAGGTTAGGATAGGTTTAGGTTAGGTTAGGATAGGTTTAGGATAGTTAGTTAGGTTAGGTTAGGTTCGGTAGTTAGGTAAGGTAGGGTTGGTTAAGTAGTAGTAATTCGAGGTGTTTGATGGAGTTAAGGTTTAGGTTAGGATAGGTTAGGTAGGTTAGGATAGGAGGTGTTTGATGGAGTTAAGTGTGGGTTAGGTTAGGTTAGGTTAGGTTAGTTAGAGGATGATTGATGGAGCATAGGTTAGGTTTCGGTTTAGGTGAGGTTAGGTTAGTTAGATTAGGTTTAGGTTTAGGTTAGGTTAGACAGTTGGTCTGGAAAGAGTTGATTTCTAACCTTGGATGTTACACCGCATTTCATGCGTCTGTCTGTCCTTAAGTGACGCAGGTGTTTTCATGATTATCTTAAATCTACTTGGGTGTGAACCGATTACCCAGTGGTGTTGTGGGGGGGGAAGGGTGACTCCACAATGAGTCTCTCAGAGCGAGAAAAGTGTATCTATTCGGAAATCGTTAAATTATTTTCTACCATTGGTGTGTTTACCCACAAGAAAATAATGTTCGATTTTTACGATAAAGTTTTCAAAACTAATTTGGAAATATCCACAAAAAATGGAGTCGTTCAAGTAATTCTGGAGTAACTCTAATGTATTTTGCAAGTGTCCAATATATTTTTAGGTTAGTTAGGATAGGTTTTCGGCTAGGTTAGGTTAGGTAAGTTAAGATAGGTTAGGTTAGTTAGGATAAGTAGGTTAGGGTAGGTTAGGTAGGTTAGGTTAGGTTAAGTTTATGGTTAGGCAAGGTTAGGTTAGTTAGGGTTAGTTGGGTAGGTTAAGTTAGCGGGATGATATGGGGGGTTGTAACGTACTTAACTTCACTGTAACTGTAACATAACTTACCTTAACTTAACCTTTACTAACTGAACGTAAACTTAACTTAAACTTAACTTAACGTAACTTAACTGCACTTAACTTAAATTAAACTTCACCTAGACTTACCTTAACTTAACTTAACTTAACTCACTTAACTGCACCTAACTTAAACTTAACTGAACCTTAACTTAACTTAACTTAACTTAACGTAAACTTAACTTCACCAACTTAACTTAACGTCACTAACGTTTCCATATATATATATATATATGATGACAGTTTGAGTATAGAGGTGAATATGGCAGAGGGATAAGTATTTCATATTTAGAAAATGTGATGTCTGCCCTCGCGCCTCCCGCCCCGACGATAGAAAGATGGGTTAGATAAAAATATACTATTTCTGATGGTAGAGTGTCCCCTTATTAACCTTTAAAGCAACACAAAGGGTTAAACCGAAAAACCAAAATGGGAGGAGAGGTGAGTTGTGACTTTCTGATGAAAAAATATAAACAGCAACATATGTATGGGTGATGTGGGATGATGGGTGATTTGGATGTGGGAGTAGAACAACCTTATACAGTAGAAATTGGTAGGTGTTATATGGAGTGTATTCAGTGTGTGTTTTAGATTCAGGGTGAATTTGGGAGTACTCCAAATGTGTTTTTTATTTTGGAAGGTTTCAGTGTTGTTTGGAAATGTTCAAGGTAGTTCAAAGGTGTTTTGGAGTGTGTTCAAATGTTGTTTTTTTGAAGGTGACCAAGGGTGTTTTGAAGGAGTTACAAAGATGTTTTGAGGTTATTCAAGAGGTGTTTTTGAGCGTGTTCAAATGATTATGAAGAGTTTTGAATGTGTTTCTAAGGTGTTTTGAAGGAGTTCAAAGGTGTTTTGAAGTGTTGAAGGTGTTTTGAGTGTGTTCAAGGTGTTTGAGAGTGATGAAGGTGTTTTTGATTGAATTCATTCAGATAGGCGGTGTTTCAAGTATAACAGTGGTGTAATTGGGAGTACCTCAATAGTGTTTTTGGAAATGTACAAAGTGTTCAAAGGTGTTTTGAAGGGTTTGAAGGGTGTTGTTATGATTGAATCAGCGGATGTTTTTAGTAGTATTTTCATTGTGTAATTTGGGAGTACACAAAATGTTGTTTTTTGGAAGTGTTTTTCATGGTGATTTGGTGGTGTTTTGAGTGTATTCACTGTTCTGTTTCGTATTCAGTGGTTGTAATTGGGAGTACTCAAATTGTGTTTTTTTTTGGAAGTGTTTTCATGGTGATTTTTGAGTTGTGTTTTGAGTGTATTCAGTGGTGTTTTAGTATTCAGTGGTGAATTGGGAGTACTCAAATTGTGGTTTTTTTTTATGAGAAGTGTTTCATGTTGATTGGAAATGTTCAAAGGTGTTTTGAAGGTGTTTTCAAGAGTGTTTTGAAGGTGTTCAAGGTGTTTGAAGGTTGTTGAAGGGTGTTTTTGATTGATTTCGTCGGTGTTTTTAGTAGTAATCAGTGGTGTATTGGAGTACTCAAATAGTTTTTGAAATGTTATCAAAGGTGTTTTTGAAGGTGTTCAAGAGTGTTTTGAAGGTGTTCAAGGTGTTTTATTTGGTTTGTTTGTGAGGTGGTTTCCAAGGGTGTTTTGTATTGAATTCAGCGTGTTTAGTAGTATCAGTGGTGTAATTTGAGTAACTCAAATTGTTGTTTTTTGGAAGTGTTTCATGGTTAATTTTGGTGTGTTTTGAGTGTATTCCAGTGGTGTTTTAAGTATTCAGTGGTGTATTTGGGAGTACCAACTGGTGTTTTTTGGAAGTGTTTCAGTGTTGTTTGAAAAGTTTCCAAAGGTGTTCAAAGGTGTATTGAGTGTGTTCAAATCTTGTTTTTTTTGAAGGTGATCAAGGGTGTTCAAGGGTGTTTTGAAAGGGTGTTCAAAGGTGTTTTGGAGGTATATTCAAAGGTGTTTTTGAAGGTTTCAAGTGTGGTTTATGGAGTATTCAAAGTGTTTTTTGAAGGTGTACAAATGATTATGAGAGTGTTTGGGGGGTGTTCAAAGTAAATGTTTGATTAGTTTTGTGATAATGTTTGTGAAGTCTGGGACTGAGGGATGAGTTTGTAATTTTAAAGAAATGTGTACAGTGGCAGATAAATTAGAGATGTCGAAATTCTTATTTTGGATTACTCAAATAGTGTTTTGAAATGTTCAAAGGTGTTCAAAGGTGTTATGAAATGTGTTCAATGTTGTTTTTGAAGGTGTTCAAGGGTGTTTTGAAGGTGTTCAAGGGTGTTTTGAGGTGTTTCAAAAGGTGTTTTGAGGTTATTCAAAGTTTTTGAAGGGTTCAAGGGGTGTTTATGTGAGTATTCAAAGGTGTTGTTGAGTGTGTTCAAATGATTATGAGATGTTTTTGAAGGTGTTCACAAGGGTGTTTTGAAGGTGTTCAAAAGATTGTTGATTGGAAATGTTCAAAAAGTATGATCAAAGGTGTTTTGAGTTGTGGTTTTCAAAAAGTTTTTTTGAAGGTGATCAAGGGTGGGTTTTGCAGGTGTTCACAAGGGTGTTTTTGAAGTGTCAAAGGTGTTTTGAGGTTATTCAAAAGGGTGTTTTTTTTGAGGGTGTTTCAAGAGTGCTTTGAAGGTGTTCAAAGGTGTGTGTATGTGAGTATTCAAGGTTTTTTTTTGAAGGTGTACAAAAAAATGATTATGAAGAGGGACTTATGAAGGTGTCAAATGATGTGCCAAGAGTACTTTTGAAGGTGTTCAAATGAGTGCAAGAGTACATATAAGTGTTCTGGGAGTATTCAGAGTTGATTTTGTTTTGGGGGTGTTCGAATGATTTTTTGGAGTATTTAGTGTTTGTTTGAAATGTATAAAGGTATTTTTGTGAGTATTCAAATGATTTAAGAGAGTGTTTTGAAGTGTTCAAAGTAAAAGTGCGTAGTTTAACTTCGGTAATATGTAAAATTGTGACTAGTGAAATTTATCGGAGAAGTGGTTATAAGTGTATGTGGTGACTTTCTGATGTACTGTGTCCCTTATTAACTTTAATGACTAAAGGGTTAAAACGAGAAAAATTGGGGGTTATGAGTGAAAATTGTGAGGTTTGGTTGGAGGTGAGGGTTCCGGGAGGTGGGGGAGGTTACTTCGTGGGGAGAGTGACCTGAGATGAAATAGTTAAAAAATGTCCCTAGAACTTGTGTTGTAAAGACATGGTGGTTTTAACTAAAAAATGTGCCTTTCCTTGATGTACTGTGTCCCCTTATTAACTTGAATAACCTAAAAGGTCGACAAGATTCATCCTGTGTGCGCGCGTACGTCACTGGCTTATGTCCCCTTA
The DNA here is from genome assembly GCF_026875155.1 of Cherax quadricarinatus. NCBI lineage: Eukaryota > Metazoa > Arthropoda > Malacostraca > Decapoda > Parastacidae > Cherax > Cherax quadricarinatus. The sequence goes on from NC_069400.1 coordinate 54,573,454, forward strand.
TTAAATTAAAAGGGTATACAAGATTCAACCTGTTGTGCTGCGTGACGTCACTGACCGCCAGTAAACAGACCCTTCATTAGACCTGTAGTAAGCATGCCCCCATAGGAGGAGAAGTCCCTAATTTTGAATTGCTCATACCCAGAGGGGGAATCCAAAAACTTGATCCGAGAATTGGAGAATTTTCGAAAACCCCATAGGGGGAATCCCAAAAAAACTTTGATCCAAGGAGAATTTTTCCGAAAACCCCATAAGGGGGATCCAAAAAACTTGATCCGAGGAGATGGAGTCATGGTATTGTCGAGAAAATTTGATCCGAGGAGATGGAGAATTTCGAAAACCCCATAGGGGGGGATCCAAAAAACTTGATCCGAGGAGATGGAGTCATGGTATTGTCGAGAAAATTTGGGGTGAAAGGAGGGGTACCCAAAAATTTGATCCAAGGAATTGGAGAATTTCGAAAACCCCATAGGGGAGAATCCAAAAACCTTGATCCAAGGAGATGGAGAATTTTGAAAACCCCATAGGGGGGATCCAAAAAACTTGATCCGAGGAGAATTTCGAAAACCCCATAGGGGAATAATCAAAAAACTTGTATTATCGAGAAATTTTTTGGGTTGGGGGGTGAAAGTGGGAGGGGGATCCGAGGAAGTGGAGACTTTGATATTGAGAAATTTTTTGGGGGATGGGGGGTGAAAAGTGGGAGGGGGAAACCTCAAAAATTTGATCCGAGGAGATGGAAGGGCGCGGGCGGGGGCGCGCAGGCGGGGCGCGCGGGCGGGCGCGCGGCGCGATGGTGGGGTCGCGAGGCGGGGGTCGTGGGGGGGGGTATTGGTTGGGGGGTCAAGGGTGAGGTAGTCTCGAGGGCGAGGTCATGGTCATTAGCACATAGGTGTGAAAAGGGGACACGTGCCCGGAAGGGTCATTATCATAGGGTCAAGGTCATTAGCACATAGGTGTGAAAAGGCGGCATCCTTTGAAGGGGCCCCAAAAGAAAACTTCACTACTACTTACCTAACCTTATCATAACAAGAACAATTTATTTTACCCTAACCCAACTAAATATAGTTTAAATTCGTTTACAATAATTTAGTACTAAACAAACACAATCAAATATATTTTTTTCGTTAGGTTCAGAATGATTTTGGCGAAATTATTGCATAAACAAATTTTCACTTGTCCTATATGGCAAGATGAGCGTTGCTATTTAAGCCAAGATAGCAAATTCTGCCTATTCGGCACGACATATATATATATATATATATATATATATATATATATATTATATATATAATATATATATATATTATATATATATATATATATATATATATATATATATATATATATATATATACGTACTGAAGCTCGGGAGCGTCCATAACCTTAGCACTTATAAGTTAAATAATGTAGAACTTAGCCATACAGATTGCGAAAAGGACTTGGGGGTTATGGTAAGCAGCAACCTTAAACCAAGACAGCAATGCCTAAGCGTACGTATTAAGGCAAATAGATTACTGGGATTTATATCAAGAAGTGTAAGCAACAGAAGTCCAGAGGTCATACTGCAGCTTTATACATCATTAGTAAGGCCTCACCTAGATTATGCAGCTCAATTCTGGTCTCCATACTACAGAATGGACATAAAATCGTTAGAAAACATTCAGCGTAGGATGACTAAATTAATACATAGCATTAGAAATCTTCCTTATGAAGAAAGATTGTAAGACTCTTAAGTTACATTCACTTGTGTACGAAGAATGTAGGGGAGACCTGATCGAAGTGTATAGTGGAAGATAGGTATTAATAAAGGGGATATTAACAAGGTCTTGAGGATATCTCTCCAAGAGAGAACCCGCAGTAATGGATTTAAATTAGATAAGTTTAGATTTAGAAAGGACTTAGGAAAGTATTGGTTTGGAAATAGGGTAGTTGATGAGTGGAACAGTCTACCTAGTTGGGTTATTGATTCTAGGACTTTGGGTAGTTTCAAATTTAGGTTGGATAAGTACATGAGTGGGAGGGGTTGGATTTGAGAGGGACTTGCACATCGGAGCTTGTTTCTTGGGTGGCATTGAAAATTGGGTTGGTCAAATGTTTGTTCGTGGGATGAATTGTAAAGGACCTGCCTAGTATGGGCCAACAGGCCTGCTGCAGTGTTCCTCCTTTCTTATGTTCTTATGTTCTTAAGTGAAAACTCGAGAGGTTTCTCCCCGGAGCTGAATATTTTCTTCTTCTACCACTGCTTTATACAATTTATTTGAACCTTTTTGAAAATAAAATGCATTGAAAAAAAGAGAAATAGAATGGAAAAAAGAACAACGTAGATAACTTCTCAGATCCTATATCTCAAATTCATTTATATATTTACTGATATTTATTAAAAGGAAATAAAAATACTGCAGCATGCACTTCGAATTTTACTAAAATTTAAATTCGCACACCACTCCCACTGCTGTCTTAGGGCGGGGAAGTTGCCTGATCCAGAGCATGTTACCAGCTGCACCTCACAAAACTGCAATTCCAATTACCCCTTCTGGGGCGGCTAAGATGGCAGATCAATGAGGTCTAACTTCTCCCTACGAGCCCAGTGAGGGCAGGGAATGGGGCTAGGCCTGGGGACAGTTGGTCCCAAAGTAAGTGAGGTACTTGTACCTCCTCCCTTGGCAGATATTAGTCTGAGATACTCCCGAGAACAGGAGTCAAGGCCGAGTCACCATTTGGAAAATGCCCAGACCGGGACAGTATCGACAAATCAAGAAAAAGAAGAAGAAATATAATTATTAATGAGTGTTATTACACATAATGGTTAAATTATTTTTAGTAAATAATGTTTTTGTAATAAAATTGCAACATTTATTAAAATTTATTTGCTAGGGCAATTTGAAACAAAATGAATATTGAATTTTTCTTGTGTCCGTCTATGGTGTTTTTTTCCAGTTTTATTTTAGTGCTGTTATTTATCCAGTATAGAGTAATTTTTACGAGACACAGCTTATATTTAATCACACAGTGTGATATTAACGACCAGTTTGGGTGTGATATTGGCAGCTTGATCTAGTGCGACCTTTATGTTATAAATGTTATTGTAGACGTTCTTCTGCAGCCACTGTAGAAGTTCTCATGATCAATAGTAACTCCAGTATTATCAGTTAGGAGGGTTACCTGGAGTTTACCTGGAGAGAGTTCCGGGGGTCAACGCCCCCTCGGCCCGGTCTGTGACCAGGCCTCATGGTGGATCAGGGCCTGATCAAACAGGCTGTTACTGCTGGCTGCACACAATCCAACGTACGAACCACAGCCCGGCTGGTCAGGTACCGGCTTTAGGTGCTTGTCCAGTGCCTGCTTGAAGACTGCCAGGGGTCTATTGGTAATCCCCCTTATGTATGCTGGGGGGCAGTTGAACAGTCTTGGGCCGCTGACACTTATTGTGTTGTCTCTTAACCTGCTAGTGGAACTCCTGCTTGTCATTGGGGGGATGTTGCATCGTCTGCCGAGTCTTTTGCTTTCGTAAGGAGTGATTTTCGTGTGCAAATTTGGTACTAGTCCCTCTAGGATTTTCCAGGTGTATATAATCATGTATCTCTCCCGCCTGCGTTCCAGGGAATACAGGTTTAGGAACCTCAAGCGCTCCCAGTAATTGAGGTGTTTTATCTCTGTTATGCGCGCCGTGAAGGTTCTCTGTACATTTTCTAGGTCAGCAATTTCACCTGCCATGAAAGGTGCTGTTAGTGTGCAGCAATATTCCAGCCTAGATGTAACAAGTGACCTGAAGAGTGTCATCATGGGCTTGGCATCCCTAGTTTTGAAGGTTCTCATTATCCATCCTGTCATTTTTCTAGCAGATGCGATTGATACAATGTTATGGTCCTTCACGGTGAGATCCTCCGACATGATCACTCACAGGTCTGTTATTATATCTGCTAACCTGCTGCCAGTTATTACTCTAGCATTTATTTGTTATAAATGTTTTCTCGATGCACTCTTGCCGCTATTATAGAATCTTCTTCCACATTGGACGTTCACATGTATTTTCATGTTTTCTGGGTTAAAAAATTAAATTTATCTGTAACTATTATAGGTCACCTTGTGCTATTATAGAGGATCATTTTCAGGTATTACCAACTCTTACCTGGTCAGTAGAGACGTTTAAATAAGGTCCAGTCACTGTGAGAATTCTGAACTTGACGTTCTCGCCAGGCTCGTAGAGGTACTTGTCAGTCTGGATGAAGGTAACCTGGTTGGAGCGCTTCAAAGACATACTCACTGTACGACTGATGTTAACACCAGCAACACTGCCAAAGACGTGCAGGTCACCGTAGTAATATGTCGAACTTGGCACTGCGACTTCATAGCATGTCTCTATCTTCCCTGAAATTAATAAATTAGAGTTACTCGAACTCTCAGTATTCTACATAAAAATCTGCTTCTCCTCTTCTCCCTCTTTATCTAAATTTCCCCTTGTTTTTGATCTCTTATTTTGGGGATTACAGTCTATCTTGTTGATGTAAACGTGTAGGTAGATTGCAGGCGGAAACAACATTCATTTAGAATTACCGATAATATGTTAGATAATAGGACACTTATGCAACTAATGTGACATCTTACTCTGCCAATGTTTCGTAGCTGTGTAGGAGGTGTGTCAGGCAGTAAACAACTTAACAGATTTGGAGATGGAAAGGTTGCAATAATAACATGTCACATTTTGTTTACCTAACGTTCTTTGCGGATCTCACAACAGATTTTCTGTCATGAACGGCATATTACACTAGAGGAGCAATTTCTAATTACATTAAAAAATCATTATAAATTTGTCTACTGTTATACCTTAAAGATATAGTTCATATATTAATGATACATAACTAATAATTTTGTAGATTTTCTGTGTTAGTAGATTTGTTTAGTGCACTAGAGACCAACTGATTCGTAAGTGAACTTTGTTACCGGTTAAGACTTACAGTAGAAATATAACCATCAACACTACGTAAATTAGAAATAAGCACTGGTGACTCATTAAATTAATGTTTACCTAGCGTAAAGACTTTCAGACATCCATGGATTGTATTTAGCTGACTTATGAAAACCTGAATTGAGTAGTTATAAAAATAGTGCAAGGTACAAAACTTGTCTAATAAAACTCCCATGTAATCATTGTGTTTGAGGCTAGCTAATGGGTAAACTAGCACCACGGAAACCAGTAACCTGGCTTGCCAGAATTTACAAATATAGTGTACATATTCAGTTATTTAAACATGAATTATATTTACTACTAACCTCCAGGAATATGGATAGAAGTGTTCGGAACAACAGTGACGTTCCGATCCTCATCAACTTGTTGCCAGTCATAAGTCGTGACAGCGAAGGTCAGCTTACCTTCTGGAGCAGAAGGGTTGTCCACGTAGACACATACCTGGGCAGGAGCTCCTGACACCCACTGTCTTGGCGTGGTGATTATGTAGCCCCTGCGGGAGTTATGGTTAAGTTTATTTACCTATCCATATATATATATATATATATATATATATATATATATATATATATATATATATATATATATATATATATATATATATATATATATATATATATATATATATATATATATATATATGTCGTGCCGAATAGGCAGAACTTGCGATCTTGGCTTAAATAGCAACGTTCATCTTGCCATATAGGACAAGTGAAAATTTGTGAATGCAATAATTTCGCCAAAATCATTCTGAACCTGACGAAAAAAATATGTTTCACTGTGTTTGTTTAGTATTAAATTATTGTAAGCAAATCTAAAATATATTTAGTTTGGTTAGGCTAAAATAAATTGCTCTCGTTATGACAAGGTTAGGTAAGTTTTCTAAGATTCTTTTAGTACAAAATTATAAATTTTTACATTAACATCAATGAAAAAAATATATCTTTAAACGTATAAGAGAAAATTTTAGAAAGGACTTAATTTTAAATGAGTTCTTGCTAATTGACCAGTTTTACATATTCGGCACGACATATATATATATATATATATATACATATACATACATATATATATGTCGTGCCGAATATGTAAAACTGGTCAATTAGCAAGAACTCATTTAAAATTAAGTCGTTTCCAAATTTTTCTCTTATACGTTTAAAGATATATTTTTTTCATTAGTGTTAATGTAAAAAATTTTAATTTTGCACCAAAAGAAACTTAGAAAGCTTACCTAACCTTGTCATAACAAGAGCAATTTATTTTAGCCTAACCCAACTAAATATATTTTAGGTTTGTTTACAGTAATTTAATACTAAACAAACATAATGAAATATATTTTTTTCGTTAGGTCCAGAATGATTTTGGCGAAATTATTGCATACACAAATTTTCGCTTGTCCTATATGGCAAGATGAGCGTTGCTATTTAAGCCAAGATCGCAAGTTCTGCCTATTCGGCACGACATATATATATATATATATATATATATATATATATATATATATATATATATATATATATATATATATATATATATATATATATGCAAGGAATTCGCAAGAGCAGGCGAAATATACACAAACACTGATCTCTGGCTGAAGGAGACTCGAACCTACGAACCTTGGAACAAGGTACGCAGTGCTTTACCGATCTATCCACACTGGACCAATTAACCATACCCCGGCCGGGATTGAACCCGCGGTCAGAGAGTCTCAAAACTCCAGCCCGTCGCGTTAGCCACTAGACCAGCTAGCCTGGAGTTTTGAGACTCTCTGACCGCGGGTTCAATCCCGGCCGGGGTATGGTTTGTTTGCAATCGTGTCATTACGATTTCGTGAGTCACTGGACCAATACCTTGGAGTCCAGCTTGTGCTAGACTTTGATCCAAGGCAGCCAGCTTTCAGGGAGAAGGCTTACAGCTTTTCATCTCATCCCCTGCATGCATTGTTAATATCTCTAGTAAGGCTGATGCATGCAGGGGATGAGATGAAAAGCTGGATTGCTAATATTCTGTGTGACCTTTTCAAGTAATGAAAGAAAGGAATACAATGTGTTCTTTGTTCATTTAAATGTCTTGCTCTGAGGTACTCGAATGTTGGTTATTATGCCATACATGGGGATCTTCTATGCTTATCTGATAATATTTCTATGATCTAAATTCCACAAATACCCTTTAACCTCTCCTTACGTTATCTCGTTATCTTGTGTGCTTGTCACTGTATGGTAACAGCTACATGAGTTATATAACCATCACAACTGACGTGGTTTGAAGTTTTGGTGCGTAGACACTGGTCTGGCGTCACCAATCCATCAACCCACCTGGCATAATGAACAATCCTGTGATTTTTGTATAGCATTGTTGTTTAAGATTGTGTACAATGGACTCTACTAAATATTTATCGAGCTTGTATAATCCATAATTTGAGTTGTATACTGTATTTCTTTCATGTTTCAAGAGGGAAGATTCAATTATGCTTCTTTCCAAGACAGAACTGTTTGGTACTATAATCTGGGCAGCATCCCACCCCGGTGGGTGATTACATGCATCAAACAGGGAGTAGAATGAAATTAGGTCAGAGGCATCCACACCACCTTATATTCTCGGATAATGGGTACAAAACATAGCTTGACTGCGTGCAACATTCTTGAGAATTGTGTGGTCCCGTGGTCTAGAGCGTCATGTGTCTTTCGCTCTCCATATACATATATATACATATATACATATAATATATATATATATATATATATATATATATATATATATATATATATATATATATATATATATATATATATATATATATATATATATATATATATATATATATATATTATTATTATTATTATTATTATCACACTGGCCGATTCCCACCAAGGCAGGGTGGCCCGAAAAAAAAAAACTTTCACCATCATTCACTCCATCACTGTCTTGCCAGAAGGGTGCTTTACACTACAGTTTTTAAACTGCAACATTAACACCCCTCCTTCAGAGTGCAGGCACTGTACTTCCCATCTCCAGGACTCAAGTCCGCCTGCCGGTTTCCCTGAACCCCTTCATAATGTTACTTTGCTCACACTCCAACAGCACGTCAAGTATTAAAAACCATTTGTCTCCATTCACTCCTATCAAACACGCTCACACAGCCTGCTGGAAGTCCAAGCCCCTCCTCCACAAAACCTCCTTTACCCCCTCCCCTCCAACCTTTCCTAGGCCGACCCCTACCCGCCTTCCTTCCACTACAGACTGATACACTCTTGAAGTTATTCTGTTTCGTTCCATTCTCTCCACATGTCCGAACCACCTCAACAACCCATTCCTCAGCCCTCTGGACAACAGTTTTGGTAATCCCGCACCTCCTCCTAACTTCCAAACAACGATTCTCTGCATTATATTCACACCACACATTGCTCTCAGACATGACATCTCCACTGCCTTCCGGCCTTCTCCCTCGCTGCAACATTCATCACCCATGCTTCACACCCATATAAGAGCGTTGGTAAAACTATACTCTCATACATTCACATCTTTGCCTCCAAGGACAAAGTTCTTTGTCTCCACAGACTCCTAAGTGCACCACTCACCCTTTTCCCTCATCATTTCTATGATTCACCTCATCTTTCATAGACCCATCCGCTGACACGTCCACTCCCAAATATCCGAATACATTCACCTCCTCCATACTCTCTCCCTCCAATCTGATATCCAATCTTTCATCACCTAATCTTTTTGTTATCCTCATAACCTTACTCTTTCCTGTATTCACTTTCAATTTTCTTCTTTTGCACACCCTACCAAATTCATCCACCAATCTCTGCAACTTCTCTTCAGAATCTCCCAAGAGCACAGTGTCATCAGCAAAGAGCAACTGTGACAACTCCCACTTTATGTGTGATTCTTTATCTTTTAACTCCACGCCTCTTGCCAAGACCCTCGCATTTATTTCTCTTACAACCCCATCTATAAATGTATTATATATATATATATATATATATATATATATATATAATATATATATATAATATATATATATAATATATATATATATATATATATATATATATATATATAATATATTATATATATATATATATATATATATATATATATCCAGCCAATAGCACTCTCCTCGGTGCTCCTCTTGGGTCCAATGCCATCGATCTGGTCCTAGGAAAAAAAGTCTCAGACCTCCGGACGATGGAAAGCAGGATGAAAGACATTGACACACACGATGCCTTCTACCTACTCACCAGGTGCCTGTCAACCCCAAAACTTACCTATTTTCTGAGATGCTCCCCAGCCTTCAGCAGTCCAAAACTCAAGGAATATGACTCTCTCCTGAAGGTCATGCTAGAGAGTGTATTGAATCTTTCCCTTGACGATGGACAGTGGTTGCAAGCCTCACTTCCGGTCAGGCTTGGAGGGCTAGGAGTACGCAGATCCTCCCAGATTGCTCTACCAGCTTTCCTATCCTCTTCCATTGCATCAAACGAGTTGATAAGACAAATTCTTCCTGACACCCTCAATGACTCAGCAGGAATAGAAGACCCTAGCTATGTCAGTGCCATCACCGAATGGGAGAGACTTGCTGCTCCAGCACCAAACCCTAGTGCAGCACTGGCTCACAAACAGTCAAGCTGGGATAGCCCAATTGCTGAAAAGGTGCTTGCCATCATGCTCAGGGCTGCAACATCAGATAGGGAGATTGCCCGTCTCCAGGCTGTGAGTGCACATCACTCCGGGGACTTCCTCCAAACAGTTCCCATATCGGCAATGGGAACGCGACTCGACCCTAAGACCCTCCGTATTGCAGTGGCTCTGTGCCTTGCTGCCCCAATTCACACAGAATATATGTGTATTTGCGGTGAAGTGCAAGCAGACCAATACGGTCTACATGGTCTTAACTGTTCCAAAACCAAGGGCTGGCATGCAAGACACAATGAGGTCAACGACATCATTAAGAGAACCCTTGCTACAGCTGGATGCCCAGCCGAGAGGGAGCCACGATCACTTGCAGCAAACAATACCCACAACCCAGCAAACCGCCCCGACGGGATCACCATCTATCCTTGGAAGAATGGCAAGCTCTTAGCATGGGACTATACCTGTGTGTCCACACTGGCTGACACCTATATCCATCACAGTGTGGGGCGACAGGGAGGAGCTGCTGACCACAGGGAGGAGTACAAGATCAGCAAGTACAGGGACATTAGCCAACAGTATCAATTTGTCCCAGTGGGATCAGAGACCTTGGGATCATGGGGAAAAAATGCCACACGTTTCCTTAAAGAATTGGGTTCCAGACTCATCGACACCACCAGGGACCCAAGGGCAGCCACTTTCATGTTCCAGCGCCTCAGCGTCGCCATCCAGAGGGGAAATGCTTGCTGCATACTTGGCTCACGTCCAGCCTCGGAGGAGCTGGAGGAAATTCATCATCTTTGATACATTGTGCCATTGTATTCATGTTTATGTTCTTTTTCTGTAAATGTATTTTGTTTTATTAATAAATGTTCACAAAGAATAAAAAATATATACGGGGTGGTAGGAGAAGAAAATATTCAAACAGCTCCGGGGGGAACCTTGAGTTTTCTCTGAGGTATGTTTATTATCTTCTCTGAGGATGAGGGTCCCCATTCCAGCTATAGAGGTGGTACTTAAAATTATATATATATATATATATATATATATATATATATATATATATATATATATATATATTATATATATATATATATATATATATATATATATATATATATTATATATGGATATATATATATACATGCAATAAGATCACGGTAAACAGGTGATTTCAGAATATGCAAAACAACCACTGTGAAAGAATAGAGAAATTCCAAGCGCTTTCGCGACTACTCACATTATCAAAAAACAATAAAGGTAATGCATCAAAGGAAGGCATATAAAGGGTCTAGCCCGCACCTCACTGTCACATCCCACAACAAAGCAACACATGACGCGCTACTCATAAGAAAGAGGACACCGCAGAAGGCCTGCTGCCCCAACTAGACAGGTCCTTCACACAACCCACCAACAAACTATTCTACCAAAGAATTAAGAGTTTTAAAATTTATTATTTGTACAATGTAGTATTAAATTCTTCCCAAATTCTATTAATTATAAATGGATCTAACTTATATAAACCAAAGGAAATATTCATATTATTGTCAAAACTGCTTTTCAAGAAACAAGATTCAATTATATTCCTGTCGACCATGGACTTGCTTGATACAACTTTCTCAACTTTTTGAAAATCAATTGGATGGTTAAAATCTTTCACATGAATAAACAGAGCACTGGAATCTTGTCCAGTTCTAATGCTATATTTATGTTGTTTTAATCTTAGTTCGAGACTTTTACCAGTTGACCGCAATAAACTTTATCGCAAATTTCACAAGGAATCTTATAGACACATCCGTCAACATATTGGGGGGAATTCTTTATCAAAAGTTTTTTTTACTGTATCAAGATTTTTAAATATAACTTTGATATTAAAAGTCTTAAGAAGAGAAGAGATATCAACCAAGTTTTCATGGTAAGGGAGAACCAACATATTTTTAGTTGAATAAGGCTGGTTGCCCCTTTTTGGATTGTAAAAAGTATTTCTATCAATTTTAAAAGATTTATCAATTATGTTTCTTGGGTATTTCAAATCATTACCTATTTCATAAATTTTGGATATTTCCTCAACTATGAACTCTGAACTACAAATACGTAAAGCTCTCAAAAACATTGATGAAAAAACAGACAGTTTAACTCTATCTTGATGTGAAGAATAATAGTGTACATAGGAACAGTTATTTGTAGGTTTTCTGTAAATTTTAAATTTGAATTCATTATTACCCTTAATAATTAAAACATCTAGAAAAGGCAATGAATTATTTTCTACAAACTCAACAGTAAAGTTTATAGAACAGGCTAAGCTATTTAATTTGCCAAGGAAATGGTGTATATCTACACTTCGACATAAGACACAAAATATCATCAACATATCTGAACCATTTAGCTCTATTAGGGAAGATTGTCTTAAGCAGCCTTGTTTAAAAAAATGATGGTATTATCTGTCTTATGCCCAAGAATGTAGATATACACCATTTTCATGGTAAATTAAATAGCTCAGCCTATTCTATAAACTTTACTGTTGAGTTTGAAGAAAATAACTCATTGCCTTTTCTAGATGTTTTAATTATTAAGGATAATAATGAATTCAATTTTAAAATTTACAGAAAACCTACAAATAACTGTTCCTATGTACACTATTATTCTTCAGATCAAGATAGAGTTAAACTGTCTGTTTTCTCATCAATATTTTTGAGAGTTTTACGTATTTGTAGTCCAGAGTTCATAGTTGAGGAAATATCCAAAATTTATGAAATAGGTAGTGATTTGAAATACCCAAGACATGTAATTGATAAATCTTTTAAAATTTGCTAGAAAGACTTTTTACAATCCAAAAAGGGACAACAAACCTCATTCAACTAAAAATATGTTGGTTCTCCCTTACCATAAAAACTTGGTTGATATGCCTTCTCTTCTTAAGACTTTTAATATCAAAGTTTTATTTTAAAATCTTGATACAGTAAAAAAACTTTTGATAAAGAATTCCCCCCAAAATATTGACGGATGTGTCTATAAGATTCCTTGTAAAATTTGCGATAAAGTTTATTGCGGTCAACTGGTAAAAGTCTCGAACTAAGATTAAAACAGTGGTTTAATTCAAAAAGTCGGGACATGCCTGCAGAATGTCACATTCAGGGTTTTAAATTGTTCCAAGTAGATAGAAGTATCGGAAGGGGGGTGGGGTGGCATTGTATGTCCGAGATCGCTTGAACTGTTGCATAAAAACGGGTATTAAGTCTGAAGTAACACATACAGAGTCTGTTTGGATAGAATTTTAAGAGGGGCATGAAAAATTAATTTTAGGTGTGATATACCGTCCCCAAAATTTAGATAGGGACCAAGGGAGACTACTATGGGAGGAAATTGTTAGGGCCACAAGGCACGATAATGTAGTAATTCTAGGAGACTTTAACTTTAGTCATATTGATTGGAATTTCTTGACTGGGAATTTAGAATCATACGATTTCTTAGAAGTAGTTCAGGATTGTTTTTTGAAGCAGTTTGTGACAGAACCTACAAGGGGAAATAACCTGCTTGACATAGTTCTGGCAAACAATGAATCCCTTGTTAATAATTTAGAAGTTTCAGAGGAACTGGGTGCTAGCGACCACAAATCAATTACATTTAGAATTGAATGGAAGTATGATAGTAGGGATAACTCAGTAACAGTCCCAGATTCTCGCTTAGCAGATTACGATCGGCTTAGAGAACACTTATCATCTGTTGACTGGGGTAATGAAGAGAGATATCAATATGACAGTTTTCTGAACACAATACATGCTGCTCAAAGAACGTTTATCCCTTATAAGGAAATTAGATCAAATAGAAATGACCCAAAATGGATGAATAATAGGCTGAAATATCTACTAGGGCATAAGAAAGGAATTTATAGCGTATCAAAAGAGGCGAGGGTCATATTATGAATCAGTATATTGGCATTAAGAGGGACATTAAAAAGGGGATAAGAAAAGCTAAAAGGGACTATGAAATTAAAGTTGCTAGGGATTCTAAAACTAACCCAAAAAGTTTTTTCCAGATCTATAGAACAAAAGTCAGAGATAAGATAGGTCCCCTTAAAAATAACTATGGGCATCTTACTGACAAAGAGAATGAAATGTGCTCGATTTTAAATAATTATTTTCTCTCGGTTTTTACACAGGAAGACACTAATTATATTCCGGTAATTAATTTTTATAGTGGACCAGAAGAAGATGATATTTTATGCTAACAGTCGAAGTGCAAGAAATAAAATTAATGAACTACGTTTGGTAGCATGTGCTGGGAACTTTGATATCATTGCATTAACTGAAACGTGGTATGATTTAAAGAGTCGGGATATGACTGCTGAGTGTAATATTCAGGGATTTAAGTTGTTCAATGTGGATAGATCTAATGGGAAGGGGGGTGGAGTTGCATTGTATGTTCGAGAAAATATTAATTGTTGCATAAAAACAAGTATAAAAATAGATGGAGTAGTAACAGAGTCTGTTTGGGTAGAGTTCGTGGAGGGTCAAGAAAAACTAATTCTAGGTGTAATATACCGACCTCTAGGCTTGGATCACGATAGAGGGAGACTTCTTTGGGACGAAATTGTTAGGGCTTCTGGACACAGTAACATAGTCATAGTAGGGGACTTTAACTTTAGTCAAATTCACTGGAATTCTTTGACAGGTAATCTAGAATCCAGTGACTTTATGGAAACAGTTCAGGACTGTTTTCTGAAACAGAGCGTAACTGAGCCTACCAGGGGTAATAATTTGCTAGACCTAGTCTTGTCAAATAAAGGAAACACTCGTGAATAATCTGGAGATCGCTGAAGAGCTTG
>NC_069400.1:54588382-54630882 GCF_026875155.1 Cherax quadricarinatus
ATTTGTCTAGTCAAGCAGATGGTCCCCAACCAGGGGGAAGCAAGCAGCCGGGGAAAATGGCATGGCGGCAATACTAGGAAGGCAAGTGTCGGTCTGCTTACAGTTTCGTTGCTAAACTCTAAGGGTTTCCTCCGCAAACACGTAGTTCCCCTGGTTCAGGATGCCTCCTGGGAAAGTGTGACCCGACCACCTCAGGCCCCGAACCCACTCCAACAGATTTCATTCATCAAAACCTTGGAAGCATCAAAGCAACAGGACGGGGACACCCCCCACATATCCCAAAGCACCCCGCCCCACACGCGCTGGAAACTTACAGCCCTCCTGAAAAAAGTAAACGATGGTTCCACCACTTAAAATGCTCCACCAACCACAAGGCGGGCACAATTTCTATTTTTTTGGAAATGCCGCTTATGTGCCGAAAGAAGGGAAAAAGGCTAGCCTCAATGAAATTAAACCCTTAAAATTTTCCTAAGTTGAAACCCATTCCCCTTCCCCGTAAAAACCAAAAAAGGGAGAGGCAAACCCCCACCCCTCTACTGCAGTAAAAAAGTCAGAGTCCAATGACAAAAAATTGAAGGGGGCAACACAGGGGGGGCAATCAAAATTTATTACCATAAAGATACAGTTGCTCCCGGGGACTGACACGGCAAGCATTAGACTCAGGGGAAAACACCCGCCGGGGAAACCAGGGCACCAAATTCCAACACCCTCTGCCCCACTATGGAACCATTTGATTGGGAAGACCAGACATTTACAAAGCAAAAAAGTCGTTCCATCGGGCTCTGCGGGGGGTTACACTGAATAACCCACAGCATTTAAAGGAAATGTTTTACCAGTTTTTGGGAAAATTGCAGAGACACTGTTTTCAGAATCACAAGGTCGCAACAATTCCTTGGCGGTCTTTTCCCCTGAGAAATTAGACCTTTTTTTTTTGGTGCCCCTTTTTGTGCATTTAAAAAGAAAGAGGGGGGAAATTTCGGGCCAATTGCAGTAGGCAACATTTTACCCGCCTCGACCCAAAAGCAAAATGTGCGAAGTATTCGTGCACGGCAGCCATGATGCTTCAACCAAACCATTTTGGTTTGGGGGTCTCTCAAGGAAGGAACAGCGTTCATCAAAAAGGGGCATATATTAACACCTGCCTGAGGACAATGCAGTGGTAAAATTAGATTTCAAGAATCTTTTAAATCTCCTAAAAAGAGCGTGGTATTAGCAGCATACAAAACTTTCCCGGGTCCTTCCCTTTTTTTCAGCTGGGTATAGCAAGGAATCAATGCTTTCTTTGGAGAGCAAAAAATCACATCATGGGGGGGTGTCCCAACAAGGAGACCCTTGCAAACCCTTTTCCCTTTTGTATAGCATTAGGGAAATCACAGTCAGCTGACCCCGGCTAAACTCTGGTTTTCCCAGATGATGGCACACAGCAGTACAAAGGATCCCTCCTACATGACCTTACACGGTATGACCGGGACGGAAATGGGTCCGTCCTGAAACCATCCAAATTTAAATCTCTCAGTCATCAACAATGATAAATGCAGTGAATCAAAACTACCAGAGCAGCAGTCTTGCCCCCCCAATATGCTTCTAGGGGCACCTTTGGGGAAGCAAGCCATTGACACAATTCTCAGGGAAAAAATTTGGGAAAGTTTTAAAGGGGAAATGGAACAACGAATAGGGAACTGGACACCCCCACGATCCTTGACCTTCTCACAAAGTGCTTGATCTGCCCCCGGTTGACAATTTTTCCCAAGATTGCACCTTCATATGATAACCCTATACTGCACGAATAAAAGTATTCTGAGGGGATTTTTACGAAGTACTAACCTTACTCTAAAACGGGGAGGGAACCCAACTACACTTCCAATCAACTAGGAGGCACGGGGTCCGCAAGTCACACAGATTGCGTTACCCGCTTTTCCTCCTCGTTATGCACGAGAAGCTTTAGCGCATTTTTCCCCCGAAAATCTTAGGGAAAGATTGGAGTCCAGGGCCAAAAAATTTATTAAAAAAGCAAAAATTGGGGGTAATCAACGGGCTCAAAACAGACCTCTCCCCCCCAACAACTACAAAAAACCACTGGGGTGGGCCAATATGGAAAATATACCTCAACAATGCTTTAGATGTGTCAGGAAGGGTAGATCCGCCTCCGGGAGTGAGAGCCCCTCCTGCTGGGGGCTTTCTGTTGGCTGTTCCCAACTCCAGCCTTGGCACACGCCTCGACCTACAGACCATCCGCATCGGTGTTGCCCTTCGACTTGCCGTCCCTATTCTCGCCGAACACAGGTGTATTTGTGGCAGTGAAGCAGTAGACCGATTCGGGCACCATGGTCTTGTGTGCCGTAAATCCGAGGGAAAAATTGCAAGACATGAGGAAGTTAATAACATTATCAAGAGGAGCCTCACAACAGCTGGATGCCCAGCAGTAAGGGAGCCACCCCAACTATGCAGATCTGATGGCAGCCAGAAGTGTCCAGACGGTATCACCCTTCAAGCCTGGACAGATGGGAAGCAGGTGGTGTGGGACTATACATGTGCATCTACCTTGGCTAATACCTATCTCCAATACACCAAGGAGGAAGGAGGGGCAGCTGCCACCTTCAGGGAGTCCCAAAAGTCTAGAAAATATGGAGAACTTGCCCATCATTATATGTTTGTTCCCATAGGCTCAGAAACCCTTGGCTCATGGGGAAAGAGTGCATCTAAATTCCTTAAGGAGCTGGGAAAAAGACTCATCAGGGTAACTAGGGATCCCAGGGCAGCTAGTTTTCTGTTCCAGCGGCTCAGTGCGGCTGTTCAAAGAGGTAATGCCTGCTGTATTTTGGGCACACGCCCCAGCTCTGAGGAGCTGGATGAGATTTTCGCCTTATAATCGGTGATACACACGTAACAACATGTACCGTATATGCCACCTTTATATCAATAATGTATCTCTTAAATCTTCTGTACCATATTATGTAATAAAATATTCCTATTGGTAAAAAAAATATATATATATATACTGAAAGACGGGGTGGTAGGGGAAGTGGAATATTCAAACGGCTTCAGGAAGAAATCCAAATATTCTTCCTTGAAGCCTTTTTATCCACTTCTCCGAGGCTATGGGTCCCACAATTTACACCAGACGTGGACCCCATCATATATATATATATATATATATATATATATATATATATATATATATATATATATATATATATATATATATATATATATATATATATATATATATATATATATATATATATATATATATATAATATATATATATATATAATTTTTTTTTCAACAAGTCGGCCGTCTCCCACCGGATATATATATATATATATATTATATATATATATATATATATATATATATATATATATATATATTATATATATATATATATATATATATATATATATATATATATATATGTCGTGTGTGGGTGTTATGTTTGAAGGAAGACAGACAGAAAAAAGAAGAGTAGACGACCTGCATATTTCGATCTCAGTATGAAGTCTTCATCATTATCATGAATACTTTGTCAGACTATCTGAGACTGAGATTAAAATGTGGAAATATACACATAAATCTAATTCCTTCCACCATTTACAAGTTTTCGCGACATTAATGTTTCATCAGATATATGTGTATAAAAATCCTTTTATTATGTATGTGAAACATATCTGCACAAAACTAATACTTTCGAAGATTTTTTTTTTTTGCTAGTATCTGTAGAGTCCAAAAACTGGTTAAGTAGACAACATTTGCTAGTCATCTGCAGTTAAGATGATCGACATTACTTCGTTATAAACCAATAATGCCACTCAGGAAAACTGTTCAACACTTTAATCCAAACATCTTTATGAAATTTATGTTAAAATTGAATATGATCTCCATGAGACAGTAGTAGAGTGGACAGTAAGAGCATTACAAGTGTGTGTCAGGATAATGTACTCACCCATGGCTCACAGCAGCAGTCAGAGTCAACACACACACAAGCAGGGAGTTACTCGCCAACATTGCAACAGGAAGAGTCGTCCTTCCTAGCTGGACGCCGGTGAGAGAGTGGTTGTTGCCGGCTGCTTCTAGTCTCTTACCTCCTCCCTCCGTCCACCGTACTCAGTCCATTCACCCTCCTCCCACCCCTATCTCACCATCCCCAAGACAAAAGTAATAACCAACCCTACCACCCTCCCATCCCCATCTCATTAATTTATCAAACCCGTTCAGCCCCTGGCCATCCATCTCCACCACAAACAACTGAACATATCCATTTCTCTCTCTTGTTACCTCCTGAGAGAAAGCTACTAAGTGACAGGCCTCGCACTCTCCTAGCACAGATTGACCGCTGGCCCTCTTTGATAAGAAGGCCTTCTAAGTTACAACACTCCCGCTTTATGATAGGGACATCTTAGAAGAGAGGGACCTCTTAGGTGAGAGGGACCTCCTAGATGTGTAATACTTCCTAGATAAAAGGAAACATCGAGGTAGGAGGGACTTTGGAATTTCGTAGGTGAGTGGGTTCTCCTAGTTGAGATGAATCTTAAGATCTCTAAGGTAAGTACTAAGGAAAGAAAAACGTACTAGGTGAGCGACACATACTACGTGGGAGAGACATATTACGTGGGAGGGACATACTACAAGGGAGGGACATACTACGTGGTAGGTACATACTACATGGGAGGGACATACTACGTGGGAGGTACATACTACGTGGGAGGGACATACTACGTGGGAGGAACATACTACGTGGGAGGGACATACTACGTGGGAGGGACATACTACATGGGAGGGACATACTACGTGGGAGGTACATACTACGTGGGAGGGACATACTACGTGGGAGGGACATACTACGTGGGAGGGACATACTACGTGGGAGGGACATACTACATGGGAGGGACATACTAATTGGGAGGGACATACTAGGTGGGAGGGACATACTAGGTGGGAGGGACATACTAGGTGGGAGGGACAAAGAAAGCAGTAGAAACAAACTAGGTGGGAGGAACTTACTATATGGGAGGAACATACTGGGTGGGAGGGACGTATTACATGGAAGGAACATACTGGGTAGGAGGGATGTATAATATGGGAGAAACATACTAGGTGGGAGGGACTTACGAGATGAGAGGGACGTACTAGGTGGGAGGAGCATACGAGGTGCGAAGGACTTACGAGGTGGGTAGGAGGGATGTATAATATGGGAGAAACATACTAGGTGGGAGGAACATACGAGGTGGGAGGAACATACGAGGTGGGAGGAGCATACTAGGTGGGAGGAACATACGTGGTGGGAGGAACATACGAGGTGGGAGGAACATACGTGGTGGGAGGAACATACGAGGTGGGAGTAACATACGAGGTGGGAGGAACATACGAGGTGGGAGGAGCATACTAGGTGGGAGGAACATACGTGGTGGGAGGAACATACGAGGTGGGAGGAGCATACTAGGTGGGAGGAACATACGTGGTGGGAGGAACATACGAGGTGGGAGGAACATACGTGGTGGGAGGAACATATGTTGTGGGAGGAACATACGTGGCGGGAGGAACATACGTGGTGGGAGAAACATACGTGGTGGGAGGAACATACGTGGTGGGAGGAACATACGAGGTGGGAGTAACATACGAGGTGGGAGGAACATACGAGGTGGGAGGAACATACGTGGTTGGAGGAACATACGTTGTGGGAGGAACATACGTGGTGGGAGGAACATACGTGGTGGGAGGAATATACGTGGTGGGAGGAACATACTAGGTGCAAGGAACTTTGGGAGACTCTGTGAAGCGAAATAAAGTATGAGAAATATTATTACAATACATGGCATTACTTAATAATGTGTCAAATAAATTCATTAACTTATCCATTTATTTGCCTACAGTTCTTCATCTTTATAGTTATCCTTGCCATTATACCAGTACTCACGCACACACACACACACACACGCACACAGGGACTGAAGGCAAGAACATTTCAATGGAAGGAAATAAAACACCTCAGAGGATGCAAATGGAGACTCATTGGGAGGAGGAAACGGAGTGGTCAGTTTTTATCTACGGGCTCCAAGAAGCCAAGGGGGACAACTTCCAAGAAATAAAACAGGAGGAGGGAATAATGATTGAAGGCATCATGAAAACAATAGGTGAGGGCGATATGACCCAGGTGACAAATTTTCGGAGAATTAGGTGGTTTGCGACTGGAAGGATAAGGCCTGTTAAAGTAATTTTCAAGGAAGAATCAGTTCGAACCAGGATTCTGCAAGAGAAAGCACGACTGAGGGACAAACAGGGTACCAGAGAGTATACCTCGATCGCGACAGAACACAAGAAGAAAGGACTACACTGAAAGAGAGGGTACAGAGACGCAAGGAGGAACGAGAGGCAATGATAAAGATGAGCAGGACCCAGGCACAGGAGGAAGGGCAAGCACACCCCGCAGAATCTCCCACCGAAAGACTCCAACCGCGACAATCCCAACGCAACTGAGCAACCCAAACCACAACTCACTCACTGTTCCCTCTTCCAGCAGCACCCACATCACAAACCTCACCCCAACAGCTGTGCCTTATGGGAATTCTGACCCCACCCCCATCATCACAAACCCCACCTATACCACAGCCCCCCATAGGCCCCCACCAAGGCTCCTGCTCCCTCAACCCCAATATTCTTGCAGGACCACAGTGATACAAAAGAAGCTGAAAGTTTGGTACACAAACGCGGACAGAATAACGAATAAACATGAGGAGTGGCACGAAAGAATCAGTGAGAAATCCCCGGACATCATAGCAGTCACTGAAACAAAACTCGCTGAGACAATAACAGACGCAATCTTCCCACCAGGATATCAGATCCTGAGAAAAGATAGAAGGAGTAGACGGGGAGGAGGAGTTGCACTGCTCATAAAAAACCAACGGGGATTTGAGGAAATGGAAGGCATGGACGTGATTGGAGAAAGAGACTACATAGTATGTGCAATTCAGTCTGAAGAACATAAAGTAGTCATTGGAGTGATGTATAACCCACCACAGAACTGCAGAAGGCCAAGAGAGGAGTACAAAGAAAAAACAGGGCGATGGTGGACACACTGGCTGAGGTGGCAAGAAGAGCTCACTCGAGCAGAGCAAAGTTACTGGTAATGGGCGATTTCAACTACAGGGAGATCGACTGGGAAAACCTGGAGCCACATGGGGGTCCCGAAACATGGAGAGCCAAGATGATGGATGTGGTACTTGTAAACCTCATGCATCAACATGTCAGGGACACTACCAGAGAGAGAGGGGAGAATGAGCCAGCAAGACTGGATCTTGTGTTCACCATGAGCAGTTCAGATAGTGAGGACATCATTTACGAGAGGCCCCTTGGAGCTAGCGATCACGTGGTTCTGAGTTTTGATTATATAGTTGAGTTACAAGTGGAGAAGGTAACAAGAATTGAATGGGAAAAGCCAAACTACAAAAGGGGGGACTACACAGGTATGAGGAACTTCCTGCAGGAGTTTCAGTGGGACAGAGACCTGGTAGGAAAATCAGTAAACGAGATGATGGAATATGTAGCAACAAAGTACATGGAGGCAGAAGAAAGGTTTGTTCCCAAGGGAAACAGAAATAATAGAAAGACCAAAGCGAGTCCTTGGTTTACCCGAAGGTGTAGGGAGGCAAAAACTAAGTGCACCAGAGAATGGAAAAGGTACAGGAGGCAAAGGACCCAGGAAAATAAGGAGATTAGTAGAAGAGCCAGAAACGAGTACGCACAGATAAGGAGGGAGGCCCAGCGACAGTACGAAAACGACATAGCATCAAAAGTCAAGTCTGACCCGAAACTGCTGTATAGCCACATTAGGAGGACGAAAACAGTCAAAGACCAGGCGATAAGACTGAGGAAAGAAGGTGGAGAACTCACAAGAAACGATCAAGAGGTATGTGAGGAGCTCAACATGAGATTTAAGGAAGTATTTATAGTGGAGACAGGAAGGCCTCTCGGGGGACAGACCAGATGGGGACACCAGCAAGAAATATACCAATAAATGTTGGATGACATACATACAGATGAGGAGGAGGTGAAGAAACTGCTAAGGGACATCGATACCTCAAAGGCAATGGGACCGGACATCTCCCCGTGGGTCCTTAGAGAGGGAGCGGATATGCTGTGTGTGCCACTTACCACAATCTTCAACACGTCCCTGGAAACTGGGCAACTACCTGAGGTATGGAAGACGGCAAATGTAGTTCCCATTTTTAAAAAAGGAGACAGAAAAGAGGCACTAAACTATAGACATGTGTCACTGACGTGTATAGTATGCAAAGTTATGGAGAAGATTATCAGGAGGAGAGTGGTGGAGCACCTGGAACGGAACAAGAGTATAAACGCCAACCAGCATGGATTCATGGAAGGAAAATCCTGTGTCACAAACCTTCTGGAGTTTTATGATAAAGTAACAGAAGTAAGACACGAGAGAGAGGGGTGGGTTGATTGCATCTTCTTGGACTGCAAGAAGGCCTTAAACACAGTTCCTCACAAGAGATTAGTGCAAAAGCTAGAGGATCATGCTCACATAACAGGAAAGGCACTGCAATGGATCAGAGAATACCTGACAGGAAGGCAACAACGAGTCATGGTATGTAATGATGTATCACAGTGGACACCTGTGACAAGCGAGGTCCCACAGGGGTCGGTCCTAGGACCAGTGATATTTTTGGTATATGTGAACGACATGATGGAAGGGTTAGACTCAGAAGTGTCCCTGTTTACAGACGATGTGAAGTTAATGAGGAGAATTAAATCAGATGAGGATCAGGCAGGACTTCTAAGAGACCTGAACAGACTGGACACATGGTCCAACAACTGGCTTCTCGAATTCAACCCTGCCAAATACAAAGTCATGAAGATTGGGGTAGAGCAAAGAAGACCGCAGACAGAGTAGAGGCTAGGTGGACAAAGACTGCAAACCTCACTCAAGGAGAGAGATATTGGGGTGACCATAACACCTAGCACGTCTCTGGAGGCACACATCAACCAGGTAACTGCTCAGCATATGGATGCCTGGCAAACCTAAGAACAGCGTTCCGACACCTTAGTAAGGAATCGTTCAAGACACTGTACACTGTGTACATCAAGCCCATAGTGGAGTATGCAGCTCCAGTTTGGAACCCACACCTGGTCAAGCACGTCAAGAAATTAGAGAAAGTACAAAGGTTTGCAACAAGACTAGTTCCGGAGTTCGGGGAAATGTCCTACGAAGAAAGGTTGAGGGAAATCGGACTGACGACACTGGAGGGCAGGAGGGTCAAGGGAGACACGATAACGACATATAAAATACTGCGTGCAATAGATAAGGTGGACAGAGACAGGATGTTCTAGAAAGGGGACACAGAAACATGGGGTCACAATTAGAAGCTGAAGACTCAGACGAGTCGCAGGGATGTTATGAAGTATTTCCTCAGTCATAAAGTAGTCAGGAAGTGGAATAGCCTAGCAAATGATGTAGTGGAGGCAGGAACCATACATAGCTTTAAGACGAGGTATGACAAAGCTCAGGAAGCAGAGAGAGAGAGGACCAAGTGGCGATCAGTGAAGAGGCAGGGCTAGGAGCTGAGTCTCGATCCCTGCAACCACAATTAGGTGAGTACAGTTAGGTGAGTACACACGCACATTTTTTTCTCTGACAAGGACAAAGAATGAGGTTGTTAATATTTTTCATAACATTTCCTCATCTGAATCTGTGAGTTGTTAAAGACCTACCAATTTCGTGTTTTAACGCCAAATCGAATAAGCTTACTTTTTTCCTGAGTACAGACATACTCGTAGCAGTGTAGAGAAAGTAACGCCTTGTATAATGCAAGGAGACACGTGTACCATTTTGATGCAGTCTGCCCTGTACAGCTGTAGTGTGACTCATACACAGGTGTAACGTCTGCGTTCGTGAGAGAGAGAAGCATACACACACAGAGCAAGTGTCTTAAAGACAAGTGTCTCTGACAAGTGGTAACTAACACACACACACACACACACACACACACACACACACTCACCCATACATGATAGTTGACAGGGAACGACCAGGAAGTATGTGAAGAACTCAGCTCTTCATGTAATAGTTAACCCTGGGGGGACTGGTTTTCGCTCACCCAAAAATCAAAATAGACATAAATCTAGCAGGCCCTAAAAAAAAAAAAAAAAAAAAAATCCCTTCTTAGGGAAGAGAAAATTGGCGTGCTCGCAGAGCTTAACTGAGGACGGAGCCAGGAGACATTTGCACTGTAACTAGAGTTTCTTATATACAGGTTGTTTGCAGGGCTGAAATATCAGGCTTGACCACTCGTTCAGGAACGTTGTGCCATCCTCACATATGCATATAATGATTGACAGTAGCATTAGACATTTGACACAAGGGTGGCACTGCCCTGACTTTAATACAGACATTTAAAAGACACACTTGGTACACATACTTACAATAACACAATTTCCATGGAATTCGTTATACTACGGGTATCCCTCTAAAATAATTTACATATTTACATGATGTTGTCCACTCTGACTCCATTATTAACTAACTATACAATGTCTGCACATTAATACCCATCTCTGCAAGCAGACAGTTAGCATAGTTAGCGTAAGAGTCGGACTAGTCAGTCACTACATCAATGTCACAGAAATGCACTGCTGTCCTGGGTCTCAGGCCTTAATTATGGAGCCTTACAGGACTGTCATCAGTCGTAGGAGTAGCAGGTGAAGAAATAGATGGGTCGTCACTAGGACGAGTCTGATTGTGGCTTTGCAATGCACGTGATTCAAGCTCAGCTTCGGATTGCACATGGTCAATATACTTCATGTGGTCAAGGTGAGCTTCTTTGATAGTTCCGGTAGCGATCTCCCTTACCTTAAACTTGTTGTTAAATTAGACACATGTGCAACTCTTGGGTATCTTCATTGAGGAAACGTTTCGCCACTCAGTGGCTTCATCAGTCCATACAAAGGAGAAACTTGAAGAACAGGAGGAGAATGAGGTAATCAGTCCCTCAACCTTGAGTCGATGTGGTCAGTACATCAATCTTGAGTAGAATACGGCATATGAGCGAAGAAGCAGCTTATAAACCGTAGGCAGGAGAGGTGCAGCACTCGTAGGTGGTGTCACATTTGTCCAATGTGGAAGTAGGTCGTGCCCAAGTGCTAGGCAAGCGAAGAATTCCCAAGTATTAAGATCCCAAGAAGTTGCTGTGTCTGACAGGATTGTAGATGAATTCTCCTCCTGTTCTTCAAGTTTCTCCTTTGTATGGACTGATGAAGCCACTGTGTGGCGAAACGTTTCCTCACTAAAGATACCCAAGAGTTGCACATGTGTCTAATTTAACAACGTGTCGGTTCTCTGAACCATTCATCTACAATCCTGTCAGACACTGCAACTTTTTGGGATCTTAATACTTGGGAATTATTCGCATACCTAGCACTTGGGAACGACCTACTTCCACATTGGACAAATATGACACCACCTACGACTGCTGCACCTCTCCTGCCTACGGTTTATAAGCTGCTTCTCCTCTCATATGCCGTATTCTACTCAAGATTGATGGACTGACCACAGCGACTCTAGGTTGAGGGACTGATTACCTCATACTCCTACTGTTGAACATTAAAATGGTATAAAATACCGACAGGTTGTTAGGTAAGACACATATGCAACAATTAGGTATCTTTATTATGAAACGTTTCGCCTACACAGTAGGCTTCTTCAGTCAAGTACAGAAAAGTTGATAGAAGGAGAAGATACTTGAAGACGATGTAATCAGTCCATCACCCTTAAAGTTTTGAGGTGGTCAGTCCCTCAGTCTGGAGAAGAGCATTGTTCCATAGTATGAAACAATGCTCTTCTCCAGACTGAGGGACTGACCACCTCAAAACTTTAAGGGTGATGGACTGATTACATCGTCTTCAAGTATCTTCTCCTTCTATCAACTTTTCTGTACTTGACTGAAGAAGCCTACTGTGTAGGCGAAACGTTTCCTCAATGAAGATACCTAAGAGTTGCACATGTGTCTAATTTAACAACATGGCGGTTCTCTGAACCATTCATCTACACCTTGAACTTGGAAATATAAACACATATGCAGTATAATATGATCCTTTATTGACTACGTTTCGCCCACACAGTGGGCTTTTTCAAGTCACAAACAGATCTACCTGGGGTGGAAGGGACGCGAGTATTTATAGTCAGGTTCAGAATGCTGAGGTCAGGTGGAGAATGCTGCATCTGATGATGTACCGAGTGGGGTTATAGAGTCTAAAATCTTGGGTAGCTTGGAAAGGAGATTGGAAAAGTTTGTGAGCAGACCTTCTACAGTGTTCTTCCATTCCTGTGTTCTTATGTGGGATAGCGATGAAGAAGTTTCTTGGCAAGTGGTTCAGCTATGTTATAGAAGCCACTATTCTGGTTGAAGTTGTCGGATATAGAAATAAGTGATGATTCCAGGATTCTTCGGTATTGAGTGTTGTCTTCTGTGGCGATACGTCTTGAGTTTCTGTAGTTTATCAAGTGGTTGTGTGAATTACGATGTTGTACACAGGCATTCCTTGTATCGTCAGACCTGCTTGCGTATTGGTGTTCTGAAATACGTGTTTGGAGGTCCCTTGATGTTTCGCCCATGCATAATTTGTTGCAGTCATTACAAGGGATTATGTATACCCCTGCAGAGGGTGGAAGCTTGTCCTGTCTATCTATGGTCGTGGTTGTGGAGGTAGATACTTGGAATGAGGTATTGGAAAAGATGTTGAAAACGTGTTTGGCAATGGAGTTGGTGGGGAGGACTATGTATCTCTTCTCGGCAGTGTCTTCTCTGGGCGTGTTGAAGATGTTTAATGCCCGTCGTCTGCAGTCTCTGATGAAGTGACGAGGATAGTGGAGTTTAGAAAATACTTTTTCAATTGTAGTGCATTCTTCTTCAAGAAACTCATTGCTGCAGATTCTGAGTGCACGCAGGAAGAAGCCTACAATTACACCACTTTTAGTTTTGGTGTCGTGGTGAGAGTAGAAGTGGAGAAGATCGTTTTGGTTGGTGGGGTTTCGATAGACTTTAAAACGAAGTTCGTGGTCAGCTTTGCAGAGCAGAACATCAAGGAAAGGAAGAGTGTTGTCGACTTCTTCTTCAAGTGTGAACTGGATTGAAGGCTCGACCTGGTTGAGCTTGTCTTGGAGAGCTTGAACGTTGAAGCGTTTAGGAGTTATGAGGAGAATGTCGTCAACATAACGGAGCCAGGTGACAGACGAAGGAATAATGGTGGAGAAACGTTCGGCTTCCAGATGTTCCATGTATAGGTTCGCCAGGACCGCACTGAGTGGCGAACCCATGGGTAGTCCAAAAGTCTGCTGAAAGAGGTGATTTTCGAAAGAGAAACTCGTAAAGCCAACACATAGTTCAACAAGGTCGACGAAATCGCTGGCTGGAATGGGAAGATCAAGTGAATCGTCAATTTTCCTGCGCAAGAGATCGATAGCTTGTGTGGTAGGTACTTTGGTGAATAGGGAAGTCACGTCAAGGCTGGAAAGTTTCTTGCTCCTGATGTTGATGTTGCGAATGCGATTGAGAAGATCACCCGAGTGTTTGAGATGTGCTGGACTGATAGTGCCCAAGAGTTTAGAGAGATGTTTTGCGAGAATTCCTGAGAGCTGGTGGGGAGCACTGCCTATTCCCGAGGATATGGGCCTCAGTGAAGAGATACATAGTCCTCCCCACCAACTCCATTGCCAAACACGTTTCCAACATCTTTTCCAATACCTCATTCCAAGTATCTACCTCCACAACCACGACCATCAAGGACATTACCAGTGATAGACAGGACAAGCTTCCACCCTCTGCAAGGGTATACATAATCCCTTGTAATGACTGCAACAAATTATACGTGGGCGAAACATCAAGGGACCTCCAAACACGTATTTCAGAACACCAATACGCAAGCAGATCTGACGTCACAAGGAATGCCTGTGTACAACACCGTAATTCACACAACCACTTGATAAACTACAGAAACTCAAGACTTATCGCAACAGAAGACAACACTCAATACCGAAGAATCCTGGAATCATCACTTATTTCTATATCCGACAACTTCAACCAGAATAGTGGCTTCTATAACATAGCTGAACCACTTGCCAAGAAACTTCTTCAACGCTATCCCACATAAGAACACAGGAATGGAAGAACACTGCAGAAGGTCTGCTCACAAACTTATCCAATCTCCTTTCCAAGCTACCCAAGATTTTAGACTCTATAACCCCACTCGGTACATCATCAGATGCAGCATTCTCCACTTGACCTCAGCATTCTGAACCTGACTATAAATACTCGCGTCCCTTCCACCCCAGGTAGATCTGTTTGTGACTTGAAAAGGCCCACTGTGTGGGCGAAACGTAGTCAATAAAGGATCACATTATACTGCATATGTGTTTATATTTCCATTGTGTCGGTATTTTATACCATTTATTTACACCTTGAACTTATTGCCGCAGAGCTGTTGTAGGACACGGTGAAGACCAACAAATTTGGGAACAAATTTATGCATACCTGGGGTCTGCGTCGGCTTGAGCAACATAACTTTTCAACCTAGTTCCACTTTGCTAGCCTTAACGTGGGCGTTGAGATCGGATGTGAACTTATCTGTTGCTTTCTTAAGGTTTTCTGTGCTCTCTTAAAGACAAGCTGCGTAGTCCGCATCTTATTGACGCTAAAGTTATCAGTGTCATAAGTAAACTGAGGAGGAGCAAACAGAATTTCTTACAGCAAAGAGTTTAGGGTACACTGCACATCGGGAATGACCTCATCCCATCTGGTACAACTCGGATAAATGGAAATCTTCCTTCATAGCATTAGAAATCTTCCTTATGAAGAAAGATTGAAGACTCTTAAGTTACATTCACTTGTTAGACGAAGAATGAGGGGAGACCTGATCGAAGTGTATAAGTGGAAGATAGGTATTAATAAAGGGGATATTAATAAGGTCTTGAGGATGTCTCTCCAAGAGAGAACCCGCAGTAATGGATTTAAATTAGATAAGTTTAGATTTAGAAAGGACATAGGAAAGTATTGGTTTGGAAATAGGGTAGTTGATGAGTGGAACAGTCTACCTAGTTGGGTTATTGAGGCTGGGACTTTGGGTAGTTTCAAATTTAGGTTGGATAAGTACATGAGTGGGAGGGGTTGGATTTGAGTGAGACTTTCACATCAGAGCTTATTTCTTGGGTGGTATTGAAAATTGGGTTGGGCAAATGTTTTGTTAGTGGGATGAATTGTAAAGGACCTGCCTAGTATGGGCCAACAGGCCTCCTGCAGTGTGCCTCCTTTCTTATGTTCTTATGTTACTCTGAGCACCTCTAGAACCTTGCGATTTGTACGTTCAGCAAGGCCGTTACTTGCAGGATTGCTTGGAGCTACTGGCGCTTGGTGAATGTTAAATCTGGAGCATTTATGAACTCCGACCAATTGTCTGAGAGAAGAACTCATGGGCAAGTATGTCGGAGAACAACCTGCTCTCGGAAAGCATTTGCAACAGTCTCGGCAGTTTTATCAGGGGTTGGTACTAGCTCACAGTACCACGTCAAGTTATCCACCATTACAAACAGGTGTTTATTACCCCTTTCCGAGTTCGAGAAGTTCGTCTAAAGGTCGACAGAAGTTCTCTACCAGGGTTCCATTGTAATTGGATACTTGAGAATGGGGTTAGGACCAGTGACGGTACCTTTGTGCTGCAGACAAGCAACACTTGTGCACATGCTTGGCAGTTTCCGCTGCCATTTTAGGCCAGAAATATTTCATTCGTGCCTGTTTGATACTGCGGTCTTTAACTGGATGCCCTGCTCCTGGGACGTTATGAATCAACCTCAGAGTGACTGGTACCAGGGATTCTGGTATCACCAGCTGGTGTACGGTTCTGCCAGGATTCACCAGCTTTACCGCATGATACAGCACTCCTTGGTTGACCACTAAGTACTTCAGCGGTACGGGTGACTTGACCTGAAGGCCAGCAGCCTCCTTGGTCAGGAATCGAAGGACTGATGACCACACAGGGTTCTGCCATTGGGCTCTCTCTAGATCCTCAACGGAGAACGAGTTGTCAACACTCAAAAATGCTATATGCCTCGACTGGTACGGAGCAAATGTCAGATTGCAGTCATTGAACATGGGGAAACACCGAGCATGCTTTCCCGAGAGGTTCTTATTAGTGAAAAGAGACAACAGAGGGAGACGATCGGTGTAAATATTGATTGGATATTGGTACATAATATCTCGAAAGTGACTCAAAGCCAATACGATGGCTTAAGCTTCTAGCTCTGTCCCTGAGTAATTGTCTTCAGCTTTGGTAAGAATGTGGCTATCATAGGCTATTGGCTATTGCTTACCAGTGGATTCCTGTGACAGGACTACACAGATGCCAACTTTGCTGACATCCGTCGTCAAGGTAAATGCCTCGGTAAAATCTGGGACTCTAAAGACTGGGGCAGACGTTAACTTATTCTTAAGGGTTACAAAAGATCATATTTGATCGCAGGTCCACTCGAAAGGGATGTCTTCCTTAAGAAGGAGAATCAAGGGTGTGGCGATGGTAGAGAAACTGGCACTGAAGGTGCAAAAGAAACCAGCTAGGCCTATAAAGGTAAGGACTGCATCCGCCGTCGTAAGTCTAGGGAATTTCTGCACAGCCGAAATTTTAGATTCGGCTGTCTTTAGGCAATTCTGAATCACTACGTGATCCAGATATTTTATTTCCTTCCTGAAGAACTGACATTTTGAGAGCTTTACCTTGGGTAGCCTGAGCTAGTTTGTCCAATACCTTGTCAAGTTTTCGAGATGTGCAGAGACATCTTGCGACATGACGATGAGATCATCCAGGTAGACCATGAGCATGCCACTTAGGAGAGTACGGAAAATCGTGAGATCAAACTACTGAATGTGATGAGGCTTCTGCACAAGCCGAAGGGCATCCTCCCGAACTGACAATGACTGGTCAGCATGGAGAAAGCTGTCAACTCTTTGCTCTGGTCATCGAAAAGGTCTGCCAAAACACATGACAATGATCAAGAGTCGAAAAGACCTTATTATCACCGATGTTCTGTAACAGGCCATTTAGAGCTGGCAATGGAAATTGGTCTGTGCTCGTACAAGCATTGAGTTTCCAGTAATCAATAACAGGACGCCACGTACCATCTTTCATGAGAACCAGGATGATAGGGACATTCCACGGGGAATTGGACTTCTCAGCGAGTCCATCACGGAGTATCCTTGCAATGAGTTCTTCTGTGAAGACTCGTTGCACATGTGGCAGGTGACACGCAGGTACATAAATGGGTTTAGTACCATTATCAAGTGGAATACGGTGAGAAACAAGTGGGTCAGGCCCATGGACTCATCATCTAACACGACTGTGGAACGTGCACGATTGAGAACCTGGAGAAGTTTTGGAACTTCTTCAGGACAGTCTGTCATAGCTAGATCATCTTCCTTCATTGGCTGGGTGATGGAAGAGCCAGTAACAGACTCGCCTGGGAGAACTACACTTACGACAAGGTAGGCTGGGATTTTGCCCTCCACTCTCACTGGGAGAGGGAATCTGACAAGATTAACAAGTGAGGTGTCCTTCTGCAGGGGAAATTCTCGACTATGCTTGTTGACGACAAGGACTCGCAACTTACCACGTTGCACAGTGTGCAAGGACGGCTCAAGGGGGAGAGGAACGATTTTGCCTTTTTTTTTTTCTTTCTAATTTTAATGAAATTTTTCCTTTGAATTAAGAAGCATTTGAAACCTACACAACGTGTTTATTTTCACCTTTTTCCTTATAGTTATATAGAAAAAAATAAAATTGTTATGTTCTATCGGTCTTACAAGAGTCCTTTTTCAACAAATTTGGTAAGATGTTCATTGTTATAGCTGACATCAGAAGAAAGATAAAAAGTTAGATAATCATCGGATAGAAGGAAATGAGCAAAATGTTAATAGATTGCATTACACAAAATGTTGAAATTTGCTGTTTTTTTTTTTTTTTTTTTTTTTTTTGAGGAAAAAATCCATAAAAACAGAACGGTAATATTTATCACAAATCCCCTCTCCTGGATTATAGAACAATCATTCCTCAATAATGTGTGAAAAAAATCATGCTCCTATAAAAACTCTTCGCAAAAGAAGGAAAATAAAATCAATAGCTATTCCTAAGTTATTTACATACATGGTTTGCATGAAACTCGAGGGTGGCGGCGCACCACCTTTCACCGACCATCGCAACTCCACTTTCATTGATGACTCGTAAGTCACTGAGGTACTGGTGGTGTGCGCAGTGATCACTAGCTAGATGCCAACGATTATATTTGCATTGAAACAATCATAAAAATAATAATTTCTTGTGGAAAAAAACGAATTGGCATCCTGTCGTCTTGATGACCTCAGCAACAAAAAAAAATCGAAAAAGATACTTAGAAATGTACTAGAAACAAGCTGATTACATCAAAATGATGCCAGAATTATGCACTATTTTTTGGTAAAAAACATTTTTTTTTTAATTTTTCGATTTTTTGTCAGATACAGTCTCGCAGAACGTTCCTTTCCCCTCAAGGGAAAAAGCCCCTTCACTCTGCACATGTCGACTAGCACTTAGTCTCCCTCGAAAGCTCTGCTCAGGTACACCATAACAGGAATGAGCGAGTTAGCTGACAAATTGCTGTCATACTTCGTACAGGAGGTAACGAGTCAGTCACCTGCCAACAGGGACTGCGGCTTTACAACTGTTAACCTCTACATCAGTGCGAGAGTTTGAGTGAAGGTTAGACTGGGCGTCCCCAGACTGGGTTTCATTTGTAACTGAGTACTGATGGTCAGGAGGTGACAGGACACGAGCTCTCTTACGAGGTTGGTCAGGACAAGAAGCCGACATCCGGGAAACTGGTTGCTATGGAAACCATCGGTTATTCCAGACACTGTACATGCTCTGAGACATAGGATCCATGTAGTGGATCTTATGGGCATGCCCCAGAGTAGCATTTCCACTTCATTAAAGCTCACTTTTTATTCGCTGCCTGACTGTGGTGGAGTGTGGTTGTTCTCTGCACCCCTTTGCGAGCCACCTTGATTCAAAATGACGCTCAGTGTGCGATGTCATGACAACACCTTTGGAACTGAGCTGCTCCATGGGGCGATATGGCCTACATCTGCACAAGTGTTACTCCCTGCAATCATTCGGGAGGCATGTGGAATCCTGGATGAGGAGGTGTATAGCACTGCACTGAATTGGGCATTCAGGGTTTATGTGAAACTGAGCTCAGCCTCAGTGTATGAGTCATTAGTGTCTCGCTTTCAGGACGTCAGTATTGATGCCACACCAGCTGTATGCATGAGGATGATAGAGGTCACACGTCATTTCACATGGATCAAGCTCCGCAACATCCCGTTTGAGGGGGATGAGGCGGACATCCAAAGTGTCTTTGAAGCTTACGGGACTGTGCATTTGGCCCAACAAGGAAAGTGGGTATCTGGTGCTTACGTGGGCTGCCTGGAAAGTACCTTTACCCTAAAAATGACTCCGTGGCATCCCATCCCGTCCTACATAGTTTTGGAGGATTTTAAAACACAGGTACTAGTGTCGTACGCTGTGCAGAGTCGTACATGCCGCCTCTGTGGGGCATAAGATCATATGGCATCGGTGTGTGGGAAGCAGAGACAGTCACATGACCCGGCTGGTGAAGCACCTGTTCACGAGACGGAAGTGGTAGTTGAGGGCACATGGCTCGCTGGAGGGCAGGGTCGACTGTGGAGTGAAGTGGTTGAGGAGATGCTGGCTGAGCCAAGCAAGAACGAGGCGTGTCAAGACTTAACAAGCTCCTTGACTTTGCTCATGGCAAGTAAAGAGGTGCAGGTACAGGCCGAGGTGCAGGCGATTGAAGAGGAACTAGTTAAGGTGCTACAGACCTTATCCCAGCCAGCTGGCCAGGTGTGTGAACCTGAGCTAGAGGTGGAAGTGGAGCTGCTGACTGTGTAGAGTGTGAGGTAGGACCACCTTGATGACCCTGTGACTATCAGTGAGCCTGCAAATACGGCCTGCACAATGGAACATCGTAAGGTGGGGGTGGAGGTCCATTGTGCAGCCTCCCAGGATGAGGACATGGAGGAAGAGGTCTTTGCAAGGAAGCGGGCTGCTGCATCAGATTTGGATGATGTTCTGACACCTGCGCAGCAGCCTGAGAAGTCCTGGATGGAGGGGTCTCGTTGTGGTGGCCAAGGCCGGCAACACCAGAGGGCGTGGGGGGGGAAGGGGGGGGCAGGAAAGCATTGAGAGGAAGAAAAAGGGAACCCTGAGCCCTGGTGGGGATGGGAAAAGTGTTAACAGGAGGTGGGGTGGGAAGCATTAAGAAGACCTCTGGTGTATGACTGTAAATGTTAATGGGTTGTTTAACAGTGTGAAGAGAGAGTGGTGTCGAATGTTTTTGGCTAAATATAGGGTGGATGTGGTGTTTATTCAAGAGCACAATTTCAGGGATGGTCGTGTGTTGGAGGTGGAAGGATATCAGGTGGTAGCACAGCCATCAGCCCGTATGAAAGGTGGAGTGGGTGTCTTGGTCCTGGAGGCAAGTCCATTTGTATTGCAGAGGCATGAGGGAGGGGGCAGGGGGAGGTCTTGCGAGTGGATGGTTGGTGGATGGGGTGAAGAGTGTCATTTGTGTGTGCGTATGCACCAGCAGAAAATGATGTGCAAGTGAAGACAGCTTTTGTGTGTGAAGATCTAGTGTTTTTTTTGCGTGCCTTGCCATCTGTGGCTATAATAGGAGGGAACTGGAACTGCATCATACGGAGGGCAGATGTAGAACCAAAGGGGGTGGGTTACATGTCGACAATTCTAGGTGACCTATTAAGGGATGTCCAATTGTGGGATGCTTTTCAGGGGGGTCATGGGAGGTAGAGCATATGTTTGTTCGGAAAGGGTATGCGGCTAGGTTGGATAGAGTATATCTCTCCCAGAGGATCACTGTTGAGTCTTTTCGCACAGTGGCAGTTGCTTATTCCAATAGTGGTGGACGTGGGGTGGGAGTCTTTGGCAGGAAGGCATAAGAGTTATTGGAAGCTGAACACGAGCGTGATCGCAGACAAGGAGGGGTCGGAGGGATTTGCAGCACTATGGAAACAGCTTAGTGTGGAAGGGAGGGGGGTGGTAAATGTGGTGAAATGGTGAGCCGGTGTAGCAGAAGAAAGGATCAGGAAATTTTATGTGAGGGAGGGGAAGTGCAAATCTCAATTGAAGTATGATTTAATCAATTATTTGGAGGACAAGTTACGGGATTGTTATGTGCAGGGTGTGGTGGCGGGAACTTATCCTGTAGATGACATTGATGCTGTGAAGGAGCATATACAGGTGGTGCAGGAGGAGAGGTTTGTGGTGGTAAAGGTGCAAGGGGGAGTGGGAGAGGTGTTATAGGGCGATCAGCCATCGGCATACGTGTTGCGCAGACAGAAACAATGGCTGCATGTCACTGCTATCCCGTGTTTGGCAGTTCAGTCGTCGATGTGTGGTTATCAGGAGGGACTATGACAGGTATGAGTGCTTATGCCGGTAGGTGGTATGAGGCATACTGGAACAGTTGTGGGGTGGAGGGGAAGGCTTTAGAGCGAGTGAGAGGTTACGTGCAGTGCAAACTGGGGAGGGGAGATCGGGACGGGGTCATCATGGAGGAGGAAATATGGAGGGCATTAAGTAAGATGCGTAAGGGGAAAGCGCCAGGTATCGATGGGCTCCCCTGTGAGTTTTATGTGCAGCATTGGAAGCTGCTGAGGAGCTTTTCGGTTTGACTGATGAATTTGATGAAGGAGGGTGGTGAATTGGGGGAGAAGCAGGCAATGGCAGTAGTGGTGTTGGTCCCGAAGAGGAAGCAACAGCATACCCTTCAGGATTACCACGTCATTGCGTTGCTATGGATGGATTACAAGTTGTGCATCAGGGTGGGTTGGGGTTGTTAGATATGAAAAGGCGAGTTAAATGTGTTTTTATTAAGAGGGAGGTGTTGCATGAGGGATTGTGTGGGTGACAATTGGATAGGGTGTGTGCTAGATTGAGACTTTTGTATGGTGGCGTAGAATTGCGTGAGTATGGGACCTTACTCTGGGGTTTGGTGTTAGCACGGAAGCCAGAGAAGGTTAGAATAGGTGCCTTGTGTAGGCTGCTTGCGAGCAGAGTTTTAGCGCAGGTGGAGGGGATTTTCCCAATGTATGCATGGGGGGATATAAGGCGCCATTATAGTAAGTTGAGGTTACGGCCCAGGGAGCGTGAGGTGATGTATCGGTTTCTGCACGGCATTCTGTAGACGGGGGCGGTACTTTGGAATCGAAGGGTTGTAGAGGGTGGGGTGTGTGGCATCTGTGGTGGGGAAGAGATGGCATATCATGTAGTGTATTTTGTGAGGGTTTGGGGAACGTCTGGGATTGGATGTGTAGTGTGGTTAGGAGGGTGGGAGGATATGGGGTATCGGTGCTGCGGTGGTTCAGTCTAGATGTGGGAGGGATGGAGGTGGGCGTCACTAGAGCTTTGGCGTACATCATGGTTGACTACGTATGTATCTCGTGGGTATGCGGGCGCGGGGGGGGGTTTCTAGGTGAGGCAGCGAGTTTTAGCAGCAGCATCCTACCGTAGGTGGTGCTGCAATAAGCAAATTTATGGGAATAGGTGGCAGGTGGCTTTTTCGGAGGGTTACAGAGAACTAACATTAGGGATTTTATTGGATTTGTGAACAGGGGAGGGAACCAGCGCGGGTGGGTTTAGTCGCAGCATAAAGGGTGGGGTAATCAGGGGTAGAAACGGGGTCGCCTCCTGGGAGTGAGTGGGTGATGTGTGTGTGTGTGGGTGTGTGATGTGTGTGTGTGGGTGTGTGATGTGTGTGTGTGGGTGTGTGTGGAAGGGAACGTGTGTAGATGGCACCATTTGGAGTGTAAGGACAGTGAACTGAATATTCCCTTAGTACAATTGTCAATTCTGTAGACGGCATTCTGTAGACGGGGGCGGTACTTTGGAATCGAAGGGTTGTAGAGGGTGGGGTGTGTGGCATCTGTGGTGGGGAAGAGATGGCATATCATGTAGTGTATTTTGTGAGGGTTTGGGGAACGTCTGGGATTGGATGTGTAGTGTGGTTAGGAGGGTGGGAGGATATGGGGTATCGGTGCTGCGGTGGTTCAGTCTAGATGTGGGAGGGATGGAGGTGGGCGTCACTAGAGCTTTGGCGTACATCATGGTTGACTACGTATGCATCTCGTGGGTATGCGGGCGCGGGGGGGGGGTTTCTAGGTGAGGCAGCGAGTTTTAGCAGCAGCATCCTACCGTAGGTGGTGCTGCAATAAGCAAATTTATGGGAATAGGTGGCAGGTGGCTTTTTCGGAGGGTTACAGAGAACTAACATTAGGGATTTTATTGGATTTGTGAACAGGGGAGGGAACCAGCGCGGGTGGGTTTAGTCGCAGCATAAAGGGTGGGGTAATCAGGGGTAGAAACGGGGTCGCCTCCTGGGAGTGAGTGGGTGATGTGTGTGTGTGTGGGTGTGTGATGTGTGTGTGTGGGTGTGTGATGTGTGTGTGTGGGTGTGTGTGGAAGGGAACGTGTGTAGATGGCACCATTTGGAGTGTAAGGACAGTGAACTGAATATTCCCTTAGTACAATTGTCAATTGTATATTGTGTATACAAGTGATATAACACTGTCATAAGATACCTAATTTCTATTTTGTATTATTGTTTCTAATGTTCGTTAGGGAGTAGATGGATAGGGCCGAACAGCATGGGGATGGGAGTAGCCCACCTGATAGCTTGGGAGCTGGTAGGTTATAGTAACTGATGAATACTATTTTTGTGTCAAAGCACATTGTGTTGGTGGCTGAGTCTTGATTGTCAGGTTAAGATACATAACCATGGCTGATGCTAGTGTGCAAAGAGACCTGAAGACCAATCTGTGGTGGCTGTTACAAAGCTCTTGTTTGTACAAGTGAGGCTTTTGTCAGGTGCTATTGTACAACCTTTTAATATTGTATTCTTGTATTTCTGTTAGGTGGGGTTGGAGTGCAGCAAAAGGGGGGGGGAAGGTTCCCACCCCTTTTGTGTTGGGGAGAGACAGGCATAGTGGGTGATGTCACCCGTTATAAATTATTCATGTGTGCTATGTATATATATTTTGTGTAATGTTTTTATTGTTATGGTCACACCTGTCACTGAATAGTGACACAGGTTGTACACGCGTCTTGGAATTGCAGTTGCTCGGTCTTGGAGGTGTATGACTGTTATTTGTATATAAATATGTACACATGTCGGCTGGTTTACAGAGTGCTCATGTGTCAACTTGAGAGTTATAGCTGTAGGTAAGGGTAAGATGAGGTGGTGAGTGCCCACACGAGGGTGTGCGTGTGATGCGGTTTGGGTGATGGTTAGTCATTATATCTGTAAATGGCTAGTTCATGTTCAGGTCTTTGGCTTCGAACTATAGACCAATAAGCCTTACCTCCATAGTGGGAAAATTTTTGGAATCAATAATTGCCGAAGCAATTCGTAGCCATCTTGACAGGCACAGATTGATTAATGAATCTCAACACAGTTTTACAAAGGGGCATTCCTGTCTTACGAATTTACTAACTTTTTTCACTAAGGTGTTTGAGGAGTTAGATCATGGTAATGAATATGATATTGTGTATATGGACTTCAGCAAGGATTTCGATAGAGTTCCACACCAGAGGCTATTGAGGAAGCTTAATTAAGGCACACGGAATACGAGGAGAATTTTTTTCCTGGGTAGAGGCATGGCTGACAAATAGACAGCAGAGAGTTTGCATAAATGGGGAGAAATCAGAATGGGGGCACGTCACAAGCGGTGTTCCTCAGGGGTCAGTGTTGGGCCCGTTGTTGTTCACAATTTACATAAACGACGTAGATGAGGGAATAAATAGCGACATAAGCAAATTTGCTGATGACACCAAAATAGGCCGTCCAATTTATTCTAATGATGACATTAGAGCACTCCAGGATGATTTGAATAGACTGATGCAATGGTCGGAGAAGTGGCAGATGCAGTTTAATATTGACAATTGCAGAGTTATAAATGTTGGACAGTTAAATAACCATGCCACATATAAACTAAATAATGTAGATCTTAATACTACTGACTGCAAAAAGGATTTAGGAGTTCTGGTTAGCAGTAATCTAAACCCAACACAACAGTGCATTAGTGTTTGCAATAAAGCTAACAAAATTCTTGGCTTCATATCTAGAAGTATAAATCATAGAAGTCCTCAGGTTATTCTTCAACTCTATATATCTTTGGTTAGGCCTCATTTAGACTACGCTGCTCAGTTCTGGTCACTGTATTACAGAATGGATATAAATGCTCTGGAAAATGTACAGAGGAGGATGACAAAGATGATCCCATGTATCAGAAATCTTCCCTATGAGGATAGACTGAGGGCCCTGAATCTGCACTCTCTCGAAAGGTGTAGAATTAGGGGGGATATGATCGAAGTGTATAAATGGAAAACAGGAATAAATAAAGGGGATGTAAATAGTTTGCTAAAAATTTCCAGCCAAGACAGGACTCGCAGCAATGGCTTCAAGTTGGAAAAATTCAGATTCAGAAAGGATATAGGAAAGCACTGGTTTGGTAATAGAGTTGTGGATGAGCGGAACAAACTCCCGAGTACAGTTATTCAGGCTAAAACGTTGTGTAGTTTTAAAAATAGGTTGGATAAATACATGAGTGGATGTGGGTGGGTGTGAGTTGGACCTGACTAGCTTGTGCTGCTAGGTCTGGTGCCGTGCTTCATCCTTGAGTGGAGATGATCAGACTGGGTGGGTCATTGGGCTAATCCAGGGGGGAGACATTGGTCTAATCCGAGGGGGACATGGACCTGCTCCACATGGGTCAGTAGGCCTGTTGAAGTGTTCCTTCTTTCTTATGCTTTTATATTGTAATGCACTGTTTTAAATAAAATATATTTAAAAAAAGCTCGCTTTTCACTTAGCTGGATCTAAGCGGATCTTAAGGACCTTCCAGTATGGGGTCCACAAACACCAGTAACACAATAAAATAAACACAGCCTGGTGAAACAGGCTCTTGTAAATTTCAGTGTACAAATAGTAGTTCAGTTGACTGAACCATTCCGATCAAAGGAGCCGAAACTCAAACTCATACAATGTATGATATCTGTAGTTATCTAAATTTATATAACTGTAAAATGAACTTAATATATTTCACCTGCATAATGTAAGTTTCAACAATGTAAACGACAGCTGGTATGGAAAATTTTATAGGGGGTTACCTGTATGTACCTCAACATTACATGCATATGAGTAATCTCATTGGGAAACAACAACCATGTTGTTTACCGTAGTCACCCCGTGTAGACATGTGAGAAAACTTAACCACCTCTGGTCCCTGCAGGTGGCCCCTCGACCTCACAATCTTATCCATATCTATCCAAGACCAGTATAAATTGGATAGCACCCACAAGTATGGCACTACTAATTAATTGTGGACTGTACAGATTATATTAGTTTAACTGAATGAAGGGGGGGGGTAGGTTACACATGGATATATCCATCAAGTAAAAACACTTGTATATAATCCCACCACTTACCAGATATTCTCTGGTGGTCACTTGGTGTAGCTGGATCACTCATACCCTATCCAATTACAACATATCTAACTGGCCAGTATCAGTCTGCTATAACTAGAAGGGTTACTTAACTGTGGGTGATTGATGCTCCTTATTTCCTCCAATCACCATCTCATTTCGATGTTCTGCTACACCGACACGGTTCTTATTCCAGCAGGACGAGGTATTCGTTGGTTTGTCCTGGTTTAGAAGTCGTGACTTCATAAAAACTTCACTATCCTTGGGACAGGAACCACGAGGTAAACAGATGCTCACTCTGAGAATGGCGACTCATATCACTTCACATATTCTCTTAACTTGGTGTTATTATCACTGATTACTTCTTAGCCCACCATACGGTTTAATGTCTCATAATTATTATACACATTGGAGGTCCCTCCATTAAGATCTGACACCAATGAGTGATGATTGAATCACGGGTATTTTTTCTCCGGGACACACTCCATGGCGATGCGCCAGTCACCACCGGTCCTACCATTTTTCACTAATTTTGCCACTTTATTACGGTGGTCCCGTAAATCATGTTCCCTCACTCTTCACCAGGAACAGTTACGACACTTCCTATTATGAAGTGAGGCCTATATTAATCCTTAGGCCGCCGTGAACGCCAATTTCCTGGTCCCATGTTTTCCCAGCCTCTTAACTCCATTCCAAACACTCCCGCTCCCTGATCCCCCGTCTCGACCTCTCCCTGCCCATCAGCGCAGGCGCAGAGCTTCCCTGTTGGTTCTAGTCCATTTTCAAATACATTTTTGACCCATATCGACTCATTAAACACCTATTAGGCACTATAGCTTCGGAAGATTAAAATATTTTCCACAGCTGGTATTATTATAAAGTTAAAAATAAGTACAAACGAAGATATATACAACGGCAAATTGGACGTTTGGAAACATAATATAATTGATATTATAATAAGAATATCAACAAATGATTGATAATTTTTCTGATAATATTAGAGAAATCTGATAAGAGTCCCATGCAAACCATTTTTTTAAAGGTTGACATAATAGAAAATGAGAAATTTGGCGAAGCACTCAGGAGTAACCATAGCAGTTTTAATGAGACATCTTGTAAGACAACATGAGAATTCCTTATTCCCTGCTACTTATTTTCTTAAAAACAGTGCGTGTTCTCACATATAATTTTTTTTTGCATGCTATGCATAAAAGTTGTTATGGTATTAGTGCATTGCTCTGCAACAAATGCATCGCATGTTAGCGCCTTTCTTTAGTGCTTAATACTATTTTATTACATGTAAACTACATTTTGTGTACTGCTGTAGAGAAATAAAGCTAATTTGTATTCTACTGTATTGTACTGGGTCGCATCCTACAACTGAAAAGAGGAAATAAAATTGAAATTGAAATAAGTCTGAATTTCTTGGTTATTTTCGATTAATAATCCAAATTGCATATTCTTCGGGATGCATGTGGTAAATTTTAGGGGTCCATTTAGTTTCCCCAAACACTCCAAAGAACTCTACACAATAGGCAGCAGTAAAGAACTATCTTCGCAGCACCAAACACATGCCCGTAACTCAATCTGGACTTTAAATGCCCCTAGATAGCAGATTGAACAGCCTTTTAGAACCAGGACATTTTATTTAAATTATGATATCAAAGTCATAATAGCCACAAAATCCAAAGTTTTTTTGTTGGCTCTTTTTCGCCAGTTTCTCTTTCGTTCACTAAAAAACACAAAAAAATCTGGATCATATATTTCTATAACTATTATAAAAAAACGAAATTTGTGCAGAGAAAAAAAATGCCAATTGTTAAACATCCTGACCTCTATGTATATGCTGAGAGATTATCAGAAACTTATTGTTGGATAATGGATCGAATCATAATATAAAATTATGGTTCATAATTCAATTTTATTGCTTCCATTGCTAATACTCAAAGCTAATAATTAAATTTAAATTTATAATAATACTACCGCAAAATCTGGCCAATGTTTTATAATCGTTAACACAGTCTTTCTTACCATCTTATAAAACGTCTGTCTGAATCAAATAAAGTAAACAGTTGAATTACAACACAGTTATGTTGTCGCTGTGAAGTCTTGTGGAAAGCTGAAGTAAACTGATTTTATTGATCGATTGTTCAGTTGTAAATGAAGTAATGTGTGTGTGTATACTGCACCGTTTTATCGTTGATCCTTCAATTTGTTCCAGCGGCAAGTTAATCGTCATCCTAGATACTGCATTGCATCGTGGGACACATAAAACCTAAATTTCATTGATTGGGTGTAATAAAATAAAACACAAATATAAAAATTTGCTACTCATGTAATATGCTGATAGGTTCATTCTATGAAACTGGAATTCCTTTAAATTCGATGGTTACAGCTATGTTACCGATACTCTGTGATGAATCCTTTCTCTTGGTGCCCTCAGCACATGCTTATATGGGTAATCCAGGGCTGCTTCAAGCATCTGTGTCTAAGGACACAAGCCTTTGTGCGTCTTCAATTTTTTTCTTTCTTCATCCAGGACTGCAGACTTCAGGCATGTATCCTAGACAAGTCCACCCATGGAACATTCCTACAAACAGTTTATAGTGCTGACGTGCAAAGATGTTACTAGGAACACCCGTAAAGGGCTTTTTAGAAGAACAATAAATGTTTCCACCATGAATACATCCTCTATGACTTCGACACAAAGTCACACACCTCTCCCTAGCACATCAGGCGTCCGCATCATCCTCTGTAAACACTGTTAAGAAATATGTAGGGAAAACAGGCAAAAATCTATCGCACGGCCTATGAGAACATGAAAGTGATAGCAACAGGAAGGACTTTTAAAGTCCTGTGTCCTCTTCAGAAACTCCAGATATTTGACAAGTTGAAATGAGGCACAGTTCGCCCTCACTGAACAAGACCGAAGATGCCTACAGTGCTTAGAAGCCTTTCTAATCGCCATCACTGTGGAGCATACTACTGGAAGCTACAAAAATTTAAAAAGCACCAGCATATATGGTACTCATCCAGACTAACTCCAACCTACCTCATAGGCCAGGAATCACTTGACCTTATGCGCTATCAGACGCTGTCTCATAAAAACTCTCTAGCATTTTCTTGTTACTTCATATTACTCACTCATGAATTCTAGCCAATATAGACTGTTATTTTCGACCACTGTTAAGGCGATCACTGTCCCAGGACCGAGGGACCGAAATGTTTTCTAATAAACATGTCCTAGTGTTAGCTCACGTATAATTTAGCTTTGTCAGTCATCATGCTGTTTACGTCATAAAAATTTTTGCATCTATCTCTCATGATTAACTTACGTGTAATCTTTTTTTATATATATATG
Source organism: Cherax quadricarinatus (assembly GCF_026875155.1). Lineage (NCBI taxonomy): Eukaryota > Metazoa > Arthropoda > Malacostraca > Decapoda > Parastacidae > Cherax > Cherax quadricarinatus. Next base: position 54,618,351 of record NC_069400.1, read on the forward strand.
CATAGCAGTGACTAATTTTGAACTTAAATAATGTGTTTGTGTCTGATATATTTTCCAAGTTCTGTACTACTAAAAATACTCTGGCAGACAAATTACCGTTGAGGTTATTATTCAGCTATTTTGTCAGTCTGACCGAAGTTAATTTAGGTACATTTACATCAGGATGATTTCATCTGTCTTACATACTAACATATGTGCACAATAATAACTTACATGGAAAAAGAAACTTCGAAGGTTAATTGCTTTGTATATTTCGACCCTCTACTAGGGTATTCATCAGCAGATACACAAATGAAAGGAGAACATGTATTTATAGAAAGATTGCACTTGTCAACCGTGCAGGTGAGCATGGTTATTCAACTCAGCTCGTGGGAAGACAGGTCACAGAGTGAATGTGATTGAGGTATTGAGATAAAGCTTATAATTTGGGTCGAAAGATCCTCTAGGCTTTGTAATTCCTGATCTTATGCTGTTTTTTTTTTTAGGTTGGGTTCTAGTACATACTTCTTGAGGGAGAATTTTGAAATGACATCTGGTTTCCATTGTCCCTGTGAGATGTTGAAATTGGGGGTTATAGCTATAGGTCAAATTCTATGATTTTTTGCAACGTGATTTGTGGAAATATAAACACATATGCAGTATAATGTGATCCTTTATTGACAACGTTTCGCCCACACAGTGGGCTTTTTCAAGTCACAAATAGATCTACCTGGGGTGGAAGGTACGCGAGTATTTATAATCAGGTTCAGCATGTTGAGGTCAGGTGGAGAATGCTGCATCTGATGATGTACCGAGTGGGGTTGTAGAGTCTAAAATCTTGGGTAGCTTGGAAGGGAGATTGGATAAGTTTGTGAGCAGACCTTCTGCAGTGTTCTTCCATTCCTATGTTCTTATGTGGGATAGCGATGAAGAAGTTTCTTGGCAAGTGGTTCAGCTATGTTGTAGAAGCCATTATTCTGGTTGAAGTTGTCGGATATAGAGATAAGCGATGATTCCAGGATTCTTCGGTATTGAGTGTTGTCTTCTCTGGCGATAAGTCTTGAGTTTCTGTAGTTTATTAAGTGGTTGTGTGAATTACGGTGTTGTACACAGGCATTCCTTGTATCGTCAGACCTGCTTGCGTATTGAAATACGTGTTTGGAGGTCCCTTGATGTTTCGCCCACGTATAATTTGCTGCAGTCATTACAAGGGATTATGTATACCCCTGCAGAAGATGGAAGCTTGTCCTGTCTATTATTGGTAATGTCCTTGATGGTCGTGGTTGTGGAAGTAGATACTTGGAATGAGGTACTGGAAAAGGTGTTTGAAACGTTTTTATATTTCCATTGTGTTTGTATTTTATACCATTTATTTCCAACGTGATTTGTGCTTGACGGCAGCAGCTTCCGAGTGAATATTACGATTTTGTTGCTAACATCTAGGAAAACAGGCAAATTTCCCTGTCAATAGTGTATTGCCCATTGGTGTTTGATGATCCTCGTAGATGTAAACTGTTGCAGTTTTTACAATGTATCTGGTAGACTCGTGGTGAGTCTTGTGTAACTGAATGTGTGTTTCTTGGAAAGAAGATTTCTCAGTTTGCTGGAGTAGACAGTGATAATGTTGGTCACTGTTAAGAAGACTGAATGTACCTTGGTGGTAGAGTACCATGAGTTGAAATTTACAAGACAGTGCTAAGTTCTTGGAACCTAAGGTTTTGTAATAGCTGATATTTACTCCTTGTTTTATAACTAGTCATGATATCTTAATTTGAAGAATTGTGTGCTAAGGATCTCTTTTCTTGGTCCAACTTTTAGGGACTGCATATCCTGTGTGCATGTAAAAACAGGCTTCAGATGAGGCTCTTTTTAATATGCAGTGAATGATGGCTGTAGACATGAACATAGCTGGCAGTGTGAGTGGGATTCCTGTAAACTGGTTACTCAATCTGATCGTTATTTATGGTCGCGAAAACATAAAGGAATGGTAATTAACTATTTGTTTTCCATTCAACTTTGAATTGTAAAGAGGGAACAAGTTGGTAAAGATTCTAAAAGAATGGGTCAAAACTACCATAACAGTCGTCCCACATGGTAAAAAGAACATAATGATTTGGTACGTATCTGTAACAGATCATGTCTGGTGGTTTGATGCTGGAAAGGATGGAAGTTTCAAATTATTCCACGTATAGATTAGCGAGTACGGGAAAGACTGGGCTTCACATGCTGAAGATTTTCCAAATGTGAAGATATCACCGTTGAAGGAGAGAACATATATAGTGATATAATTTGGCGAGGACTAATATTTACTGTACATCATCGACTGGTAACCTGGTGAACAAGGTGTCCATATCCAGGATTAACATCCTTTTATTCTGCAGGTTAATGTTTTTAGCTTTTTCAGAAAAATCTTCTGAATGCGTAAATTATCTAAGATGACCCACAATAAGTAAAGTGACGTATTTCACATGGGGGTCCTTGAAAACCTAATCATAATTAGCATTACTCTTAAATACAGGAAAAATAACATATGACTCTTATCAATAAAAACGGAATATATAGAGGAAATCAAATTCATGAGATATAAAATAAGAGATACAGTAAGAATAAAAAAAAAAAGATTTACATGATTGACATGAGTATTATGCTAAGACTGGCCTTGACATGATCAACTAACCCATTCCACTCCTTTATTGATGTATAATAGGTGTTTGACGTCTGACCACCTATTGTAGTTACTGAATGTATTCACTTCCCTGGTATCATACTTTTGTTTATAATTATCACAAAATTTGTAGCACGAATTTCTGAAATGACTAATCATTTCGAGTTTTATTTCATCCTGGGTTATATGCTCTTTTGGACCCAGGTACAGTCTGTAGCCTTGTAACTAGACATAGGATCCTGTAACCCTGAGTAGGTATGTACTACACCTGTCTTTAGAGGAACTTTAATATGACATTTGCTTTGTTTAATACACTGTACAGTATCAGTTCTGAAATATATGGATCAAAGGGCATTCCCAGATATTTCACTCAAAACTTTTCAGTAATGGATTCCCAGTGTCTTCTAAGGAGCATGTCAAAGTCCTTCTAACAGCTCAAGAATATGAAGTCCACCGATCATTGTCTCTGCTGCTTCACTTCATTTGCTTAGTAATAAAACTGAAATAGGAACTCCAGTAAAACCACTCCTCTAAAAGTGCTTTACCACTCTTTGTTTATCTTCTACATTACTAAATACTGAGTTCATATTAATTATACGGTCTGTCTCCTGAAGGTAGCTGGTCCAGTGGCTGACGCGACGGTCTGGAGTTTTGAGACTCTCTGACCGCGGGTTCAAATCTCACCCGTGGTATGGTTTTTTTACGAACTGACCAGACAACTATCGCCTTGATTGTCGTTTAAATATTCGTTGTGCAATCGAAAAAAAAGACAATTGCAACTTGTATATCTACTACCAATAATTCAGAGTCATGTACCTATATATCTGTTATAACTATGTGACTCTGTTAGGTTAGTATTATACCCCTTCAAGAATATTTTATTATTCCACATCATGCACCAAAGTGGTTGGGCCACTTGTCTTTTATATCCTACCTAACTCCCCCCTCCCACCCTTTTCCAATATTTCTATCCTTGCCCATCCTTCTTCGTTACCCATCTGACCAAAGACTCTGGTCATAAGAAGAAGAAGTCTGTCGCCCTTTTTAAATATCTGTGCACAATATTTGTCTTCCAGAGTTTTGATAGTTGTTATGCATTTATTGATAACTTATTAATTTTATTTAACGTTTCAGACTGTACTTCTTCTTCCTATAGCAGAAACCACAGTGACATTTTTTCTGGTTCCATTGACTTTGACGTAGCAAGTTTTATCACCTCTTTCCCTGTTATGTAAATGTTGTCCAATAACTGTTAATGTGCCTTTTGAGTCCAACTCTCTGGCGTTACCCATGATTCAAATAAGAACACATCTTTAAATTGTTTGTTCAGTTCCTCGTAGACTTCTTTGTTTCTTATAGCAATTTCATGTTCTTTCTTCAGGCTTAATACTAGTTTCTGCTATTTCCTTTGTTATGACGTAGTTATACAGGAGTTTTGTCTCAGATCTGACTCTTGCTTCTTTCACATTCTCAAAATGTTACTCAACTTCTCTTTTCACTCATTCATATTCATTTCCGGCTCTTTAAATCACTACATTTCTTTTGTTCTTTGTTTTTAATAGTTTTCACATACTCTAATTTATTCTGGATTTTTCCCTTACCACGTCTTTAGTTTAAGTAAATCATGCTGATTGTTTCTTCTTATAATTTTCTCTTCTTCTTAGGATGTATTTCTCCTATGCTGTTGTCACTCTCTGGTTATTAACTTCAACATCTCGTTGAAGTTAATTATATAATTCCTGCTCAGTTTCTTATTCTGATATTTGGCTTCACTTATCCCCCGACTGTTATCCTACATTATTATCCAGACGTAGAAGAATGTTTGTGTGTTGGTATATAATTTTATTGGCAATTATCTTTTATCAAACATTTTTTCATAGCTTCAACAGCAGTGTTCTACCTTCAGATATTAGAATAAAAGAAGTTTATGAAAGATTTCCAGTGGATGTAGCGCTTGCTAAACCTTCTTTTAAATCATTCTATTCTTTAACTATTCTGTGAGAAACATTTTCAAATATCCTTTTTAAATTTTTTTTTTTTTTTTTTTTTTTTTACACAGGGTTTGACAAGGTTAAGGATCCCTAGCTTTATTGACAAGCTATTTATAGGTTAAGGATTCTTAACTTTATTGGCAAGCAAAGAGCTGTTACCTACATCAGCTCATTTGAAAGCATTTTTATTGTTATGAGACATACAGGTAGGGAACAGGATGAAGTTGGAGCCATCTGTGGGCCAGCATTTTCATTTGATCAACTGACTTTATCTCGTTGACATCATTATGCTGTACGAATGTGTTCCATACTCGAGCCATCCTGGGTATATATGATCTCAGATGGAGTGATGTTCTGGAGAAGGGTACAGCCAGAGTGAAGTCGCTGCTTTCTGCCCGTCTTGTGGTATAAAAGCTTGTTTCACGCTGTCCTCGACGTGGATCCAAGTGTGGTACTTTGACAATATTGGCCTTGTACATAGCAGTAAGGCCACCTATATCCCTCCTGTGTTGAAGGCTCTGCTGAAATGACAGATCTATCCAGGATGGGTCCAGGTGAGCGATGAGACGTCTTGCTCTGTTCTCTACTCTGTCAAGCAGTCGCAGATGAGGGGGGGCGGCCAGGCAAATCAAGAAAGTGGAGCATACTCAAGGTGTTAGCGTACTTGTGCCTCGTACAGAATCTTGCAACCCCTACTGTCAAGCAGATGCGAGATATGGCGAAGGGCTGTAAGCTTCCTGGGTGCCTTGTTTGCAAGATTTACAACATGGTTCTTCATGGTTAGTTTGGAGTCAAATTTCACCCCAAGGATATCAACTTCTTCTCCAGGTGCCAACACCCTCCCATTCATCCTTACTACTGCACCAGCATTACCATCATTGTGCCTAGACACCATCATCATTTGCGTTTTCTCAGGTGCAAATGTTACTTGCCATCTATTTCCCCAAGCTGATATAGCTCTTAGCTGGTGATTGATGTAGCTTAGAGCAGCTGGCATTTCTTCTCTTGGATAAGTGAATGTCAGTGTACAGTCGTCTGCATATGCATGGGATTCTGGGATGGGATGAAGAAGGTCATTGAAGTAGACATTCCATAACAATGGTCCAAGCACGCTTCCTTGTGGAACACTTGCCCCAATAGGATGTCTTGCTGATTCCATTCCAGTGAGAACTACACTTAGAGATCTACCATGAAGGTTATCACTGAGGAGACATAGCGTAGAGCCTGCAATTCCCAGTGCTTGAAGTTTTGCTAAGAGGCCCTGGTGCCACACCCGGTCGAAAGCGCCAGCAATGTCCAGTGCTACCACACAGCTGACTTTGGATTCATCCAGTGACTGGTGCCACTTAGTGGAGAGGTTTAACAACAGATCAGCAGGAGAGTAACCTTTCCTGAAGCCATATTGACGGTCACAAAGTAGTGAGTGGTAGTCAAAAAACTCTGTCATTTGTCTTGAGATTATTGTCTCAAGGATCTTACCAGTGATTGACAGGAGTGACACTGGTCTGTAGTTGCTGATTTCTGCTCTGCTCTTCTTTTTGTGAACAGGGACTACATTTGCCTCTTTCCACAGAGAGGGCCATTTACACTGTACTAGGCAGTGCTGAAAGATGCGAGTTAGAAGTGCTGCTAGCTGGTGTGCACACAGCCTTTTATTGGTTAAGCGATTTACAAAGGAAATGCACCTCCTCCTGCCTTATAGTCACCACTGATAGTTTTGACACAGTTCTTGCAGCTAGTCAAGGAGGATCCCTTGCTGGATCAAGAACTTGCATTTTGGTAGTAATATGTTCGGCAAAGAGGTCGGCCTTCTCTTGACTACTAGTAGAGGTGGTCCCATCCTGTCGATTTATAGGTGGAATGAGTTCATCAGGCAGATAACCTTGTCTGTCCTTGACCAAGGACCACCATGTTTTGGAGCCTACCCTACATATTCGGCACCCATATTCGTGCCGAATATGTAAAACTGGTCAATTAGCAAGAACTCATTTAAAATTAAGTCCTTTCTAAAATTTTCTCTTATACGTTTAAAGATATATTTTTTTCATTATTGTTAATGTAAAATTTTTTAATTTTGCACCTAAAGAATCTTAGAAAACTTACCTAACCTTATTATAACATGAAAAATTTATTTTAGCCTAACCCAACTAAATATACTTTAGATTTGTTTACAGTAATTTAATACTAAACAAACACAGTGAAATATATTTTTTTCGTTAGGTTCAGAATGATTTTGACGAAATTATTGCATACACAAATTTTCACTTGTCCTATATGGCAAGATGAGCGTTGCTATTTAAGCCAAGATCGCAAGTTCTGCCTATTTGGCACGACATATATATATATATATATATATATATATATATATATATATATATATATATATAATATATATATATATATAATATATATATATATATATATATATATATATATATATATATATATATTATATATATATATGCAATAAGATCACAGTAAACAGGTGATTTCAAAATATGCAAAACAACCACTCTGAAAGAATAGAGAAATTCCAAGCGCTTTCGTGACTACTCACATTATCAAGGAACTATGAAAGTGAAGCATCCAAGGAAGCTATATAAGGGGTCGGCCAGCACCTCACTATCAGATCCCACAACGGTTAAACACGTGACGCGCGGCGAGCCAACTTGGACAGGTCCTTTGCAAAACTCACCCCCAAGCTATTTATTTGTCCAGTGTATTAATTAAATTCTACCCAAATTCTATTAATTATAAATGGATCTAATTTATATAAACCAAAGGAAATATTCATATTATGTCAAAACTGCTTTTTATGAAACAAGATTCAATTATATTCCTGTCGACCATGGACTTGCTTGATACTACTTTCTCAACTTTTGAAAATCAATTGGATGTTAAAATCTCTTACATAATAAATAGAGCATTGGAATCTTGTCCAGTTCTAATGCTATATTTATGTTGTTTTAATCTTAGTTCGAGATTTTTACCAGTTTGACCGTAATAAACTTTATCGCAAATTTTACAAGGAATCTTATAGACACATCCATCAGCATTTTGGGGGGAATTCTTAATCAAAAGTTTTTTTTACTGTATCAAGATTTTTGAATACAACTTTAATATTAAAAGTCTTAAGAAGAGAAGGCATATCAACCAAGTTTTCATGGTAAGGGAGAACCAACATATTTTTAGTTGAATAAGGCTGGTTGCCCTTTTTTGGATTATAAAAAAATGTTCCTAGCAACTTTAAAAGATTTATCAATTACATTTCTTGGGTATTTTAAATCATTACCTATTTCATAAATTTTGGATATTTCCTCATCTATGAACTCAGGACTACAAATTCGTAAAGCTCTCAAAAACATTGATGAGAAAACAGACAGTTTGACTCTATCTTGATGCGAGGAATAATAGTGGACATAGGAACAGTTATTTGTAGGTTTTCTGTAAATTTTAAATTTGAATTCATTATTACCCTTAATAATTAAAACATCTAGAAAAGGCAATGAGTTATTTTCTTCAAACTCAACGTAAAGTTTATAGAATGGGCTAAGCTATTTAATTTTCCAAGAAAATGGTGTATATCTACATTTTTGGGCATAAGACACAAAATATCATCAACATATCTGAACCATTTAGCCTTTTTGGGAGGATTGTTTTAAGAACCTTTTTTTCAAAAAATTCCAAATTATAGGTTACTAAGAACGGTGGAAAAAGAGGTTTTCCCATTGCCATCCCAAAACTTCTGATGTAAAAATTATCATTAAATAAAATTTTGCATCAACAATGCAAAATTTTAAAAATTTTAAATGATAGTGGGAAAAAGGCAAATGGTAAATCTTATAAAGTCACACCGACCCTCAGGCTACTGCTGCTGCATCAGCCTCACATTCCTTCGACTGACAGACCGCCCCAGACCTGAATATATAGTTATACTCGTGATTCCCTTGATGCTTTTACCTTTATTCAAGGGCCCATGTACAAGTAGGGGCTACCCCCTTTGTCTGTAATTATACTCTCCCAGCCTACGTGAGTATTTCTTACCTAATCCAGTGGTCGAACCCCCACATGAAAATGGGACAGCGTGTGGACGTGGTTTAAGTTTTAAGGGTAATTAAAAGAGAGAAGACGTGAGTAGCCGGGGTAAAAAGGGCCCCTCCGCCACCGTTTTCCCCACTCACCACCTCCAACCGAAAGCCTGTTGTACCGTTTCAAGCTTCCGGGCTTAGTTCGTGTGCTAATTGCTTCAATCTCCGAGGGTTGACCCGATTTTGAAATTAAGCCATCAGAAAAGCCAACTGGGGAAAGTAAATGCCAGTCCCCCTATCATCCAGCTGTCTCCTGTCACCCAAAATGCTCCTCCTGTTTTGTGCATCGTTACACATCTTCCAGTCGCCATTCTCGTGGGTAACCGTACCCAAACCCCACTTCAAACCCCCGCTGAAGAGAGAAGTATGCCACGCAGTAAGAAAAAACCCAAATTTCCCTCTGAAGTTTTGACTATACGCTTGTCCCCCTGTTGGATGCTAAGAGGGTTTTCACCTTTCCTTTGGGCATGATGGCTTATCAAGCCACCTTCGGGGGTAAGTGGGGTGGCGTCAGTGCGCCAGCGAGAGTCTCTACCCACCGCTATCTCCCTCCACACCACCCCCCATCAGCCCCCCACCTATCTCCCTGTGATTGTTTGTACCCTTGTCCCGGGTCCAAATACTGTTTTGGCTCACATAATTGGTCAAGAGATGTACGGGCGCCAACAAAAAAAACCCCAATTAGGGGATTCCACCGAGAGAGCCATTTCTTCCGCAACATGATGTGGGAGGTGTCTCTCACCGCGCAGACAACCTACAACCTACCCCATCACCATAATCCCCGACTACTACAGACTTCAGTGAAAATTTAGAGACATTTTTTTGCTTTTAAAGACTTTTGGGCGGGGTTTGAGACATTATATAAAATTTCTTGGACTCAAAACCCTTGTTTTTTTCAGTGTAGACTCATTTTTTTCTTTGCCTCATTTTTTTTTGCAATATTTTTCGGGTTTTTTTCGCTCTCTTAATTTTTTTTTTTTTCTGTGTTTTTTTTTTTATCTACTTCTGCCGTAGTATTATTTGAGTGTCCCGTCTTCACTTTGGGAAAGTGTTTTTTTTTTTATTGTATTTTTTCACTTGTATTCCCCCCATAATTGTCATTGTATTTCATGCAGTGGTATTCCCCCCAGTAACAAATTACCCATTTTTTCTTTGTGTCTTTTTCGTATGCCACAGTGTCTCTTCCTCTAATTTTTTCGCAGACTTTACCATTTTTTTTGCCAGCAAATTTTTGTCGTATCAGTCACAGCAAGATTTTGTTTTAAGAATTATATAATGAAGGTCCCTGCCCCTGTAATTTTTCACTACCCCTTTTTTTTCCTTTGTTTTATTTTATTCATATTTTATTTTCTTTGAACAAAATTCACTCTGATGTAAATTTCAATTACTTTTAAGTAAAATGTTTTTTTTTACTCGTTGAGTAAAATTTTTTGTCTAATTTCAATTAAGATTAAAATGTTCAATCAGTTTTTCTTTAATTTTAATTTTTTATTTAATCTGGTTTTTCCCAGTGACACTTTATTACTGCAGTGTTATTTTTTACACCTTATTTTCTTGCATTTTCTCATGAATTATTTTGTTGCACTTGTTCTGCAGTGAATTTTTTTTTTGCACTTGTTCTGCAGTGAATTATTTTGTTTCACTTTTTTTGCAGTGAATTATTTTTTTTTATTAATATTTTTACGAAAATTTTATTTTTTTTTTGTTTTTGCATTTTTTAGAAAATACTTAAATTTCCCCGTTAACAATTTAGTAATTTTATTTTATACTTTTAAAATTGATTTTAAAATTTTATTAATTAATTTCTTTATTTGCAAGAGTAAGACAGCTCATTTTCATTTTAAATTTGTCCCCCAGTAATATTTTTACTTGTATATTTTAAAGTAAATTTTTTTTATCTTGACCAAAAGTCCTTTAAATTGAGTTGTCCCCTTTCCCCTTGCAGTGTATCTTGACGTTTTTTTTTTTTACTTCTGCAAATTAGTTGCATCTTTTATTCAATTCTAGCATTTTGTATCATTTTTATTTTCATTATTTTTGCCTTATTGTTCTCGTGTATTTTGCCATTATGTTACATCCGTCAAGTGATCTTTAGTGAATGTCGACACTCGACCCTCAGGCTACGTTTCCCAGTCATCAGTCCTCACAGTTCCTTACCGACTGAGAACCGACCCAGACACCCGGGTACTATTTATACTCGTGTTCCCTTTAGCGTTTTCCTTTTTTCAATGGCCCTGTACATAGGGCTTGAAAACATGGTTTGCGGCCATTCGTTCTCGTGCTATGCTCTAGTTGAAGGGCCTCCCTTTTGGGAAGTCTTATCAGACTTGCTAAGAACTCTTTACGATCCCCCGCTCTGTTCACGTTTTTGATCTCCCTTTATTGCGAGACTTCAGGAATCTTTTAAGTGGTCACAATTGAGGAACTGATTGTTCTTTTCCTTTTCCAGTAAAAAAAGCTGATCCATAGCGTTTTTAGGGAACAGGAATCTACCCCATGATAATAAAAGTTTAGTGATTTGTGTTAATTTTTGACAAACTTTTTCATCATTATCAATGCGTCCCATCATCACTTTTCTCCCGAAAGGTTAAACCTTCACAGAACCCTTTGCTAAAAAAAGCAGCTTTTGGAGCACAAAGAACTAAGCCGCCTCTTTCCCTGTGTGCTTATGGGCCATCCTCCAACTGTGACGATGGAACCACTTTTCAGCCTTAAAACATTACGTTTTTTTTGCTCCCGGGTATTTCCCATGTATTAAAAATAATTTTACACCATCCCCAGTCTGCACCACCTCTTTGGGGTTTTGGCACAAACAAATCGTGGGCGTCAACCATCTCAGAGATCACCAAGAACCAGTGTACAAGTCGTTTACACCTGGTATTCGAAAACATTTATAAAATAGTCGCGGACTTTTACAACTGTGGTTTCCGGGGGCCATATTGCAATTAATTGTCCTGATAGTTACCCAAGAGACGTGTACTGAAAATGAGTACCAATTTTCCCTACTTACTTATCATAGAAACATGACATGACACATCGTTTTGCTGTCTCTATAACCTTCGTACTCTAGGTCTTTTTTTGGCCTTCCAACCGCAGAACCCGTAGAGGAAACAGATATCGTGTCTCAAAAAAACCCAGAACCGGCTCATTCCCCAATTTTCAAAAACCAAACCAGGCTCGTTTTTCCAATTCGGGGGGAAATTTGAGCGCCCCGTCAAAATCCCATGGGAATAGGTGATAAAGAGTACACCACCCGTTACAATTTCCTTGAAGCCTTAAGCAGTCCCGAGAATGAAATCCTGCTGATGATTTGCTTCCCTGTCTCTACATAATGATTTTGGGGATGAATAGAACAAAAATCTTTTTGTGACAATCCACCTTTTTGTTTGCACATAACTTCCCAAACAACCATAGGCCCTATAGTGCAAACACTGTTATAAGCGCCCGTTCATTTGTTCATGGGCTCAAAGCGAAAACCATTCCCAAACGCCCACTTTCCTGTACTGGGGGACTTTTACGTTAAATCGGGGATAACAAAGTCTTTTTCACCTAGATTTGTTACAAGGGTTTTGGCAACAGACCCCGACAATCCTCCTATCCTGTACTCTCTTCCTCGATACTAGCAGACGATCAACCTGAATGTCTTATTTCCCCACGTACACGACAGGTATTGAGAAATCCTCAATACATTTGTAACTTCCAATTCAGATTTGCCCCAAATACAGCATGAGTTAGCCAATGCTACAGAGTTTGATCCTCCCAGAGATGACACCCATTCTGCATATGTCAATCTCACCCTAGCAGAGTTG
>NC_069400.1:54633382-54639358 GCF_026875155.1 Cherax quadricarinatus
ATCTTTGCCATCAAGTACATCGAACTGCCTACTATAAATTCAAATATGCCAATCTGCTGCACAATAATAACATAATACTTGTCACAGTACTCAAGTCAACCACCCGAACACTGAACCTCATATGCCAATTAGGAATTCATAATATTACTTTATTTCTAAGTTTGAAGCATCCTACATTATTCTTAAGTTAAGCATCTAGAATCAAACTTTAATCTTATGATTACAAACATTGATCCTGATATCAACCTCTTAGTAAATGACTTACATGACCCTAGTAGCACCTGCTCTTATTATACAGCAGACAAAGCGAGCACACTACTCAAAGCAAATAACAGCATTACCGTTTGTAATTACAGTGTCAGATCGTTAAGCAAACTCTACGATGACCTCCTAGCATTACTGAATTCCCTAAATGCCAGTATGTCTATCATTATTCTCACTGAAACCTGGCTAAAGCCTGGTGGTACAGATATCTATGCCATCCCTGGCTACACAGCCATACACAACTGTACGCCAGACCAACAAAGAGGCGGAACAGTTATATATTAGTCTGTTGAAGTTGAATGTATAAGTAATATTTGCATAATGGATGCATATGGAGAAAAAATTATAGATAAATTTACATCCAAAGATCTTAAACAACCCCTGACAGTTGGAACTATCTACAGAGTACCTCAGTCCTATATTTATTTATTTAGAGTAAAATTAAGAAGCCTGATATCTCATGCACATATGAAGAAACACCATCTGAATCTCGCAGGCAACTTCAATATAAACCTCCTACGTGACCATGACCCACAAGTAAGTGAATTCACAAATACAATGAGCAGCTCATTACTTCTGCCAAGAGTAACAAAACCTGCAAGAATTTTGGATAATAGTGTCTCTTTACTAGACCACATCTGGACAAACACAGTATCACCATTAAAATCAGGCATAATCAGAGCTAACACAACTGACCACTATCCTATCTTTCTCATAAACAACTTAGGTAAATTGCCTCAAAGACAACTAAAATCACCTTCCGACTACAAAATGAGTCATCTATTAATGGCTTTATTACAGCAATGAATAACATCGACTGGCAAAACGAGCTAGCGATCTACCCAGATATTGATGGATGTGTTAATAAACCATACTCCTGCCGGGATTGAACCCGCGGTCAGAGAGTCTCAAAACTCCAGCCCGTCGCGTTAGCCACTAGACCAGCTAGCCACAATAAGATTCGTCCAACTAGGTATATTTCTACACCATAGGAAGGTTAGCACAGGCACAACTGTGACCACAAATGCAAGTTTTTACAGACGAATCTCCAGCTAGCGTGGCCGTGACGAACTCTAATTCAAGTCCCTTCTCTAATTCAAGTCCCTTGAAGGGACTTGAGCTAGAGTTCGTCACGGCCACGCTAGCTGGAGATTCGTCTGTAAAAACTTGCATTTGTGGTCACAGTTGTGCCTGTGCTAACCTTCCTATGGTGTAGAAATATACCTAGTTGGACGAATCTTATTGTGGCTAGCTGGTCTAGTGGCTAACGCGACGGGCTGGAGTTTTGAGACTCTCTGACCGCGGGTTCAATCCCGGCCAGTGGATATGGTTTGTTTGGAATCGTGTCATTACGATTTCGTGAGTCATGTGTTAATAATTTTTAAAAAAGACTCAATACCTCTGTAACATGTATTGCCCTAAAAAACTAAGCAGATCACCGCTAAGAGACTTAACAGCCCCTGGCTTACAAACAGTATCCTCAAATCCATTAATAGAAAACAACTATATGAAAAGCAGTATAGACTGGGGCTAATACCGAGGGACCAGACTAAACGTTACACGTCATACTAACCAGCCTGATAAGGAGGTCAAAACAACTATGTTATGAAAACCGAATACATTGCTCAAAAGGTGATATGAAAAAGACCTGGAAAACCTTATCTGAAATACTAGGAACTAAAAAGGTATCCAAAAATAGAATAACCAGCCTAACGAAACCAGATGAACATCTCCAACCAACTGATACTGCCAACAAATTTAATGTGTTTTTCTCGACTGAAGGAAAAATTCTAGTGTACAGAATCCCAAACTCAAACACTCAACCAACAAACGACCTCACTGGCAACTACTCAAATGCTCTATTTTTAACACAAACTAACCCAACTGAAATCTCCCTCATCATCAAAACACTTAAGAACAAGGCAGGAAACCTAAATAACTTACCACCTTTAATGCATAAAAAAGCTAATCATTTACTGTCACCAACTATTGGAATTATCTATAACAAATCCATTGAATCCTCCACCTTCCCATCAGTTCTCAAAATAGGGTCACCCCGATCCAGAAAGGAAGTGATCCAACTGACCTGAACAACTACAGGCCTATATCTAACTTACCCCTTCTTTCTAAAGTTTTTTAAAAATTATTTCATAAACTAACCTATTCCTGCCTTGTCTCCTTCAACATATTCATCCCCAGTCAGTTTGCATTCAGGCCATAAAAAGCACGAGCGATGCTATAAAATGCATGCTAGAACTAATATATATGGCACTCGAAATTAAAGAATTCCCCCTGGGAATCTTCATCAATCTACGAAAAGCTTTTGATACAGTTGATCATGACTCATTTCACCTAACGTTTACTCATTATGGAATAAGAGGGCAATCTCTCAACTTCTTTAGCAACAGAAACCAGTATGTATGCACAAATGGAGCTAACTCTGCCATACAACCAGTCACTGTTGGTAGTGTCCTTGGCCCACTTCTCTTTCTCATTTATATCAATGATCTACCAAACGAATCTAAACTCCTCAAACCCATATTATTTGCAGATGACACTACTTACGTCTTCTCTCGCCCAAATCCACTCATACTAACTAACACTGTAAATGCTGAATTACAGAAAACGTCTACTTTGTTGACAAACAACAAGCTTACTCTCAATATAGACAAAACCTACTTCACGCAATTTGGAAAAAGAGCTTCAAATGTACGGCTTAACATAATGATAAATGGATTACCCATTTCTAGACTCAGAGAGTCTCAAATTCCAGACACATATATAGCAAATTTCTAAGAAACTCTCTAAGACAGTAGGCATTCTATCCAAGGTACTGTAATATGTACTGCAATCAGCTCTCCTTACTCTGTAAAACTCACTCATTTACCCCTAAATAAAATATGGAGTCTGTGCTTGGGGCTCAACTACAGTAAATCACCCCAGACCGTTAATAACCCCCCCCCCCCCCCCAAAAAAAAAGAGTCCAATTGATAACAAATTCCAACTCGAGACAGCATACTCCGCCACTATTCAAGAGTCTTAACTTACTCAATATACAAAACACACACTTTTCATTGTGCCTACTACATACCTAGGACACTGAACTATAATATTAACCCTCTTCTTAAACTCCTTGATAGCTGCAACAGAACTCACAACCACAATACAAGACACAGATCACTCTTTGATATCCCTCGCGTCCATCTGCCACCACGTATGTTCCTCCCTCCACGTGTGTTTCTCCCGCTCGCAAGTTCCTCCCGCCACGTATGATAAACCTTCTCGTATGTTCCTCAAACCACGTATGTTTCTCTCTCTTTTTATGTTTCTCTCACTTCGTATGTTCCTCCCACCTCATAAGGTCCTCCAACCTAGTATGTTCCTCCAACCACGTATGTTCCTCAAACTTTGAATGTTTCTCCCACTCTTCCTACCTCGTATGTTCCTCCCACCACGTATGTTCCTCCCTCCACGATATTCCTCCCATCTAGTATGTTCCTCACACCACGTATATTCCTCCCATCTGGTATCTTCCTGCCACCTCGTATGTTCCTCCCACCACGTATGTTACTCCCACCTAGTACGTTCCCTCCACCTAGTATGTTGCTCCTCTCTTATGTTCCCCCCACCGCGTATGTTTCTCCCACCTAGTTTGTTCCTCCCACCTACTAAGTTCGTCTTCCCTCGTATGTTCCTCCCACCACGAATGTTCCTCCCACCTTGTATGTTCCTCCCATCACGTATGTTCCTGCCGCTATGTATGTTTCTCAGATTAAATATGACTCTCCCACCTCGTATGTTCCTCCAACCTCGTATGTTCCTCCCACCACGCATGTTCACCCCACCTCGTATGTTCCTCCCACCTCGTATGTTCCTCCCACCTCGTATGTTCCTCCCACCACGTATGTTCCTCCCACCACGTATGTTCCTCCCACCACGTATGTTCCTCCCACTACGTATGTTACTCCCACCTCCTTTGTTCTTCCCACTTCGTATGTTCCTCCCTCCTCACATGTTCCTTTCACCTATTATGTTCCTCCCACCACGTATGTTCCTCCCACTTCGTATGTTTCTCCCACTTTGTATGTTCCTTCTCACTCGTATGTTCCTCCCACTTACTATGTTCCTCTACCCTCTTATGTTCCTCCCACCTAGTATATTCCTCCCAGTACGAATGTTCCACCCAGCTCGTATGTTCCTCCCACCACGTATGTTCGCTAATGCTAGTATGTTCCTCCCACCACGCATGTTCGCTAATGCTCGTATGTTCCTCCCACCATGTGTGTTCCTCCCACAACGTATGTTCCTCCCACCATGTATTTTCCACTCACCTATGTTCCTCCTACCTAGCATGTTCCTCCCATTACGTATGTTCCTCCCACCTGTTATATTCCTCATATATAATATGTCCCTCCCTCCTAGCATGTTCTTCTCCCACCTAGTATATTCCTCCCAGTACGAATGTTCCACCCAGCTCGTATGTTCCTCCCACCACGTATGTTCGCTAATGCTCGTATGTTCCTCCCACCACGTATGTTCGCTAATGCTCGTATGTTCCTCCCACCACGTATGTTCGCTAATGCTCGTATGTTCCTCCCACCACGTGTGTTCCTCCCACAACGTATGTTCCTCCCACCATGTATTTTCCACTCACCTATGTTCCTCCTACCTAACATGTTCCTCCCACCTGTTATATTCCTCATATATAATATGTCCCTCCCTCCTAGTATGTTCCTCCCACCTAGCATGTCCCTTCCATCTAGATTCATCTCACCTAGGAGAACCCACTCACCCAGGAGAACCCACTCACCCAGGAGAACCCACTCGCCCAGGAGAACCCACTCACCTGCGAAATTTCAAAGTTCATCCTACCAACGAGCTTCCTCTTATTTAGGAAGTACTACACACCTAGGAGCTCCTTCTCACCTAGGAGGTCCCTCTTACCTAGGAGGTCCCTCTCACCTAGGAGGTCCCTCTTACCTAGGAGGTCCCTCTTACCTATGAGGTTCCTCTCACCTAGGAGGTCCCTCTTACCTAGGAGTTCCCTCTCACCTAGGAGGTCCCTCTTACCTAGGAGGTTCCTCTATCCTAGTTGTTCCCTCTAACCTAGGAGGTCCTTCTCACCTAGGAAGTCCCTCTCACCTAGTAGGTCCCTCTCTCCTAGGAGATTCCTCTCTGTTACGCGCCCCTACTTCACTCCATTATATACAAAAATAAAAGGCCTGGTTAAAATAAGTTCTGTAATAATATATCGCGAACCACTTTATTACTAGCTAGATAAAGCAGGTTCGACTATATATTATTATCGGGTACAGTATGAATCAAAAGTACTCTCTTTGTATTATATTGTATTATATTATATCTTTCCCCATGATTATTATAACTATAATATTATATTATTATTAGGTTAGGTATTACGAATGTGTAACCACTACTGTAGTGACCAATTGGTGGTTCTAGAATTGACGCCACGCGTCGCCTTCTGGCAGAGCTGAAGTCATACTATGAAGTAGTTGAGTGAGTCAGTCAGCTCCTAGCTCTGACTCGGTACGGGTCTTCAACCCAAAGCTCCTAGCTTAAACTAAAACTTTATACCAAGTCTTGCCTTTGCCATTAGTCTGGTAATTCATGTCACTTATGAAAGATAACTATTTCGTTACCCTAGACCTTTCTAAAAGAGTAGATTATAATTGAAATATTGTATCATACTCT
>NC_069400.1:54639858-54649858 GCF_026875155.1 Cherax quadricarinatus
CCCCCCAAACCCCCTTACAACTAAACTGTAAATGCTGGAAAAAAAAAATATCTACTTTGGTTGACAAACAACAAGTTTATTCTCAATAAGACAAAACCTACTTCACGCAATTGGAAAAAGAGCTTCAAATTACGGTTTAACATAATGATAAATGGATACCCATTCTAACCAAGAGTCCTAAAATTTCCCAGACACATATATAGAAAATTTTCTAAGAAACTCCAAAGACAGTAGCATTCTATCCAAGGTACTGAATATGTACTGCAATCAGCTCTCCTTACCTCGTAAAACTCACTCATTTACCCTAAAAAAATAGGGAGTCTTGCTTGGGCCAACTACAGTAAATACCCAGACCGTATAACCCCCCCCAACACCCAAAAAAAAAAGAGTCCAATTGATAACAAATTCCAACTCGAGACAGCATACTCCGCCACTATTCAAGAGTCTTAACTTACTCAATATACAAAACACACATTTTCATTGTGCCTAACATAACTAGACACTGAACATATATTAACCCTCTTCTTAAACTCCTTGATAGCTGCAACAGAACTCACAACCACAATACAAGACACAGATCACTCTTTGATATCCCTCGCGTCCATCTGCCACCACGTATGTTCCTCCCTCCACGTGTGTTTCTCCCGCTCGCAAGTTCCTCCCGCCACGTATGATAAACCTTCTCGTATGTTCCTCAAACCAAAGTATGTTTCTCCTCTTTTTATGTTTCCCCTCACTTCGTATGTTCCTCCCACCTCATAAGGTCCTCCAACCTAGTATGTTCCTCCAACCACGTATGTTCCTCAAACTTTGAATGTTTCTCCCACTCTTCCTACCTCGTATGTTCCTCCCACCACGTATGTTCCTCCCTCCACGATATTCCTCCATCTAGTATGTTCCTCACACCACGTATATTCCTCCCATCTGGTATTTTTCCTGCACCTCGTATGTTCCTCCCACCACGTTGTTACTCCCACCTAGTACGTTTCCCTCCACCTAGTATGTTGCTCCTCTCTTATGTTCCCCCCACCGCGTATGTTTCTCCCACCTAGTTTGTTCCTCCACCTACTAAGTTCGTTTCCCTGTATGTTTTCCCCCCCCACAAAAGTTCCTCCCACCTTGTATGTTCCTCCCATCACGTATGTTCCTGCCGCTATGTATGTTTCTCAGATTAAATATGACCTTCCCACCCCGTATGTTCCTCCAACCTCGTATGTTCCTCCCACCACGCATTTTCACCCCACCTCGTATGTTCTCCCACCTCGTATGTTCCTCCCACCTCGTATGTTCCTCCCACCAAGTATGTTCCCTCCCACCACGTATGTTCCTCCACCACGTATGTTCCTCCCACTACGTATGTTTACTCCCACCTCCTTTGTTCTTCCCACTTCGTATGTTCCTCCCTCCTCACATGTTTTCCTTTCACCTATTTGTTCCTCCCACCACGTTTTGTTCCTCCCACTTCGATTTTTCTCCCACTTTGTATGTTCCTTCTCACTCGTATGTTCCTCCCACTTACTATGTTCCTCTACCCTCTTATGTTCCTCCCCACCTAGTATATTCCTCCCAGTACGAATGTTCCACCCACTCGTTGTTCCTCCCACCAACGTATGTTCGCTAATGCTAGTATGTTCCTCCCACCACGCATGTTCGCTAATGCTCGTATGTTCCTCCACCATGTGTGTTCCTCCCACAACGTATGTTCCTCCCACCATGTATTTTCCACTCACCTATGTTCCTCCTACCTAGCATGTTCCTCCCATTACGTATGTTCCTCCCACCTGTTATATTCTCATATATAATATGTCCCCTCCCTCCTAGCATGTTCTTCTCCCACCTAGTATATTCCTCCCAGTACGAATTTTCCCCACCCAGCTCGTATGTTCCTCCCACCACGTATGTTCGCAAATGCTCGTATGTTCCCCCACCACGTAGTTCGCTAATGCTCGTATGTTCCTCCCACCACTTTATGTTCGCTAATGCTGTATGTTTCCTCCCACCACGTGTGTTCCTCCCACAAGTATGTTCCTCCCACCATGTATTTCCACCACCTTGTTCCTCCTACCTAACATGTTCCTCCCACCTGTTATATTCCTCATATAAAAATATGTCCCTCCCTCCTAGTATGTTCCTCCCACTAGCATGTCCCTTCCATCTAGATTCATCTCACCTAGGAGAACCCACTCACCCAGGAGAACCCACTCAAACCCAGGGGAACCCCACTCGCCCAGGAGAACCCACTCACCTGCGAAATTTCAAAGTTCATCTACCAACGAGCTTCCTCTTATTTAGGAAAATACTACAACACCTATGAGCTCCCTTTTTCACCTAGGAGGTCCCTCTTTACCTAGGAGGTCCCTCCCCACCTGGAGGTCCCTCTTTACCTTAGGAGGTCCCTCTTTTCCTATGGGGGTTCCTCTCACCTAGGAGGTCCCTCTTACCCAGGAGTTTCCCCCTCACCGAGGTCCCTCTTAAACCCAGGAGGTTCCTCTACCTAGTTGTTCCCTCTAAACTAGGAGGTCCTTCTCACCTAGGAGTCCCTCTCACTAGTAGGTCCCTCTCCCTAGGGAGATTCTCTCTGTTCGCGCCCCTACTTCACTCCATTATATACAAAAATAAAAGGGCCCGGTTAAAATAAGTTCTGTAATAATATATCGCGAACCACTTTATTACTAGCTAGATAAAGCAGGTTCGACTATAATTTATTTTCGGGTACAGTATGAATCAAAAGTACTCTCTTTGTATTATATGTATTATATTATATCTTTCCCCATGATTATTATAACTATAATATTATATTATTATTAGGTAGGTATTACGAATGTGTAACCACTACTGTATGACCAATTGGTGGTCTAGAATTGACGCCACGCGTCCCCCTTCTGGCAGAGCTGAAGTCATACTATGAATAGTTGAGTGAGTCAGTCAGCTCCTAGCTCTGACTCGGTACGGGTCTTCAACCCAAAGCTCCTACTTAAACTAAAATTTTATCCCAAATTTTGCCTTTGCCATTATCTGGTAATTCATGTCATTTTATGAAAGATAACTTTTTCTTTCCCAAAAACCCTTTTCTAAAAGATAGTTTATTAATTGAAATTATTGTATCATACTTGTTAATGAGAATTTGAAGAAAAGTTTGGGGGTTTCTTGTTTAATAGTTTTTCATTTATAATTCTTTTGGGTTTTTTTTAATTATAACCAAATACCAATGGCAAATGTTGGGTTAAAATAAAACAACAAAAAAAAAAGGGAGTTATTTGTCCCCTATTGTTACGGTGAAGATTAAGACGAAACAAAGGGTTTCTTCCGGATTACACCCTGAATACAATTTTTTTGCATTAAAATTAAGCTCCCTTGCGAGAATTAAGAAAAGGACCCAGAAATTAATCATTATTAATAAATTTAACAAGGCTACCTTACATTTTAAAATTACAGACGGTTGGCAATCTAAAGTTAATAACCTTATAAAGTAATACGCAGAGACTTTGGGTCCCTAAAAAGGATAGATTATTTCCGAAAATCCAAGCAATCAGAACTAGTTGGGAAAAATAGTTTTTTTTTCCATTTTTTGAGGAAGAGAAACCCCACGGACGGAACGCCTTAAATAATGAATTTGAGCCGGGTTTACGGGCCTTACCTCAGTCCTTTCCCAAAGCCCCCCCCGTTCATTTCCCCGAATGTTCGGGGGTTTGGAACGAACCCCCGTAAAAATGAGGGGATAATTTTAGGACTGGTGCCGTCCAAAATACTTCCGGGAGAAAACGCCCAAATTTCCCTTCGGGTCTTTACCTCGGGAATTTCACTCCAACAACTAGAGAAAAGAACGCTTTAAAATTTAAAAAACCCAAATCGAAGCTAGAAACGTCTAAACGGGAAAAATTTGGGCGAAAAATTTTCGTTTTAAAAACAAAGCAAAGGGGATTTCGGAAGAAAGAAACTGAAACACGGAAGGGGTTTTGATTTGATAAAAGCAGCTCAAATGGTACCAAAGTTTAACAAAAACAGACTTAGATAATTCTTTAAAATTTTTTTGGAATCGGACGTTCAAGGGGCGGCCCCAAAAGACAAAGGGGCCACATTGCTGCACACCCCCTTATAAAAAAGGCGCAGTCGTTGTCGCCTCCTTACCATATATTTTATGCCATACACGTAGTAAAGAAAACTATTTTAGAACATATGACAGCCCCTTTTTTTACCAATAGTTTTTCGTTCATAAACGGCAAACGACAAAACTTATTTATTTTTTGCCCGGGGGAAAGCAGGGCTTTGAACGTTGGTGTCGAGCTTCTCGGGTCACGACTTTAAAAGATCTATCACAATTAATTTATAGAAATTTGTTTTGAAATTTTTCCCAAGGGAGTTCGCCAGTATCTTTTGGGCCCATCCGCAAACAACTTTGTTAGAGATCCCGCGGAACAACTTTAGTTTCCCAGGGGTTTGGTACAATCAAAGCGCCAGGTTATCAAACAGAAACGCCCCGAACCTGCGAACCCTTTTCGGTAAGCGACCTCCCAAACCCCTTCACCCCGTGTAACAAGTAAAACCCGAAGTAAAACACCAAATCCAATAAAGCCCATCCTAAGCCCCAAAAGGTCATGGGAAAAAATTTAAATGTTCACTGTTCAAGCGGGGAATTTTTCAAATCACAATGCTTTAAGCGTGATAGGGCCCGGGGAAGGAGTCCATCTTAAGATTGCCCACACAAATCAACCCCTCTACGATCATCCAAGGAAGCCGACCAAGAGAAAGACGCCTGTCCCAAGGAAAAAAAACAGTCCCCCTAGTTGACAAAAGCAGAATATGGGTATCACGCAAACTTGTAAAAGGCTTGAGTCCTTATTTTTTCCAAAAGAAAAGTGAATTACCGAAGCCAGTTGTGCAAGTAAATTCCTTTGGGGATGGGGGGGTCCATTTAAAAAATTATTAAGAAAGGGACTTTTACTTTCCCCCGCCAGATCTATACGGTTTCGCGCTCTGTTGGAATTTATGGGGGCTCCACACCGAGTACCCCTGTACAATTTAAAATTTTAAAAAATCCTTTTTTTTACAGGCGGACTCATCGGGTGTCTCCAACTAACTTCCCATAAAAGACGAAACCCTATTGTTTGGGGAACGACTACGGAAAAAGGAATAGGGAAAGACCCAAGTTTGGAAAACCCAAACCCGGGGAAAAATTTACGTAAACAACCCGACAAACGGCCTACCCTCTTTCCTCTGAGCGTGAAACCCCGGGCGATGCCCAAAACAGTCGCTTCCAGTTGGTATGGGGGAAAAAGTCATGGACGACGTCGACTGGAGTAAGAGACATATTAACGAAAGCTCGAGTGTAAGCCAACAATCCCCCAGAACCGATACCATTTTCCTAAGGGTTTTTTTCCAAAAATAATTTTTTTCTCGAAGGGGGATCTTAAAAACCCCGAATAGACCCCCCCCAAAGTGACCTCAGAAGCTTGCTTTTGGGAAAGAAGCCCTTAAAAAGGACAGCTCTTACTTTTGGGGAGAAGGACTTATGAAAAAAAACTAGGTCTTTTAAAAGTGTCATCTAGTGGTTTGCCTACCCATTTTTAAAAATTTTGCTTTAAGTTTTGCTCTGACAGTCCTCAAGGTGGCATCTGGGACAAAAGAAGTTTTTAAAAAAAAAAAATTGCAAGCCTTTCACAGGGCCAAAAATAAGGAAGAATGGAACGGTTTTAAAGCTGTTCCGGTGTAAACTATGGGCCCAAACCTGACAAATCCCCCACCTGCCTTAAACCCAAAAGTAACGGGAACCCTTTTCACGTCTGGTACGACTGTTCGGCCCTACCCAAGATGGGCGGGGAACCTTTCCTTTTTCACTATCAGGGACACAGTCACCAGGTACCGGAAGCAGTTCCTCTCAGGGGGATTAATCCGCCTAATAGTGAAGCACGATTAATTTTTCTCTCCCCCTTGGTTTCCCCAAAAGAAGTTCAATCGGACAAGGGGCGAATTTTACTTTAAATTTTCCGTGAAGCCTTGGCTCTTAGGGGTCAAAACGGGTTTACGCACGGCCTTCGACCCCCTCACAAGGGGTGGTGGAAAGGGTTTCCCTCAAAATTTTAAGATTATGAGAGGTCCTATTGTTTACATTTTTCCCAAAAATTGGGGGTGAAGGGATTTCCACTTTTGTTTTTCCCTAAGAGAAAACGCAGAAACTTGAAGTTTTCGCCATTTGATTTTTAATTGGGATCAAAAAGGACCATACAGGTTCCAAAGAAGCTTGGACCGGGGGGGAACGGACTTTTTGGAGCTTCCCCTTTTAAGAAAGAACCCTGAACCCAGCTAAGAATTGGCCCCAAAACTTACGACAAGCACAGAAAAGATGAAAGGGGGGAAACGATCGTCGAACTAAAAATTCGTTCATTTGAACCAAAAGATCAAATTTTGGTTTCCCAATTTCATCAGGGACATGCCTACAGCCCCAAATTTTAAGGTCCTTTTAAAAACGGAACGCCTAAGGACGGAACTATTGGGAAGGACGCCGAAAAGGGGGGAACTCAAACGGACGTATCATATTAACAACTTAAACCCATTCAGGAATCGTTTCACCTTTTCTACTATAACCCTCTAACCAAGAACGGGTTCCAGTAAATTCGGATAAAAGAAAGGAAACCATTCTTCGAATAATTCGACAGCCTTTAAAAATTTAAATTCTTATGAAAATCTTGAAGGGACAAAAGGACACGAAATAAAATCCCGATTAAGGCAAATCTCCACCTTTTAAAGACGTCCCAAACCGTGTACGTTGGGGGGCCGAGAAAACCCCAGGAAAATACTCCAAACAAGCAATCTCCCTCGAGGAGTCCCCCAAAAAACAAGGGGAGTGAGGCAGAGGGAACTTCTTACTCTCACCGGGTTGAAAAACCAAGTAACAGTCCTTGGGATCCCCCCCTGCATTTAAATCCCCCAAAACCCGATGGGGGCCTCCCGATGGCACGGGTTTTGAAAGTCAAAGCTGAAAAAGTACCTTTTGGGTTTCCAATCCCGAATTTCACCTAATAGACAAGGTCTCCAAGAATATACATAAATTGGGCGTTAAGAGGGGATTTCCAAGTCCCTTGTCACCCGAGCTAAAGAATCGGCTTTTTCGAACCGGGGGGCCTTAAAGTATTGGGGTTATGCCCTTCGGTTCTGTAACCGGCCCCACGTTCCACGTATTTTGAACTACTTTTCGGGCGGATTGGCGGAGTGAAACTTAATTTGACATTTGTCTATACAGCGACATTGGCCCCCAAAACCTTTGACAGCTTAAAGCCTTGTTTAAGCCTTAAGTAAACATAATTTTTTAGGTTTGTCCAAGTGTGAGTTTGCCAGCAAAATTTAAATACTTAGGATTTCGGATTGGACAAGGTGAAGTCGCCCTTTTGAACGCCAAATTTAAAGGCCCCTTAGAAAATTTTTTACCCTAGGATAGGAAAAAGGAAACAAAATTTTTTTGGAGTTTTCGGTTACTACCCTCGGTTCTGCCGAATTTTGCCGTCTTTTCCCCCCAACTGAATTAAAAAGTCCCAAAAAAAAAGTTTCATGGACCAGGGCTGGAAATTGCTTTTAACGTTTTAAAAAATTATATCCTCTTTTCCCCCCGTATTTCTAAGTCCTGATTTTTAAAAAACCCCTTCCCCTTACAAATAGAAGATGCGTTCTTTGGGGGCCGCATTGTTTCAGAAGGTCCAATTCTGACCTATTACAATTTTCTTATTTTTTCTAAGTTAAAGAAAAACCAAATTAATTATTAACTATAGAAAAAAAAAACCTAGTCTGTTGTATGTAAGAATTTTTATGATATTTTTGGCTTCTACCCATCAATATCGGGGTCTCCGATCATAACCTTTGACCTCATAAAATTTTATGAAATCGAAGAACGCCAGAAAACTTCTTGGGGTTTGAGAATTCAACCCTTTTTCCTATTCCATTTCCATATAAAAGGAAAAATAATCTCTTTTCTGATGCCCTCTAGGGCCCTTTAAAAATTTTTATTAATATCCTTTATTTTTAACAGTATGACTCGGACTTTTTTTGACCTCTATGTTTTGGGGAAAAACTGGGGAGATGTAGGATAAAGCGTGTTACAACCTCGCAAAAAGAAAGAACCCCCCACAGAGAACAAGGTCAATGGCGACTCAGTCACGAGGGGGGAGGTGTTTTCGCGCCCCCCAATTTACTCATTTATACAAAAATAAAAGGCTGTTTAAAAAAAGTTCTGTAAAAAATATATCGCGAAACCCCTTTTTTACTAGCAGAAAAGCAGGTTTGCTTATATTATTTTCGGGTTACAGTAGAAACAAAATTTCTCTCTTTGTTTTATATTTATTAATTATACTTTCCCCTAATTTTTAAACTATAATATTATATTATTATTAGGTTAGGTATTACGAATGTGAACCCTACTGTGTGACCAATTGGGGTTTTTAGAATTGACGCCACCGTCGCCTTCTGGCAGAGCTGAAGTCATACTATAAGTAGTTGATGAGTCGTCAGCTCCTACCGACTCGGTACGGGTCTTCAACCCAAAACTCCAGCTTAAACTAAAACTTTTTACCAAGTTTTTGCCTTTTCCATTATCCCCGGGAATTCATGTCATTTTGAAAGAAACTATTTCGTTACCCTAGACCCTTTTTAAAAAAGTAGATATTAATTGAAATTATTGATCATACCTGTTATTGAGAATTTTAAAGTAAGATTGGGGGTTTTTTGCTGTATAGTGTTTCATTTTTAATTGTTTTGGTTATTTAATTCACTAACCAAAACCAATGAAGCTAAATGATTTTAAAAAATAAACTAACAAAAAAAAGGGGGTTTTTTGTGCCCTATTTTACGGGGAAGATTAAAACGTAACACTCTCACCCAAGAGAACCTCTCACCTAGGAGTTCTCTTCACCTTGGAGTTCGCTTACCAAGGAGTCCCCCCTCATAGGAGTTCCCTCCCACGTGATTTTTCCCCCTCACTTTGGAAAGGTTCCTCTCATCAGGGTTTGTTTCACCTAGGGAAAACCACTTACCCCGGAGGTTCTTCTCCCAGGTGGTGGGGATTACCCCTTTGGGTTGGGGATGGGGAGAAAGGGGGGAGGAGGGGGAATGGACTGGGTACGGGGGACGGGGGAGGGGGAAGGGCTAGAACACCGCAACAAACCCCCTCCCAGGGGGCCAGCCGAAAGGGCGCTCTTTTCCGTTTCAAGTTGGGTAGTAACTCCCTGCTTGTTGGGGGTGTTGACTCTGACTCTGCGTGAGCCATGGGTGGACATTTCCTG
This sequence comes from Cherax quadricarinatus, assembly GCF_026875155.1. Lineage (NCBI taxonomy): Eukaryota > Metazoa > Arthropoda > Malacostraca > Decapoda > Parastacidae > Cherax > Cherax quadricarinatus. The sequence continues at coordinate 54,649,125 of NC_069400.1, forward strand.
ACACACACTTGTAAGCTCTTACTTCCACCTACACTGCCTCTTGGGGACCAATAAACAAGCGAAAATTTGTGTTGCAAAATTTCGCAAAAACATTCGAAAACCCAATGAAAAAAAATATTTTACTGTTTTTTGGATTTAAAATTTTGTAAACAAATCTAAAATATATTTTTTGGGTTAGGCTAAAATAAATTACACTTTTTAAAACAAGGTTAGGTAAGTTTTCTAAGATTCTTTTGGTACAAAATTAAAATTTTTTACATTAACATTAATGAAAAAATATATCGTTAAACGTATAAGAGAAAATTTCAGAAAGGACTTAATTTTGAATGAGTTCTTGTTAAATGAGCAGTTTTACATATTCGGCACGACATATATATATATATATATATATATATATATATATATTATATATATATATATATATATATATATATTATATATATATATATATATTGTCTTCTCTGATAATGAGGGTCCCCATTCCAGCTTAGAGGTGATACTTCCCTCTATTATTAATTTATATATATATATATATATTTATATATATATATATATATATATATATATATATATATATTATATATATATATATATATATATATATATATATATATTATATATATATGCAAAACAACCGCTGTGAAAGAAAAGAGGAATTCCAAGCGCTTTCGTGACTTTAGTTCCTTGATAATGTAGGTAGTCACGAAAGCGCTTGGAATTCCTCTATTCTTTCA
>NC_069400.1:54654858-54692436 GCF_026875155.1 Cherax quadricarinatus
AATTTATATTCAAAATACAGTTTACATTCATGTTTCCTTAAAGGATCTTGTTCCAATAACATTTCCTTTTCATCTCAGCAGACCTGGTTTATCCCCACGCCTCTGGTGTTTTGATCAGCAGACCTGGTCTATCCCCAGGCCTCTGGTGTTTTGATCAGCAGACCTGGTTTATCCCCAGGCCTCTGGTGTTTTGATCAGCAGACCTGGTTTATCCCCAGACCACTGGTGTTTTGATCAGCAGACCTGGTCTATTCCCAGACCTCTGGTGTTTTGATCAGCAGACCTGGTCTATCCTCAGACCTCTGGTGTTTTGATCAGCAGACCTGGTCTATCCCCAGACCTCTGGTGTGTTGATCAGCAGACCTGGTTTATCCCAAGGCCTCTGGTGTTTTGATCAGCAGACCTGGTTTATCCCCAGGCCTCTGGTGTTTTGATCAGCAGAACTGGTCTATCCTCAGACCTCTGGTGTTTTGATCAGCAGACCTGGTCTATCCCCAGACCTCTGGTGTATTGATCAGCAGACCTGGTTTATCCCCAGGCCTCTGGTGTTTTGATCAGCAGACCTGGTTTATCCCCAGGCCTCTGGTGTTTTGATCAGCAGACCTGGTTTATCCCCAGGCCTCTGGTGTTTTGATCAGCAGACCTGGTTTATCCCCAGGCCTCTGGTGTTTTGATCAGCAGAACTGGTCTATCCCCAGACCTCTGGTGTGTTGATCAGCAGACCTGGTCTATCCCCAGGCCTCTGGTGTTTTGATCAGCAGAACTGGTCTATCCTCAGACCTCTGGTGTGTTGATCAGCAGACCTGGTCTATCCCCAGGCCTCTGGTGTTTTGATCAGAAGAACTGGTCTATCCTCAGACCTCTGGTGTGTTGATCAGCAGACCTGGTCTATCCCCAGGCCTCTGGTGTTTTGATCAGCAGAACTGGTCTATCCTCAGACCTCTGGTGTTTTGATCAGCATACCTGGTCTATCCCCAGACCTCTGGTGTTTTGATCACCAGACCTGGTCTATCCCCAGACCTCTGGTGTGTTGATCAGCAGACCTGGTTTATCCCCAGGCCTCTGGTTTTTTGATCAGCAGACCTGGTTTATCCCTAGGCCTCTGGTGTTTTGATCAGCAGAACTGGTCTATCCTCAGACCTCTGGTGTTTTGATCAGCAGACCTGGTCTATCCCCAGACCTCTGGTGTGTTGATCAGCAGACCTGGTTTATCCCCAGGTCTCTGGTGTTTTGATCAGCAGACCTGGTCTATCCCCAGGCCTCTGGTGTTTTGATCAGCAGACCTGGTCTATCCCCAGGCCTCTGGTGTTTTGATCAGTAGACCTGGTCTATCCGCAGGCCTCTGGTGTTTTGATCAGCAGACCTGGTCTATCCCCAGGCCTCTGGTGTTTTGATCAGCAGACCTGGTCTATCCCCAGGCCGCTGGTGTTTTGATCAGTAGACCTGGTCTATCCCCAGGCCTCTGGTGTTTTGATCAGCAGACCTGGTCTATCCCCAGACCTCTGGTGTTTTGATCAGCAGACCTTGTCTATCTCCAGGCCTCTGGTGTTTTGATCAGTAGAACTGGTCTATCCCCAGGCCTCTGGTGTTTTGATCAGTAGACCTGGTCTATCCCCAGGCCTCTGGTGTTTTGATCAGTAGACCTGGTCTATCCCCAGACCTCTGGTGTTTTGATCAGTAGACCTGGTCTATCCCCAGGCCTCTGGTGTTTTGATCAGCAGACCTGGTCTATCTCCAGACCTCTGGTGTTTTGATCAGTAGACCTGGTCTATCCCCAGGCCTCTGGTGTTTTGATCAGCAGACCTGGTCTATCTCCAGACCTCTGGTGTTTTGATCAGCAGACCTGGTCTATCCCCAGACCTCTGGTGTTTTGATCAGCAGACCTGGTCTATCTCCAGACCCCTGGTGTTTTGATCAGCAGACCTGGTCTATCCCCAGATCTCTGGTGTTTTGATCAGCAGATCCATTAAAAGCTCTCTGTGATAGTGACTATTTTATCGCCCACTGATGTATCTAACTTCTGGTGTATTATGAGGCTTACACCATTGTTAACTATGCGGCTTGAACCTTTAGGGTTACCCAGCCCTGTGTTGCTTCTTCAAGGTCTCTGACTGGTTGCCAGGTGGACCTGTGTTGAGCGGCCGCCCTTGAGGAACATCAGGCATGGTAGACCTCCAGCGTCAATGACATACAGGAATGCTTTTAGCCCACAAGGGTGATCTTTGTATTTTGCATCACATGACCTAGGACTGCATTGACGGCGGGAGACGAGACGTCTCAGTAAATATATTTCAATGAGTATTTTTATACGAATAGGAAAAATATGAGGTAATTCTTGTGATGATTGTAATACTGACTGTGTTGACTGTAATAATGACTGTTAGTTGTAATAATGACTGTTAGTTGTAATAATGACTGTGTTGACTGTAATAATGACTCTTACTTGTACTATTGACTGTGTTGACTGGAAAAATGACTGTTAGTAGTAACATTGACTGTGTTGAACGGAATAATGACTATAAGTTGTAATAATTACTGTGTTGACTGTAATAATAAGAGTTAATTGTAATAATGACAGTGATGACTGTAATAATGTCTGTTAGCTGTAAAAATGACTGTGTTGACTGGATTAATGACTGTTAGTTGTAATAATGACTGTGTTGACTGTAATGCTGACTGTGAGTTGTAATAATGACTGTGTTGACTGTAATAATGACTGTGTTTACTGGATTAATGACTGTTAGTTGTAATAATGACTGTGTTCACTGGAAAAATGACTGGTAGTTGTAATAATGAATGTGTTGACTGTAATAATAACTGTTAATTGTAATAATGACAGTGATGACTGTAATAATGACTGTTAGTTGTAATAATGATCGTGTTGAATGTAATAATGGCTGTTAGTTGAAATAATGACTGTGCTGACTGTAATAATGACTCATAATTGTAATAATGACTGTGTTGATTGTAATACTGCCTGCCTTAACTGTAGTATTGACTGTATTGACTGTAATACTGACTGTGTTGACTGTAATACTGGCAGCGATGAGTGTAATACTGGCTGTGTTGACTGTAATAATGACTGTTAGTTGTAAAATGACTGTGTTGACTGGAAGAGTGACTGTTACTTATAATAATGACTGTGTTGACTGGAAGAGTGACTGTTACTTATTATAATGACTGTGTTGACTGGAAGAGTGACTGTTACTTATAATAATGGCTGTGTTGACTGTAATTATGACTTAGTCGTAATAATGACTGTTTTGACTGGAATAATGACGGCATTGTCGGGAGAAGTGTTAACTTTAATATTGACTATATTGGCAGGGATAGAAATTGTGGTGACAAAAAGATTGACAGAGTTACCTAGTATAATGACTGTTGACAGAAAGAGTGACTTTGTTGCCTAATATAATGACTGTTGACAGAAAGAGTGACAGAGTTACCTAGCATAATGACTGTTGACAGAAAGAATGACTTTGTTGCCTAGTATAATGACTGTTGACGGAAAGAGTGACTGTGTTGCCTAATATAATGACTGTTGACAAAAAGAGTGACAGAGTTACCTAGAATAATGACTGTTGACAGAAAGAGTGACTGTGTTGCCTAATATAATGACTGTTGACAGAAAGAGTGAATGTGTTGCCTAGTATAATGACTGTTGACGGAAAGAGTGACTGTGTTGCATAGTATAATGACTGTTGACAGAAAGAGTGACTGTGTTGCCTAGTATAATGACTGTTGACAGAAAGAGTGACTGTGTTGCCTAATATAATGACTGTTGACAGAAAGAGTGACAGAGTTACCTAGCATAATGACTGCTGACAGAAAGAGTGACTTTGTTGCCTAGTATAATGAGTGTTGACGGAAAGAGTGACTGTGTTGCATAGTATAATGACTGTTGACAGAAAGAGTGACTGTGTTGCCTGGTATAATGACTGTTGACAGAAAGAGTGACTGTGTTGCCTAGTATAATGACTGTTGACAGAAAAAGTGACTGAGTTACCTACTATAATGACTGTTGACATAAAGAGTGACTGTGTTACCTAGTATAATGACTGCTGGCAGAAAGAGTGACTGTGTTGCCTAGTATAATGACTGTTGACAGAAAGAGTGACTGAGTTACTTACTATAATGACTGTTGACAGAAAGAGTGACTGTTTTAGCTAGTATAATGACTGTTGACAGAAAAAGTGACTGTGTTGCCTAGTATAATGACTGTTGACAGAAAGAGTGACTGTGTTACCTTGTATAATGACTGATGACAGAAAGAGTGATTGTGTTACCTATTGTAATGACTGTTGACTGAAACAGTGTGTTGCATAGTATAATGACTGTTGGCAGAAAGAGTGACTGAGTTACCTAGTATAATGACTGTTGACAGAAAGAGTGTGTTGCAAAGTATAATGACTGTTGACAGAAAGAGTGACTGAGTTACCTAGTATAATGACTTTTGACAGAAAGAGTGTCTGTGTTGCCTAGTATAATGACTGTTGACAGAAAGATTGACTGTGTTATTTAGTATAATGACTGTTGACAGAAAGATTGGCTGTATGGCCTAGTATAATGACTGGTGACAGAGAGAGTGACTGTGTTACCTAGTATAATGACTGTTGACAGAAAGAGTGACTGAGTTAACTCGTATAATGACTGTTGAGGAAAGAGTGACTGAGTTGCCTAGTATAATGACTGTTGACAGAAAGAGTGTGTTGCATAGCATAATGACTGTTGACAGAAAGAGTGACTGTGTTGCCTAGTATAATGACTGCTGACAGAAAGAGTGTGTTGCCTAGTATAATGACTGTTGACAGAAAGAGTGACTGAGTTACCTAGTATAATGACTTTTGACAGAAAGAGTGTCTGTGTTGCCTAGTATAATGACTGTTGACAGAAAGAGTGACTGTGTTACCTAATATAATGACTGTTGACAGGAAGATTGACTGTATTGCCTAGAATAATGACTGATGACAGAAAGAGTGACTGTGTTGCCTAGTATAATGACTGTTGACAGAAAGAGAGACTGAATTACCTAGTATAATGACTGTTGTGAGAAAGAGTGACTGTGTTGCCTATTGTAATGACTGTTGACAAAAAGAGTGTTTTCATAGTATAATGACTGTTGACAGAGTGACTGTGTTGCCTAGTAAAATGACAGTTGACAGAAAGACTGTGTTGCATAGCATAATGACTGATGACAGAAAGAGTGACTGTGTTGCCTAGTATAATGACTATTGACAGAAAGAGTGTGTTGCCTAGTATAATGACTGTTGACAGAAATAGTGACTGAGTTACCTAGTATAATGACTGTTGACAGAAAGAGTGACTGTGTTACCTAGTATAATGACTGTTGACAGAAAGAGTGACTGTGTTACCTAGTATAATGACTGCTGACAGAAAGAGTGACTGTGTTGCTTAGTATGATGACTGTTGACAGAATGGGTGACTTTGTTGCCTAGTATAATGACTGTAACTGCGTTCACCAGAATAGATTCTGTATCAAATGGAATAATGACTATGTTGACTGGAATAGTGACTATGTTGACTGGAATAGTAATTGTCTTAACTGGAATAACGTTAGTGATAATCGGAAAAATGACTGTGTTGAGTGAAATATTGAGATCGTTGGCCAGAGAAATAACTGTTAACCGGAATATTGAGTGTTGGCAGGAATATTGAGTGCTGGCAGGAATATTGAGTGCTGGCAGGAATATTGAGTGTTGGCAGGAATATTGAGTGTTGCCAAGACATTGAGTCTTGGCAGGAATATTGAGTGTTGGCAAGAATATTGAGTGTTGGCAGGAATATTGAGTGTTGTCAGGAATATTGAGTGTTGGCAGGAATATTGAGTGTTGGCAGGAATATTGAGTGTTTGCAGGAATATTGAGTGTTTACAGGAATATTGAGTGTTGGCAGGAATATTGAGTGTTGGCAGGAATATTGAGTGTTGGCAGGAATACTGAGTGTTGGTTGGAATATTGAGCGTTTGCAGAAATATTGAGTGTTGGCAGGAATCTTGAGTGTTGGCAGGAATATTGAGTGTTGTCAGGAATATTGAGTGTTGGCAGGAATATTGAGTATTGGCAGGAATATTGAGTGTTGTCAGGAATATTGAGTGTTGTCAGGAATATTGAGTGTTGGCAGGAATATTGAGTGCTGGCAGGAATATTGAGTGTTGGCAAGAATATTGAGTGTTGGCAGGAATATTGAGTGTTGGCAGGTATATTGAGTGTTGGCAGGAATATTGAGTGTTGGCAGGAATATTGAGTGTTGGCAGGAATATTGAGTGTTGTCAGGAATATTGAGAGTTGTCAGGAATATTGAGTGTTGGCAGGAATATTGAGTGTTGGCAGGAATATTGAGTGTTGGCAGGAATATTGAGTGTTGGCAGGAATATTGAGTATTGACAGGAATATTGAGTGTTGGCAAGAATATTGAGTGTTGGCAGGAATATTGAGTGTTGGCAGGAATATTGAGTGTTGGCAGGAATATTGAGTGTTGGCAGGAATATTGAGTGTTGGCAAGAATATTGAGTGTTAGCAGGAATATTGAGTGTTGTCAGGAATATTGAGTGTTGGCCGGAATGTTGAATATTGTGGTTATCGTCTGAGGTTATCGTGTGAGGTTAACATCTGTGGTTATCGTCTGAGGTTATCGCCTGTGGTTATCATCTGAGGTTATAGTCTGAGGTTATCGTCAGAGGTTATCGTCTGAGATTATCGCCTGTGGTTATCGTCTTAGGTTTTCGTCTGAGGTTTTCGTCTGAGGTTATCATCTGAGGTTGTCGTCTGAGGTTATCGTCTGAGGTTATCGTCTGAGGTTATCATCTGTGGTTATCGTCTGATGTTATCATCTGAGGTTATCATCTGAGGTTATCGTCTGAGGTTATCGTCTGAGTGTATCGTCTGAGGTTATCGTTGGAGGTTATCTTTTGAGGTTATCGCCCTGGGGTTTATCACGGGGTTTATCTTTCCTAAAGTTACCCTTTGGGTTATGCCCTTGGGGTTTAATCATCTGTGGTTATCATTTTTGGGGTTTTATCTCTGTGGTTATCGTCGGGGTTATCATTTGTGGTTATGTCTGGGGTTTGTCATCTGGGGTTTTATCGTTTTGGGGGTTTATGTTGAGGTTATCTTCTGAGTTATGGGTCTGTGATTACCTCAGGTTACGTCTGGGGTTTTATCGCCCTAGGTTATCGTTAAATGTTATCGTCTGAGGTTATGCCCGAGGTTATGTCTAAGGTTATCGTTGGGTTATCTTTCCTGAGGTTATCGTCTAAGGTTATCGTCTGAGGTTATCGCCTGAGGTTTCTTTCTGACTTATCGTTGGGGTTTTATCTTTCGGGGGTTTATCGCTAAATTTATGTCTGAGGAAATCGTCAAAGGTTATCGTCTGAGGTTATGGAAAAAGGGTTTATCGTCTGAGGTTATCTTTCCTAAAGGTTTTTATCGTCTGAGGTTATCGCCTGAGGTCAGCTAAGGTTACCCCTGGGTTATCGTTGGGGGTTTATCTTTCCTGGGGTTTATCGTCTGGGTTTTATGAATGTGTTGACTGAAATAATAACTGTTAATTGAAATAAGGGACAGGATAAATGAATAAGGGACTTTTTAGTTTTAAATAATGACCGGGTTAAAATGTAATAAGGGCTTTTTTAGTTAAAAATAATGACGGTGCGACAGAAATTTACTGACTCATAATTGTAATAAGGGACTGTGTTAAATTTTTAATATGTCCCTTTAAAACGTAGAAATTGACTGTTTTGACTGTATACTGACTGGTTTGACTGTAAACTGGAAACCCGATGAGTGTAATACTGGCTGTGTTGACTGCAATAATGACTTTTAATTAAAAAATGCCTGTGTGACGGGAAAGAGTGACTTTTTATTTTATAATAAGGGACTGTGTTGACTGGAAGAGTGACTGTTACTTATTATAATGACTGTTTTTGCGGGAAAAGTGTAAAACTGTTCTTATAAAAAGGGGGGGGCTGTTTTAAACTGTATTTATGATTAGTCGTAAAAAATGACTTTTTTGAGGGGAATAAGGGACGGCTTTGTCGGGAGAAGTTTTAAAACTTTAATATTGACAAATATTGGCAGGGATAGAAAGTGTGGTGAAAAAAAAGTTTGGGACAGAGTTACCTAGAATAATGACTTTTGGGAACGAAAGAGGCTTTTTTTGCCTAATATAATGACTGTTGACAGAAAAGGGGACAGATTTAACCTACAAAAATGACTGCTGACGAAAGAGTGACTTTTTTGCTAGTATAATAGGGGTTGCCCGGAAAAAAGTGACTGTGTTCCCCATAGAAAAAATGACTGTTGACAGAAAGATGCCTGTGTTGCCTGGTAAATTTTGTGATAGAAAGAGTGACTGTTTTCCCCTGTAAAATTTGACTGTTGCGAAAAAGTGACTGAGTTACCTACTATAAGGGACTTTTTGACATAAAGGTGACGTGTTTACCTAGTATAAGGGACTGCGGGGCAGAAAGGGGTGACTGTTTTTGCCTAGAAATAAAAAAATTTTGGACGGGAAAAGGGGTGACAGATTTTACTTACTAAATGACTGGGGGCCAAAAAAGAGTGACGTTTTAGCTATTTATAATGATGTTGACAAAAAAAGTGCCCTGTGTTCCCTAGTATAATGATGTTGACAGAAAGAGTGACTGTATTGCCTAGTATAATAAACTGTTCCCGGAAAGAGTGGTTGCATATTATAATGACGTTGGGGGGAAAGGGGTGACTGTTTACCTAGTATAATGATTTTGACAGAATGTTTTGCCTAGTAAAATTGACTTGGCAGAAAGAGTGCAGTTCCCTAGTATAAGACTTTTGCCCAGAAACAGTGTGTGTGTTGCCTATTTAAAAAGATTTTTGACAGAAAAAAACGACTGTTTACCTATTAAAAGGGTTTTGACAAAAAAAATTGACTGTGTTGCCTAGTATAATAAACGGGTGCAGAGTGACTGTGTTACCAAAGTATAATGAGTGTTGACAGAAAGAGTGCCTGAGTTCCCCTAGTATAATGACTGTTGAGGAAAGAGTGACTGTTTTGCCTAGTATAAGGGACTTTTTTACAGAAAGAGTGGTTGATAGTGTAATGCCCTGTTGCCGGAAAAAAGTGACTGTTTTTGCCTAGTAAAAATGACGTTGACAGAAAGAGTGTGTTGCCTGTAAATGACTGTTTTACAGAAAAGTTTTCTGTGTTGCCTAGTATAATGACTGTTGACAGAAAGGTAAATTTGAGTTACTTAGTATAGTGACTTTTTAAATAAGTGACTGTGTTCCCCTAGTATAATGACTTTTGACGGGAAAGAGTGTTTTTCCCTATAAAATTTGAGGTTGACAGGGGGGATTTGATTTAGTTACCTAGTATAAAATTTTTGCCCAGAAAGATTTAAACTGTGGGGCCCCTAGTATAATGCTTTTTGACAAAAAAGAGTGACTGTTTTTAATAGTATATTAAACTGTTAACGAAAGGGGTAAACTGTTACTTGTTTAAGACTGATGACAGAAAGCTGATTGTGAAAACCTATTGAAAAGACTGTTGAATGAAAATGTGTTGCTTTAGTAAATGATGTTGGAAAGAAAGAGTGACGGGAGTTACCTAGAATAATGATGTTGCCCAAAAGAGTGTTTTGCAAAGTTTAAGGGACTTTTGACAGAAAAAGAGTGCCCTTAAATTTAAACCTAGTATAATGACTTTTGACAGAAAGAGTGTCTGTGTTGCCTAGTATAATAAATGTTGACAGAAAGATTGACGGGTGTTATCTAGTAAAAAGATTTGTTGACAGAAAGTTTGGTTTGGGGTTGCCTAGTATAATAAAGGTGACAGAGAGAGGGACTGTGTTACCTAGTATAATAAACTGTTGACAAAAAAGAGTATGAGTTAACTCTTTATAATGACTGTTGAGGAAAGAGTGACTGAGTTGCCTAGTAAAATTTGATTTTTAACAGAAAGGTTTGGGGTTCCCATAGCTTTTAATGACTTTTGACAAAAGAGTGAGTGTTGCCTAGTTAATGACTGCTGACAAAAAAAGAGTGTGTTGCCTAGTATAATGACTGTTGACAAAAAGAGTGATGAGTTCCTTTATAAGGGTTTTTTTGACAGAAGAGTGTCTGTGTTCCCTAGTAAAAAGGACTGTTACAGAAAGGGTAAACGGGGTTTTTCCCTTTAATATAATGACTGTTAAACGGGAAAGGGAATTGACTGTATTGCCTAGAAAAAAGGGACTGATGACAGAAAGGGGGTGACTTTTTGTACCCTAGTTAATGACTGTTGACAAAAAAGAGGGGACTGAATTCCCTAGTATAATGACTGTTGTGAAAAAGAGTGACGTGTTGCCTATTGTAATGACGTTGCCCAAAAAGAGTGTTTTCTTTGTAAAAAATGACTGTTGACAGAGTGAGTTTTGTTGCCTATTAAAATTTACGTTGCCCAGAAAGACTGTGTTGCATAGATAATGACTGTTGACAGAAAGAGGGGACTGTTTTTCCCTAGTAAAATTTAACTATTGACAAAAGAGTGGGGTTCCCTTTAGTATAAGGGACTTTTGACAAAAATTTAGTGATTTGATTTACCAAGTATAAACTTTGACAAAAAGGGAGTGCCCCTGTGTTACCTAGAAATAATGCTTTTGACGGGAAAGAGTGCCCTTTTTTACCAGTTTTAATGACGGGGCTGACAGAAATTGACTGTGTTCCCTTTATTATGATGACTGTTGACAGAATGGGTGACTTTGTTGCCTATTATAAGACTGTAACTGCGTTCACCAAAAATAGATTCTGTATCAAATGGAAAAAAGACTATGTTGACTGGAATAGGGGGAACTATTTTTGAGGGAATTTGTAAATTTATTTAAAAGGAATCGTTTTGTGTTTAAACGGAAAAAAAAGACCCGTGTTGATGAAATATTGAGATCGGGTTTGGGCCCGAGGGAAAAAAACTGTTTTAAACCCAAAAAATTTAGTGTTGGCAAGAATATTGGTGCTGGGGAGGAATTTTTGAGTGCTGGCAGGAATATTGAGTGTTTTTCGGAATAATTTAGTGTTGGCAAGACATTGAGTCTTGGCAGGAATATTGGGGGGTGTTGGCAAAAATATTGATGTTGGCAGGGAAAAAAGTGTTGTCAGGAATATTGAGTGTTGGGGAGGAAAAAGGGGTGTTGGCCCGGAATATTGAGTGTTGGCGGAATATTGAATTTTTTGGGAGGGAAAACTGAGTGTTGTTTGGGAAAATTGAGGTTTGCGAAATTAAGGGGGTGTTTGGGAAACAGTTTGGCCGGAAATTGAGTGTGCCGGGGGAAAAAAAAAAGTTGGCAGGAAAATTGAGTATTGGGAGGAAAATTTTTGTGTTTCAGGAAAATTTTTGGTTTCAGGAATTGGGTTGGCAGGGAAAAATTTAGTGCTGGCAGGAAAAAATTTAGTGTTTGGGGAAAATTGGGGTTTTTGGCAGGAATATTTTAGTGTTGGCAGGTATTTGAGGTTGGCCGGGAAAATTTTAGTGTTGGGCCTTTAATATTGAGTGTTTGCGGAAAAATTTTAGTGTTTGCAGGAATATTGAGTGTTTGGGAGGAATATTGAGTGTTTTTTGGAATATTGAGTGTTTTCAGGAATTTTTGAGGTTTTCCGGAATAATTTAGTTTTGGCAGGAAAATTTTAAATGTTGGCCGGAAAAACTGAGGTTGGGTTTGGGAAAATTGAGCGGTTTTCCGAAAATTTTTTGAGTGTTGGCAGGAAAATTTAGGGTTGGGGAGGAAAAATTGAGTGTTTTTCAAAGGGTAAAAGATTTTTGGGGAGGGAAAATTAGTATTGGCCGGAAAAATTTTAGTGTTGCAGGAAAAATTGAGTGTTGTCCGGGAAAATTTGAGTGTTGGGAGGAATATTTTGGGGTTTGGGAGGAATATTGAGTATTGGCAAGAAAATTGAAAATGTTGGCAGGAATATTGAGTGTTGGGAAGTATTTGGGTGTTTGGGAGGAATATTGAGTGGTTTTGGGAGGAAAATTGGGGTGTTGGCAAAAGGGAAAATTTAGTGTTGTCAGGAATAATTTAGAGTTGCAGGAATATTTTAGTGTTGGCAAAGGGAAAAATTTAGTGTTGGGGGGGAAAATTTTAGTGTTTTTGGGAGGAAATTGAGTGTTGGCAGGAAAATTGAGTAAATTTACAGGGAAAAATTTAGTTTTGGGAAGAAAATTGAGTGTTGGCAGGAAAATTGAGGTTTTAGGAATATTGATTTTTGGCAGGAATTTTTGGGGGTTGGGAGGAAAAATTGAGGTTGTTGGCAAAAAATATTGATGTTTTTGGCAGGAATATTTTAGTGTTGTCGGAATAAAGAGTGTTGGCCGGAATGTTTTAATATTGTGGTTTTTCGTTGGGTTATTTGTGGGAGGTTAACATCTGTGGTTTTCGCGAGGGTTTTCGCCCCCGTGGTTATCATTTAGGTTTTTAGTCTGAGGTTTTCGCCCGAGGTTTTCATCTGAGGTTTTCGTCTGAGGTTTTTCGTCTGAGGTTATCGTTTCCCAGGTTTCATTTTGGGTTTTCGTCTGATGTTATCAACTGAGGTTTTTCATCTGAGGTTTTTTTCTGAGGTTTTCGTTCTGAGGTATCGTCCCGAGGTTATCGTCTGGGTTTTTCATCTGAGGTTATCTTTGAGGTTAACATTGTTTGGTTTTTTCGTCGGGAAATTACCGTTTTGGGGTTATTTGTCTGTGGTTAAACTGTGTGGTTATCACTTAAAGGTTTTTCATTTTGTGGGTTTTCGTTGAGGGGTTAAACCCCTGTGGTTTTTCGTCGAGGTTGTCATCTGAGGGTTTTCGTTTTTGTGGTTTTTCGTTTGAGGTTATTGGGCCAAAGGGTTTTTCTGTGATTATCCTCTTTAGGTTTAAACGTTTTTGAGGTTATCGCTAGGTTTTTCGTCCGTTTATCGTCTTTAGGTTATGTCTGGGTTATGTCTAAGGTTATCGCCCGAGGTTATCGTCTGAGGTTTAAGTCTTTAAAGGGTTATCGTCTGAGGTTATCGTCTGAGGTTATCGTCTAAGGTTATCGTCTGAGGTTATCGTCTGAGGTTATCGTCTAAGGTTATCGTCTGAGGTTATCGCCTGAGGTTATCGTCTGATGTTATCGTCTGAGGTTATCGTCTGAGGTTATCGTCTGATGTTATCGTCTGAGGTTATCGTCTGAGGTTATCGTCTGAGGTTATCGTCTAAGGTTATCGTCTGAGGTTATCGTCTGAGGTTATCGTCTGAGGTTATCGCCTGAGGTCATCGTCTAAGGTTATCGCCTGAGGTTATCGTCTGAGGTTATCGTCTGAGGTTATCGTCTGAGGTTATGAATGTGTTGACTGTAATAATAACTGTTAATTGTAATAATGACAGTGATGACTGTAATAATGACTGTTAGTTGTAATAATTATCGTGTTGAATGTAATAATGGCTGTTAGTTGAAATAATGACTGTGCTGACAGTAATAATGACTCATAATTGTAATAATGACTGTGTTGATTGTAATACTGCCTGCCTTAATTGTAGTATTGACTGTATTGACTGTAATACTGACTGTGTTGACTGTAATACTGGCAGCGATGAGTGTAATACTGGCTGTGTTGACTGCAATAATGACTGTTAATTGTAAAATGACTGTGATGACTGGAAGAGTGACTGTTACTTATAATAATGACTGTGTTGACTGGAAGAGTGACTGTTACTTATAATAATGGCTGTGTTGACTGTAATTTGACTTAGTCGTAAAAATGATGTTTTGACTGGAATAAGACGGCATTGTGGGGAGAAGTGTTTTTAACTTTAATATTGACTATATTGGCAGGGATAGAAAGTGTGGTGAAAAAAAGATTGACAGAGTTACCTAGTATAATGACTGTTGACAGAAAAGAGTGACTTTGTTGCCTAATATAATGACTGTTGACAAGAAAGAGTGACAGAGTTACCTAGCATAATGACTGTTGACAGAAAAGTGACTTTGTTGCCTAGTATAATGACTGTTGACGGAAAGATGTGAATGTGTTTCATAGTATAATGACTGTTGACAGGAAAGGGACGTGACTGAGTTGCCTAGTCTAAATGCTGTTGACATTAAAGAGTGACTGTGGTTGCCTAGTATAATGACTGTTGACACAAAGCGTGGACTCGTGTTGCCTAGATAAAGGACTGTTGACTGAAGAGTGACATGTGTTGCCTAGTATAATGACTGTTGACAGAAAGAGTGGACTGTGTTGCCTAGCATAATGAGTGTTGACAGAAAAAGTGACTGAGTTACCTTACTATATGAATTGTCACAAAGTGAGTGACTGTGTTACTCCTAGTATAATGGGACTGCTGACAGAAAGAGTGACTGGTTGCCTTGTATATGATTGTTGACGGAAAGAGTGTGTTGCCTAGTATAAGACTAGTTGACAGAGAGAGGTGACTGTGTTACATAGTATAATGACTATTGACAGGAAAGAGTGACTGTTGTAGCCTAGTATAAAATTGACTGATGACAGAAGAGGAAACTGTGTTGCTAGTATAATGGACTGTTGACAGAAGAGTGACTGAGTTACCTAATATAATGACATCGTTGACAGAAAGAGTGACTGTATTGGGCTAGTATAATGACTGTTGACAGAAAGAGTGTGTGTTGCATAGCTATATGTCTGTTGAGAGAAAGAGTGAATGTGTTACCCTAGTATAATGACTTGTTGAGGAGAAAGAGAGGACTGTGTTACCTAGAATCATAATGACTGTTGAGAGGAAAAGAGTGACTGTGTTACCTAGTATAATGACTGTTGACAGATACATAGAATGTGTGTGTAGTATAAAGGACTTGGCAGGAAAGAAGAGTGTGACTGAGTTACCTAGTATATCTGAATTTTGACAGAAAGAGTTTTTTGTCTGTGTGCCTAGAATAATGGACTGTTGACAGGAAAGAGACGACTGTGTTACCTAGTATAATGGACTGTTGACAAAAAGATTGACTGTGTTACCTAGTTATAATGCGTCGTCAGAAAGAGTGACTGAGTTACCTAGTATAATGACTGTTGAGGAAAGAGTGACGGTGTTGCCTAGTATAAATGACTGTTTAGAAAGAGTGTGTTGCATAGTATAATGTCTGTGCGGAAAGAGACTGTGTTTGCCCTGTATAATTACAGTTGTACAGAAAGAGTGTGTTGCAGTATAATGACTTTTGACAGAAAAGAGTGTATGTGTTGGCCTAGTATAATGACTGTTGACAGAAGAGTGACTGTGTTACCTTGTATATTGTGACTGTTGACAGAAAGAGTGACTGTGGTTACTGAGTATATTGACTGTTGATTAGAGTGACTGTGTTGCCTTGTATAATGACTGTTGACAGAAAGAGTGTGTTGCCTCGTATAAGTGACTGTTGATCAGAAGGAAGTGATGAGTTACCTAGTATAATGACTTTTGAAGAAAGAGTGACTGTGTGGCCTAGTATAATGACGTTGGGGCAGAAAAGAGTGACTTGTGTTTAACTAGATAATGACTGTTGACAGAAGAGTGACTGTGTTTTCTTGTATAATGGACTGTGACAGGGAAGGAGTGATAGTGATTGGTGTTACCTAGTTGTAAATGACTGTTGACATGAAAGAAAACAGTGTGTTGCATAGTATAATGATGTTGACAGAAAGTGTGAACTGAGTTACCTAGGATAATGATGTTTGAAAGAAAGAGTGTTGTTGCCTAGTATAATGACTGTTGACAGATAAGATGATTGAGTTACCTAGTATAATGACTTTTGACAGAAAGAGTGTCTGTGTTGCATAGTTTAATAGACTGTTGGACCAGCTAAGAGTGACTGTGTACCCCCCTAAGTTATAATGACCTGTTGATAGAGAAGTGTGACTTTGTTTACCTTAGTATAATGATTGGTTGACGAAAGAATGTGTTGGCCTAGGATAAAGACTTGGCACGTAAGTGTGACTGAGTTACCTAGTATAATGACTTTTGACAGAAAGAGCTGTCTGTGTTGCCTTTGAATTATGCCACTGTCTGACAGAAAGAGCGACTGTTGTTTACCTAGTATAATGACTGATTGACAAAAAGATTGACTGGTTACCTACGTATAATGACTGTTGACAGAAAGAGTGGACTGAGTTACTAGTATATGAACCTTGTTTGTGGAAAGAGGACGGTGTTGCCTAGTATAATGCTGTTTACAGAAGAGTGTGTTGATCGTTTTATGTCTGTTGCGGTAAGAAGTGAATGTGTTTGCCTAGTATAATTACAGATGGACCAGAAAGAGAGTGTGTTGCCTAGTTTAATGACTTTTGACAGAAAAGAGTGTCTGTGTTGCCCTAGTATAAGGACTGTTGACAGAAAGAGTGACTGTGTTACTAGTATAAAGACTGTTGACAAGAAAGAGTGACCTTGAGTTACTGGAGTATATGACTGTTGATAGAGTGAATGTGTTGCCAAGTATAATGACTGTTGACTGAAAGAGTGTGGTTGCCCTAGTATAATGACTGTTGGACGAAGGAGTGGACTGAGTTTACCTAGTATTTAGTATAAATGACTTTTGACAGAAAGAGTGGACTGTGTGGCCTAGTATATTGATGTTGCAGAAGAGCGACTGTGTTAACTGTATTAATGACTGTTGGACAGAAAGAGTGACTGTGTTACCTTGTATAATGTCTGTTGACAGAAGAGTGATGTGTTCCTAGTGTAATGATGTTGACATGACAGAAACAGTGATGTTGCATTAGTATAATGACTGTTGACAGAATGAGTGACTGAGTTAACTAGTATAATGGACTGTGAAGAAAGAGTCGTGTTGCCTAAGTATAATGACTGGTGACAGAAAGAGTGATTTGAGTTAATAGTTAATGACTTTTGACCAGGAAAGAGTGTCTGTGTTGCCTAGTAAATGACTGTTGACAGAAGAGTGACTGTGTTATCTGTATAATGACTGTTGACAGAAAGATTTGCTGTGTTGCCTAGTATTATAATGACTGGTGACAGGAGAGAGACTGTGTTAACTATAGTATAATGACTGTTTGACAGAAACGAGTGACTTTGTTGCCTAGTTAATGACTGTTGACAGAAAGTGTGAACTTTGTTGACTAGTATAATGGAACCGATTGACAGAAGAGTGACTGTGTTGCCTAATATACATGACTGTTGACAGAAAGAGTGACAGAGTTTACCTAGCATAATGACTGTTGACAGAAAGAGTGACTTGTTGTCGAGTATAATGACTGTTGACGGAAAGAGTGACTGTGTTGCATGGTTATAATGGACTGCTGACAGAAAGAGTGACTGTGTTGCCTAGTCTAATGACTGTTGACGGAGGAAAGAGTGACTGTGTTGCCTAGTATAATGACTGTTGACATAAAGAGTGACAGAGTTTCATAGCATAATGACTGTTGCAGAAAGAGTGACTTTTGCTGCTAGTAAATGACTTGACAGAAAGAGTGACTGTGTTGCATAGTATAATGGACTATAGACAGAAAGAGTGACAGAGTTCTTCCTATGGCATAATGGACTGTTGACAGAAAAGAGTGACTTGTTGCCTAGTATAATGACTGTTTACAGACAGAGTGTGTTCCCTAGTATAGTGAATGTTGACAGAAAGAGTCACTGTGTGCCTAGTATAATGATGTTGACGGAAAGAGTGTGTTCCCTATTATAATGACTGTTGACAGAAAGCAGTGACTATGTTGCCTAGTATAATGATGTTGACTGGAAAGAGTGTCTGTGTTGCATAGTATAATGAATGTTGACAGAAGAAAGAGTGTCTGTGTTGCCTAGTATAATGATGTGACAGAAGAGTGAATGTGTTGCCTAATATAATGGACTGTTGACAGAAAGTGTGACAGATGCATACCTAGATAATGACTGCTGAACTGAAAGAGTGATTTTTGTTGCCTAGTATAATGACTGTTGACCGGAAGAGTGACTGTGTGCATAAATATGACTGTTGACAGAAGATGTGACTGTGGTTGCCTAGTATAATGACGTTTACAGAAAGAGGGACTGTGTTGCCTATAGTATAATGACTGTTGACACAAAGCGTGACTGTATTGCCTAGAAAAAAGAATGTTGACAGAAAAGAGTTGACGTTGTTGCCTAGTAGAAATGACTGTTGACAGAAAAAGTGACTGTGTTGCCTAGCATAATGAGTGTTGACGAACAAAAGTGACTGAGTTACCACTATAATGATGTCGACAAAATGGGAGTGTCGTGTTACTAGTATAATGACTGCCCCCCCCCCCCCCCCCCCCCCCCCCCTAGACAGAAAGAGTGACTGTGTTGCCTAGTATAATGATTGTTGACGGAAGAGTGTGTTGCCTAGTATAAAGACTGTTGACAGAAAGAGTGACTGAGTTTACCTAGTATAATGACTGATGACAGAAAGAGGAATGTGTTGCCTAGTATAATGACTGTTGACAGAAGAGTGACTGAGTTCCTACTATAATGACCGTTGACCCAGAAAAATAAGGAGTGACCTGTATTGCCTAGTAGTATAATGACTGTTGACAGGAAGGAGTGTTGCATAGTAATGTCTGTTGACAGGTAGATGCTGTGTTGCATAGTATAATGAATCCCGTGAGAGAAGAGTGCACTGTTGTTACCTAGTATAAGACTGTTGAAGAAGAGTGACTGTGTTCACTAGTACTAATGGACTGTTGAGAGAAAGAGTGAATGTGTTTACCTAGTATAATGGTCTGTTGACAGAAAGATGTGGTTGCCTAGTATTATGACTTGGCAGAAAGACGTGACTGAGTTACCTAGTTATAATAGTGACTTTTGACAGAAAAGAGTGTCTGTGCTTGTTGCCTAGAATAATGACTGTTGACAGAAAGGAGCGACTGTGTACTAGTATATTGGCTGTTGACAAAAAGATTGACTGTGTTGGGCCTAGTATAAAGAATGATTACAGAAAGAGTGACGGTGTTACTAGATAATGACTGTTGAAGAAAGAGTGACTGAGTTCCTAGATATAATGACTGTTGAGGAAAGAGTGACTGTGTTGCCCTAGTATAATGACTGTTATACAAAAGAGTGTGTTGCATAGTATAATGTCTGTAGACGGCAGAAGTGACTGTGTTGCCTAGTATAATTACTGTTGACAGAAAGAGTGTGTTGCATAGGTATAATAAACGATCTTTTGACGAAAGATGTCTGTGTTGCTAGTTATTAATGATGTGACAGCAAAGAGTGTACCGTGTTACCTAGTATAATGACTGTTGAGAGAAAGATGATCTGTGTTGCCTAGTATAATGTCCCGATGGACAGAAAGAGGTGACTGTGTTTACCTTGTATAATGATGTTGACAGAAAGAGATGACTGGAGTTACTTGAGTATAGTGATGTTGTTGATAGAGTGACTGTGCTGCCTAGTATAATGACTGTTATGAAAGAAGGACGTGACTGAGTTACCTAGTATAATGACTTTTGACAGAAAGAGTGGATGTGTGGCCTAGTTTAATGACTTGTTGCGATAATGAGTGAACTGTGTTAACTAGTATAATGACTGTTGACAGAAAGAGTGACTGTAGGTTACCTTGTATAATGACTGTTGACAGAAAAGAGTGATTGTGTTACCTAGTGTAATGACTGTTGACATGACAGAAACAGTGTGTTGCATAGTATAATGACTGTTGACAGAAAGAGTGAACTGAGTTACCTAGTATAAGGACTGTTGAAAAGAAAGATGTGTGTTTGCTAGTATGATGACTGTTGGGACAGAAAGATTGATTGAGTTACCTAGTACTAATGACTTTTGACAGAAAGAGTGTCTGTGTTGCCTAGTATAGTGACTGTTGACAGAAAGAGTCACTGTGTTATCTAGTATAATGACTGTTGACAGAAAGATTGGGCTGATGTTGCCATAGTATAATGACTGGTGGACAGAGAGAGTGACTGTGGTTAACTAGTATAGACTGTTGACAGAAATGAGTGACGTTTGCATAGTATACGACTGTTGACGAAAAGAGTGACTTTGTTGCCTAGTATAAGTCGTTGACAGAAAGAGTGACTTGTGTTGCCTAATTATAAGACTGTTGAAAGAAGAGTGACAGAGTTACCTAGATAATGATGTTGACAGAAAGAGTGCTTTGTTGCCATAGTATAATGACTGTTGACGGAAAGAGTGACTGGTTGCATAGTTATAATGTACTGTTGACAGAAAGAGTGACTGTGTTGCCCTAGTATAATGACTGTTGACAGAAAGAGTGACTGTGTTGCCTAGTATAATGACTGTTGACAGAAAGAGTGACAGACGTTACCTAGCATAATGGACTGTTGACAGAAGGAGTGGACTTTGCTGCCCTAGTATAATGACTTGACAGAAGAGTGACTGTGGTTGCATAGCATAATGACCTATTGACAGAATGAGTGACAGAGTTACTAGCATAATGAATGTTGAACAGAAAGAGTGATTTTGTTGCCTAGTCATATAATGACTGTTGGACAGAAAAGAGTGGACGAGTTCCCTAGAGCATAATGACTGTTGTCAGAAGAGTGACTATGTTGCCTAGGATAATAGGACTGTGACAGAAGAGTGGGACTGTGATTAGACCTAGTATAATGACTGTTGACAGAAAGAGTGACTGAATTACCTGCATAATACTGTTGACAGAAGAGTGACTTTGTTTGCCTAGTATAAGATGTTGGGACAGAAAGAGTGACTGTGTTGCATAGTTTATGGTGTTGACAGAAAGATTGACTGTGTTACCTAGTTGTATAATGATGTTGTCAGAAAGATTGACCTGTATTGCCTAGTATAATGACTGATGACAGAAAGAGTGACTGTGTTTGCCTAGTATAATGACTGCTGACAGAAAAGATGTGAGTGATTTACCTTATATAATGGACTGTTGAGAGAAGAGAGACGTGTTGCCTATTATAATGACTGTTGACAGAAAGAGTGTGTTACCTAGTATAATGAACTGTTGACAGAAAGAGTGACTGTGTTGCCTAGTATAAATGACTGTGACAGAAGGTGTGTCCCTATTATTATTGGACTGTTGACAGAAAGGAGTGACTGTGTTGCCCTAGTATAATGACTGTGACGGAACAAGGACTGTGACTGTGTTGACCTAGTTATTGACTGTTGACAGAAAGAGTTGAATGTGGTTGCCTAATAAATAACTGTTGACAGAAAGAGTGACAGGTTACCTAGCATAATGACTGCTAGACAGAAAGAGTGACTTTGTTGCCTAGTATAATGACTGTTGGGGAGAGAGTGACTGTGTTGCATAGTATAATGACTGTTGAACAGAAAGATTGACTGTGTTGCCTAGTATAATGACTGTTGACAGAAAGAGTGGACGTTTGTTGCCTAGTATAATGTCTGTTGACACAAAGCGTGACTGTTATTGCCTAGAATAAAGACTGTTACAGATAAGAGTGACTGTGTTGCTAGTATTATGACTGTTGACAGGGAAAGAGTGACTGTTGGGTTTTTTTTTTTGGGTTGTTGTTGTTGTTGGGGAAGCCTCCCTGATCGTTGGACCTCGGGGCGGGGGGTTGTGCCCCTGAAATAAACACTGTGACTGAGCTTAACATACTTATAATGACATGTCGACAAAGAGTGACTGTGTACCTAGTATAATGACTGCTGACAGAAAGAGTGACTGTGTTGCCTAGTATTATGATTGTTGACGGAAGAGTGTGTTGCCTAGTATAAGATGTTGAAGAAGTGTGACTGTGTTACCTAGTTTAATGACTGTTGACAGAAAAGAGTGACTGTGTTGCTAGTATAATGACTGATGACTAGAATGAGGAACTGTGTTGCCTAGTATAATGGACTGTTGACAGAACGAGTGACTGAAGATACCTACTATAATGAATGTTGGACGAAAGAGTGACTGTATTGCCTAGTTATAATGACTGTTGACAGAAAAAAAGAGTGTGTTGCATAGTATAATGACTGTTGAGAGAGAAAGAGTGACTGTGTTAACTAGTATAATTGACTGGTGGACTCAGAAAGAATGTGTTTGCCTAGTATCAATTGACTTGGCAGGATGAGTGACTGAGATACCTAGTATAATATTTTTGACAGAAAAGAGTGTCTGTTTTGACTGAATAATGACTGTTGACAGAAGAGTGACTGGCGTTACCTAATACATTGACTGTTGACAGAAAGAGTGACTGACCGTTACCTAGTTTAATGACTTTTGTGGGAAAGAGTGTCTGTGTTGGCCTAGTATAATGACTGTTTACGAAGAGTGTGTTGCATAGTATAATGTTGGTGACGGAAAGAGTACTGTGTTGGCCTAGTATAATTTACAGTTGACAGAAGAGTGTGTTGCTAGTGTATAATGACTTTTGACAGAAAGAGTGTTTATCTGTGTTGCCTAGTATAATGACTGTTGACAGAAAGAAGTGGGCTGTGTTACCTAGTATATTGACTGTGAGAGAAAGATTGACTGTCTGTTGCCTCAGTAAATGTCTCGATGACAGAAAGAGTGACTGTGTTTTATCCTAGTATAATGACTGTTGACTGAAAGAGTGACTGAGTTTACTGAGTATAATGACTGTTGATAGAGTGGCTATGTGTTGCCTGAGTATAATGACTGTTGACTGAAAGAGTGTGTTGCCTATAAGTATAATGACTGTTGACAGGCTGCATAAGAATGTTGACAGAAAGAGTGTACTTTGTTGCCTAGTATAATGACTGTTGAACAGAAGAGAGACTGTGTTGCCTAGTATAATGATGTTGTCAGAAGAGTGAATGAGTTACCTTGCATAATGATGTTGACAGAAGAGTGACTTTTCGTTGATGTATAATGACGTTGACAGAAGAGTGACTGTGTTGCCTTAGTATAATGAGTCTGTGGACAGTAAGAGTGATTTGTTGCATAGTATAATGACTATTGACAGAAGAATGACTTTTGTTGCCTAGTATAATGACTGTGACAGAAAGAGTGATTAGTGTTGCCTAGTATAATGACTGTTGGACAGAAAGATGTGACTGTGTTGCCTAGTATAATGACTGTTGACACAAAGAGTGGACTGTGGTTTGCCGAGAGAGAAATAAAGACTTTTGACAGAAAGAGTGGACTGTGTTGCCTAGTATAATGACTGTTGACAGAAAAGAGTGACTGTGTTGCCCTAGCAATGATTGAGTGTGACAGAAAAAAGTTGATGCGTCTACCTACTATAATGACTGTGACAGAGAGAGGACTGTGTTACCTAGTATAGTGTCTGCTGAAAGAAAAAGTGTGATGTGTTGCCTAGTTATAATGTAAATCATTGTTGACGGAAAAGAGTGTGTTGCCTAGTATAAAAGATGTTGACATGAAAGAGTGACTGTGTTACCTAGTATAATGACTGTTGACAGAAAGAGTGACTGCATTGCTATTATAATGACTGATTGACAGAATGAGGAACTGTGTTGCTAGTTTAATGACTGTTGACAGAAAGAGTGACTGAGTTACCCTACTATAATGGATGTTGACAGATAGAAGTGGGACTGTATTGCCTAGTATAATGACTGTTGACAGAAAGAGTGTGTTGCCATAGTATTGACGGTTGAGGAAAGAGTGGACTGTGTTACCTAGTATAATGATGTTGAGAGAAAGAGTGACTGTGTTACCTAGTATAATGGACTGTTGACAGAAAGGATATGTGTTGCCTAGTATAAAGACTTGGCGGAAAGAGGTGATGAGTTAACCTTGTATAATGACTTTTGACAGAAAGAGTGTCTGTGTTGCCTAGAATAATGACTGTTGACAGAAAAGCGCGACTGTGTTCTAGTATAATGACTGTTTGACAAAAAGTTGTCGTGTTGTGCCTAGTATAATGAATGATGAACAGACAAGAAAGAGTGACTGTGTTACTAGTATAATGACTGTTGACAGGACAGAGTGACTGGATTACCTAGTATAATGGAATGTTGAGGAAAGCAGTGACGGTTTGCCTAGTATAATGACTGTTTCTCTGAAATGGTGGTGTTGCCATAGTTATAATGTCTGTTGACGAAAGAGTGAATGTGTTGCCTAGAGAATTACAGTGAAACAGAAAGAGTGTGTTGCCTAGTATAATGACTTTTGTCAAAAGAGAGTCTGTGTTGCTCCAGTATATGACTGTTGACAGAAAGAGTGACTGTTGTTACCTTAGTATAATGACTGTTGACAGAAAGAGTGGACTGTGTTACTTAGTATATGACTGGTTGATAGATGTTGATGTGTTGCCTTGTATAATGACTTTGACAGAATGAGTGTGTTGCCTAGTTATAATGACAGTGACAGAGGGAGTGGACTGAGTTACATAAGAATAATGAACTTTTGAAGTAAGAGTGGACTGTGTGGGCTAGTATATGGATGTTGACAGAAAAGAGTGACTGTGTTAACTGTATATGACTCGTTGACAGAAAGAGTGGAATGTGTTACTAGCATAATGACTGTTGACAGAAAAGAATGACTTTGTTGCCTAGTATAATGACTGTTGCAGAAGAGCTGACTGTATTGCCTAATATAATGACTGTTGACAGAAGAGTGACAGAGTTACCTAGCATTATGACGTTGTCAGGAAAAGAATGACTTTGTTGCCTAGTATACTGACTGTTGAACAGAAAGAGTGTCTGTCGTTGCTAATATAATGGAATGTTGAGAGAAGTGTGACCAGTGTTTCCTAGATAATGTCTGTTGACAGAAATAGAGACTTTGTCTGACCTAGTTAATGACTGTTGACGGAAAGAGTATGAATGTGTTCGAATAGTATAATGGACTGTTGACAGAAAGAGTGACTGTGTTGCCTAGTAAATGACTGTTGACCAGAAAGGAGTGACTGTGTTTTGCCTAGTAGAATGAACTGTGACAGAAAGAGGTGACTGTGTTTTGCTAGTATTAATGACTGTTCTGTCTGACGGGAAAGAGGTGACTGTGGTTGCTTAGTATAATGATGTTGACAGAAAGAGTGACTGTGTTGCTAGTATAATGGAATGTTTACAGAAAGAGTGAATGTTGTTTGCCTACAATATGACTGTTGACAGAAAGAGTGACAGAGATACCTAGCGAATGGACACTGCTGACAGAAAGAGTGACTTGTTGCCTAGTATAATGACTGTTGACGAAAAGAGTGACTGTGTTGCATTAGTATAATGACTGTTGACAGAAAGAGTTGACTGTGTTGCCTATTATAATGACTGTTGACACAAAAGCAGTGTCTCTGTTGCCTAGAATAAAGATGTGACAGAAAGAGGGACTGTGTTGCCCTAGCTATAATGACTGTGACAGATAGAGTGACTGTGTTTGCTGCATAATGAGTGTAGAACAGAAAAAAGTGACTGAGTTACATACTTATAATGACTGTCGACAAAAGGAGTGACTTGTTACCTAGTATAATGATGTGACAGAACAGAGTGACTGTGTTGCCTAGTATCAATGATTGTTGACGGAAGAGTGTGTTGCCTATGTATAAAGATGTTGACAGAGAGTAGTGGACTGTGTTACCTAGATATAATGACTATTGACGAAAGAGTGCTGTGTTGCCTTTGTTTAATGACTGATGACAGAAGATGGAACTGGTGTTGCCTAGTATAATGATTACTGATGACAGAAAGAGTGACTGGTACTACTTTATAATGACGTTTGACAGAAAGAGTGACTGTATTGCCTAGTATAATGATTGTTGACAGAAAGAGGGAGTTGACATAGGGGTAAAATAAAAAAAATGACTGTTGAGAAGAAGAGTGACTGTGTTACTAGTATAATGATGTTGATAGAAAGAAAGTGACTGGTGTTACCTAGTAATAATGACTGTTGACAGAAAAGAATGTGATGCCTAGTATTAAGACTGGCAGAAAGAGTGGGACGAGTTACCCAGTTATAATTACTTTTGACAGAAAGAGTGTCTGTGTTGCCTAGGAATATTGACTGTTGACAGAAAGAGGGACGTGTTACTAGTTATATGACTGTTGACAAAAAGATTGATTGTGTTGCCTAGTATATTGGAATGATGACAGAAAAAGTGTTGGCTGTCTGTTACCTAGTATAATGACTGTGACAGAATTGAGTGACCTGAGTTTAAACCTAGTTAATGACTGTTGAGGAAAGAGTGACGGTGTTGCCTAGTATAATGACTGTTTCAGAAAGAGTGTGTTGCATGTTATAATGTCTGTTGACGTGTTTAAAGAAGTGACTGTGTTGCCTAGTATAATTACAGTTGGACAGAATGTGTGTGTTGCCTAGTATAATGACTTTTGACAAAAAGAGTGTCTGTGTGTGCCTAGTATAATGAACTGTTGACAGAAGAGTGTCTGTGTTACCTAGTATAATGACTGTTGACAGAAAGTCAGGTGACCTGAGTTACTGAGTTATAATGAAACTGTTGATAGAGTTAGAGTGACTGTGTTGCCTAGTATAATGACTGTTGACAGAAAGAGTGTTGTTGTCATTGCTAGTAATAATGACTGTTGACAGAAGGAGTGACTGAGTTACACTAGAATAATTGACTTTGACCAGAAAGGTGACTGTGTGGCCTAGTTATAATGACTGTTGACAGAAAGACGTGACTGTGTTAACATGTATAATGAATGTTGTCAGAAGAGGCTGTGTTACCTGCATAATGACTGTTGACAGAAAGAATGACTTTGTTGCCTAGTATAATGACTGTTGACGAAAGAGTGACTGTGTTGCTAATATAATGACTGTTGAAAAAACTAGATAAAGAGTGACAGAGTTACCTAGCATATTGACAGTTGTCACAGAAAGAATGACTTTGTTGCCTAGTATTAATGACTGTTGACAGAAAGAGGTGACTGTGTTGCCTAATATAATGACTGTTGACAGGAAAGAGTGACGAGTGTTTCCTAGCATAATGACTGTTGACAGAAAGAGTGACTTTGTTGCCTAGTATAATGACTGTTGACGGAAAGAGTGACTGTGTTGCATAGTATAATGACTGTTGACAGAAAGAGTGACTGTGTTGCCTAGTATAATGACTGTTGACAGAAAGAGTGACTGTGTTGCCTAGTATAAGACTGTTGCACAGAGAAAGAGTGACAGAGTTACCTAGCATAATGACTGTTGACAGCAAGAGTGACTTTGCTGTCTAGTATAATGACTGTTGACAGAATGAGTGACTGTGTTCCATAGTATAATGACTACTGACAGAAAGAGTGACAGAGTTACCTAGCATAATGACTGTTGACAGAAAGAGTGACTTTGTTGCCTAGTATAATGACTGTTGACAGAAAGAGTGACAGAGTTACCTAGCATAATGACTGTTGACAGAAAGAGTGACTGTGTTGCCTAGTATAATGACTGTTGACGGAAAGAGTGAATGTGTTGCATGTTATAATGACTGTGAAAGAATGAGTGACTGTGTTGCCTAGTTATAATGACTGTTGACAGAAAGAGTGACTGTGGTTGCCTAGTATAATGATGTTTGCCAGAAAGAGTGACAGAGTTACCTAGCATAAGTCTGTTGAACAGCAAGGAGTGACATTTGCTGTCTAGAATTAAAAGAACTGTTGACAGAAAGAGTGACTGTGTTGCATAGTATAATTAATGACATATTGACTGAAAGAATGACAGGAGTTACCTAGCTAATGACTGCTTGACCAAGAAAAGAGTGACTTTGTTGCCTAGTATAATGGACTGTTGACAGAAAGAGTGACAGAGTTACCTAGCATAATGATGTTGACAGAAAGAGTCTGACTTTGTTGCTAGTATAATGACTGTGGACAGAAAGAGTTGAATGTGTTGCCTAGTAAAATGACTGTTGACCAGAAGAGTGAAAGAGTTACCTAGCATAATGACTGTTGACAGAAAGGTGGACTTTGTTTGCCTTGTATAATGACTGTTGACAAGAAAGAGTGAATGTGTTGCTAGTATACTGAGTGTGGACCGGAAAGAGTGACTTTGTTTGCATTGCACAGTATATGACTATTGACAGAAAGAGTGACTTTGTCTGCATAGTATAATGACTGTTGACGAAAGAGTGATTGTGTTGCTAGTATAATGACTGATGACAGAAACGGGTGACTGTGTTTGCCTATTATAATGACTGTTTGAACAAAGAGTGACTGTGTTGCCGAGGCATAAAGACTTTTGACAGAAGAGTTGACTGTGTTGCCTAGTATATGACTGTGACTGGAAAGAGTGTACTGTAGTTGCTAGCATGATGAGTGTTGACAGAAAAAGGTGGAATGAGTTACCTAACTATATGACTGTTGACAGAGAGAGACTGTGTTACCTAGTCTAGTGTCTGCTGACAGAAAGTGTGACTGTGTGCCTAGTATAATGGATTGTTGACGGAAAGGTGTGTTGCCTAGTTAAAGACTCTTGACCAGAAAGACGCTGACTGTGTTACCTAGTATAATGACTGTTGAAGAAAAGAGTGACTGCAATGCCTTTTATAATGACTGTGACAGAAAAGAGGAAACTGTGTTGCCTACGTGATAATGACTGTTGACAGAAGAGTGACTTGAGGTTTAGTTACCTACTATAATGACCTGTTGAAGAAAGAGGACTGTATTGCCTAGTATAATGACTGTTGACAGAAGAGAGTGTTGCATAGTATCAATGACATGTTGGCAAAAGAGTGACAGAATTACTAGATATAATGATTTTTGACAGAAAGAGTGGATCTGTGTTGCCTAGTATAATGACTGTTGACAGAAAGAGCGACTGTGTTACATAGTATAATGACTGTTGACAAAAAGAATGACTGTGTTGCCTAGTATAATGACTGATGACTGAAGGAGTGACTGTGTTACCTAGAATAATGAGTGTTGACAGAAAGAGTGACTGAGTTACCTATTATAATGACTGTTGAGGAAAGAGTGACTGTGTTGCCTAGTATAATGACTGTTTACAGAAAGAGTGTGTTGCATAGTATAATGTCTGTTGACAGAAAGAGTGACTGTCTTGCCTAGTATAATGACAGTTGACAGAAAGAGTGTGTTGCCTAGTATAATGACTGTTGACAGAGAGAGTCAGTGTTGCCTAGTATAATGACTGTTGACAGAAAGAGTGACTGTGTTACCTAGTATAATGACAGTTGAGAGAAAGATTGACTGTGTTGCCTAGTATAGTGACTGATGACAGAAAGAATGACTGTGTTACCTAGTATAATGACTGTTTACAGAAAGAGTGACTGAGTTACTTAGGATAATGACTGTTGATAGAGTGACTGTGTTGCCTAGTATAATGACCGTTGACAGAAAGAGTGAGTTGCCTAGTATAATGACTGTTGACAGAAGGATAGTGACTGAGTTACCTAGTATAACGACTTTTGACAGAAAGAGTGACTGTGTGGCCTAGTATAATGACTGTTGACAGAAAGAGTGACTGTGTTACCTAGTATAATGACTGTTGACAGAAGGAGTGATTGTGTTACCTAGTGTAATGAATGTTGGCAGAAGCAGTGTGTTGCATAGTATAAAGGGGCTGTTGACAGAAAGCAGTGACAGAGTTACTGATAATGACTGTTGACAGAAAGGTGTGTTGCCTAGTATAATGAGAGTTGACAGAAAAGAGTGTCTGAGTTACCTAGTATAATGACTTTTGACAGAAAGAATAAGATTGGCTTGTTGCTAGTGTAATGACTGATGAAGAAAGAGTGACTGATGTTAACTCGGTATAATGACTGTTGAGGAAAGAGTGACTGTGTTGACTAGTATAATGACTGTTGACAAAAGAGTGTGTTGCATAGAATAATGACTGTTGACAGAAAGAGTGACCGTGTGCCTTGTATAAAGACTGTTGATAGAAAGATCGTGTGTTGTAGTATAAGGGACTGTTTGACAGAAAGTGTGACTGAGTTACTTTGGATAATGACTTTTTTGACAGAAATAAATAGTGTCTGTGTTCCCTAGTATAATGACTGTTGACAGAAAGATTGACTGTGTTACCTAGTATATGACTGTTGACAGAAAGATTGGACTGTGATTGCTAGTATAATGACTGAAGACAGAAAAGAGTGCACTGGTGGTTGCCAAGTATAATGACTGCTGACAGAAAGAGGTGAGTGATTTACCTAATATAATGACTGTTGAGAGAAAGAGTGACTGTGTTGCCTATTATAATGACTGTTGACAGAAAAAGTGTGTCCCCTAGTATAATGACTGTTGACAGAAAGAGTGACTGTGTTGCCTAGTATAATGACTGTTGACAGAAAGAGTGTGTTCCCTAGTATAATGACTGTGAAAGAAAGAGTGGAACTGGTTGCCTAGAGTATAATGACTGTTGACGGAAAGAGTGACTGTGTTGCATAGTATAATGACTGTTGACAGGAAAGATTGACTGTGTTTGCCTAGTGTATTGACTGTTTACAGAAAGACGTGAATGTGTTGCCTAATATAATGACATTTGACAGAAAGAGTGGACAGAGATTACCTAGCATAATGACTGATGCCAGAAAGAGTGACCTTTGTTGCCTAGTATAATGACTGTTGACGGAAAGATGTGAATGTGTTTCATAGTATAATGACTGTTGACAGGAAAGGGACGTGACTGAGTTGCCTAGTCTAAATGCTGTTGACATTAAAGAGTGACTGTGGTTGCCTAGTATAATGACTGTTGACACAAAGCGTGGACTCGTGTTGCCTAGATAAAGGACTGTTGACTGAAGAGTGACATGTGTTGCCTAGTATAATGACTGTTGACAGAAAGAGTGGACTGTGTTGCCTAGCATAATGAGTGTTGACAGAAAAAGTGACTGAGTTACCTTACTATATGAATTGTCACAAAGTGAGTGACTGTGTTACTCCTAGTATAATGGGACTGCTGACAGAAAGAGTGACTGGTTGCCTTGTATATGATTGTTGACGGAAAGAGTGTGTTGCCTAGTATAAGACTAGTTGACAGAGAGAGGTGACTGTGTTACATAGTATAATGACTATTGACAGGAAAGAGTGACTGTTGTAGCCTAGTATAAAATTGACTGATGACAGAAGAGGAAACTGTGTTGCTAGTATAATGGACTGTTGACAGAAGAGTGACTGAGTTACCTAATATAATGACATCGTTGACAGAAAGAGTGACTGTATTGGGCTAGTATAATGACTGTTGACAGAAAGAGTGTGTGTTGCATAGCTATATGTCTGTTGAGAGAAAGAGTGAATGTGTTACCCTAGTATAATGACTTGTTGAGGAGAAAGAGAGGACTGTGTTACCTAGAATCATAATGACTGTTGAGAGGAAAAGAGTGACTGTGTTACCTAGTATAATGACTGTTGACAGATACATAGAATGTGTGTGTAGTATAAAGGACTTGGCAGGAAAGAAGAGTGTGACTGAGTTACCTAGTATATCTGAATTTTGACAGAAAGAGTTTTTTGTCTGTGTGCCTAGAATAATGGACTGTTGACAGGAAAGAGACGACTGTGTTACCTAGTATAATGGACTGTTGACAAAAAGATTGACTGTGTTACCTAGTTATAATGCGTCGTCAGAAAGAGTGACTGAGTTACCTAGTATAATGACTGTTGAGGAAAGAGTGACGGTGTTGCCTAGTATAAATGACTGTTTAGAAAGAGTGTGTTGCATAGTATAATGTCTGTGCGGAAAGAGACTGTGTTTGCCCTGTATAATTACAGTTGTACAGAAAGAGTGTGTTGCAGTATAATGACTTTTGACAGAAAAGAGTGTATGTGTTGGCCTAGTATAATGACTGTTGACAGAAGAGTGACTGTGTTACCTTGTATATTGTGACTGTTGACAGAAAGAGTGACTGTGGTTACTGAGTATATTGACTGTTGATTAGAGTGACTGTGTTGCCTTGTATAATGACTGTTGACAGAAAGAGTGTGTTGCCTCGTATAAGTGACTGTTGATCAGAAGGAAGTGATGAGTTACCTAGTATAATGACTTTTGAAGAAAGAGTGACTGTGTGGCCTAGTATAATGACGTTGGGGCAGAAAAGAGTGACTTGTGTTTAACTAGATAATGACTGTTGACAGAAGAGTGACTGTGTTTTCTTGTATAATGGACTGTGACAGGGAAGGAGTGATAGTGATTGGTGTTACCTAGTTGTAAATGACTGTTGACATGAAAGAAAACAGTGTGTTGCATAGTATAATGATGTTGACAGAAAGTGTGAACTGAGTTACCTAGGATAATGATGTTTGAAAGAAAGAGTGTTGTTGCCTAGTATAATGACTGTTGACAGATAAGATGATTGAGTTACCTAGTATAATGACTTTTGACAGAAAGAGTGTCTGTGTTGCATAGTTTAATAGACTGTTGGACCAGCTAAGAGTGACTGTGTACCCCCCTAAGTTATAATGACCTGTTGATAGAGAAGTGTGACTTTGTTTACCTTAGTATAATGATTGGTTGACGAAAGAATGTGTTGGCCTAGGATAAAGACTTGGCACGTAAGTGTGACTGAGTTACCTAGTATAATGACTTTTGACAGAAAGAGCTGTCTGTGTTGCCTTTGAATTATGCCACTGTCTGACAGAAAGAGCGACTGTTGTTTACCTAGTATAATGACTGATTGACAAAAAGATTGACTGGTTACCTACGTATAATGACTGTTGACAGAAAGAGTGGACTGAGTTACTAGTATATGAACCTTGTTTGTGGAAAGAGGACGGTGTTGCCTAGTATAATGCTGTTTACAGAAGAGTGTGTTGATCGTTTTATGTCTGTTGCGGTAAGAAGTGAATGTGTTTGCCTAGTATAATTACAGATGGACCAGAAAGAGAGTGTGTTGCCTAGTTTAATGACTTTTGACAGAAAAGAGTGTCTGTGTTGCCCTAGTATAAGGACTGTTGACAGAAAGAGTGACTGTGTTACTAGTATAAAGACTGTTGACAAGAAAGAGTGACCTTGAGTTACTGGAGTATATGACTGTTGATAGAGTGAATGTGTTGCCAAGTATAATGACTGTTGACTGAAAGAGTGTGGTTGCCCTAGTATAATGACTGTTGGACGAAGGAGTGGACTGAGTTTACCTAGTATTTAGTATAAATGACTTTTGACAGAAAGAGTGGACTGTGTGGCCTAGTATATTGATGTTGCAGAAGAGCGACTGTGTTAACTGTATTAATGACTGTTGGACAGAAAGAGTGACTGTGTTACCTTGTATAATGTCTGTTGACAGAAGAGTGATGTGTTCCTAGTGTAATGATGTTGACATGACAGAAACAGTGATGTTGCATTAGTATAATGACTGTTGACAGAATGAGTGACTGAGTTAACTAGTATAATGGACTGTGAAGAAAGAGTCGTGTTGCCTAAGTATAATGACTGGTGACAGAAAGAGTGATTTGAGTTAATAGTTAATGACTTTTGACCAGGAAAGAGTGTCTGTGTTGCCTAGTAAATGACTGTTGACAGAAGAGTGACTGTGTTATCTGTATAATGACTGTTGACAGAAAGATTTGCTGTGTTGCCTAGTATTATAATGACTGGTGACAGGAGAGAGACTGTGTTAACTATAGTATAATGACTGTTTGACAGAAACGAGTGACTTTGTTGCCTAGTTAATGACTGTTGACAGAAAGTGTGAACTTTGTTGACTAGTATAATGGAACCGATTGACAGAAGAGTGACTGTGTTGCCTAATATACATGACTGTTGACAGAAAGAGTGACAGAGTTTACCTAGCATAATGACTGTTGACAGAAAGAGTGACTTGTTGTCGAGTATAATGACTGTTGACGGAAAGAGTGACTGTGTTGCATGGTTATAATGGACTGCTGACAGAAAGAGTGACTGTGTTGCCTAGTCTAATGACTGTTGACGGAGGAAAGAGTGACTGTGTTGCCTAGTATAATGACTGTTGACATAAAGAGTGACAGAGTTTCATAGCATAATGACTGTTGCAGAAAGAGTGACTTTTGCTGCTAGTAAATGACTTGACAGAAAGAGTGACTGTGTTGCATAGTATAATGGACTATAGACAGAAAGAGTGACAGAGTTCTTCCTATGGCATAATGGACTGTTGACAGAAAAGAGTGACTTGTTGCCTAGTATAATGACTGTTTACAGACAGAGTGTGTTCCCTAGTATAGTGAATGTTGACAGAAAGAGTCACTGTGTGCCTAGTATAATGATGTTGACGGAAAGAGTGTGTTCCCTATTATAATGACTGTTGACAGAAAGCAGTGACTATGTTGCCTAGTATAATGATGTTGACTGGAAAGAGTGTCTGTGTTGCATAGTATAATGAATGTTGACAGAAGAAAGAGTGTCTGTGTTGCCTAGTATAATGATGTGACAGAAGAGTGAATGTGTTGCCTAATATAATGGACTGTTGACAGAAAGTGTGACAGATGCATACCTAGATAATGACTGCTGAACTGAAAGAGTGATTTTTGTTGCCTAGTATAATGACTGTTGACCGGAAGAGTGACTGTGTGCATAAATATGACTGTTGACAGAAGATGTGACTGTGGTTGCCTAGTATAATGACGTTTACAGAAAGAGGGACTGTGTTGCCTATAGTATAATGACTGTTGACACAAAGCGTGACTGTATTGCCTAGAAAAAAGAATGTTGACAGAAAAGAGTTGACGTTGTTGCCTAGTAGAAATGACTGTTGACAGAAAAAGTGACTGTGTTGCCTAGCATAATGAGTGTTGACGAACAAAAGTGACTGAGTTACCACTATAATGATGTCGACAAAATGGGAGTGTCGTGTTACTAGTATAATGACTGCCCCCCCCCCCCCCCCCCCCCCCCCCCTAGACAGAAAGAGTGACTGTGTTGCCTAGTATAATGATTGTTGACGGAAGAGTGTGTTGCCTAGTATAAAGACTGTTGACAGAAAGAGTGACTGAGTTTACCTAGTATAATGACTGATGACAGAAAGAGGAATGTGTTGCCTAGTATAATGACTGTTGACAGAAGAGTGACTGAGTTCCTACTATAATGACCGTTGACCCAGAAAAATAAGGAGTGACCTGTATTGCCTAGTAGTATAATGACTGTTGACAGGAAGGAGTGTTGCATAGTAATGTCTGTTGACAGGTAGATGCTGTGTTGCATAGTATAATGAATCCCGTGAGAGAAGAGTGCACTGTTGTTACCTAGTATAAGACTGTTGAAGAAGAGTGACTGTGTTCACTAGTACTAATGGACTGTTGAGAGAAAGAGTGAATGTGTTTACCTAGTATAATGGTCTGTTGACAGAAAGATGTGGTTGCCTAGTATTATGACTTGGCAGAAAGACGTGACTGAGTTACCTAGTTATAATAGTGACTTTTGACAGAAAAGAGTGTCTGTGCTTGTTGCCTAGAATAATGACTGTTGACAGAAAGGAGCGACTGTGTACTAGTATATTGGCTGTTGACAAAAAGATTGACTGTGTTGGGCCTAGTATAAAGAATGATTACAGAAAGAGTGACGGTGTTACTAGATAATGACTGTTGAAGAAAGAGTGACTGAGTTCCTAGATATAATGACTGTTGAGGAAAGAGTGACTGTGTTGCCCTAGTATAATGACTGTTATACAAAAGAGTGTGTTGCATAGTATAATGTCTGTAGACGGCAGAAGTGACTGTGTTGCCTAGTATAATTACTGTTGACAGAAAGAGTGTGTTGCATAGGTATAATAAACGATCTTTTGACGAAAGATGTCTGTGTTGCTAGTTATTAATGATGTGACAGCAAAGAGTGTACCGTGTTACCTAGTATAATGACTGTTGAGAGAAAGATGATCTGTGTTGCCTAGTATAATGTCCCGATGGACAGAAAGAGGTGACTGTGTTTACCTTGTATAATGATGTTGACAGAAAGAGATGACTGGAGTTACTTGAGTATAGTGATGTTGTTGATAGAGTGACTGTGCTGCCTAGTATAATGACTGTTATGAAAGAAGGACGTGACTGAGTTACCTAGTATAATGACTTTTGACAGAAAGAGTGGATGTGTGGCCTAGTTTAATGACTTGTTGCGATAATGAGTGAACTGTGTTAACTAGTATAATGACTGTTGACAGAAAGAGTGACTGTAGGTTACCTTGTATAATGACTGTTGACAGAAAGAGTGATTGTGTTACCTAGTGTAA
The DNA here is from genome assembly GCF_026875155.1 of Cherax quadricarinatus. Lineage (NCBI taxonomy): Eukaryota > Metazoa > Arthropoda > Malacostraca > Decapoda > Parastacidae > Cherax > Cherax quadricarinatus. The sequence continues at coordinate 54,690,780 of NC_069400.1, forward strand.
TGACTGTTGACATGACAGAAACAGTGTGTTGCATAGTATAATGACTGTTGACAGAAAGAGTGAACTGAGTTACCTAGTATAAGGACTGTTGAAAAGAAAGATGTGTGTTTGCTAGTATGATGACTGTTGGGACAGAAAGATTGATTGAGTTACCTAGTACTAATGACTTTTGACAGAAAGAGTGTCTGTGTTGCCTAGTATAGTGACTGTTGACAGAAGAGTCATGTGTTATCTAGTATAATGACTGTTGACAGAAAGATTGGGCTGATGTTGCCATAGTATAATGACTGGTGGACAGAGAGAGTGACTGTGGTTAACTAGTATAGACTGTTGACAGAAATGAGTGACGTTTGCATAGTATACGACTGTTGACGAAAAGAGTGACTTTGTTGCCTAGTATAAGTCGTTGACAGAAAGAGTGACTTGTGTTGCCTAATTATAAGACTGTTGAAAGAAGAGTGACAGAGTTACCTAGATAATGATGTTGACAGAAAGAGTGCTTTGTTGCCATAGTATAATGACTGTTGACGGAAAGAGTGACTGGTTGCATAGTTATAATGTACTGTTGACAGAAAGAGTGACTGTGTTGCCCTATATAATGACTGTTGACACAAAGGGGACTTATTCCCTAGAATAAAGATTTTGACAAAAAGAGTGACTGTTTTGCCTTTTAAATGACTGTTGACAGAAAGGTGACTGGTTCCCTAGCTTAATGAGTGTTGCAGAAAAAGTGACTGAGTTACCTACTATATGACTCTCGAAAAAAGGGAAAGTGATTTTGTTACCTAGTTAATGACTGCTGACAGAAAGAGTGATGTGTTGCTATTTAAAATGATTGTTGACGGAAAGAGTGTGTTGCCCTTGTAAAAAGGACTGTTGACAAAAAGAGTGCTGTGTTACCTAGTATAAGGGACTGTTGACAGAAAGATGACGTTTTGCCTAGTATAATGATGTTACAGAAAGATGTGTTTCATAGTATAATGATGTTGGGAAAGAGGACTGTGTTCCCTAGTATAAGGGATTTTGAGAGAAAGGTGACGTTTTACCTAGTATAATGAGTTGACAGAAAAGAAGGGTTTTCCCTGTAAAAGTTTTGACAGAAAGGGGGCTGATTTACCTAGTATAATGATTTTGACGAAAGAGTGTCGTGTTGCCTAAAATAATGATTTGCAGAAAGAGCGACTGTGTTACCTAGTAAAAGGGGACTGTTGAAAAAAAGTTTGACTGTTTTGCCTAGTATAATATTGATGCAAAAAAGAGTGCTGTGTTCCTAGTTAATGATGTTGAGGGGAAGAGTGACGGGTTTAAAATAGTAAAAATTGAGTGTTGGGGGAAAAGAGTGCTTTTTTCCCCTAGTATAATGATTTGGGAAAAGTGGGGTTGCATAGTATAATGTCTGTTGACGGAAAGAGTGCTGTGTTGCCTGTATAATTAATTTGACAGAAAAGAGTGTGTTGCCTTTTAAGACTTTTGACAGAAGGAGTGTCTGTTTTGCCTAGATAATGTGTTGACAAAAAAGAGGACGTGTTCCCTAGTATAATGACTGTTGAGAAAAAGATTGAGTGTTCCCTAGTATTGTTGATGAAGAAAGAGGGGGGCTGGTTCCTTTGTTAATGACTGTTAAAAGAAAGAGGACTGATTTAAATGAGTTAATGAC
>NC_069400.1:54692936-54711506 GCF_026875155.1 Cherax quadricarinatus
CATTTTTTCGTTTCCCAAAAATTTTTTAAAAAAAAACCCCCATTTTTCTTTTTAAAAAAATTTTTTTATTTAAAAAAACCCCATTTTTCCTAAAAAAAATTTTTTTAAAAAAAAAAATTTTTCTGGTTCCCTTATTTCTAAAAAAAACATTCATCCTTACCATACAGTTAAACATGCAACACACTCTTTCTGTCAACAGTCATTATACTAGGCAATACAGCCACTCTTTCTGTCAACAGTCATTATAGTAGGTAACTCAGTCACTCTTTCTGTCAACAGTCATTATACTAGGCAACACAGTTCCTCTTTCTGTCATCAGTCATTATACTAGGCAACACAGTCACTCTTTCTGTCAACAGTCATTATACTAGGTAACACAGTCACTCTTTCTGTCAACAGTCATTATACTAGGTAACACAGTCTCTCTGTCAACAGTTATTATAGTAGGTAACTCAGTCACTTTTTCTGTCAACACTCATCATGCTCGGCAACACAGTCACTCTTTGTGTCAACAGTCATTATACTAGGCAACACAGTCACTCTTTCTGTCAACAGTCATTATACTAGGCAACACAGTCACTCTTTTCTGTAAAAAACAGTCATTATTACTATGGCAACACAAGTCCACTTCTTGTCAACAGTCATTATACTAGCAAAAAAAAGTCACTCTTTCTGTCAACAGTCATTATGCTAGGTAACTCTGTCACTCTTTCTGTCAACAGTCATTATACTAGGCAACACAGTCACTCTTTCTGTCAACAGTCATTATACTAGGCAACAAAGTCCCTCTTTCTGTCAACAGTCATTATGCTAGGTAACTCTGTCACTCTGTCAACAGTCATTATACTAGGCAACACAGTCACTCTTTCTGCAACAGTCATTATACTAGGCAACAAAGTCACTCTTTCTGTCAACAGTCATTATACTAGTTGGTAACCGTCACTCTTTCTGTCAACAGTCATTATACTAGTCAACAAAGTCACTCTTTCTGTCAACAGTCATTATGCTAGGTAACTCTGTCACTCTTTCTGTCAACAGTCATTATACTATGCAACACAGTCACTCTTTCTGTCAAAAGTCATTATACTAGGCAACAAAGTCACTCTTTCTGTCAACAGTCATTAATGCTAGAAGTACTCTCATGTCCCTCATCTTTCTGTCAACAGTCATTATATAGGGCAGCACAGTCACTCTTTCTGTCAACAGTCATTATACTAGGCAACACAGTCACTCTTTTTTGTCAACAGTCATTATACTTATGCAAAACACAGTCACTCTTTCGTCAAAAGTCATTATACTAGGCAACAAAGTCACTCTTTCTGTCAACAGTCATTATGCTAGGTAACTCTGTCACTCTTTCTGTCAACAGTCATTATATTAGGCAACACAGTCACTCTTTCTGTCAACAGTCATTATACTAGGTAACTCTGTCAATCTTTTTGTCACCACACTTTCTATCCCTGCCAATATAGTCAATATTAAAGTTAACACTTCTCCCGACAATGCCGTCATTATTTCAGTCAAAACAGCATTATTTCGGAAATAAGTCATAATTACAGTCAACACGCCTTATTTTAAGAACAGTCACTCTTCCCTCAACCATCTTATTATAAGTACAGTCCCTCCCATCAACACATCATTTTAAAAAAAAATCATTATACGCAACACGCCTATTACACTACGCTGCCATATTTCAGTCAAAACAGCCAGTATTACAGCAAAACAGCAATACTACGTTAAGGGAGGCAGTATTACATCAAACAGTCATTATTACAATTATTCATTATTACGTCAGCCAGTCATTATTTAACTAACACCTTATTAAAACAAACGTCATTTTTCAACTAACAATCGTTATTACATCATCACTGTCATTTTTTAAAAATTAACAGTTATTTTACAGTCACACATTCATAATCTCAACATAACCTCAGACGAAACCTCAGACGATAACCTCAGACGAAAACCTTAAATAACCCCAGACGAAACCCAGACATAACCCCAACGATAACCTCAGACGATAACCTCAGACGATAAAACCCCAGCGATAAAATCAGACGATAACCTCAACGAAAACCTCAGACGATAAACCCCAACGATAACCTCGACGATAACCTTAGACGATACCCCAAGATGACCCAACGATAACCTCAGACGATAACATCAACATAAATCAGACGTAATTTAACGAAATCCAGCGATAACCTCAACATAACATCAGACGTAACCTCAGACTAACCTCAGACGATAACCCTTTGACGATAACATCAGACGATCCCCCAGACGTAACCTCAGAATAACCACAGACGATAACCTCAGACGAAAACCCCAACGATAACCCAACATACCCCAGATAATAAATCAACAAACCACAGATATAACCCAGATATAACCCCAGATGATAACCCCAACATAACCTCAGACGATAACCACAGATGACAACCTCAACGATAACCTAACGAAATGTAAACATAACCCAACGATACCTTAGCGATAACCCAGAGATAACCCAGACAATAACCTCAACGGTAACCTCAGACGATAACCCCAAGATAAATCGGGCGATAACTTAAACAATAACCCCAGACAATCCCAGTCGTAAGCTCAAACGATAACTTAGACGATAACCACAATGATAATCTCAGACGTAACCTCAAGAAACCCCAGACGTAAAACCCAACGATACACTAACATAACCTCAGACATAACCTCAGACGATACACCCAAAATAACTCAGACGATAACCTCAATGATAACCTCAATATAACATCGACGATAACCACAGAGATAAACCCAGCGATAACCTCAGACGATAACCCAAACGACAACCTCAGATGATTCCTCAACGAAAACCCAGACGATAAACCAAGACATAACCACAGGCGATTTAACCCCAGACTAACCCCTTTACGATAACCTCAGACTATAAACCCGAAAGATAACCACAGGGATAACCCCAGGGGATAACCACAGATGTTTAAACCCCAGACGATAACCTCAGACTAACCCCAATATTCAAAAATCCCTGCCAGCACTCAAATTCCTGACAAAACTCAAAATTCCGCCAAAACTCAATATTCCTGCCAAACACTCAATATTCCCTTCCAACACTAATATTTCCCGCCAAAACCAATATCCCGCCAAACCAATATTTTTGCCCAAAACTCAATATTTGTCAAACTCAATATTCCTGCCCAACACTCAAATTTTGCCAACACTAAATTCCTGCCAACATCAAATTCCTGCCACACTCAATTCCCCGCCAACACTCAATTTCTGCCAACACCAAATTCCGCCAACACTAATTTTCTTCCAAAAACCAATATTCCTGCAACCTCAAAATTTCCTGCCCAACCTCATATTCTTGCCAACACCAATATTCCGTCAATACTCATATTCCCGCCACCTCAATATTTCTTGCCAACACTCAAATTTCCCGCCAAACTCAATATTCCTGCCAACACCAATATTCCGCAACTCTCAATATACTAAAACCTCAATATTCTGCCAACATCAATTTTCTTCCAATCCAATATTCCTGCCAACACTCAATAACATCCAACACTCAATATTCCTGCCAACACCAAAATTCTTGCCAACGCTCAAAATTTCCCCAACACCAATTTCCTGCCAACACTCAAAATTTTGACAACCCAATTCCTGACAACACTCAAAATTCCTTCCAATACTCAATATTTCCTGCCCAAAACTCAATATTTCCCGACAACACCAAATTTTTTCTTGCCAAAACCAAGATTCCCCCAACACTCAATATTTCTAAAACGCTCAATATTTCCCACCAACACTATATTTCCCGCCAAAACTCAATAACCCGCCAACATCAATATTCATGCAACACCAATGTTCTTTCCAAAAACTCAAATTTAAAAAGAAATTTTCCCCCAACCTCAAATTCTTTCCAAAATCAATATTCCCGCCCAAAATCAATATTTCTGAAACACTCAAAATTTTTGCAAACACCCAAAAATTTCTGCCCAACACTCAGTAATTTTTTGCCAACGCCAATATCCCCAACACTCAATTTCCCGCCAACACCCCAAAATTTCCGCCAACACCAAAATTTTTGACAACACTCAATATTCCTGCCAAACCAAAAATTTGTCAAATAATATTCCTGCCAACATCAAATCTTCCAACATCAATATTCCGCCAAAACTCAAAATTCCCGACAAAAACCATATTGCTGCCAAAAACCCCAAAATTTTCCCGAAACACTCAAAATTCCGCCCAAAACTCAAATTCCTGACAACACTCAATTTTCTGCAAACGCTCAAAATTCCTCCAACACCAGTATTCCTGCCAACACTCAATATTCCCGCCAACACTCAATAGCATGACAAACTCAATGTTTGCCAAAACTCAAAATTCTGCCAACACCAATATTCCTGCAAACATTAAAAATTCCTGCCAAAACTCAATATCCACCAACACGAAAATTTTCTGCCCAAAACTCAATATTCCAACCCACACTCAAAATTTCCCGCCAACACCAATATTTTTTGCAAACACTCAATTTACAGCAAAAAACTCAATATTCCTGCCCAAAACTCGTATTCTTGCCAACGCTCAAAATTCCTGCCAACACTCAAAATTCCCGACAAAAAACCCAAAATTTCCTATAACACTCTATTCCCTGCCCAAAACCAAAATTCCCGCAAACACTCAAAATTCCTGCCAACACTCAAAATTCCCCAAAACACTCAAAATTCCTGCCAACACTCAAAAATTTTTGCCCAAAACCCCAAAATTTCCCGCCAAAAATCAATATCTTTTCCAAATCAATATTCCTGCCAACACTCAATTTCCTGCCAAACTCAATATTCCTTCCAAAACCAAAATTCCTGCCAACAACAATATTTCCGGGTTAAAAGTTTTTTCTCTGGTTCAACGATCTCAAAATTTCACTCAACCGTCATTTTTTTCCCTTTATCACAACGTTTTTCCAGTAAGACAATTACTATTCCAGTCAAAAATTCACTATTTCCCCGTCAACAAAAACCTTATTCCATTTTTATACAAAATTTTTGGGAACGCAGTTTCAGTTATTATACTAGGCAACAAATACCCCAAACTGTCAACAGTCATCATACTAAGCAAAACAGTCACCTTTTTTTGTCAGAGTTTATTAACTAGGGACACAGTCACTCTTTCTGTCAACAGTCATTTACCAGTAACACAGTCACTCTTCTGTCAACAGCATTTTCTAGGTAAAACCCAGTACTATTTCTGTCAACGTCATTATACAGTAACTCAGTCACCTTTCGTAAAAATTTATTAAACTACGCAACACATCTTTTGTCAACGTCATTAACTAGGCAACCAGTCACTCTTTCGTCATCATCTTTTGCTATGCAACACCCTTTTTGTCAACAGTCATTTACTAGGCAACACAGTCACTCTGTCAACTCATTATACATGCAAAACCTCTTCTTAAACATCTTTATAAAAGGCAAACAGTCACTCTTTCCACAACAGTCATTATTTGGGTTTTTATCTCTCTTTCTGTCAACATTCATTTACTAGGCAACACATCACTCTTTCTGTCAACATCATTATTTAAGCAAAACAGTCAATCTTTCCGCAACATCATTTAAATTTTAACACGCACCCTTTCAGTCAAAATCATTATACTGGCAACACAGACCTCTTTCTGTCAAAGTCATTATACTAGGGAACTCATTCACTCTTTTGTCAAAAGTCATTTCTATGCAACAACTCTTATGTCAAAAGTCATTTTACTAGGGAACACGTCACTTTCTGTCACAGTATTTTATGGGGAAAAACACACTTTTTGTCAAAGTCATTAAACTAGGCAACACAGTCATCTTTCCCCAACACTTTTTACGGGTTAACTCAGTCCTCTTCTGTCAACAGTCATTATACTGTAACACAGTCACCCCTCTGTCCCAGTCATTTAAAGGAAACATCCTCTTTCTGTAAAAAAGTCGTTAACTAGTAACACATACTCCTTTTGTCAACAGTCATTATACGGGAACACAGACACCTTTCTGTCAAAAGTATTATACTAGGTAACTCAATCACTCTTTCTGTCAACATCTTTTTCTAGGCAAACACTCTTTCTTTCACATCATTATACTGGGAGCTCATCAATCTTTCTGTCAACAGCATTAACTATGCAACACACTGTTTCTGTCTACAGTCATAACACTAGGAACCAACATCTTTCTTCAACACTTATACAAGGGAACACAGTCCTCTTTCGTCAACAGCATTATCAGTTAACCAGTCCCCTCTTTCTGCACAGTCATTATTTTGCCACACGTCATCTTTCTGTCAAAAGTCATTATTAGGGGAATCAGTTACTCTTTCTGTCAAATTTTTTATACAGGCAACACCTCTTTCTGTCAAAAGCATTATATTTGGCAAGGCATCACTTTTCAGTCAAAAGTCATTAGATGCAACAACTCTTTTTTGTAACAGTATTATACTAGGGAACACAGTCACTCTTTCCTCAACAGTCTTAATGAGTTAACTCATCACTCTTTCGTCAACAGTCATTTTACAGGTAACACAGTCACTCTTTTTTTCATCACATTAACTAGGCACACAGCCAAACTTTCTGTCAAAAATCATTATACTAGGAACTCAGTCATTTTCTGTCAACAGTCATTATACTGGCAACACACTCTTTTTTGTCAACAGTCATTATACAGGGAACTCGGGCATCTTTCTGTCAACAGTCATTTACTAGCAACCACTGTTTTGTCAAAAAGTCTTACACTAGGGAACCAATCACTCTTTCTGTCAACATCATTATCTAGGGAAACCAAATCACTCTTTCGTCACAGTCATTATACTAGGGCCCCACAGTCACTCTTTCTGTCAAAATCAATATACTAGGTAACTCCACTCCTTCTTTTCAACGGGTCATTAACAGGGAACACAGTCATCTATCAAAAGTCATTATCCTAATAACCACACTCTTTCTGAAAAAAAATCATAATACTAGGGAAACATTCACTCTTTCTTCCACTCTTATACTAGGCAACACGTCAATCTTTCTCTCAACAGTCTTTTACTAGGTAACACAGTCACTCTTTCTGTCAACGTCATTTAAAATAGGGAACACAGACACTCTTTCTGTCAAAAGCATTATACTAGGCAACCAGTCTTTTGTCAAATGTCAATACTAGGGAACACATCACTCTTCTTCAACAGACATTTCTATCAACCACTCTTTTGTAAAAAGTCATTTTACAGGCAACACTTCACTCTTTTCCCCAACAGTCTTATAAAGGGAACTCAATCACTCTTTCTGTCAACAGCAATTTTTCTAGGTAACACATACTCCTTTTTGTCATCAGTCATTTACAGGGACACAGCAATCTTTTTTTTCAAAAGCATTATATAGGTAACACAGTCGTCTTTCTGTCAACAGTCTTATACTATTCAAAAAACCTTTTTTGGCAAAAGTCATTTTCTAGAAAAAATCACCTTTCTCCAAAATCATTATACTAGCAACCACTCTTTCTGTCAACAGTCATTATACTAGGCAATACAGCACTTTTTCTGTCAACAGTCATTAAGGGTAACTCAGTCCTCTTTCTGTCAACAGTCATTTTACGGCAACTCATTTCCTCTTTCTGTCACAGTCATTTAAAATAGGGAACACAGTCCACTCTTTTTGCAACAGTCATTTTAAATAGGGAAAACCCGTCCCTTTCTGTCAAAGTCTTTTACAGCATTATACCAGTCTCTCTCTTCAACAGTCTTTTTAGTAGGGAACTCAGTCCCTTTTTCTGTCAACATCATCATGCTAGGCAAAACAGTCACTCTTTTTGCAACATTCATTATATAGGCAACACAGTCCCCTTTTTGTAACGTCATTAACATTGCAACACTTTCCCCTTCCCCTCAACATCTTTTACTAGGCAACAAAGTCACTCTTTTTTCAACAGTCATTTTTGCTAGGTAACTCTGTCACATTTTTGAAAAAGTCATTATCTAGGGAACACATCACTCTTTTTGTCAACAGTCATTTTCTAGGCAACAAAATCCCCTTTTGTAACATCATTATGCTAGGTAAATCTTCAGTCTTTTTGTCAAAGTCCTTATCTATGCAACACAGTCACTCTTTCGTCAAGTCATTTTACAGGCAGCAAAGTCACTCTTTCTGTAACAGTCATTATGGTAGGGAAATCTGTCACTCTTTCTTCAACAGTCATTTTACTTCAACACAGTCACTCTTTCTGTCAACAGTCATTTTTCTAGGGAAAACATCACTCTTTCTGTCAAACATCATTAAACTATGCAACACGTCACCTTTCCGCAACATCATTAACAGGGAACTCAGTCACTCTTTCTGTCAACAGTCATTTTATATGCAACACCTGTTTCTGCAACAGTCATTCACAGGTAAACAAACACTCTTTTTTTCAACAGCATTATACAGGTAAACAGTCACTCTTTTTGCAACAGTCATTTATAGTTTTAACACAGTCACTCTTCGTCAACAGCTTATACTAGCCAACATTCCTCTTTTTGTCAAAATCATTTTACTAGGGAACTCAGCACTCCTCTTCAACACTATTATACTAGGGGAACACACTCTTTCGTCAACAGTCATTAACAGGCAACACGTCCCTATAACAGTCATTATATCATAACTCACCTCTTTCTTCAACTCATTAACAGGAACACAGCGCTCTTTCTGTCATAACATTTTTACTAGGGAACACGTCAATCTTTTTCTCAAAAGTATTATACTAGGTAACACAGTCCTCTTCGTCAACAGTCATTATGCTAGGCAAAAAAGACACTCCTTCTGTCAAAAAACTTAAACTAGGCAACACACTCTTTCTGTCAAAAGTAATTATACAGGGAACACAGCATCTTTCCGTCAAAAAATTATTTTATGCAACACACCTTTTTCCCTAAACAGTCATTATACTAGGCAACACAGTCACTTTTCCTCAACACTCATTATCTAGGTAACCCAGTCACTCTTTCCGTCAACATCATTATACTAGGTAACACAGCACTCTTTTGCATATTTTTTACAGGCAAGACAGTCAATCTTTTTTTCAACAGCATTATACTAGGTAACACGTCGCTCTTTCTGCAACAGTCATTTTTCTAGCAAAACGAACTCTTTTTTGTCAAAAATCTTATACTAGGTAACTCAGTCACCTTTTTGTCAAATAATATACAGGCCAAACCCCTTCTTTTTGTCAACATCATTATATAGGGCACAGTCACCTTTCCTTCAAAAAGTCCTTTATAGGGAACACAGTCACTCTTTCCTCAACAGTCATTATACATGAAAACACTCTTTTTGTAACATCTTTACTAGGAAAAACGTCACTCTTTCTGTAACAGCATTATCTAGGTAAACAGTCACTCTTCTGTCAAAATCTTTTTACAAGGCAACACACTCTTTCCGTCAACAATCATTTTATAGGCAACACATCACTCTTTCTGTCAGCAGTCATTAAAATAGGTAAAACATCACTTCCCTTTTTTTCGAGAGTCATTTTTAGTAGGTTTTAAATCAGTCACTTTTTCTGCAACACCATTAGCTAGGCAACACAGTCATCTTTCGTCAACAGTCATTATACAGGCAAAACAGTCACTCTTTTTTGTCAACATCTTTTTTTTAGCCAATAAAGTCACGCTTTGTGTCAACAGTCATTAATAGGAACACAGTCACTCTTTCTGCAACAGTCATTATCTAGGGGAACACGTACTCTTTTTTGCAACAGTCATTATACTATTTAAACAGTCACTCTTTCCGCAACATCTTATACTAGGGAAAAAAAGCACCTTTCTGTCACATCATTTGCTAGGTAACTCGTCCTCTTTCTGTCAACAGTCATTATTTAGGCAAAACAGTCACTCTTTTGTCAACGTCCCCTTTACTATGCAACACAGACACTCTTTTTCCCTCAACAGTCATTATACTAGGCAACACAGTCCTCTTTCTGTCAACAGTATTTTATTTGGGAACACTCTTTTTTTCAAAAGTCATTTTACTAGGCAACACAGTCACTCTTTTTGTCAACATCATTATACAAGGGAACACACTCTTTCTGTCAACAGTCATTATAATAGGCAAAAACGTCACTCTTTCTCTCAACATCTTAATTAGGTAAAATCACCACTCTTTCTGTCACATCATTATACTAAACAACACGTCACTCTTTCGTCTCTCATTATCTAGGAAATACAGTCAATCTTTCTGTCAACATCTTATTCTAGGTAACACAGTCCAAACTTTCGTCAACAGTCATTTTACAAACAACACAGTCATCTTTCTGTCACAGCATTATACTAGGCAAAAAAATCACTCTTTCTGTCACAGTCATTTTGCTAGGTAACTCGCACCTTTTGACAAAAGTCATTTTAAAAAGGCAACACATCACTCTTTCTGTCAAAAGTAATTTTACTAGGGAACAAAGTCCCTTTCTGTCAAAAAGTCATTATGCAGGGAACTTTCCTCTTTTTGTCAACATCATTTAACTACAACACAGTCACTCTTCTGTCAACAGTCATTTTACTAGGGAACAAAGTACTCTTTCTGTCAACATCTTATGCTAGGGAACTCTGTCACTCTTTCTGCAACATCATTATACAGGCAACAAAGTCACTCTTTTTGTCAAAAGCATTATGCCCAGGTAATCTGCCCCTCTTTCTGTCAAAATCATTTTACTATGCAACACATCACTCTTTTTGCAAGTCATTAAACTAGGCAGCAAAGTCACCTTTTTGTCAACAACATTAGAAATAAAAACTGTCACTCTTTCTGTCAACAGTCATTATACTAGGGAACACAGTCACCTTTTTTGTCCAAAAAGTCATTATACAGGCAACACAGCACCTTTCTGTCAACAGTCATTTTTTCTATGCAACACAGTCACTCTTTTTTCCCTCAACATATATACTAGGAACAAAGTACTCTTTCTGTCAAAAGTCTTATGTAGGTAACTCTGTCACTCTTTCCTCAACAGTCATTATACTAGGTAACTCAGTCACTCTTTCTGTCAACAGTCATTATACTAGGTAACACAGTCACTCTTTCTGTCATCATTCATTATACTAGGCAACACAGTCAATCTTTTTGTCAACAGCCATTATACTAGGTAACACAGTCGCTCTTTCTGTCAACAGTCATTATTCTAGGCAACACAGACACTCTTTCTGTCAAAAGTCATTATACTAGGTAACTCAGTCACTCTTTCTGCCAAGTCATTATACTAGGCAACACATTCTTTCTGTCAACAGTCATTATACTAGGTAACACAGTCACTCTTTCTCTCAACAGTCATTATACTAGGTAACACAGTCACTCTTTCTCTCAACAGTCATTATACTAGGTAACACAGTCACTCTTTCTCTCAACAGTCATTATACTATGCAACACACTCTTCCTGTCAACAGTCATTATACTATGCAACACACTCTTCCTGTCAACAGTCATTATACTAGGCAATACAGTCACTCTTTCTGTCAACGGTCATTATAGTAGGTAACTCAGTCACTCTTTCTGTCAACAGTCATTATACTAGGCAACACAGTTCCTCTTTCTGTCATCAGTCATTATACTAGGTAACTCAGTCACTCTTTCTGTCAACAGTCTTTATACTAGGCAACACACTCTTTCCGTCAACAATCATTATACTAGGCAACACAGTCACTCTTTCTGTCAGCAGTCATTATACTAGGTAACACAGTCACTCCTTTTGTCGACAGTCATTATAGTAGGTAACTCAGTCACTTTTTCTGTCAACACTCATTATGCTAGGCAACACAGTCACTCTTTCTGTCAACAGTCATTATACTAGGCAACACAGTCACTCTTTCTGTCAACATTCTTTATTCTAGCAATCACAGTCACGCTTTGTGTCAACAGTCATTATACTAGGCAACACAGTCACTCTTTCTGTCAACAGTCATTATACTAGGCAACACAGTCACTCTTTCTGTCAACAGTCATTATTCTATGCAACACAGTCACTCTTTCCGTCAACAGTCATTATACTAGGCAACAAAATCACTCTTTCTGTCAGCAGTCATTATGCTAGGTAGCTCTGTCACTCTTTCTGTCAACAGTCATTATATTAGGCAACACATTCACTCTTTCTGTACAACAGTCATTATACTAGGCAACACAGTCACTCTTTCTGTCAACAGTCATTATACTATGCAACACAGTCACTCTTTCCGTCAACAGTCATTATACTAGGCAACACAGTCACTCTTTCTGTCAACAGTCATTATAATAGGGAACACACTCTTTCTGTCAACAGTCATTATACTAGGCAACACAGTCACTCTTTCTGTCAACAGTCATTATACTAGGGAACACACTCTTTCTGTCAACAGTCATTATACTAGGCAACAAAGTCACTCTTTCTGTCAACAGTCATTATGCTAGGTAACTCTGTCACTCTTTCTGTCTATAGTCATTATACTATGCAACACAGTCACTCTTTCTGTCAAGTCATTTTACTAGGCAGCAAAGTCACTCTTTCTGTCAACAGTCATTATGCTAGGTAACTCTGTCACTCTTTATGTCAACAGTCATTATACTAGGCAACACAGTCACTCTTTCCGTCAACAGTCATTATACTAGGCAACACAGTCACTCTTTCTGTCAGCAGTCATTATACCATGCAACACAGTCACTCTTTCCGTCAACAGTCATTATACTAGACAACAAAGTCACTCTTTCTGTCAACAGTCATTATGCTAGGTAACTCTGTCACTCTTTCTGTCAACAGTCATTATATTAGGCAACACAGTCACTCTTTCTGTCAACGGTCATTATACTAGGCAACAAAGTCACACTTTCTGTCAACAGTCATTATACTAGGCAACAAAGTCACTCTTTCTGTCAACAGTCATTATACTAGTTAACACAGTCACTCTCTCTGTCACCAGTCATTATACTAGGCAACACAGCAAATCTTTCTGTCAACAGTCATTATACTAGATAACACAGTCACTCTTTCTGTCAACAGTCATTATACTAGGCAACACAGACACTCTTTCTGTCAAAAGTCATTATACTATGTAACTCAATCACTCTTTCTGTCAACAGTCATTATACTAGGCAACACACTCTTTCTTTCAACAGTCATTATACTAGGTAACTCAGTCACTCTTTCTGTCAACAGTCATTATACTATGCAACACACTGTTTCTGTCATGTCAACAGTCATTACACTAGGTAACACAATCACTCTTTCTGTCAACAGTCATTATACAAGGTAACACAGTCACTCTTTCTGTCAACAGTCATTATACTAGTTAACACAGTCACTCTTTCTGCCAACAGTCATTATACTAGGCCACACAGTCACTCTTTCTGTCAAAAGTCATTATACTAGGTAACTCAGTCACTCCTTCTGTCAACAGTCATTATACTAGGCAACACACTCTTTCTGTCAACAGTCATTATACTAGGCAACACAGTCACTCTATCAACAGTCATTATACTCAGTAACTCAGTCACTCTTTCTGTCAACAGTCATTATACTAGGTAACACAGTCACTCTTTCTGTCAACAGTCATTATACTAGGCAACACAGACACTCTTTCTGTCAAAAGTCATTATACTAGGCAACACACTCTTTCTGTCAACTGTAATTATACTAGGCAACACAGTCACTCTTTCCGTCAACAGACATTATACTATGCAACACACTCTTTCTGTAAACAGTCATTATACTAGGCAACACCGTCACTCTTTCCTCAACAGTCATTATACTAGGTAACTCAGTCACTCTTTCTGTCAACAGTCATTATACTAGGTAACACAGTCACTCTTTTTGTCAACAGTCATTATACTAGGTAACACAGTCGCTCTTTCTGTCAACAGTCATTATTCTAGGCAACACAGACACTCTTTCTGTCAAAAGTCATTATACTAGGTAACTCAGTCACTCTTTCTGCCAAGTCTTTATACTAGGCAACACATTCTTTCTGTCAACAGTCATTATACTAGGTAACACAGTCACTCTTTCTCTCAACAGTCATTATACTAGGTAACACAGTCACTCTTTCTCTCAACAGTCATTATACTAGGTAACACAGTCACTCTTTCTCTCAACAGTCATTATACTATGCAACACACTCTTTCTGTCAACAGTCATTATACTAGGCAATACAGTCACTCTTTCTGTCAACAGTCATTATAGTAGGTAACTCAGTCACTCTTTCTGTCAACAGTCATTATACTAGGCAACACAGTTCCTCTTTCTGTCATCAGTCATTATACTAGGCAACACAGTCACTCTTTCTGTCAATAGTCATTATACTAGGTAACACAGTCACTCTCTCTGTCAACAGTCTTTATACTAGGCAACACACTCTTTCCGTCAACAATCATTATACTAGGCAACACAGTCACTCTTTCTGTCAGCAGTCATTATACTAGGTAACACAGTCACTCCTTTTGTCGACAGTCATTTAGTAGGTAACTCAGTCACTTTTTCTGTCAACACTCATTATGCTAGGCAACACAGTCACTCTTTCTGTCAACAGTCATTATACTAGGCAACACAGTCACTCTTTCTGTCAACAGTCTTTATTCTAGGCAACACAGTCACGCTTTGTGTCAACAGTCATTATACTAGGCAACACAGCCAATCTTTCTGTCAAAAGTCATTATACTAGGTAACTCAGTCACTCTTTCTGTCAACTCTCATTATACTAGGCAACACACTCTTTCTGTCAACAGTCATTATACTAGGTAACTCTGTCACTCTTTCTGTCAACAGTCATTATACTATGCAACACACTGCTTCTGCCAACATTCATTACACTAGGTAACACAATCACTCTTTCTGTCAACAGTCATTATACTAGGTAACACAGTCACTCTTTCTGTCAACAGTCATTATACTAGGCCACACAGTCACTCTTTCTGTCAAAAGTCGTTATACTAGGTAACTCAGTCACTCCTTCTGTCAACAGTCATTATACTAGGCAACTCACTCTTTCTGTCAACGGTCATTATACTAGGCAACACAGTCACTCTATCAACAGTCATTATCCTAAGTAACTCAGTCACTCTTTCGTAAACGTCTTATATAGGTAACACAGTCATTCTTTCTGTCATCAGTCACTATACTAGGCAACACAGTCAATCTTTCTCTCAACTGTCATTATACTAGGTAACACAGTCTCTCTTTCTGTCAACAGTCATTATACTAGGCAACACTGACTCTCTCTGCCAACAGTCATTATACAGGGGAAAACACTCTTTCTGCAACTGCATTATACAGGCAAGACTCACCTTTTTGTCAACAGACATTAATATGCAAAACACTCTTTCTGTAAACGTCATTTTAAAAAGGGGAACACAGTCACCTTTCCTCAACAGCTTATAATAGGGAACCGCACTTTTCGTCAACCTCATTTTCAGGGAAAAAAGTCACTCCTTCAGTCACAGTCATTATACTAGGGAAAACAGTCATTTTTTTTGTCAACAGCTTATACTTGTAAAACAGTCGCTCTTTCTGTCAAAAGTCATTATACTAGGCAACACAGACACTCTTTTTGTCAAAAATCATTAAACTAGGGAATTTGTCACTCTTTCTGCCAAAAGTATTATACTATGCAACACACTCTTCGTCAAAGTCTTATACTAGGCAAACAGCACCTTTTTTTTCTACTTTATTATAGTAGGTAAAATCGCATCTTTCTGTCAAGTCATTATCTAGGCAACACAGTTCCCTTTCGTCATCATCATTAAATAGGCAAAGCTCATCTTCTGTCAACATCCCTTATATAGGTAACACGTCACTCTTTTTGTCAAAGTCTTTTTTACTAGGCAACACCTCTTTCCCCTCAACAAACATTTACTAGGGAAAACCGTCACACTTTTTGTCACAGACACTTACTAGGTAACACAGTTCTCTCTGTCAACAGTCATTATAGTAGGGAACTCATCCTTTTTTCTGCAACACTCATCATGCTAGGCAACACATACTCTTTTGTCAACAGTCATTATACAGGCAACACAGTCCTCTTTCTGCAAAAGTCTTTTTTCCGGGAACACAGCAACTCTTTGTTCAAAGTCATATACTGGCAACACAGTCACCTTTCTGTCAAAGTCTTTTTACAGGCAAACAAAAACTCTTTCTGTCAAAAGCATTAACTAGCAACAAAGTCACTCTTTCGTCAATATCATTTTACTGGCAAAAAAGTCCTCTTTTGTCCACACTCATTTAATAGGCAAACGTCACTCTTCTGTCAAAAGTCATTATACTAGGAACAAAGTCACTCTTTCTGTCAAAAGTATTATGCTAGGTAACTCTTTCCTCTTTTGTCAACGTCATTATACTAGGCAACCATTCACCTTTCTGTCAAAAGCATTATACTAGGCAAAAAGTCACTCTTTTTGTCAAAATCATTAGCGGTAGTAACACGTCCCCCTCTTTCTGTCAACAGTCATTATACTAGGCCACACAGTCACTCTTTCTGTCAAAAGTCATTATTCTAGGTAACTCAGTCACTCCTTCTGTCAACAGTCATTATACTAGGCAACACACTCTTTTCTGTCAACAGTCATTAACTAGGCAACAAAAGTCACTCTATCCAACAGTCATTATCTCAGTAACCAGTCCTCTTTCGAACAGTCTTATACAGGGAAAACGTCACTCTTTTGTCAACAGTCAATATACTAGGGAACACAGACACTCTTTTTTACAAAAATCATTATCAGGCAACCATCTTTTTGTCAACTTAATTATACTAGGAACACTTCATCTTTCCGCAACAGACATTATACTATGCAACACACCTTTTGTAAACTCATTTTAAAAGAACACCGTCCTCTTTCCCAACAGTCATTATACTAGGAACTCAGTACTCTTTTTGTCAACAGTATTATACGGTAACACAGTCACCCTTTTTGTCATAAAAAATTAACTAGGAAACAGTCAATCTTTTTGTCACAGTATTTTTAGGTAACACAGTCGCTCTTTCTGTCAAAATCTTTTTCTAGGCAAACGACCTCTTTCGTCAAAAGTCATTATACTAGGGAACTCAGTCATCTTTTTGCCCAAGTCTTTAAACTGGGAACACTTCTTTTTAACATCTTATACTAGGAACACGTCACTCTTTCTAAAAGTCATTTATAGGTAACCAGTCACCTTTTCTCAAAATCTTTACTATGCAACACACTCTTTCTGTCAACAGTCATTAAACTAGGCAAAACAGTCCTCTTTCTGTCAACAGTCTTTTAGTAGGGAACTCGTCCCCTCTTTTTGTAACAGTCTTATATAGGAACACAGTTCCTCTTTTGTCACAGTATTATAATAGGCAAAACGCACCTTTCTGTCAACGTCCCTTATACAGGTAACACAGTCACCTTTCTGTCAACAGTCTTTATACTAGGGAAAACACTCTTTTCCCTCAAAAATCATTATACTAGGCAACACAGTCACACTTCGTCAGCAGCACTTATAGTAAACAGTCTCTCTCTGTCAACAGATTATAGTAGGTAACTCAGTCACTTTTTCGTCAAAACTCATCAGTAGGCAACACAGTCACCTTCTTCAACAGTCATTATACTAGGGAACACAGTCACTCTTTCTGTCAAAAGTCTTTATTCTCGGCAACAGTCACTCTTTGTGTCAACAACATTTATAGGCAACACAGTCCTCTTTCTGTCAAAATCATTTACTAGGCAACACAAACACTCTTTCTGTCAACAGTCATTTTACAGGCAACAAAATCATTCTTTCTGTCAATAGTCATTATACTTGCAACAAAGTACTTTTTTCTGTCCCACACATTAACTGGCAACACAGTCACCTTTCTTCAAAACATTATACTAGGCAACAAAATCACTCTTTCTGTCAAAAGTCATTTGCTAGGTAACTCTTTTACTCTTTTGTCAACAGTCATTATACTAGGCAACACAGTCACTCTTTCGTCAACATCATTTTATAGGGAACAAAGTCACCTTTTTGCAACAGTATTATGCAGGTAACTCTCATCTTTCTGTCAACAGTCATTTTTACTGGGAACAAAATCACTCTTTCTGTCAACATCATTATGCATAAATCTGTCATTCTTTCTGTCAAATCTTATACATGCAAAAACCCGTCACTCTTTCTGTCAACACATTAACAACAGCAAAGTCACTCTTGCTGTCAACAGTACTTATGCTAGGTAACCGTCACTCTTTCTGGCAACAGATTATACTAGGCAACACAGTCCCCCTTTTTCTGTAAAATCATTATCTAGGCAACACGTCACTCTTTCTTTCAACATATTTACTATGCAAAAAAAAACAGTCCCTTTTTCCCTCAAAACATTATACTAGGAACACAGTCCCTTTCGTCAAAGTCATTATTAGGGAACTCTGTCATCTTTTTGCAACGTCATTTTCTAGCAACAAAGCACTCTTTTTGTCAAAATCATTACTAGGTAACCTGCACTTACGCAAAGTCATTATACAAGGAACACCCGTCACCTTTCTGTCAACAGTCATTATAATAGACAGCAAAGTCACTCTTGCTGTCAACAGTCATTTTAGGTAACTCTGCCTCTTTTGTCAAAATCATTTACTGGGAA
>NC_069400.1:54712006-54802006 GCF_026875155.1 Cherax quadricarinatus
ATTTTCTCTCATACGTTTAAAGATATATTTTTTTCATTAATGTTGATGTAAAAATTTATAATTTTGCACCAAAAGAATCTTAGAAAACTTACCTAACCTTATCATAACAAGCGCAATTTATTTTAGCCTAACCCAACTAAATATATTTTAGATTTGTTTACAATAATTTAATACTAAACAAACACAGTGAAATATATTTTTTTCGTTTGGTTAAGAATGATTTTGGCGAAATTATTCCATTCACAAATTTTGGTTTGTCCTATATGGCAAGATGAGCGTTGCTATTTACGCCAAGATCTCAAGTTCTGCCTATTCGGCACGACATATATATATAAATATATATATATATATTATATATATATATATATATATATATATATTATATATATTATATATATATATATATATATATATATTATTATATTATTTTTTTGCAATAAGATCACAGTAAACAGGTGATTTCAGAATATGCAAAACAACCACTGTGAAAAAATAGAGAAATTCCAAGCGCTTTCGTGACTACTCACATTATCAAGGAACAATGAAAGTAATGCATCAATGGAAGGCATATAAAGGGTCTAGCCCACACCTCACTATCACATCCCACAACAAAGCAACACCTGACGTGCGACTTATAAGAAAAGGGAACACTGCAGCAGGCCTACTGGCCCAACTAGACAGGTCCTTTACACAACCCACCAACAAACTATTCTACCCAAGAATTAAGAATTTAAAAATTTATTATTTGTCCAATGTATTATTAAACTCTTCCCAAATCCTGTTGATGATAAATGGATCTAATTTATATAAACCAAAGGAAATATTCATATTATTGTCAAAACTGCTTTTTATGAAACAAGATTCAATTATATTCCTGTCGACGATGGACTTGCTTGATACTACTTTCTCAATTTTTTTAAAATCAATTGGATGGTTAAAATCTCTCACATGAATAAATAGAGCATTGGAATCTTGTCCAGTTCTAATGCTATATTTATGTTGTTTTAATCTTAGTTCGAGACTTTTACCAGTTTGACTGTAATAAACTTTATCGCAAATTTTACAAGGAATCTTATAGACATATCCGTCAGCATTTTGGGGGGAATTTTTTATCAAAAGTTTTTTTACTGTATCAAGATTTTTAAATACGTTTTAAAGACGTTTCTTTGGTATTTCAAATCATTACCTATTTCATAAATTTTAGATATTTCCTCATCTATGAACTCTGGACTACAAATACGTAAAGCTCTCAAAAACATTGATGAGAAAACAGACAGTTTAACTCTATCTTGATGTGAAGAATAATAGTGTACATAGGAACAGTTATTTGTAGGTTTTCTGTAAATTTTAAATTTGAACTCATTATTACTTTTAATAATTAAAACATCTAGAAAAGGCAATGAGTTATTTTCTTCAAACTCAACAGTAAAGTATATAGAATGGGCTAAGCTATTTAATTTGCCAAGGAAATGGTGTATATCTACATTCTTGGGCATAAGACACAAAATATCATCTATTCTTTCACAGTGGTTGTTTTGCTTATATATATATATATATATATATATATATATTATATTATATATATATATATATATATATATATATATATATATATATATATATATATATATATATATATATATATATATATTCTTTCATACGTTTAAAAATATATTTTTTTTAATTTTTGTTAATGTAAAAAATTTCTAATTTTGCACCAAAAAAATCTTAGAAAACTTACCTAACCTTATTATAACAAGAGCAATTTATTTTAGCTTAACCCAACTAAATATATTTTAGATTTGTTTACAGTAATTTAATACTAAACAAACACAGTGAAATATATTTTTTTCGTTAGGTTCAGAATGATTTTGGCGAAATTATTGAATACACAAATTTTCACTTGTCCTATATGGCAAGATGAGCGTTGCTATTTAAGCCAAGATCGCAAGTTCTGCCTATTCGGCACGACATAATATATATACATATATATATATATATATATATATATATATATATATATATATATATATATATATATATATATATATATATATATATATATATATATATATATAAAGAAACTTAATATCTTTCAACCACAGGGAGGAATTGAGTCAAGCAACTCTACTGTACCTCTGACCGCGTATGTGATGATCGCAATGCTTGAGGCTAATGATGATTCATGTAGCCCGTCTGTCATTCAGGCTTCTCAGTGTCTACATGCTGACACCACTCAGTACCCTTATACCTTGGCGCTGAAGGCCTATGCTTTCGCTCTGGCTGAGCTTCCGGAGGCCGAAACCGTTCTCCAACAGTTGCTGAAGCTGGCCATTGTTGCTAAGAACTCCACCCACTGGGAGCTGCCTGAGGGTCCAGGTATGCTGGGGTGAAAAATATGCTGAAGTTGAAACATAATTTATATTGCTAATGAACTGAAATACAAAAATTAGAGAAAAGCAAAAATGGAAGCTGTACATATGTTTGAAGTCTGTTTGAATAACCATTTTTTCTCATTAAAATGTTAAATGACAGATATTATGTAACTGCCCTAAGCTGTCTGGGAATTACCAAAACCATGGCTTGCTGTAGTGTCTTGGAATCTCAGGTTAAAGTGTTGAAGAAGGAGGTTCTATTGCTTCAGGAGGAAAATAGGAGGCTGAAGCTTCACCTAGGTGGGTTTGGGAGTGTGAGATGGTTGGTGCTGGTAAGGAGGAACATGATACCAGAAGTGAGTTAAAGAGTTGAAGTATCTTTAAGTGGCAAGTGGTTCACAGTTCAGGAAGAAGGAAGAATAGGAAGGTTAATAGAGAAGATGTGAAGGTATGAAATCGATTCTCTGTTCTCCAGGACGAGTGTACTTCGGTGGATAGTGGGGTTAAAGGTACCACTGAGTCCCCTACTAATCAAGGTAAGACGATTCTAATTGTGGGAGATTCTCAGGTAAGACATATGGACCGTGTTTATTGTAGCAGAGTGAGGAAGGTCAGACACAGGGTGTCTCCCAGGAACTGGTGTTGGTCATGCAGTGAACAGGTTGGATAACATTATATCAAGTAATGTTAACAAGCCCATTATCTGTCTTAGTGCTAGTGGAAATGACATCAGGAAGGGCAGGAGACAGGAGCTGCTGGATAAGTGCAGGTAAGCAATAGAAGTAGTCAGGTCTGAGGGAGAGATGCCAGTCATATGTAGCATCTTGCCTAGAAGAGGAGTGAGCAATGCATAGATGTCTAGGGCAATTGGTACAAATTGCTGGTGAGACAGGAGCTGCAAGGAACTTGCAGTCCCATTGATTGACAACTCGGACAAATTCTTTGGCAAACATGATATGTATTCAAGGGATGGGGTTCATCTCTCTGGGGTTGGAGTGGCTGCATTAGCTAATTCAATTGAGGGGGTCATTGATGATTTGTCTAGGAATTTAAACTGAGAGATTATAGAGGAATGGGTGTTTGTGGGAAGCAATCAGGCTGCAGTACTTGGGTAGAAAACAGCAGATATTACAAGGATATCCCAGGGATATGCTTAAAAGACAATATTCAAAATAAAGTTGTTAGTAAAGGCAAAGCAATTACTCAGCAAAACAAAGAGAGATACGTAGTAAAGGGCAGTGAGTGACTAGCTCCCTTAAGGTTTACTATACAAATAGTATAGATGAGATAAGATTATTTGCAAGTGTAGGTAATATAGATATTATTGCTGTAAAAGAAATCTGGTTCAACTTGAAAGACAGAGAATTACCTTCTGAATGCAACATACAGGCTTATAAACTATTCCACACTGATAGGCTCAACAGGAAGGGTGGTGGAGTGGTCATGAATGTCAGAGATAATTTAAACAGTTGTTTTAAACAAGATATAAGATTAGAATAATCGAACACAGAATCTGTTTGGCTACAGTTTCTCGAAGGTCGCGAAAAGTAAATTTTGGGTGTGATAGGGAGTGCTATGGAACGAATTTCATAAGACTTCTAGATATGAAAATGTTGTGTAATGGGACCTTTAAACCTTAGACAAACTGATTGGAGCAATGCGGCAGGAAATCTTGAGTCTAGTGAATTTTATGATACGGTTCAGGATTGCTTTTCAAAACAGTTTGCGACAGAACCAACTAGAGGAAACAACCTGCTTGACTTGGTTCTTGCCAACAAAGAATCACTGGTTAATAATCTCGCGGTTAATGATGAGCTTGGAGAAAGTGATCACAAATCACTTAGTGTCAATTTATCATGGAATTACCCAGATAACTGCAAATCAACTCTCTGTCCCAGATTTATACTTGACCGAATTCTTGGGACTGAGAAATTACCTGGGTGGGCTAAATTGGGATGACCTGACTGTGGGTCAGGTAGCTAGTGTTGTTTGCCAATATGACGTGTTTCAAAGCATAGTGCCATCTGCCCAACCAACCTTTGTTCCGAGTAGGGAAATTAGATCTAACAATAACGATCCTAAATGGATAAACAATAGATTAAAACATCTCATTGGTCAAACGAAAGGCACATATAGGCGAATAAAAAAAGGGGATGCGAAGTTAAGAAATCAATATATTCAATTAGATATAGAATATAAACAAAGAAATAAGAAAAACAAAAAGAGAGTATGAGGCTAAAGTCATAAGGGATTCTTTCAGGTATACAGAAGTAAGATTAGGGACAAGATTGGCCCACTTAAGACTAACACAGGTCAGATCACTGACAGTGGTAAGGAAATGTGTGAACTTTTCAATACCTATTTCTAAATTTTTACTCAGGAAGATACCAGCGAAATTCCAGAAATTAAAATTTATGTAGAACAGAATGATAATAAACTTTGCAGTATTAAGGTAACACGTGACATTGTCCACGGACAAATAGAGAAATTAAAATCTAAAAAAACCCAAGACCCAGATGAACTGTTTGCAAGGGTTTTAATTAAAGGAATGTTAAGAGGAACTTAGCATACCTTTGGCTAATTTTTCAATATATCACTACAAACTGGCATAGTGCCAGACAAGTTGAAAATGACAAATGTAATACCTATTTACAAGGCAGGTGACAGGTCCTTAGCTTCGAACTATAGACCAAAACTCCTTACCTCCATACTTGGGAATTTTATGTGATCAGTAATTGCCAAAGCGATTCGCAGCTATTTTGAAAGGCATAAATTGATAAATGAATCTCAGCACGGTTTTACAAAGGGGCGTTCTTGTCTTGCATATTTACTGACTTTCTTCTCTAAGGTGTTAGAGGAGGTAGATCATGGTATTGATTATGATATTGTGTATATGGACTTCAGTAAGGCTTTCGACAGAGTTCCACATCAGAGGCTATTGAGGAAACTTAAGGCACACGGATTAGGAGAATTTTTTTTTTCCTGGGTAGAGGCATTGTTGACAATACCCTCGACATTGCAGAGCTCCTCGCACTAGCACGCACTGAGTGTATTATTGTGGGTGGAGATTTCAACGCACATCACCCAATGCTGCACTCTCACTCCAGCAACCAATGCTGCTGGCAGACACATAGCAATGCTCCTACACGATATTCCAGAGGTAAAGTGCTAAACAATGGAGACCACACACACCTGTTGGGTGGCTCCCTCGACCTTACCTTCGGGTCAAGACAACTCGCAGCAGGAGCCACATGGGAAACTCATCCTCACCTTGTCAGTGACCACTTTGCAATGATCACCACCTTCAACATCAACAGGCCTCCCACAGTTGTGCTGCCTCCTAGATGGGACGTAAAGAGGGCCAACTGGAAGGTGTTCCAGGATTATCTTCATGACTGGTGGTCCACATACTCTCTATCTGAAGACTGTGATACGGCTGAACTGGAGCTAATCACTGTTCTCATCCAGGCAGCAGAGTGCGCAATTCCAAAGAAGTCCGCAGGACGCACTCACAAAAGAGACTGGTGGCTCTACAACGACGAGGTGCGGGAGCAGAACCACCGAAATCAACTCTTTTAGGAAGCTATACAGGCGTAACCCTACGGCAGAGAACAGGAATACTCAGAGCCATTGTGCAGCATGCCCGCAGTCTCTCTCAGAGTAAAAACTGAGAAATGGCTGGAGTGGTGCTCAACATTCGGGCATCACACCACCTTATCTGAGATATGGGGCAAGCTCAACATAGCAACTGGCAAGAGCAAGCCGAGGCCACCAGCACACCCGAACCCATCCCAGGAAGCTGAGAAACTAGTGGAGCTTTTCACTTCCAGGGAAGCCTCCACTCAGCTCCCACAGGACATCCGGAATATACAGACGGATCTTCTGCCACAGCGCCAGCTAACGATACAAGCTGCATGTGAGTCGGAAGATGTGACTGATGAAGACCTCACGGACTTGGAACTCCTACGTGCCATTAAGAACACAGGTGACACTGCCCCGGGCATCGATGGTGTTACGTACTCCATGATTGCACGGGCTGGGCAGAGTGGATGGAAGGCCATACTTGACGTCATTAACAAGTCGTGGAGGGCTGGGACACTCCCAGCAGCTTGGAAGAAAGCTACCATCGTACCAATTCCAAAGCCCAAGGACCCAGGCAGTATGAGACCCATATCTCTGCCCAGCTGCTTAGCCAAGACTGCTGAGAGAATGGTGTTAAACCGCCTCCTATGGAAACTTGGACCCTCTCATCATCACATATTTGGCTTCACCAAAGGAGCGGGAACAGCAGAGTGCATAACCACTCTACTAAGCCAGATTGCTGATAGTAACAAAAAACCTAGTATCGTCGTCTACCTCGACCTTGAGAAGGCATTTGAGCTAGCCAGCCCCACAGCAAATCTAGCAATACTAGCTTGGAAGGGAATCAAAGGACGCCTCCTGGCCTGGATAGAGTCCTACCTTAAGGGCAAGCAGGCCTGTGTCAGCTTTCAGGGACACTACTCTTCCTTTAAAACCCTGGAAAACGGCACGCCACAAGGAGGTGTGCTCAGTCCTACCCTGTTTAACATCCTTATGCAGGAACTTGTGAGCCTTCCCTTTCATAGTGGTACACAGCTCCTCAGCTATTGCACTCATAGTGAATGGGAAAGGCAATTTAGAGCGACAGGCTCAGAGAGCTTTGGACCTAATTACACAGTCTTGCAAGGAACTAGGCCTCAAGATCTCGGCCGAGAAATCTCTTGCAATGATGTTCAAGGGGCCAGATCCTGTGAATAGATTACATATTCAGGATATAGAACTTGAGTGGACAGGCTCCTACCTGTACTTGGGAATCTACATTGATAAAAAGCTGACCTTTCAGAAACAGGCCGAGTATGTCAGGACCCGTGCTCTACTCAGACTCAACGCCATGAGAGCCATGACGAGGCACCGTGCAGGGGCAAGCAAAGATGTACTTCGCTTGTACTATATACAAGCTATAAGCTCGCTCATTGACTACGGTGCACCGGCGTTAGCTCATCTCTTCCCGCAGAGCAGGCAAAGGGTGGAGGTCGTACAAAACCAGGAGATAAGAACTATGCTTGGGGCCCTCATCTGGACCAACACAGTATGTCTTAGATCTGAGGCCCGGCTTCCTTCCTTGGCTGACAGAGTAAGATACAACGCCTGCAAAGTAGCCACGATTCTGCACCGGCAGCAAGGTACCCCACTAAGGAGACGGATATTGACAACCATGACACAAGATACCACACTCTTCACGGACTACTCCTGGATTCGTTCGTTTTGTGCTGCTGGGCGGAAGCTGCTGCCTATACAACTACTCCTTGAGAAGAGTTGTGACCTTCCTGTTGCTGAGTACCATCCACCACCTCCCTGGCGCCCAGATCCAGCCGATGTTTGCATCATGCAGCTACCCATCTCTAAGCATCTCTGCAGTCAAGACACCCTCAGCAATCATGCCGAGACAAGCATGGAACTGGCAGAGGGAAGCACATGTGCAGTGTATTTCAGAGACGGTTCTGTCGACCCTGACAGGAAGAGAGCAGCAGATGGACTGTACCACAATTGTCACACACAAGGCTGGCGACTCCCTGACCACTGCACGATCCTTCAAGCTGAGCTGGTGGCGATTCAGCAGGCATTGTCACATGCCCTACGACATCGACTCCGACCTGTCATACATGTTGATTCCAACTCTGCAATCAATGCCCTCTCCCATCCTCAACCACAGGACAATGTTCACCTCATCACATCGATCCTGAGCATAATGACAGCCTTAGAAGTTCAGGGTAACAGATACGACATTGAACTGGATCCCCAGCCCTGCTGGCATCCGGGGAAATGAGGCGGCAGATGATGCAGCTAAGGCAGCAACAGACTATCCACATGTTGGGATTACTGTCCACATCAGCCTACGACAGACAAAACTGGTGGCTGCCAGAGCCATGAAAATTATGGGGGAGGTCTTAGGTGATACCCCATCTCAACAGTGGTACCGAGCAGCTACTCAGGAAGAACCCTCTCCATATGATAGAGCTGGTCCAGAGCGCAGTGTACCGCCATCCATCGGCTTCGTTTGGGCTTTCCCACAGCCAAGATGATGGTAGACAAGGCTGAGGAGATGTGCCAGTACTGTCAGCACATTGTCCAGCGGCCCCTAACACACTATCTTCTGGAGTGCGAAGTTACTGAGACACCCCGCAGGCAACTAGGAGTGATATTCCCTCCTGAAGAGGACCCAGAGATGACTGCGGCCACACTAGTGTACCATGAAGTCAACGAATCAAACAAGCTGTTACCCGTGATAACGACATGTTGTTGAGAAATGGCATTACCAGCTAAGTTTAAAGAGTTTGTACGTAACTTAGAAAGACAGCTCATCGCCTGCACAGCTGCCCCTGCAGACGATGTCTTGAGAAGCTGTCGAAGTCATCTCTCAACGGGCTGTAAAGATTTATAATTTGTAAGATTATAAATTACCCCTAGGGGGTGTTATGTCAGCATATTTCATTCACTGATTGCTGACAAACTTATTTGTGTGGACTCAAAAGTCCGCCCCTTACTGCCGACTATAGGTTGATTACAAACTCCTTGTGAGTCAAGAACTGCACAGTCCCCCGTACTACAAGAAATTCATAACCTACCTTGCTCTTGTAGCGTGAGCTATGGTGTTCGTCACACCTTCGACAGATATCGGTGACTTGATAGAAGCTGAAGTGTCCTTGGATGTCCACGTCTTCCATAGTCTAGGAAAACGCACACTGGTACACTATGTTCCACAAGATTTGTCTTTATTGTTCACAGTCTTATCACTAAAGAAGCTGATCACACTTCTCTTAAGTGTTTATTGTGTTTTATGAGACACTTTGTTCACACTAATGCACAGATCGTTCTTTGTTGGTTATCCTGGCGTCAATGTCACTCTCAGTAGAGTCAAAAGTAATCTGAGACGTCACAACGCCCCACGCCGTTACTCCCCTAGCACAAAGAAAAAGCTGACCTAGTACTTTTGCTTCCTTGCCACTTCCTCGATGAAGTAAAGCAGAATGTTTGATTCTTGCTGTCTTAAGCATAGACAACAATGTCCACTATCTTCACTGTGGTAATAAAGAGGGAGCAGGATTTTCCTTAATTGTCCTGCTAAAGTAAGAGATGTACTGTCTCTTATCAAACTACACTTTGCAACACTGCAAGGAGCGTTGGTCGAAGCGATCACGTCCCATACTCATACTGCATCTGCTATCAATTACTCGCTGTAGCAGTAAACAAGACATTTGCCCCTTCTGAGAGGGCTGGGCCCCTCAGGGCTGAAAGAGCTGAAAGGGGCTGAAGGGGCTGATACCCCCCTCTTGGAGAAATTTTCTCCACACATGTCCTCCTCGCTAGTGTCTATAGTTAGGAGTATATATGGTGTTGTCACTTATGAAGTGTACCAGTTTAACTGACCAAAAGAGTGCTTGAGCAGCATACGTCGCATCATTGTAGAAACCTTTCTCCCTCGAGAGCCAGAGACGGGTCATCAAAAAATTGAGACCCGTGCCAGGACTACGGTCTTGGCGAACATTATACATACATACACTTCTCGTTAGTGTGACTTTGTAAATATTCCAAGTCGGACCGAAACGTCGTCGTAAGTTCCTTTCTTCTATGTGCGGGTTATTTATGTATAGGTTGGATAAATGCATGAGTGGGTGTGGGTGGGTGTGAGTTGGCCCTGACTTGCTTGTGCTATTAGGTTAGCTGCCGTGCTCCTCCCTTAAGTGAATGTAGCTTACCTGACTAGGTTAAGGCATTGGCTTAAGCAGGTGGGAGAATTGGACCTGCATCGCATTGACCAGCAGGCCTGCTGCAGCTCTATACATCACTAGTAAGGCCTCATTTAGATTTTGCCGCTCAGTTTTGGTTTCCTTAGTACAGGATGGTTATAGACTCATTGGAGAACATACAAAGAAGAATGACTTAAATGATTTACTGTATAAGGAATCTCCCATATGAAATTAGACTTTGAGCTTATATTCTCCACTCTCTGGAGAGACGTAGAACGAGGGGAGATGTAATCGAAGTATATAAGTGGAGGTTGGGCATAAATAAAGGTGCTATTAATAAAGTGCTGAAGGTGTCGAACCAAGTA
Organism: Cherax quadricarinatus; assembly: GCF_026875155.1. Taxonomy (NCBI): domain Eukaryota; kingdom Metazoa; phylum Arthropoda; class Malacostraca; order Decapoda; family Parastacidae; genus Cherax; species Cherax quadricarinatus. Next base: position 54,722,516 of record NC_069400.1, read on the forward strand.
AGAACCAGAAATAATGGTTGTAAGTTGGATAAATTTAGATTTAGAAAGAACATAGGTAAGTACTACTGGTTTTCGAACGGAATTGTGGATGCGTGGAACAATATTCCGAGTAGGGTTATCGAAGCTAGGATGCTCGGTAGCTTCAGAAAGAGACTGGACGAATATATGAGTGGGAGGGGCTGGGTTTGATTAGTGTCATTGGACACGGGAGTAAATTCTTAAGTAGCTTTTTGTAGAGGTCATTTTGATAAGTACCTGCCTTGTATGGGCCAGTAGGCCTTATGCAGTGTACCTCCATTCTTATATTCCTATGTTATGTTAACATTTACGACTCATGCTATTTACTAATTTCTCATATTTTCTAAGCTATGTGAATTTCGCTTTATTACATTTTCATTCCACATTTAAGTTTTAAAATTCTCATTTCAATTTAGGTACCTAATAATGAAGACTTTGTCAAATTCGGTATACAAAACATCTTATTACCAGGAAAATCTAATGCAGTGGCAGTGGAGACAGCTGGTTACGCTATCATGGCTATGATGACACTGGACTCTGTCAAGTATCGGGATCAAGCAAGGAAGGTTGTTAAATGGATAACAACCCAAAGAAACGGACAAGGAGGATTCTATTCCACACAGGTAACATAACAATTATTTACGTTCTCCTACTGTTATTTGCACCAACTATTTCATTCTTCTTTGTTAGGTGTTCTTCGATAATCTTTCATTTTTGTATTAAGGTGTAAAAACTTTATCTCAGCTGAGTCTAGTCTCTCTTCAAGAATCTCTCTCAATATTGAAGAATAGTATGGCCAACAAATGGTAAAAAGGCATATAGCAAAAGGAGACCTTTAATGGTGCTAGATTTCACAAAAATGAAACCTTTTTAAGATCAAAGAAAATAACTGAAAATCTAAATAAAGTGCCGATAAATGTTGGAGTCAGGTGCTGGGCCGAAGTAGGTGACGTGATGCAATTCCTTTGTTAAATACAACTGTTTAGCATGATCTGCTGGCACTAGTTGGCTACTCTCACCTGCGACGTCTCCTCCACCTGCATCACTTCTGCTCTATATAAAAAATATGAAAAAAAAGACAAATATTCAGTGTAATTAATGGGATCCTTTATTACCAATGCTTCTCTCACACGTGAAGCTTTATCAGGTCACAAACATATCTACTTGGGGAGTGGAAATAAATGGTATAAAATACCGACACAGTGGAAATATAAACACATATGCAGTTTAGTGTGATCCTTTATTGACAACGTTTACCCTACACAGTGGATTTTTTCAAGTCACAAACAGATCTACCTGGGGTAGATACTCGCGTACCTTCCACCCCAGGTAGACCTGTTTGTGACTTGAAAAAGCCCACTGTGTGGGCGAAACGTTGTCAATAAAGGATCACATTAAACTGCATATGTGTTTATATTTCTACCTGGGGAGTGAAGACCTGTGTACAAAGAGGCAACGTAGTGCTACGTGTAAGTCACGTGCAGTGTTCCTCCATATAATAGCCAGTTGTAAGAGGTTCTGCTACAACTTTCAATAAATTGACCCTACTAATTTGAGACGATAATTTCCTGAGTTGAGAAGCGTATTAAAATAATGAAGCATTATGAATATTATTAGGTGTTTTAAGTAGAGCCAGATATCCTAATTTTCTGGATAAAAAAAGTATTAACATAATATGTCAAAATGATGCTTAATATCCTCTTAGTAATAAGTTTATTATAGATGTCCTTAGAAGTTCTTAAGTCAAGACAGATATCTTAATGTTCATGTGAAAAAATACTAAGTAACGTATGTCAAAAATGATCCGTAATATCCACTGAGTGATAACCAACATTGTGTCTGAATACATTAACTGAAAATGTTATATTTCATTACTTGTACGAAAAATGTTATTTATATGATCTGTTACTTTTATAAACTATGCGCTAAAGCGTTGCACTTTTCTCTTGTCTGGAGAACAGGACACAGTGGTAGCACTGCAGGCTCTAGCACTGTATGCTACGTACACTTACCAGGGACCTTTGTACGTTGTAGCATCAGTGAAAGGTACTGGCTTCTCCCACAGCTTCAATGTCACTGAAGACAACAGACTTCTACAACAGCTCGTAAAACTGCCAGTACTTCCTACCGCCGTCTCTGTCACACTGCAAGGACAAGGATGTGCTGTTCTGCAGGTAACATTAAACTTGAAATATGAGTCAATCAGTTTATATAAGACATGTGGAATATTAGGATTTTTTTTAAGGAAACGTTTCACCAAAAATTGTCTCTTTTGTCCTCATGACAGAAGAAGCCATGAGTGAAGAAACGTTTTAATACTACACGTCATATTTTCGATTTATCGTTATTTTATATCAGGACATGACCATCAGTTGATCATTTAGAGAACTTGACTTTAGGTGTTAAGTTTCACCCTGTGTACTAGAAGTGTGTCATGGAATTATTCACTTTTCGTGTATATTGCTGGGGAATAGTGATAATGTGTATTATCAAGCTGAGAGTACATTAACCCGAATGAAAATCAATAAATATTGTTGCTTCCAGGCTGTTCTTCGATACAATATTCCCGAGGCTGAAGCAAGTGATGCCTTTGATATGACTGTCAACACCATCACAGTCCCGGACAACAAGTGTGTTACTAAACGTATCACTGCCTGTGCTTCCTATATACTCCCAGATGGCAAGTCTAACATGGTAGTTATCGAAGTAGATCTCATTTCCGGTTACATTCCCGAGAAAGAAGATCTTATGAAGCTTGTAAAGGATGATCTTAATATAAAGAGATATGAAGTTGATGGTAGCAAGATCACCTTCTACATTGAAGAATTAACTGCAAAGAACACCTGTGTAAACTTTCGTGTGATAAGGGACATTGATGTGGAGAATGTCAAGCCTGGGTCAGTCCGCATCTATGACTACTATAAACCAGAATTCCAGATTTCTAAGGTGAGTAACTTGGTCCATGATATCTTTAAGATGCAGCCACAGCGTGCTGGGACCATTGTTATGGAATGTCTACTTCAACGACCTTCTTCATCTCATCCCAGAATCACATGCATATGCAGACGACTGTACACTGACATTCACTTATCCAAGAGAAGAAATATAAGCTGCTCTAAGCTACATCAATCACCAGCTAAGAGCTATACCAGCTTTGGGAAATAGATGGCAAGTAACATTTGCACCTGAGAAAACGCAAATGATGATCGTCTCTAGGCACCATGATGGTAATGCTGGTGCAGTAGTAAGGATGAATGGGAGGGTGTTGGCACCAGGAGAAGAAGTTGATATCCTTCGGGTGAAATTTGACTCCAAACTAACCATGAAGGCAGCCAGGAAGCTTACAGCACTTCGCCGTATCTCGCATTTGCTTGACAGTAGGGGTTGCAAGATTCTGTACGAGGCACAAGTACGCTCACACCTTGAGCATGCTCCACTTTCTTGGTTTCCCTGTCCCCCCTCTCATCTGCAACTGCTTGACAGAGTAGAGAACAGAGCAAGACGTCTCATCTCTCGCCTGGACCCATCCTGGATAGATCTGTCATTTCAGCAGAGCCTTCAACACAGGAGGGATGTGGGTGGCCTTACTGTTATGTACAAGGCCAATATTGTCAAAGTACCACACTTGGATCCACTTCCAGGACAGCGTGAAAGAAGCTTTTATGCCACAAGACGGGCAGAAAGCAGCAACTTCACTCTGGCTGTACCCTTCTCCAGAACATCACTCCATCTGAGATCATATGTACCCAGGATGACTCGAGTATGGAACACATTCATACAGCATAATGATGTCAACGAGATAAACTCTCTAGTAAGGCTGATGCATGCAGGGGATGAGATGAAAAGCAGTAAGCCTTCTCCCTAAAAGCTGGCTGTCTTAGATCAAAGTCTAGTGCAAGCTGGACTCCAAGGTATTGGTCCAGTGTGGTGAGTTTGGTATAGCACTGCGTACCTTGTTCCATGGTTCGTAGGTTCGAGTCTCCTTCAGCCAGAGATCAGTGTTTGTGTATATTTCGCCTGCTCTTGCGAATTCCTTGCATATATATATATATATATATATATATATATATATATATATATATATATATATATATATATATATATATATATGTCGTGCCGAATATGTAAAACTGGTCAATTAGCAAGAACTCATTTAAAATTAAGTCCTTTCGAAAATTTTCTCTTATATGTTTAAAGATATATTTTTTTCATTGACGTTAATGTAAAAATTTTTAATTTTGCACCAAAAGAATCTTAAAAAACTTACCTAACCTTATTATAACAAAAGCAATTTATTTTAGCCTAACCCAACTATATATTTTTTTAGATTTGTTTTCAGTAATTTAATACTAAACAAACACAATCAAATATATTTTTTTCGTTAGGTTCAGAATGATTCTGGCGAAATTATTGCATATACAAATTTTCACTTGTCCTATATGGCAAGATGAGCGTTGCTATTTAAGCCAAGATCGCAAGTTCTGCCTATTCGGCACGACATATATATATATATATATATATATATATATATTATATATATATATATATATATATATATATATATATATATATATATATATATATATATATATTATACAAATAACCCGCACATAAAAGAGAGAAGCTTACGACGACGTTTCGGTCCGGCTTGGATCATTGACAAAGTCACGGTATTGTGCCTTTTTTTTGTTATATATATATATATATATAATATATATATATATATATATATATATATATATATATATATATATATATATATATATATATATGTCGTGCCGAATATGTAAAACTGGTCAATTAGCAAGAACTCATTTAAAATTAAGTCCTTTCTAAAATTTTCTCTTATACGTTTAAAGATATATTTTTTTCATTAATGTTGATGTAAAAATTTAAAATTTTTCACCAAAAGGAACTTAGAAAACTTACCTAACCTTATTATAACAAGCGCAATTTATTTTAGCCTAACCCAACTAAATATATTTTAGATTTGTTTACAATAATTTAATACTAAACAAACACAGTGAAATATATTTTTTTCGTTAGGTTAAGAATGATTTTGGCGTAATTATTGAATACACAAATTTTAGCTTGTCCTATATGGCAAGATAAGCGTTGCTATTTAAGCCAAGATCGCAAGTTCTGCCTATTCGGCACGACATATGTATATATATATATATATATATATATATATATATATATATATAATTATATATATGGCACCTCTGCCAGAGAGAGGCTGTGGGCATTCTGCTCTGTGTTTTTGGCACAATATCGTCCAATCAAGAACACCTACCAGGATTATCATCAACAGACTGGTGTGTGAATATCTGCTGCTCGTGTTGGAAAGGGCCAGAAGACTCCGCATTTCGTCTCTTCCTTCAGAATCAAGAAAAGTGCTGTGTATGTGAATTCAGTGAGGGAACATAACGGTCAACATGGGTAGGAGAGGTCAGTGAGGGGAGGCCTCATGGAGGAGGAGGAGGCGGAGGTTGAGGGGTAAAACTGTGTCCCCCCCTTCCCCAAACAGGCGCGCATACACCGTGTGCTCGTGTTACAACAATGGAGTGTTTGTTCACAGTGTGTACAGTGTATATAACGTATATAGTGTATAGTGCGTAGTATGTGCATGGTATGCGCATAGCATGTGTAATGTATAGCGGTGTGTCGTTTATAGTGGGGGCTGTGCACAGAACATAGTGGTGTATAGTAACAGGTGCACAGAGCATTGTGGTATATAGTGACTTGTCCTGGGAGGGAGTGAGTGCCCTACTCCGCCTCATCACACATCTTCCACTCCTCCCTTTCCTCCACCGCCCACCACAAGGACGGGAGACCTTTCTACCCCCCCCCACCACCACCATGAACCACATGGGGTTCATGGACTTACCACACAGTTTGAAGTATGGCAAATGATGAAGTCAGCCACCCACAAAGCCAGGGAAACAGTGCACCCAACGATGAAAGAAGAGGCACATGTCAGGTGTGTGGAGAGTTTCGAGCACACAACAGGGATGGCCGCATTCGTGCACACAATGGGTGTGCGGGATCACATATGCCCCCAGCAGAGAGCAGCTCACAGCCTCCACAGGCAGATGACAATTACAATGGCAACCTCCTCACTTGTGATAACCTTCTGTTGGCATTCAAATCCACTGCTAGCAGTACACTATCCCACATCACTAAAGCAGCTCGCCCATATGCAGCAGGGAAATTCACAGACCTTCTTAAGCAGGTGAATGGAGGTTCCACCAACTTAGAAGCCTGAGGCACCATCCAAGCATAGCACAACCTACTCCTGTTCGGCAATGTCTGTCTTGCAGTTCCTGAGAGACGAGGCAAACTGCTAACCACGTCAGTTATCAAGGCAGTGCGCAACTACCCAAGAATGGATAATTGTGTCCCTCTGCCCCATCATCGCAGGAATCACAGAGGTAGACCCAAGAAAAGTCCCACTGAAAACGAGAAAATCTGTGCATAGGTCAGCAAAAAAATCGAAGGTAACACAGTGGGAGCAATCCGAATAATTACAAGTGATGACACTGTAGCCCCCAAAGATGAGACCACGGCCCAAGCACTAAGAGACAAGCCTCCAACCAGGGATGCCATAGCCATAAACAACAACCCTGAGGAAGACCCCATCACTGAATAATTAATTTTGCCAGAATCGGAAGTCTATAAGGCGATTGTGTCATTTCCAGCAGGATCTGCAGGAGATTGCACTGGAATTCGACCTCAGCACCTCAAAGAGATGGTAAATCCAGTACTCGGTGCATCTGCATCAATTCTTCTCACCGAATTAACAGCTTTCGTCAACAACTGCCTGGCTGGGTGAATCCCAGAAGAAATTAAACCTTTCTTTTTTGGAGCCTCACTATGTGCGTTGAAGAAGAAGGATGGGGGAATCAGACCCATTGCGGTTGGAAACACTCTTCGCCGTCTCGTTGCCAAAGCAGCAGTAAGAAACATTCTCCTAGAAGCTGCCAGTTTACTCCAGCCACACCAACTGGGCTTTAGGGTCTCTCAAGGCAGTGAGGCTGCAGCTCATGTGGCAAGGGCCTACATCAGGGACCTACAAGGCTGTAGTCAAACTTGATTTTAGAAATGCCTTTAATATGGTGAAGAGAGATGCTGTCTTGCTAGCTGTTCGGGATCGGTTCCCTAGTCTTTATCCCTTCATTTCAGCTGGCTACAGCAAACCCTCAATTCTTTTGTTTGGAGAACATGAAATTCTCTCATCAGAAGGTGTTTAGCAGGGTAACCCACTAGCTCCACTTCTCTTCTGCTTGGCAGTAAGAGAACCAACTTCCAGCCTATGCAGCAAGCTCAACATCTGGTACCTGGATGATGGCACTCTGGCAGGTACTGAAGAATCCCTGATAGGGGACCTACAATTGGTGAACACACAGGGAGAAGACTTGGGACTCATCCCATCCTCAATCCTCCCATCTTGTTCCTCATCCTCATATCCGACATAGACAAGGATGTCAGCCACAGCACCGTGTCTTCCTTTGCAGATGACACCCGAATCTGCATGACAGTGTCTTCCATTGCAGACACTGCAAAGCTCCAGGCGGACATCAACCAAATCTTTCAGTGGGCTGCAGAAAACAATATGAAGTTCAACGATGAGAAATTTCAATTACTCAGATATGGTAAACATGAGGAAATTAAATCTTCATCAGAGTACAAAACAAATTCTGGTCACAAAATAGAGCGAAACACCAACGTCAAAGACCTGGGAGTGATCATGTCGGAGGATCTCACCTTCAAGGACCATAATACATTGTATCAATCGCATCTGCTAGAAAAATGACAGGATGGATAATGAGAACCTTCAAAACTAGGGAGGCCAAGCCCATGATGACACTCTTCAGGTCACTTGTTCTATCTAGGCTGGAATATTGCTGCACACTAACAGCACCTTTCAAGGCAGGTGAAATTGCCGACCTAGAAAATGTACAGAGAACTTTCACGGCGCGCATAACGGAGATAAAACACCTCAATTATTGGGAGCGCTTGAGGTTCCTAAACCTGTATTCCCTGGAACGCAGGAGGGAGAGATACATGATTATATACACCTGGAAAATCCTAGAGGGACTAGTACCGAACTTGCACACGAAAATCACTCACTACGAAAGCAAAAGACTTAGCAGACGATGCTCCATTCCCCCAATGAAAAGCAGGGGTGTCACTAGCACGTTAAGGGACCATACAATAAATGTCAGGGGCCCGAGACTGTTCAACTGCCTCCCAGCACACATAAGGGGGATTACCAACAGACCCCTGGCAGTCTTCAAGCTGGCACTGGACAAGCACCTAAAGTAAGTTCCGGATCAGCCGGGCTGTGGCTCGTACGTTGGTTTGCGTGCAGCCAGTAGCAACAGCCTGGTTGATCAGGCTCTGATCCACCAGGAGGCCTGGTCACAGACCGGGCCGCGGGGGCGTTGACCCCCGGAACTCTCTCCAGGTAAAGTCCAGGTAAATCCCTCCAAGTGTGAAATCATCACGGCAAACCAGGATATAATCAATGCTGTGTGAAGAATCCTCCCTGAAGTCTCTACTACCACTCTGTCCAACAGTACCCTCTTGGGAGCACCACTGGGTCACCAGGCCATCGACACAGTCCTCAAGGACAAATTGAATGACCTGATGAGAATGGAGGAGAGAATAAGCAATCCTGATGCCCTTGATGCTCTGTATCTCCTCACAAGGGACCTTATTATTCCAAGACTCACTTACTTCCTGAGGTGTGCACCCTCTTTAGACAACCCAACACTCGACGAATATGACGCACACCTGAGGTCAACCTTTAAGAAGGCACTGAACCTGTCATTGGAGGATGAGCAATGGGATCAGGCAACCCTCCCAGTGCGACTGGGATGTATAGGGGTGCGCAAAGCAATGCATGTTGCTTTACCTGTTTTTCTGTCTTTGTGTTTGGCTTCCAGTGCATTAGTCAAGAAGATTGTTCCCGAACGCTTGAGAGACGTGGTAGGAGGTCAAGACCCCAGGTTTACTGAAGCTCGATTCGGTGGGACACCCTTACAGATTCCTTCAGTAGACCAGCTCCTCCCAAAGAACACAAACAGTCCCAATGGGACAAACCGATCAAGGAAAAAATCGCCAACACAATGCTCTCCAACGCCTCAGGAAAGGACAAAGCTCGTCTCCTGGCAGTGAAGGCACCACACTCAGGAGATTTCCTATTAGCTTTTCCCAATTCCTCCCTGGGCACTCGACTAGACCCACAGGCCATTCGGATAGGTGTTGCTCTTCGCCTAGCCACCCCAATCCTCACCGAACATAGGTGTATTTGCGGCAGGGCGACAGCTAATCAATTCGGACTTCATGGTCTCGTGTGTCACACAACAGAAGGGAAGTATGCCAGGCATGAGGAGGTCAATGACATCATAAAGAGAAGCCTCGCCACAGCCCGCTGCCCAGCTCAATGGGAACCCCAAGTGCAGAGGTCCGACAGAAGTCAAAAGCGTCCTCATGGAGCCACTATGCTACCTTGGAAGAATGGAAAGCAGATTGCCTGGAACTACACCTGTGCCACCACATTGGCAGACACCTACTTGCCATACTCCGTAGTGGAAGGGGGTGGAGCTGCCAGCCACAGGGAGACCCAGAAGATCCGCAAATATGAAGACCTTCCCCCTTGCTATAACTTCATCCCAATAGGGTCGGAGACCCTTGGAGCATGGGGCAAGTGTGCTCTAACGTTCCTCAAAGAGCTGGGTGAAAAGCTCATCATAGAAACCAAGAACCACAGGGCGACCAGCTTCCTCTTTCAGAGACTCAGTGTTGCGATCCAGAGAGGAAATGCCTGCAGCATTCTGGGCACGCGGCCCACCGCATGGGAGATGGACGAAGTATTCGAGATGTAGCTCTGAGTTACCTATGTTGTTTTACTTTCTATTGCATCTTTGTGAATGTTTTGTCAATGTATTTTGTCTTTAAATAAAATATGCATTAAATATAGAGGGTGGTAGGAGAAAATCCTCAAACAGCTTCAGGCAGAACCTTGAGTTTTCCCTGAAGCCAGTTTATTCTTTTTTCTGAGGATGAGGGTTCCTAGGACAGTTCCTAGGAGGTTACCCTCCAGGTAACCTCCAGGTATATATATATATATATATATATATATAAATATATATATATATATATATATATATATATATATATATATATATATATACATATATATATATATATATAATATATAATATATATATATATATATATATATATATATATATATAAATATATACCTGGAGGTTACCTGGAGGTTATTCCGGGGATCAACGCCCCCGCGGCCCGGTCCATGACCAGGCCTCCCGATGGATCAGGGCCTGATCAACCAGGCTGTTACTGCTGGCCGCACGCAGTCCGACGTACGAGCCACAGCCCGGCTGATCCGGCACTGACTTTAGGTATCTGTCCAGCTCTCTCTTGAAGGCAGCCAGGGGTTTATTGGCAATTCCCCTAATGCTTGATGGGAGGCTGTTGAACAGTTTTGGGCCCCGGACACTTATGGTGTTTTCTCTTAGTGTACCAATGGCGCACCTACTTTTTATTGGCGGCATTTTGCATCGCCTGCCCAGTCCTTTACTTTCGTAGGGAGTGATTTCTGTGTGCAGATTTGGGACCATTCCTTCCAAGATTTTCCAAGTGTAGATTATGATATATCTCTCCCTCCTGCGTTCCAACGAGTACAAGTCAAGTGCTTCCAAGCGTTCCCAGTAGTTAAGGTGCTTGACAGAACTTATACGTGCAGTAAAGGATCTCTGTACACTCTCTAGATCTGCGATTTCACCTGTTTTGTATGGAGATGTTAATGTACAACAGTATTCCAGCCTAGAGAGAAGTGATTTGAAAAGGATCATCATGGGCTTGGCATCTCTCGTTTTGAAAGTTCTCATTATCCATCCTATCATTTTCTTTGCACGTGCGATCGTGGCACTGTTGTGATCCTTGAAAGTGAGATCCTCAAACATTACTACTCCCAGGTCCCTTACATTATTTTTCCGCTCTATTGTATGGCCGGAGTCAGTAGTATACTCTCTTCTAGTTATTATCTCCTCCAGTTTTCCATAACGGAGTAGTTGGAATTTGTATTCATTGAACATCATATTGTTTACTGTTGCCCACTGGAAAACTTTGTTTATATCTTCTTGGAGGTTAACCGCGTCCTCAGCAGATGACAGCCTCATGCAGATCCTAGTATCATCCGCAAAGGATGATACGGTGCTGTGGTGTATATCTCTGTTTATGTCTGATATGAGGATAAGGAATAAGATGGGGGCGAGTACTGTGCCTTGTGGAACAGAGCTCTTCACTATGGCAGCCTCCGATTTAACTCTGTTGACCACTACTCTTTGTGTTCGATTTGTTAGGAAGTTGAAGATCCATCTCCCCACTTTCCCAGTTATTCCTTTAGCACGTATTTTATGAACTATTACGCCATGATCGCATTTGTCAAATGCTTTTGCAAAGTCTGTGTATATTACATCTGCATTCTGATTTTCTTCCAGTGCATCCAAGGCCATATCATAGTGATCCAGCAAAAAGATCACAGTAAACAGGTGATTTCAAAATATGCAAAACAACCACTCTGAAAGAATAGAGAAATTCCAAGAGCTTTCGTGACTACTCACATTATCAAGGAACTATGAAAGTGAAGCATCCAAGGAAGCTATATAAGGGGTCCGGCCAGCACCTCACTATCAGATCCCACAACGGTTAAACACGTGACAAGCGGCGAGCCAACTTGGATAGGTCCTTTGCTTGGGGGTGAGATGTGCAAAGGACCTATCCAAGTTGGCTCGCCGCGCGTCACGTGTTTAAACCGTTGTGGGGACCTGATAGTGAGGTGCTGGCCGGACCCCTTATATAGCTTCCTTGGATGCTTCACTTTCATAGTTCCTTGATAATGTGAGTATCACGAAAGCGCTTGGAATTTCTCTATTCTTTAAAGGTGGTGTTTTGCATATAAATATTTTATATATATATATATATATATATATTAATATAAAATATATATATATATATATTATATATATATATTTGTCGTGCCGAATAGGCATAACTTGCGATCTTAGCTTAAAAAGCAACGTTCATCTTGCCATATAGGACAAGTGAAAATTTGTGTATGCAATAATATTGCCAAATCTTCTGAACCAACGAAAAAATATATTTCACTGTGTTTTTTTAGTATAAATTATTGTAAACAAATCTAAAATATATTTAGTTGAGTTAGGCTAAAATAAATTGCGCTTGTTATAATAAGGTTAGGTAAGTTTTCTAAGTTCCTTTTGGTGCAAAACTATAAATTTTTACATCAACATTAACGAAAAAAATATATCTATAAACTTATAATAGAAAATTTTAGAAAGGACTTAATTTTAAATGAGTTCTTGCTAATTGACCAGTTTTACATATTCGGCACGACATATATATAATATATATATATATATATATATATATATTATATATATATATATATATATATATATATATATATATATATATATACAAAAAATATATAAATATATATAGTATATATATATATATATATATATTATAATATATATATATATATTTTTAAATTTTATTTTTTTATTATCACCCCGGGGCCGATTCCCACCAAGGCAGGGTGGCCGAAAAAGAAAAACTTTCACCATCATTCACTCCATCACTGTCTTGCCAGAAGGGTGCTTTCATACAGTTTTTGAACTGCAACATTAACACCCCTCCTTCAGAGTGCAGGCACTGTACTTCCCATCTCCAGGACTCAAGTCCGGCCTCCCGGGTTTTTCCTGAATCCCTTCATAAATGTTACTTTGCTCACACTCCAACAGCACGTCAAGTATTAAAAACCATTTGTCTCCATTCCCCTCCTATCAAACACGCTCACGCATGCCTGCTGGAAGTCCAAGCCCCTCGCACACCCAAAACCTCCTTTACCCCCTCCCCCCAACCCTTCCTAGGCCGACCCCTACCCCACCTTCCTTCCACTACAGACTGATACACTCTTGAAGTCATTCTGTTTCGCTCCATTCTCTCTACATGTCCGAACCACTCAACAACCCTTTTCCCCAGCCCTCTGGACAACAGTTTTGGTAATCCCGCACCTCCTCCTAACTTCCAAACTACGAATTCTCTGCATTATATTCACACCACACATTGCCCTCAGACATGAAAATCTCCACTGCCTCCCGCCTTCTCCTTGCTGCAACATTATCACCCACGCTTCACACCCATATAAGAGCGTTGGTAAACTAACTCTCATACATTCCCCCCTTTGCCTCCAAGGACAAAGTTCTTTTTCTCCACAGACTCCTAAGTGCACCACCACTCTTTTTCCCTTTTCAATTCTATGATTCACCTCAATCTTTCATAGACCCATCCGCTGACACGTCCACTCCCAAATATCTGAATACGTTCACCTCCTCCATACTCTCTCCCTCCAATCTGATATTCAATCTTTCATCACCTAATCTTTTTGTATCCTCATAAACCTTACTCTTTCTGTATTCACCTTTAATTTTCTTCTTTTGCACACCCTACCAAATTCATCCACCAATCTCTGCAACTTCTCTTCAGAATCTCCCAAGAGCACAGTGTCATCAGCAAAGAGCAGCTGTGACAACTCCCACTTTGTGTGTGATTCTTTATCTTTTAACTCCACGCCTCTTGCCAAGACCCTCGCATTTACTTCTCTTACAACCCCATCTATAAATATATTAAACAACCACGGTGACATCACACATCCTTGTCTAAGGCCTACTTTTACTGGGAAAAATTTCCCTCTTTCCTACATACTCTAACTTGAGCCTCACTATCCTCGTAAAAACTCTTCACTGCTTTCAGTAACCTACCTCCTACACCATACACTTGCAACATCTGCCACATTGCCCCCCTATCCACCCTGTCATACGCCTTTTCCAAATCCATAAATGCACAAAGACCTCTTTAGCCTTATCTAAATACTGTTCACTTATATGTTTCACTGTAAACACCTGGTCCACACACCCCCTACCTTTCCTAAAACCTCCTTGTTCATCTGCTATCCTATTCTCCGTCTTACTCTTAATTCTTTCAATTATAACTCTACCATACACTTTACCAGGTACACTCAACAGACTTATCCCCTATAATTTTTGCACTCTCTTTTATCCCCTTTGCCTTTATACAAAGGAACTATGCATGCTCTCTGCCAATCCCTAGGTACCTTACCCTCTCCATACATTTATTAAATAATTGCACCAACCACTCCAAAACTATATCCCCACCTGCTTTTAACATTTCTATCTTTATCCCATCAATCCCGGCTGCCTTACCCCCTTTCATTTTACCTACTGCCTCACGAACTTCCCCACACTCACAACTGGCTCTTCCTCAATCCTACAAGATGTTATTCCTCCTTGCCCTATACACGAAATCACAGCTTCCCTATCTTCATTCAACATTTAACAATTCCTCAAAATATTCCTTCCATCTTCCCAATACCTCTAACTCTCCATTTAATAACTCTCCTCTCCTATTTTTAACTGACAAATCCATTTGTTCTCTAGGCTTTCTTAACTTGTTAATCTCACTCCAAAACTTTTTCTTATTTTCAACAAAATTTGTTGATAACATCTCACCCACTCTCTCATTTGCTCTCTTTTTTACATTGCTTCACCACTCTCTTAACTTCTCTCTTTTTCTCCATATACTCTTCCCTCCTTGCATCACTTCTACTTTGTATAAAACTTCTCATATGCTAACTTTTCTCCCTTACTACTCTCTTTACATCATCATTCCACCAATCGCTCCTCTTCCCTCCTGCACCCACTTTCCTGTAACCACAAACTTCTGCTGAACACTCTAACACTACATTTTTAAACCTACCCCATACCTCTTCGACCCCATGCCTATGCTCTCATTAGCCCATCTATCCTCCAATAGCTGTTTATATCTTACCCTACTGCCTCCTCTTTTAGTTTATAAACCTTCACCTCTCTCTTCCCTGATGCTTCTATTCTCCTTGTATCCCATCTACCTTTTACTCTCAGTGTAGCTACAACTAGAAAGTGATCTGATATATCTGTGGCCCCTCTATAAACATGTACATCCTGAAGTCTACTCAACAGTCTTTTATCTACCAATACATAATCCAACAAACTACTGTCATTTCGCCCTACATCATATCGTGTATACTTATTTATCCTCTTTTTCTTAAAATATGTATTACCTATAACTAAACCCCTTTCTATACAAAGTTCAATCAAAGGGCTCCATTATCATTTACACCTGGCACCCCAAACTTACCTACCACACCCTCTCTAAAAGTTTCTCCCTACTTTAGCATTCAAGTCCCCTACACAATTACTCTCTCACTTGGTTCAAAGGCTCCTATACATTCACTTAACATCTCCCAAAATCTCTCTCTCTCCTCTGCATTCCTCTCTTCTCCAGGTGCATACACGCTTATTATTATATATATATATATATATATATATATATATATATATATATATATATTATATATATATTATATATATATATATATTAATATATATATATATATAATATATATATATATATATATATATATTATATATATATATATATATATGTATATATATATATGTCGTGCCGAATATGTAAAACTTGTCAATTAGCAAGAACTCCTTTAAAATTAAGTCCTGTCTAAAATTTTCTCTTATACGTTTAAAGATATATTTTTTTCATTAATGTTAATGTACAAATTTTTAATTTTGCTCCAAATGAATCTTAGAAAACTTACCTAACCTTATTATGACAAGAGCAATTTATTTTAGCCTAACCCAACTAAATATATTTTAGATTTGTTTACAGTAATTTAATATTAAACAAACACAGTGAAATGCATTTTTTTCATTAGGTTCAGAATGATTTTGGCGAAATTACTGCATACACAAATTTTCACTTGTCCTATATGGCAAGATGAACGTTGCTATTTAAGCCAAGATCGCAAATTCTGCTTATTCGGCTCGACTATATATATATATATTATATATATATATATATATATATAATATATATATATATATATATATATATATTATATATATAAGTAGTGCTGAAGGCGGCTGAGCGGTCTATTCCTGAGTGGTCCCTCCTGAGCGCTGTATTCCTGAGCGTTCTGCTTTTCACACCTTTATGCTAATGACCTTGACCCCACCCACGACCCCCACCCACGACTCCCCCACGGCCCCCCCACTCACGTCCCCACCCACGACCCCACCCACGACCCCCACCACGACCGCCCACCCACGACCCCACCTCGACCACCTCGCCCTCAACCCCCACCCACGCCCCCCTACCCGCGCCCCCCCACCTGCCCCCACCCTCGCGCCGACCCACCCGCCCGCCGCGCCCTCGCACTCGCCCGCGCCCCTCGCGCCCGCCCTCGCCTTCTGCTGCGCCTTCTGCAGTGTCGTCCGGATCGCCCCCGCTCCCCGAATTTTTTTCCGATTTTTTTCAAATTTTTTTTGAATTTCATTTTCTTGTGCTCTCCATCTCCTCGGATCAAATTTTTGAGGTTCCCCCTCCCACTTTGACCCCCACCCCAATTTTTTTCGATTTTTTTTTTGAATTTCATATTCTTATGATCTCCTCGGATCAAGTTTTTTGGATTCCCCCCTCTGGGGGTAAGCATTCAAAATGGACTCTCACTTTCACCCCAAATATTCCTGCTCTACTTCCTTGGATCAAGTTTTTTGGATTCCCCCTCTGGGGGTAAGCATTCAAAATGGACTCCCACTTTCACCCCAAATATTCCTCCTCCATCTCCTTGGATCAAGGTTTTCTCGATAATATAAAGACTCCATCTCCTTGGATCAAGATTTTTGGATTCCCCCCCTCTGGGGGTAAGCATTCAAATGAACTCCTCCAATGGGGCATGGTACTTTCTCTTACTACAGGTCTAAACAAGTGTGACGTCACCCCACCTGTGTTTACTCGGCGGTCAGTGAGGTCACGTGATGACCTCACACATACAGGCTGAATCTTGTCGACTTCCCCCTATGTCAGTGACGTCACGTGATGACCCCGCACACAGGCTGAATCTTGTCGACTTCCCCCTACACATTTTTCACTCTTAACCCAGGATAGCCCAAATAATTTCACATTTTTTTCGTTAATACCCACAACAATCCACAATTTCTTTTCAAAATACAACACAAGTCTAGACATTTTTCTTGTTTTAACTATTTCATCAGAAAAAGTCACCACAACACTTACAACTTATAACCACTTTTCGATAAATTCACTAGTTCACTAGTCACACTATAACCAAGACGTTTACCAGATTTTATGACCCCACCACTAATATCACAGAAAACACTCATTTTTATAATCATTCACACAAAAATCACGATCACCAATTCCATATCATGTTTACCATCATCTATCAACACTCATCACCAAGATCACCGAAAATCTAAGATCATACATCTCAAAACTACTATGATCAATGAAAACACTTATTTTTTTAAACATTCTCACAAAAATAAGACATACACAAAAGTATCACAACACTTCCACCAACATCTATAACATAACATGAGCACTATAACATATCACCATCACCAAAAAAAAAAAATAATACACAGACACTCACAACTTATACATTTCAATCACAAATTTAAGACATGAGACATACACACCAAATCTAAGACATTCACCTCCAACTAAGACATACACATCTTAACTAAGACATACACCAAAACCTATACTTGACATATTGCGGTGTGAATATTCACACCGCATTTATCATTTCTCACCTATGTTGCATATCACTTTCCTCATCCACATCATCCCTGAAACATCCTTTCTTATTCATTCCGTATATCTCCTAGAGTTGTTTTAACCCCGACGTCCCATCACGACGTAGGAGCCAGAGCAACCATCATCACTCCACCACCACCTACTACACTCTGGCTCCTAATGTCATGATGGGACGTCGGGGTTAAAAGAACTCTAGAGGATATACGGAATGAATAAGAAAGGATGTTTCAGGGATGATGTGGATGAGGAATACGATATGCAACATAGGTGAGAAATGATAAATTCGGTATGAATATTCATACCGCAATATGTCAAGTATAGGTTTTGGTGTATGTCTTAGTTAAGATGTGTATGTCTTAGTTGGAGGTGAATGACTTAGATTTGGTGTGTATGTCTCATGTCTTAAATTTGTGATTGAAATGTATAAGTTGTGGGTGTCTGTGTATTATTTTTTTTTTTTTGGTGATGGTGATATGTTATAGTGCTCATGTTATGTTATGGATGTTGGTGGAAGTGTCGTGGTATTTTTGTGTATGTCTTATTTTTGTGCGAATGTTTAAAAAATAAGTGTTTTCAGTGATCATAGTAGTTTTGAGATGCATGATCTTAGATTTTTGGTGATCTTGGTGATGAGTGTTGATAGATGATGGTAAACATGATATGGAATTGGTGATCGTGATTTTTGTGTGAATGATTATAAAAATGAGTGTTTTCTGTGATATTAGTGGTGGGGTCATAAAATCTGGTAAACGTCTTGGATATAGTGTTCTTAGATAATGTAGGGTACAACAGGTTGAAACAAGGTGGGATGGGTGTGATGTTACTAACCACCAAGTAAACACAGATGGGAGTGTGACGTCACTGGAGGTGACCTCGCCGGTCCTGTGAGGTGTGACATCGTGTGTTGGTGGTAGTGAAGTGAGTGCGCTTAGATATTGTCAAATATGATTTTTTTGTGTGAATGTTTATAAAAAATGAGTGTTTTCTGTGATATTAGTGATTTTTTGAGGTAAGTGAACATGGGTGATTGTTGTTGGTGGTTGTCTTAGATTTATGTGTGTACAAGATATGTTTTCAGTTGATGGTGATCATGTACTATGTGTTTGCGTATTAGGTTTGTGTTCAAGTTTTTTTTTTTTTTTTTTTTTGTGCCCATGGGGAGGGAGTTCTTGGTTATAGTGATTTGACGGAATTTCTATAAAATGGATGTTAGCTGGTGATGCTAAACTCAGATTCTGGTGATTTTGACGGTGTTTTGGTAGTATTCAGTGGTGATTTGGTATTAATCAGTAGTGTTTTGGGAGTATTCGGAGGTGTTTGATGGTGTGTTAGTTATGGTAATGTCTCATGTCATAAGTGTATGAGTTAGTTTTTTTTGTGCTAATGTTGTAAAGTCTGGAGAAAGAGGGAGGAGTTTGGTGGATGAGATGTAATTTCGGTTAATGAAATGTGTAAGTGTGAATGAGAATGTAAATTGGTGGGTGAGTTAGAGAAGATAAAATGTTATGTGATCTTAGTAAAAGTATAGATAGTTTTAGTGATCTTCGTTATGATGATGTTTTAAGAGAATGTGTACAAAAATGTGATCTTAGTGGAGGGGTTATAGAATTTGGTAAACGTCTTTATTGTGGTGATCTTAGGTATTGGAGATATAACAGTTGAAACAAGGTGTTTGGGTGTGACGTCGCTGATCGCCAAGTAAACGCAGGATGGAGTGTGATGTCATGGGAGGTATCCCTATCTGTGCTGGTATGTGTTGGTGGTAGTGAGAGGAGTGTATTAGATATTGTATGGAGTTGGTGATTGTGATTTTTTGTGTGAATGTTTATAAAAATGAGTGTTTTCTGCGATCTTAGTGGTTTTGAGGTGAGTGGTCATTGATGATAGTTGATGGATGTTATAGTTTTTTTTTTTTTTGTGTGTGTGTGTACATGTTATGTTTTCAGTTGGTGGTGATCCTGTTGTAAGTGTTTTCGGTGTTGTTTGGAAATGTTCAAAGGTGTTTTTTGTGAGTATTCAAATGATTTATGAGTTTTTTTTTTTTTTTTTTTTTTTTTTTTTGCTCTCATGTTATATAATAGTCTGAGGTGAGTGGGATCGTCTTGGTTATAGTGATTTGAGGGGATTTCTATAAAATGGGTATTAGTTGGTGGTGTTGATCTTAGTTTCTGGTGATTTTTAGTGTTGTTTGGGAAGTATTCGGTGCTGTTTTGGTAGTATTCAGTGGTGTTTTGGGAGTATTCGAAGGAGTTTGATGATGTTTTTGAATGTGTTCAAATGATGTTTTTAGAGTAATCAAAGGTAATTGATGTTGTTTTTGGTGTTGTATAAAGTAAAGTGTGGTGTGTGTGGGTGTGTTTGTGTTAGTTTTGGTAAAATGTCTCATGTCATAAGTGTACGAGTTAGTTTTTGTGATAATGTTGTAAAGTCCGGAGACTGAAGGAGGAGTTTGGGGGATGAATAGTAATTTAATGAAATGTGTAAGTGTAGATAAATTAGAGATGATAAATCTTATTTGGGAGTATTCAAAATGATATTTTGGAAGTGCTTCAGTGTTGTTTGGAAATGTTCAAAGGTGTTTATGTGAGTATTCAAATGATTTATGAGAGTGTTCGAAGTAATCTTGGGGTTGTTCTGTAGTGAGATGATAAAGGTTGTGGATGAGAGATATTGAGAAAAGGTGGTCTCAAATGATGTATGAGAGTGTTTTGAAGGTGTTCAAAGTAAAGTGAGGTGTGTGTGTGTGTGTGTGTGTGTGTGTGTTAGGTGGTCATAGAGTTTTTTGAATATCTTGGTTACAGTGATTTTAGTGGATTTGAGATGGGTGATGAGATGCAATTGTGGATGTGAAATGTGATTTTTGTGTGTGTTCAGAAGAGGTGTGTTGGGAGATGGGTGAGTGGATGTGAAGAAAATGTGGGTGAGATGGAGAGGGGTATGGGGAGGGTTGTATTAGAAATATAATGAAATATGGGGGGATTTTACTGAAAATAAAGATAATGTGTGAATATTTTAAAAAGAAATTATAGAACTGAAAAGTTATGATATATTGGAAAAGAATGGAGGGTGTTGAAACATGTCGTAGTAGTTGGGTAGTGAGATTAGTTGTTGTGAGTGTAATATCAATTTATGTGGATACAAGGAGATGGGTATGGAGAGGATTTTATTAGAATTTTAGTAATATAGGGAGGAATGTGTATTACATTTAAGATTCAGTAAAAAGAAGGGGAAAAATTTGTATCGAATAAATTGTGAATAAATTGGTAAGTGATGAGGGTTGTGGGTAATGTAGTCGAACTAGAGATACTAAAAAAGATGATGTAAGTGGGTTGTTTTTGTGGGTGATGTGAGTTGTGGGGTGTTGTGGGTTGTGGGTGTTGTTGTCGAACTAGTGATGCCGAAAAAGTGGTTATAAGTTGTGGGTTGTTGTTGTGAGTAATGTGGGTTGTGGGTGTTGTGGGTTGTGGGTGTTGTGGGTTGTGGGTGTTGTGGGTTTGGGTGTTGTGGGTTGAAGGTGTTGTTGTCGAACTAGAGATACCGAAAAAGTGAATATAAGTTGTGGGTTGTTGTTGTGGGTGTTGTGGGTTGTGGGTGTTGTGGGTTGTGGGTGTTGTGGAATGTGGGTGTTGTGGGATTGTGGGCGTTGTTTGTGACTTTTTCTGATGAAATTAGTTAAAACGAGAAAAAATTGTGGGATGTGGGTGTTGTGGGATGTGGGTGTTGTGGATTGTGGGCGTTGTTGTCGAACTAGAGATACCGAAAAAGTGGTTATAAGTTGTGGGTTGTTGTGGGTGTTGTGGGTTGTGGGGTGTGTGGGATGTGGGTGTTGTGGGATGTGGGTGTTGTTGTCGAACTAGAGATACCGAAAAAGTGAATATAAGTTGTGGGTTGTTGTTGTGGGTGTTGTGGGTTGTGGGCGTTGTGGGATGTGGGTGTTGTGGGGTTGTGGGCGTTGTTGTGACTTTTTCTGATGAAATTAGTTAAAACGAGAAAAAATTCTGGGATGTGGGTGTTGTGGGATGTGGGTGTTGTGGATTGTGGGCGTTGTTGTCGAACTCGAGATACCGAAAAAGTGGTTATAAGTTGTGGGTTGTTGTGGGTGTTGTGGGTTGTGGGTGTTGTGGGATGTGGGTGTTGTGGGATGTGGGTGTTCTGGGTTGTGGGCGTTGTTGTCGAACTAGAGATACCGAAAAAGTGGTTATAAGTTGTGGGTTGTTGTGGGTTGTTGTGGGTTGTGGGTGTTGTGGGATGTGGGTGTTGTGGGTTGTGGGCGTTGTTGTCGAACTAGAGATACCGAAAAAGTGGTTATAAGTTGTGGGTTGTTGTGGGTTGTTGTAGGTTGTTGTGGGTTGTGGGTGTTGCGGGATGTGGGTGTTGTGCTATGTGGGTGTTGTGGGTTGTGGGCGTTTGTTGTCGAACTAGAGATACCGAAAAAGAAGTGATTCTGTTATAAGTGTTCGTGTGTGTTTGGATTGTGTTCATGTTTTTTTTTTTTTGCACTCAAGTTATATTTTAGTTGGAGGTGAGTGTACTCATAGAAATTAGTAATCGTCTTGGTTATAGTGATTTGAGGGGATTTGTGTGAAAATGGGTGTTAGTCTGTTATGTTGATCTTAGTTTATGGTGATTTTGGTGGTGTTTTGACTGTATTCAGTGGTGTTTTAGTAGTATTCAGTGGCGTATTTGGGAGTACTCAAAATGATATTTTGGAAGTGTTTCAGTGTTGTTTGGAAATGTTCAAACGTATTTTTGTGAGTATTCAAGTGATTTATGAGTGTTTTGAAGGTGTTCAAAGTAAAGTGAGGTGTGTGTGTGTGTGTGTGTGTGTGTGTGTGTGTGTGTGTGTGTGTGTATTAAACTTCGTAATATGTAAAATTGTGACTAGTGAATTTATCGAAAAGTGGTTATAAGTTGTAAATGTTGTGGTGACTTTTTCTGATGAAATAGTTAAAACGAGAAAAATGTCTAGACTTGTGTTGTATTTTGTAAAGAAATTGTGGATTGTTGTGGGTATTACCGAAATTTTTTTTAAATTATTTGGGTCATCCTGGGTTAAGAGTGAAAAATGTGTAGGGGGAAGTCGACAAGATTCAGCCTGTATGTGTGAGGTCATCACGTGACGTCACTGACCGCCGAGTAAACACAGGTGGGGTGACGTCACACTTGTTTAGACCTGTAGTAAGAGAAAGTACCATGCCCCATAGCAGGAGTTCATTTGAATGCTTACCCCCAGAGGGGGGAAATCCAAAAAACTTGATCCAAGGAGATGGAATCTTTGTATTATCGAGAAAACCTTGATCCAAGGAGATGGAGGAGGAATATTTGGGGTGAAAGTGGGAGTCCATTTTGAATGCTTACCCCCAGAGGGGGAATCCAAAAAACTTGATCCAAGGAAGTAGAGCAGGAATATTTGGGGTGAAAGTGGGAGTCCATTTTGAATGCTTACCCCCAGAGGGGGGAATCCAAAAAACTTGATCCGAGGAGATCATAAGAAAATGAAATTCAAAAAAAAACTGGAAAAAAATTGGGATGGGGGTGAAAGTGGGAGGGGTAACCTCAAAAATTTGATCCGAGGAGATGGAGAGCACAAGAAAATGAAATTCAAAAAAAATTTGAAAAAAAACGGAAAAAAATTCGGGGAGCGGGGGCGATCCGGACGACACTGCAGAAGGCGCAGCAGAAGGCGCGGGCGGGCGAGAGGGGCGCGGGCAGGCGCGAGGGCGCGGCGGCCGGGTGGGTCGGCGCGGGGGCGGGTGGGGGGCGCGGGTAGGGGGGCGTGGGTGGGGGTTGAGGGCGAGGTGGTCGAGGGTGGGGTCGTGGGTGGGGGATCGTGGGTGGGGGTCGTGCGTGGGGTCGTGGGTGGGGACGTGGGTGGGGGGGTCGTGGGTTGGGTCGTGGGTGGGGGTCGTGGGTGGGGTCAAGGTCATTAGCATAAAGGTGTGAAAAGGAGAACGCTCAGGAATACAGCGCCCAGGAGGGACCGCTCAGCCGCCTTCAGCACTAATATATATATATATATATATATATATATATATATATATATATATATATAATATATATATATATATATATATATATATATATATACATATATATAATATATATATATAATATGTATATATATATATATATATATATATATATATTATATATATATATATATATATATATATATATATATATATATATATATATATATATATATATATGCAAAACAACCACTCTGGAAGAATAGAGAAATTCCAAGCGCTATCGTGACTACTCACATTATCAAGGAACTATGAAAGTAAAGCATCCAAGGAAGCTATATAAGGGGTCTGGCCAACACCTCACTATAAGATCCCACAACGGTTAAACACCTGACGAGCGCCGACCCAACTTGGATAGGTCCTTTGCACAACTCACCCACAAACTATTCTACAAAAGAAAATTTAAAAATTATTATTTGTCCAGTGTATTATTAAATTCTTCCCAAACTCTGTTAATTATAAATGGCTCTAATTTATATAAACCAAAGGAAATATTCATATTATTGTGTTAGAGTGTTCAGCAGAAGTTTGTGGTTACAGGAAAGTGGGTGTGGGAGGGAAGAGGAGCGATTGGTGGAATGATGATGTAAAGAGAGTAGTAAGGGAGAAAAAGTTAGCATATGAGAAGTTTTTACAAAGTAGAAGTGATGCAAGGAGGGAAGAGAATATGGAGAAAAAGAGAGAGGTTAAGAGAGTGGTGAAGCAATGTAAAGAGAGAGCAAATGAGAGAGTGTGTGAGATGTTATAAACAAATTTTGTTGAAAATAAGAAAAAGTTTTGGAGTGAGATTAACAAGTTAAGGAAGCCTAGAGAACAAATGGATTTGTCAGTTAAAAATAGGAGAGGAGAGTTATTAAATGGAGAGTTAGAGGTATTGGGAAGATGGAGGGAATATTTTGAGGAATTGTTAAATGTTGATGAAGATAGGGAAGCTGTGATTTCGTGTATAGGGCAAGGAGGAATAACATCTTGTAGGAGTGAGGAAGAGCCAGTTGTGAGTGTGGGGGAAGTTCGTGAGGCAGTAGGTAAATGAAATGGGGTAAGGCAGCCGGGATTGATGGGATAAAGATAGAAATGTTAAAAGCAGGTGGGATTAGTTTTGCAGTGGTTGGTGCAATTATTTAATAAATGTATGGAAGAGGGTAAGGTACCTAGGGATTGGCAGAGAGCATGCATAGTTCCTTTGTATAAAGGCAAGGGGACAAAAAAGAGTGCAAAAATTATAGGGGGATAAGTCTGTGAGTATACCTGGTAAAGTGTAAGGTAAGTTATTATTGAAAGAATGAAAAGTAAGACTGAGAATAGGATAGCAGATGAACAAGGAGGCTTTGGAAAGGTAGGGGGTGTGTGGACAGGTGTTTACAGTGAAACATATAAGTGTACAGTATTTAGATAAGGCTAAAGAGGTCTTTGTGGCATTTATGGAATTGGAAAAGGCGTATGACAGGGTGGATAGGGGGGCAATGTGGCAGATGTTGCAGTGTATGGTGTAGGAGGGTAGGTTACTGAAAGCAGTGAAGAGTTTTTACGAGGATAGTGAGGCTCAAGTTAGAGTACATAGGAAAGAGGGAAATTATTTCCCAGTAAAAGTAGGCCTTAGACAAGGATGTGTGATGTCACCGTGGTTGTTTAATATATTTATAGATGGGGTTGTAAGAGAAGTAAATGCGAGGGTCTTGACAAGAGGCATGGAGTTAAAAGATAAAGAATCACACATAAAGTGGGAGTTGTCACAGTTGCTCTTTGCTGATGACACTGTGCTCTTGGGAGATTCTGAAGAGAAGTTGCAGAGATGGATGAATTTGGTAGGGTGTGCAAAAGAAGAAAAAATAAAAGTGAATACAGGAAAGAGTAAGGTTATGAGGATAACAAAAATATTAGGTGATGAAAGATTTGATATCAGATTGGAGGGAGAGTGTATGGAGGAGGTGAATGTATTCAGATATTTGGGAGTGGACGTGTCAGCGGATGGGTCTATGAAGGATGAGGTGAATCATAGAATTGATGAGGGGAAAAGGGTGAGTGGTGCACTTAGGAGTCTGTGGAGACAAAGAACTTTGTCCTTGGAGGCAAAGAGGGGAATATATGAGAGAATAGTTTTACCAACACTCTTATATGGGTGTGAAGCATGGGTGATGAATGTTGCAGCGAGGAGAAGGCTGGAGGCAGTGGAGATGTCATGTCTGAGGCAATGTGTGGTGTGAATATAATGCAGAGAATTCGTAGTTTGGAAGTTAGGAGGAGGTGCGGAATTACCAAAACTGTTGTACAGAGGGCTGAGGAAGGGTTGTTGAGGTGGTTCGGACATGTAGAGAGAATGGAGAGAAACAGAATGACTTCAAGAGTGTATCAGTCTGTAGTGGAAGGAACGCGGGGTAGGGGTCGGCCTAGGAAAGGTTGGAGGGAGGGGGTAAAGGAGGTTTTGTGTGCGAGGGGCTTGGACTTCCAGCAGGCGTGCGTGAGCGTGTTTGATAGGAGTGATTTGAGACGAATGGTTTTTAATACTTGACATGCTGTTGGAGTGTGAGCAAAGTAACATTTATGAAGGGGTTCAGGGAAACCGGCAGGCCGGACTTGAGTCCTGGAGACGGGAAGAGCTATGATGTCCGGTGATGCCTGTTTGACTCTTTCATGCCACTCCTCCCACTTATTTGTTATTCCATCAGCGTTTGTGTACCATACCTTCAGTTTCCTTTCCAACACTGTGGTTTGGGGGGCCTGTGAGGGTGGGAGACCAGGTAGCATACTATGGGATTCTATAGCTCAGTGTTGGGTGGAGGCTGTGGGTATGGATTGTAGTGTGTGTTGGGATGGTGTGATAGGTTGTATGGTTCTGAGAATAGTTGTGTGTGTGCTTGCCCTTGCTGTTCTGTTCTGCTCTGACTGACCTCTGCTGGTTCCATCCTTGTCTCTTTTCCTAGCTCCTTTCGCTTTTTTGTCCTCTCCCTCAGCTGCTGTCGTTCTGATTGTGTTCTGTCTCTGTCTAGGAACACCCTCTTGTACTCTTCCAAGTATTTCAATCGTGGTTTCTCTTGGAGGATCCTGTTCCGCACTGTTTCCATCCTGAGAATCAGCTTGATTGGTCGGTTTCTCCCCTTCGAGTACCCCCCTATTCTCTGAAAATTTACAATCTCGTCCATCTCTTCACCTTTTTCCGTGATGATTTTCTCAATCTCCTTTCTTTCTTCCTGCTGCCTTTCAGTGTGTGTCCTTTCCTCTCTCTCTGCTTAAGCCCATGGATAAACACTGATTTTGCCCTTTCCTCCTCCCATTGCCTCACCCTCTGTGACTCTGGATCCTGCCTGTATGTGGTCAGTTTCTTCCTTGATTTTTCCAGTGGCTCTTGATAGCATGGTTGTGCCTCAGCATTCGACCTATCACCCTCTCCATCTGCAACCAGCTGTTCTTCCCTTTCACTCCTTGGCCCTCCATGGCAGGCTGATATGACCTTAGCATAATTCATAATTCCTTCCTTCCTGTTCGGCCTCGCAGCTTCATATGCTGTGTCTTCTCTGGTCACTGCCCCTGTAACTCTCTTCAGCCTATTTATCTCAACTTCTAGGACCCTTATCTTGGCTACTGCAGTTTTGACTTGTGCCTCCCAATTTTTTGTCTCCTTCTCCAACCTCTTTTCCAATTTCACAGACAGCTCTTTCTCCATTTTTTCAGAAAGCTCTCCTAATTTTCTCTCCCACTCTTGTTCCATCCTTTCCACTGCTCCTCCATCCACTCCTCCCTACCAGAACCATTTTCATCTGATCCTTGGTTCCTGTGAGTCCCCACCATTTTTTTTTTTTGTGAGAGAAGAGAGAAGGGAAAGGTAGAAGGAGAGAGAGGGGAAGAGTGAGAAGGGAAAGGGGGAGAGAGAGTGTGAGAGGGGGAAAGAGAGAGAAGGGAAGGGAAGGAGAGGGGAGAGTGAGAAGGGAAAAATGGGGAAGAGATGGAGAGAGAGAGAGAGAGAGAGAGAGAGAGAGAGAGAGAGAGAGAGAAGGAAAAGGTGAGAAAGAGAGAGGGGGATAGTGAGAAGGAAAAAGGGGAAGAGAGAGTGAGAGTGAGAGTGAGAGAGAGAGGGGGAGAGAGAGTGAAGGGAAGGGTAGGAGAGGGGGAGAGTGAGAAGGGAAAATGGGGAAGAGAGAGCAAGAGAGAGCAAGAGAGAGAGAGAGAGAGAGAGAGAGAGTGTATGTGTGTGTGTGTGTGTGTGTGTGTGTGTGTGTGTGTGTGTATGTATGTGTGTGTGTGTGTATGTGTGTGTATGTGTATGTGTGTATGTGTATGTGTATGCATGTGTATGGGTGTGTATGTGTGTGTGTTCGTGTGCGTGCACATGCACTTTTGTCTTAGTCTAAAAAAAGGGGGGGTTCATATATCACACAAGGCTATGCTACTCTTTAGAAGATTATAGAATTATTTCACAACCAATTCCTTATTAATATACACTAATATATACTACTATAATATTTACTGTGTACACTTGTGTTTGTGTGTGTGTTTACTAGCTTGTCGTTATTTGAAAAAGAGGGGGGGGGGGTCACGTTAACACACTATTGTTGTTGTTCTTGGTTCACTGGTACTCTCCTGGCCCGGATCTTTGTTGTTGTTGGTTCACCAGTACTGTCCCGGCCCGGATCTTTGTTGTTGTTGGTTCACCAGTACTCTCCTGGCCCGAATCTTTGTTGTTGTTGGCTCACTGGTACTCTCCCAGCCCGGATCTTTGTTGTTGTTGGTTCACTGGTACTCTCCCGGCCCGGATCTTTGTTGTTGTTGGTTCACTGGTACTCTCCCGCCCCAGATCTTTGTTGTTGTTGGTTCACTGGTACTCTCCCGGCCCGGATCTTTGTTGTTGTTGGTTCACCAGTACTCTCCCAGCCCGGATCTTTGTTGTTCTTGGTTCACCGGTACTCTCCCGGGCCGGATCTTTGTTGTTCTTGGTTCACCGGTACTCTCCCGGCCCAGATCTTTGTTGTTCTTGGTTCACCGGTACTCTCCCGGCCCGAATCTTTGTTGTTCTTGGTTCACCGGTACTCTCCCGGCCCGGATCTTTGCACACTAGGCTAAGTTACTTTTTTGAAGATTATAGAACTATTTCTCACTCAATTCCTTAATATTTACTATAATAATAAATGCTGCTGAACACGTGTGTTTGTATGTGTGTACTCGTTTCCTAGCTTGTTGCTGTCAGAAAGATGGAAGGGGGGTGTCACTAGGCTACACAACTCTTCTGAAGATATTTAGATAATTTACTAAACATTATCAGGGTTACCCCTATCTATCTGCTGGCAGTGAAAGTTAGGGAGAGAGTGATGGTATAGCATACAACCAGCAGGGCGAGACACTGAGACTTTAGACACCAACCAAAAACTAACCACACATAGGCAAGTGATGTCTGCACAGTGGAGGTTCCTGCTGGTCGGCTGCTATCAACTCCTTCACTTTGTAACTCTTTCAGGAACTTTATCATGCATTCAAGTTTTTATTTTCTTTTTCTTTTAAGACTTGGTATTCACTCTTTTTTCTTTAGTACAGTATTATGGTCATAACAAATCTGATGATATTAACTACATTCACAACACCAACAGCTGGGGATTGACTAATTTGTTCTTACTTTCAGTATTTACTTAATCACTCTTTTATGACCTTATCCCTACACTTAGCGCTTCTTTTTGATTATAATAATAATAATAATCGCTACACTGCTGCTATAACCGACCAATATGTGTATTTATTAATATTTTAGATCACACCGTTAACCCAATTAACCATGTTTGGATATTTTGTGTCAACACTGGTGCCAGCAGCCTCATCAGCTGACTGTTACTCTCCCTCAGCATTCACTCAAATTTAAATTGTAAAATTCTTGATCTTATCACATTATTCGCACTCTTGAAAGCTGTTACACTCTTGTAGGTATGTTCACTGATTCACTCACGTACGATGACCGCTAATAATATCTTAGGACAGCTACTAGAACACTAAATCCTGGGAGCACTATTTAGCAATACTGCTTTGTGTGTGTGTGTGTGTGTGTGTGTATGTGTGTGTTGTGTGTGTGTGTGTGTGTGTGTGTGTGTGTGTGTGTGTGTGTGTGTGTGTGTGTGTGTGTACAGACAGTGTTTAGCAGAAAAGGCAAACTTGGTGCACACAAGTCATCTTCTGTTAAATCTCAGAATTCAGAGAAAATGTGAGTA
Source organism: Cherax quadricarinatus (assembly GCF_026875155.1). Taxonomy (NCBI): domain Eukaryota; kingdom Metazoa; phylum Arthropoda; class Malacostraca; order Decapoda; family Parastacidae; genus Cherax; species Cherax quadricarinatus. The sequence goes on from NC_069400.1 coordinate 54,752,568, forward strand.
GTGGACTTTGTGGCTCAGCTCCTTGTGGCACAGATCCTCACTCCAAATTTGGTAGCTCAGTTCCTATGGCAGAGATCCTCTTTCCAGCTCCTTGTGGCAGAAATCCTCATTCCAGACTTGGCGGCTCAGCTACTCGTGGCAGAGATCCTCACTCTTGAAATGTGGCTCAGTTCCTCATGGGAGAGATCCTCACTCCAGACTTGGCTCAGCTCCTCATGGCAGAGATCCTCATTCTAGACTTGGTGGATCAGCAGCATGCGGCAAAGAACTCCAACTTCCAGTCCTGCTTTCCCACCCTGCTGTGCCTTGCCCAAGCCCCCCATCCATGCCCCCACCCTGCATCCCCACTGAACCCACCGTGTCCCACACCCCTGGCATCATTTTCCTTCTCCAGCACCTTCTGCTACATCCCCACCTGGATCACCCCCTCTCCTCGAATTTTCGATTTTTTTTAAACTTATTTTTTGAATTTCATAATTTTTGAAGGTCTCCCTATGGGGGTCAGAGATAAATTTTTGCTTCTCCCCTTGACTTGACCCCCCTCACCCTCTAAGGACCAATTTTACCAACTTTTCCAAAATTTTACAGGGTTGCCAGATTTACCCACTTTATCGAGAATGCTTCCAAATTTCCAGTTATTTTTCAAAATTTGGAATTTTACCGACTTATCGAGAATGATACTATTTTTTTCGAATTTTGGAGGAAATCTTAGAAATTTTAACGCTTTTCAAATTATTTGTGTCACCCTCCAATTCAATGGACCAAATTGTACCTCGATTTTTTTTCTTGATATCAATAATACATACAAAAAGATTTCAGTTACCCTAAAATTTCTCTCAAGAATAAGTTTTTACATCATTGTTCCATCTCCTCGGATCAAAATTTACTCCACGGTAGATGCATTTTCCTCGATAACAGTAATGCAATAAAAAAGATTTGACCTTACCCTCCACTTCCTCGGATCAAGACCTCCCTCTCCATCTCACCCACACCTCTCACCATCCACTTTCATCTCCCCAAAATCCCAGCTTCACCTCCTCGGGTCAAGATCACCTTCCCCATCTCCATATCTGAGTTACCTCAGATAAGATCAGAGTCACCTCCTGAACTGACAATCTCCACCTCCTTGCACCATCTCCCTAAATCTCTAAAACTCTAATAAAATCCTCTCCATACCCATCTTGAATCCATTATTATTTTAATCCAGGGGAAGCGCTATGCTTTCAACTCATAACCCTCAACATTTCACAACACCAAAACATCTCACTACCCAACAATTGGTTCATGTTTGTACAACCGTCAGGTTCCAGGTCATCTGTCTGAGTAATACTACTCTCAAACATATAACTTTCCCTTGTCTAAATAATATCCACAAAAAACATCACGCTCACCAACTCCATAACATGTTTACCAACACACACAGAATCTCCCACCGAAAGACTCCAACCGCGACATTCCCAACGCAACTGAGCAACCTATACTACAACCCACTCACTGTTCCCTCTGCCACCAACCCCCATATCACAAACCTCACCCCAACAGCTGTCCCTTATGGGCATTCTGACCCCACCCCCATCATCACAAACCCCACCTACACCACAGCCCGCATTAGGCCCCCGCCAAGGCTCTAGCTCCCCCAACCCCAATATTCTGGCAGGACCACAATGATAGAAAAGAAACTGAAAGGATGGTACACAAACGCTGATGCAATAACGAATAAACATGAGGAGTGGAACGAAAGAATCAGTGAGAAATCCCCAGGCATCATAGCAGTCACAGAAACAAAACTCGCTGAGACAATAACAGACACAATCTTCCCAACGAGATATCAGATCCTGAGGAAAGATAGAAGGAGTAGAGGGGGAGGAGGGATTGCACTGCTCATAAAACACCGATGGGTATTTGAGGAAATGGAAGGCATGGACATGATTGGAGAAAGAGACTACATTGTAGGTACAATTCAGCCCTCCTGCAGGAGGCCAAGAGAGGAGTACGAAGAAAACAACAGGGTGATGGTGGACACACTGGCTGAGGTGGCAAGAAGAGCTCACTCGAGCAGAGCAAAGTTTCTGGTAATGGGCGATTTCAACTACAGGGAGATCGACTGGGAACACCTGGAACCACATGGGGGTCCCGAAACATGGAGAGCCAAGATGATGGATGTGGTACTTGAAAACCTCATGCATCAACATGTCAGGAATACTACCAGAGAGAGAGGGGAGGATGAGCCAGCAAGACTGGATCTTGTGTTCGCCCTGAGCAGTTCAGTCAGATAAGGAGGGAGGCCCAGCGACAGTACGAAAACGACATAGCATCGAAAGTCAAATCTGACCCGAAACTGCTGTATAGCCACATTAGGAGGAAGACAACAGTCAAGGACCATGTGATAACTCTGAGGAAAGAAGGTGGAGAACTCACAAGAAACGATCAAGAGGTATGTGAGGAGCTCAACATGAGATTTAAGGAAGTATTTACAGTCGAGACAGGAAGGCCTCTGGGGAGACAGCCCAGATGGGAACACCAGCAAGGAATACACCAACAAGTGTTGGACGACATACATACAGAAGAGGAGGAGGTGAAGAAACTGCTAAGGGACATCGATACCTCAAAGGCAATGGGACCGGACAACATCTCCCCATGGATCCTTAGAGAGGGAGCAGATATGCTGTGCGTGCCACTTACCACAATATTCAACATGTGCCTGGAAACTTGGCAACTACCTGAGGTATGGAAGATGGCAAATGTAGTTCCCATTTATAAAAAAGGAGACAGAAAAGAGGCACAAACTATAGACCTGTGTCATTGACGGTTAGTTCAAGGTTATGGAAAGATTATCAGGGGGAGAGGGGGTGGGCCCCGGAATATATATATTATATATATATATATATTAATAATATTTTAATATGTATATTTTTTATTTTACTACAAGTACATGTACGGGTATACTCCTATGTTAACAATGCATACTACTATATAGAATCCCTTGTTATGCTCCGCATTTTGGGCAAATTTAGGTCGTGCCCGGATGGACCCACACCATCGACTAACACCCGGTACCCATTTTACTGAGGGGGAACATAACAACAGGGGGAAAAAAAACACCCCAATGTTTCTACTCTGGCTGGGAATGAACCCACCCCTCGCCGTGTAAAGCTAAGCTTTAAAACCCACCAGGCCACCGAGCCCCCAAGAGAAAAAACCCAAACCAGCTCGAATTCATGGAAGGCAAATCCTCTGTCAAAAACCTTCTAAATTTTTATGATAAAGTAACAAAGTAAGACACGAGAGGGGGGGGGGGTTGATTGCATCTTCTTGGACTGCAAAAAGGCCCTTTTGACCAGTTCCTCACAAGATTTTTGGCAAAGCAAAGGGGTCGGGGCAATAAACAGGGGGGCACTGAAAGGATCAAGAATACCTACGGAGGCAAAACCCCGACCCATGGAAAAGAAATGTTTTCACAGGGGGGCACCTGTACGAGCGGGGTCCCCCAAAGGGGGCGGACCAGGCCACGCTATTTTTGGGTTTTAGGAACGCATGATGGAAGGATTTGACTCAAAAGTGTCCTTGTTTGCAGATGATGTGAAGTTAAAGAGGGGGAATTAAATCAGATGGGACCAGGCAGGACTTCAAGAGCTGGACAGATGGAAACCTGGTCCGCAAAGGGTTCTCGAATTTAAAACCTGCCAAAGCAAAGTCATGTGAAGGCTTACTCACCCAGTAACAAATTTAGACAAAAATTACCAAGGCTGGCTCCTCCCCAGGAAAAATTTTGTGAATAAAAAAGAAATAATAAAGACAAAAAATAAACATTTATTTTAAAAAAAATAAAAATAAAAACACTTAAAAAATGAAATATTAATCCTACATTAAAGAAATGAAAAAGAAAAATATAAAAAATAAAAAGAATTCAACGTAATATAAAAAATTGGGGGTCTGGGGTTGGGGAAAAGCTTTTTGAAATCGTAGCCGTTGCCGATGATGGGGGGGGGTCACGGTTTGGTTACAAAACCCCTGGTAGTTTTTTCACAGTGTGCCTTAGTTTTCTATCCCCATAAAAAGCAGGTTCTTTTCTACTGCAATGATGAGGGGGACGTCCTGCAATTTTAACAGGTGGGAAGTAATTAAAACCCAAAAAAGGGGGAAAGGGCAGGGGGTTAGTCCCTCTCCACAGTTCTACCGTTGATTGGGAGGGCCCTTCTGTCATCCAAGCTGGAAAGATGACGGTTACCCACGCTTAAGAAATCATCTCCATGAAAGTACAATACCTAAAAGATGTGGAATTGTTCAACAGTCAACTTAGGCAAGACTGAAAGGACTAAGTTTTTTATTGGGCAAAAGTGAAGCTTTTAACCAAAAAATCCACTGAAAACAAGGGGACATTACTTACTGTATGCTGGGGCCTGTATTTTAGTATTCTTTTGTACCGGGGCCCCCCACGTCACCCTTTCGGGGTGGGGGGGGAAAAAGGAGGGAAGGATAGCCCAGCTAGACGACCCTACCCTTTAAAAACAGCCGGCATCAAACTATCACTTTTGGGGGGGGGGAAAAAGGCGGAATAGGGAGTTTGACTTTCCCCACCTTAAAATACCGCAAGAAACTATTGTTACTTATACTCCCTCGCACTCCCATCTACTGATGAAAATGAGGAAGGGGACAAAGAAAAAAAAGACAGGATAGGGAGGTGGCCAAAAATGCAAACTTCACTCAAAGAAAAATCTGGGGTGGATAACACCGACAGTCTTGGAACCATAAATAGTAAAAGCGCAGCATTGGCTCCCGGGAAACCAGAAAGGATAAAAAAACATTTTTAAATAAAATAAACCTCTTAAAAAATAAAAAATTAAAAATTAAATATATTGAACATTTTAAAAACCCTTCTAACACCCCTTTGAAATCTTACCCCTTGGGATTTCCCCGTTTAAATTTCCAAACTGGGAAAGTTTACGGGTACCTTGATATCATCCCCTGAAGAAAAAAAACCTTTAATACCAAGAAAATTAAATCTCCTTTTTCATGAATTGCCATACATTAATAACCAAAAAAAAAATTGAATCTCCAAAATCACCTTATACAAAAAACCCTCCTGAAACTCCAAAAAATACGGTTACCCACCCAAAAAATACCCCCAAAAACATACAAAACGTAAAGAATTAAATATCCAAATAACTTTAAAAAGGACTAAAGACAAATTATTTCAAAATAACATTCATTTAAAAATTACACATCCCCCAAACAACAACTCCCTTAGGTTGACCTATCTTCTAACTTTCACTAAAAAAAAACAAGTCACCTTTGGAGAAAAGATAAAACTACATAGCCCATGCCCCATTAATCAAGACCCAGCAAACATAACTTTCCGGGTAAAAAGATAATCCCCATTTAGCATAACATTACCAAAATAACAAAACATTTTTATATTTCGTCTTATACTATAAAATTTTTTGGGGGCAAGCGATGTGATTGGGGCCAAAAATTTAAAATTTTTATAGGAAAAGACTGGGATTTGAGATTCAGTTTGTTTTGGAGAAATTTAATGTTTATGGAATTTTTAAGTGAAAAATAGGGTTTCAATTACATGCTTTTATATGATAAGGATTGTTAACAGCTTGAAATGTGATCAGGCCCAATGGGGTTTATGTTTAATTTTGTAACCCCGCAATTGTAGGTCAGAAGGGAAGTCAAAGTTTTGGCTGGTTTATTTTAAAGATTTTCAGGAATATCCATGGTTGGGTGGCCTAGTGGGCAGGGGGGGTGGGGGGGGAACATATGAAAAAAAAAATTGTGAAAAGAAAGGGTGGGTTTTCCCAAGGGGGCCAAGAAAAAGGGCCACAAAGGGAAGTTAAAGAAAAAATTAAAAATTTGAAAGTTTCTTAGTTGGTGTGGGCTGGTAGCCAAAAGCTAGGGGAGGGGGGTCCAAGTTTTAGATGATTTATGCTTGGGGGGGGGAAAAAAACCCCCGGGGGGCCCCGGGCAGCTCCCCCTCCCCCCCCCAAATGAAAAAAAAACCCCCCCCCAAAAAATTTCCCAAAATTTTTCCCCCCCCAATGGGGGGTAAAAGGTCATTTTAAAACCCCAAATTACCTAAAATTTTATTGTTCCATTTTTAAAAAAGGAAACAAAAAAATTTTTGGAATAAAAAAAGTAAAGTCTAAAATTTTCCCTAATTTTTTTCTAAACCAAAAAAAAAAAATTTTATTTAAATCCCCATTTTTTTTTGTAAAATTTTTTTGATGTTTAATGTAAATTTTTTTTTTTTTGGGCCCCCAAAAAATTTTCCCTTTTTTTTTTTAAAAACATGGTTCTTCAAGTGTTTTTGTTTTGTTTTAGCTTACATGCAGATTGTAGGTCATGTCATGTCTTATTTGTGGTGTCTGTGTTTTATTTATGATGTTCATGATACATCTCATTGGGTGTGTTTTTTTTAAGTTTTGGTGTTCATGTATGCTTATTGGGTGGAAATCATATCGAGAGTTTTTTTTTTTGGGGTGACAAAGTAAGCGTGTCTTATTTTTTTTTTTGTTGTCTTTTTATTGTTGCTGGGGTCCCTTATTTTTTTATGTGTCTCACGATATTTTTCAGTTGAGATGATTTTTCTTTAAATTTTTGTGCTCATGTTGTGTTTAGAGGTGACTGTGTCTTAGCTTTGGTTATGTCTCATGTTTTATTGTAGGTGTGTGTCTTAGCTGTTGGTATTATCCCTCAGTTTTTATTTTGTGTATATGCTTAGATTTTTTGGGTATTTTTTAGATTTTGGTTTATTCATGTGTTAAATTTGTTTTTACCATGTCATTTTTATTTAGTTGGTGTTACGTTATAGTGTTCGTGTCATGGTATTTTTGTGCTTATGTCATATTTTGTGTATATGTCTAAGATTTTTGGATAGGTCTTAGATTTTGGTTATGCCTCATGTCTTAGATTTGTTGTCATCATGTTGTGTATTAGTTGGTGGACATGATATAATGTTCATGGCATGGCATATATTGTGTTCATGTCTTAGATTTTGAATATGTCTTAGCTTTGGTTATGTCTCACGTCTTCGTTGGAGGTGTATGTCTTAGTTTTTGGAGTGTATGTTCCATGTCTTATTTTGTGTATATGTTTTAGATTTTTTGGATATGTCATAGATTTTGGTTATGTTTCAAGTCTTGTTGTGTATTAGTTGGCGATCATGCTACAGTGTTCGTGTCATGGCTTATTTTGTGATCATGTCTTAAATTTTGAGTATGTCTTTGTTTTGGTTATGTCTCATGCCTTAGATAGTGGTTCGTAAATTTTTTTCAATGATACATTATAGTTGGTGGGGATTATGTTTTTAAATTTTTGTGTTCATGTCTTAGTTTTGGTTGTCTCATGTCTTAGTCAGAGGTGTATGTCTTAGTTTTGGTGTGTATGTCTCATGACTTAAATTTGTTGCGATTATATAATGTCATAGTTGGATGTGTGTTCATGTTATGTCTTAGTTGGTGGATGTCTTAGTTAGTGGTGTCCGTGTTAATTTTGGTAAGGTCTCATGTCATAAATTTGTTTTGATCATGTCATGTATTAATTAGTGTCATGTTATAGTGTTCGGGACATTTTATTTTTGTGCTTATCTTATTTTGTGTACATGTCTTAGGTTTTTGGTTATATCTTAGATTTTAGTTAGGGCTCATGTCTTAAATTTGTTGTGATCATGTCATGTCTTAGTTGCAGATGCTCTTGTTATGTTTTAGTTGGTAGTGTCTTAGTTCTGATAATGTCTCATGACTTAGTTGGAGGTGTATGTCTTAGATTTTGAATATGCCTTAATTTTGGTTAAGTCTCATATCTTAGAGTTGTATGTCTTAGTTTTTGTTTTCATGTTATGTCTTAGTTGGTGGTGTCTGTGTGTTAGTATTGGTAATGTATCATGATTTAAATTTGTTGTGATTATGTTGTGTCTTAGATGGTGGATCTTAGATTTTTGGGGGTACATGGTATGTTATAGTTGGTGGTGATCATGAGTTCATGCCATAAGTGTATGACTTAGCTTTTTGTGTTTATGTTGTAAAGTCTGGAGAATGAATGAGTAAACTTTCATTAAGAGTGTGTAGTTTGGTGGATGTGACGTAATTTCAGTTAATGAAATGTGTGATTGAGAATGTAATTTGATGGTTGAGTTAGAAATGTTAAATGATATTTGGGAGTATTCAATGGTGCTTTAGGTGTATTCGATGGTTTTTTGGAAGTATTCAATGGTGTTTTGGTAGTATTTAATGGTGTTTTGGTAGTATTCAATGGTGTTTTTGGGAGTATTCAATGGTGTTTTTGGGTGGGAATTAGATGGTGTTTTTGAGAGTATTCTGGTTTTTTTCCCAGTATTCGTGGTGTTTTTTGGGGGGTGGGGGGAAAATTTTTTAAATTTTTTGTTTTTCCCATATTTTTTTGGGGTTTGGGGGCTTTTTTTAAAAAATTTTTTTTTAATTTTTTTTGTTTTTTTTTTGTTTTTTTTTGCATTTGGGGTTTTGGGGTTTTGTTAGTTTTTAATGAGTTTTTTTTGTTGTGATATTTGGGTTTAAGGGGGATTTTTTTGGGGGGGGTTTTGGGGGGTTGGGGGGGGGGGGGTTTTTGGAAATGTGTTTTGTTTATTTAAAATTTCTATTTTTAAAAAAATTTTTTAAAGTTTTAAAAAAAAAAAAGGGGAATTTATAATCTTAAAAAAATTTTTTTATTTAAAAAATTTAATAAATTTTGGGATTAATTTTTTTTTTTTTTTTAAATTTATTTTAAAATTTTTTTTTTATTACATTTTTTTTAAAAATTTCAAGGTTTTTGGGTTTTTATTTTTTTTAAAAAATTTTTTTTTTAAATTTTTGGGGGTTTTTTTTTTAAATTTTTTTTTTAAAAAATTTAAATTTTTTTAAAAATTTTTTTTTGGGGGGGGTTTTAACATTTTTTTATTAAATTTTTTTGGGATAAATGTTTTTGTTTAAATTATTTTTTTTTATTAATTTTTTGGGTTTTTTAAAATTTTTAAAGGGAAAAAAAAATTTTTTTAAAAATTTTAAAAAAAAAAATTTTTAAAATTTTTATTTTTTTTAAACAAAAAGAAAAAACCCCCCCAAAAAAAAATTTTCCAAAAAAAAATTTTATTTTTTTAAAAATCCCCAAAAAAAATTTTAAAAAATAAACAAAAAATTTTAAAAGAAAACCCCCAAAATCAAAAAAAACCTTTAATTTTAAAAATTTTTGGGGTTTTAAATATAAATTTAAAAAAAATTTTTTTTAACAAATTAATTTTTTTTTTTTTTTTTTAAAAAAAAAAAAATTTAAAAATTCCCCAAAATTCCCCCTTTTTCCCCAAAAAAAATTTTTTTCCCAAAATTTTTTGGGAAAATTAAAAACCCCCCCCCTTTTAAATTCCCCCCAAAAAAAACAAAAAAAAGTTCATTCAAACCCTTGAAAATTTTCCCCCCCTTCAAAATTTTAAAAAGAAAGGGAAAAAACCTTTTAAAAAAAAGGGGATTTAAATTTTTCCTCCCCCAAATTAAGTATTTTCCCAAATTTGGGGGCAAAACCTTTTTCCCCCCCAAAAGGGGGTTAAAAAAAATCCCCCCCCCCTTTTAAAAAAAAAAAAAAAAGGGGGAAAAAAAAAATTTTGGGTTTTTAAAATTTTTCAAAAAAACCCCCTTGTTTAGTCCTCCCCTTTTAAATCTAAGGAAAAAAAGGGTTTTAAAACCCCCCCAAAAAAATTTTTTCCTTTTTCTTTTCTTTTTTTAAACTTTCTGAAAACCCTTTTATTTTCCTTTTTTAAAGCCCAAAATTCAAAAAAAATTTTTTTTTTCCCCCAAAAAACCCCAAAAAATTAAAACCCTTTTTTTTTTTTCCCCCAAATAAATTCCGGAAAAATTTTCCTTTAAAAAATTTTTTTTAATTAAAAACCCCCCCATTAAAAAAATTAAAAATTTTTTAGTTTTTTGGGGGGGGTTTTTTTTTGGGGGGGGGGGGGCCCCGGGGGTTTTTTTTTTGGGCCTTTCGGGTCCCCTTTTTTTTATTTTTTTGGGTTTCCTTTTTTTTCCAGGGGCCCCCTTCCCCCTTTTTTTTTTCCCGGGCCCCCGGGTTTTTTTTTTGGGTTTTTTTTTTTTAAAAAATTTTTTTTTTCCCTTTTAATTTTTTTTTTTTTTTTTTTTTTTTTTTTTTTTTTTTTTTCCCCCTTTTCTTCTTTTTTCCCCTTTCTTTTTTCCCCCCTTTTTTTTTTTTTTTCCCACCAAATTTTTTTTCCTTTCCCCTTTGACCGGGTTTGCTATGGGATTTATTTTGGGCCCGTTTTTCCAATTTCTGTTTTTTCCCCCCCTCGCCTGTTTTTCCCCCCTTTTCCCTCCTTTTAGATAGCCCCCGGGGTTCCTTGTTTCCCCCCTTTTCCTTCTTCCCGGCTTAAGTTCCATCTGGACCTTCGGGTTCCTCTTGCAATATTGGGGTCCTTACTGGTGGGTGCGTTGGGGTCTCTTTGTTTTTTCTCTCTGTTCTCCTTCCCCCCCCCGGCCCTCAAGTCGGGTTACCTTCGGTTCCTGTTCCTGCCCTCCTTTTCGGGAGAATGGGGAAGTCAAGGCAACATGGCTATAAATTTATTTTTTTTTCCTTTTTTTTTTTTTTGGCCATTTTTTTTTTTTTTTTAATTTTCCCTTTTTTTTTTTTTTTTTTTTTCCCTTTTTTTTCTTTTTTTTTCTTTTTAATTTTTTGGTTTTTTTTTTTTTTTTTTTTGTTTTTTTTTTTTGAATTTTTTTTTTTTTTTTTTTTTCTTTTCCTTTAATTATTTTTTTAATTTTTTTTTTTTTTTTATTTAAAATTTTACACATTTTTTGGGTTCCCTTTCATCCCTTTTTTCCAAAAATTTTTTTTTTTCAAAAAAAATTTTTTTTTTAAAAAAATTTTTTAAAACTTTCCTTTCTTTTTTTTTTTTTTTTCCCCCGGTTCCCCTTACTTAAAAATGGGGTCCCCCACTCTTTTTAAAAAAAAAAAATTTTCTGCCTTAAAAATTCCCCTTTTTTTTTCCCAAAAAAAACTCTTTTTCCCTTTCTTCCCTCTTTGCTTTTTTTTCCTAACCCCCCCTTATCCTTTTTTTTTTTCTTTTTTTTCCCCTTTTCCCCCTCCCCTTATTGTAAACTAACCATCTTCCCTTACCACTTCTTTATTCATTCTTCCTTCCCCCCCCTTTCCTTTTTCTTTTCTACCCCAAAAAACCCCCCTTTTCCCACCCCTTTTTTCCTTCTTCTTACTCCCCTTTTTCCATAAATTTAAAAAACCCCTCTCCCCCCCCTTCAATTTCTTCCCTTTTTTGCCCCTTCCCTTTTGGGGCTAACCCTCCCTCCCGTTTCCTTTTTTCTCTTTTTCTTGTTCCCTTTTTTTGGTCCCCTTTTCTATTCTCCAAAACATCCCTTCTTCCCCCCTTCTCCCCCCTCCCCCCCCCCCCTTTGTTCCTCTTTCCCTTCCTTTTCCCCAAACCCCCCCCCCCTTTTTTCCTCACCTTTTTTTCTGCCCTAATTTTCTTTTTTTTCCCTTCCTCCTTTCCCCTTCCCCCCTATTTTTTTTGTCTCTTCCTTCCCTTTTCCCCCTCCCCTCCCCCCCCCCCCCCCTCTACCCTTTTAAATTTAAAATTAACCTTTTTTTAAAAGCCTTTCTCTCTGAACCCTCCCCCCTTTTCCCCCACCCCCTCCCCCCCCCCTTTCCCCTCTTCCCTCCCCTCCCCCCCTTTCTTTTAACCCTCTCCCCTCCCCCCTTCCCACCTTCCCCTTCCCTCTTTTTTTTCCCCCCCCCTTTCTCCCCCCCTTTTTCCTTCCTTACCCTCTTTTTCCTTAAAAACCTTCCCAATTCTTCTCCTGGGGTCCCCTCTTTTGAAAAATTTTCCCTTTTCGCCCTCCCCCTCTTTTTTCCTTTTCAAACCCTCCCCTCTTTGTTTTTCCCCCCTCCCCCCCCTCCTTCCCCCTTTCATTTTTCCCCTTTCCTCCCTCCCTTCGCCCCCCCCCCCCTTTGGCCAACTTTTTCCTTTAAATCCACCCCCCCACCCTCCCCCTTTCTTAAACTTTTTCCCCAATCCCCACCCCCCTTCCTCTCTAAAATTCCCCAAATCCCTCCCTTTAAATAAACCCTTCTCCCCTTCAATCTTCTTTCTCTGTTGCCTTCTTTATTCCTCACCCCCCCCAAACCTTTCCATTTCTTTGGGGTTTTTTCCTTCCCATTCCCCTTAAATTTTTACCCTTTTTTTTCACCTTTTTTTCCTCCAACGTTCCTTTCCCCCCCTTCCCTCCCCCTTCCCCCCCCAATTTTTTTCCCCTTCTTTATCCCCTTTTTTTAACTTTAAAACCCAAAAAACCCCCCCTCCCCCCCCCCCAAACGGGGGCCCATTCCAAAAACCAGGCCACCTTTCCCGGGCCCTCCCCACACCTAAATCGGCAAAACCAATTTCCCCAAAAAAAGGGGGTCCAAACCCAAAAAACATTTTGAAGGGCCCCTGCCCAACCCCCCCTTTACAGCCCCCCCAACCCACCAACGTCCCTCCACCCCTTTAAAACGGTTCCCCAAATTAAATTTTTTCCCCTTCCCCAAAAATTCTCCCTTTTTTCCCCGTTACCCCCGCCCCCTAACCCAAGCCCCCTCCCCCCCCCCCGCCCCCCCCCCCTTTATCCCCAATATCCTTCCACCCAAAAAAATTTTTTCCCAAACCCAAACCCCAAACCCAACTTAAAAAACGATTCCAAAGCTTTGGGGGAAAGTTTAAACCACAAAGAGATATGGCACGGTACTCCTTGGGGGTTTTGGGCCCCCTTCCCCTTTCTGGACCAACACTCAACTGCTTTGCTTGCTTGTCCCCATCCACCCCTTCTCCTTCATTTATTAAAATAACCACCCATGAATCCCCTTATACCCCCCCAATGTTGGAGGTAAAATTCGCCCGGGGGGAGACCGTCTATTCCCGGGGTTTGCCCTTCTCTCCCCTTAAAGCCAACTCTATTTGCTCTTCCGTTATTACCCCCCCTTAAAACTTTTTTTCACTATTCCCCCAAATTTAAATCACTACTCACACACCTTCTCTAAAACCCCATTCCCACCTTTTCCCCCTTGTCCCAAAACCCTTAATACCATTTTTCTGCATACGCAACATTCCTTTTTGTAGTTAGTATCTCCCGCCCCTTCTAAACCCCCCGCCCTTCAATTTACCTTTAACCTCGGAATAGTGTAACCCGTGTCTTTTTTTTTGACCGTCGCAACAACCGCCGATGGCTTGTCTCCCCAAAAACACCCCCTCTACCCCTGCCTGCACCCTTTCCGCTTGAAAACCCTCATTTTGTAACTTCCTCAGTTCCCCTTGACCTCGCAATTTCATCCCTGGATAGTTGCCCCCCCAGCCCCCCCTTTCCCTAATAGCCCCCTTTAAACCCGTCCTCAAATAATTTGAAAGGCCATATTTTTTAAAACAAATTTTTGTTTGCCCACCCCACATAATATTTCCTAATCCCTTTTTTGGCTACACAATTTCCCCCCATTGTACGAATCTTCCACCCCTGTGCCCCCTGCGAAACTCCTCCCATAGGACGAAAAACCCGCTAACCCCCCTCACACTCAATGCACTTATATTTAATTTCCAGTAACCCGTATTTTCCGCAAGTTCCCCCCCCAACCTCCACCAAAAAACTGCTCTAGATCCGACCATGCACTTTTACAGTTTTGAAAGATTTTACTACAAACCCGTGAGAAAGATACACCTATCTAACCTCGCTGCCCCCTTCCTTAAAATGTATGCTCTGTCTCCCCGCCCCCCCCACTCGAATGCGCCCCTTTAAACCCAAAATCCCCAATAAATCCGTAGGGCCACCGACAATAACCTGCCCCTTTCGATTCCAAAATCCGCCCCTCCTAAAAGACACAGTTCCAATCACCTCCTACTTTTGCCACCTCCGGTAATGCCGGAAAAAAAAAACCAAGGTTTCCACACACACTCCTGCTTCACCTGTACGTTTTTTCCCGCAGGCGCATATACGCTAATGAAGGCCACACGTTTTCCATCCAAAACCATCTTGCGCAACACCCCCCCCCCTCCCCCCCTCACTTCTCTGCAAAAAAAAGGGCTGCCTCCCTAATTAATTACCCACCCCCCCTTTCAAACGGGAGAGGGCGGGTTACCCCCCGAAAAAACCCCCCTCTCCAAAAACCCCCACCCCCCTTAAAATTATGCTCCCGAAGGAACAAAATCCCCCCTTTAAATTTATTCGAAACTTCGAAAAACCCTTCTCTCTTTTCACTATTAACAAACCATTAACGTTTTGTCATCGCGGAGGCATTAAAATTTCCACCCCTGCCTCCTTCTTCACTCTTCCCATGGGCACCGAACGTGTGGGACACTTGTCCCCTGAACTTCCCTTCTCCCCCCCCCCTTCTTTCGGTGTCCTTCATGGCCACCACTACCCTTTACCTTCTACCCATATTTGCTTCCAGTCCGTGCGTGGTGTTGGGCATCATCTGAATCCCTTTCAGCGGGTCTCTTTCTTGTGACAGGGGCATCCCCATGGGTTGGCCTGGATCTACAAAAGTACTCAAAAATCCACGTACACAGTGGGAATGAACTCGGGGACACCCCAGTCACGCTGTCACTTCCGCGTCCGAATAGTTGTTGTTGATGCACCACAGCCTTAACTCGCTTCTACCACCCTTTTCCCGGAGCAGCCCCCTCCTAGGCGGTGAAGGGCTTGAACCTCAGTAATTCCTCCCAATTTTTCCCAACTTCCTCCTGTTTTTTTTTGCTCAACCCGATCCCTGGGAATGTTTGGGCCCGGTAACTGGTATGGGCCCACCCCCCCCCCAGCTTATGCCCTCATCCACTACTCGCCCCAAAAATGCCACGCCCCCCTTACGGGCGGTTAACCTGCTTTCCCCCCGGGGTAGAAGCGGGTGTCTCCGCCCCGGGCCCGGGGGCTCGTTGCCGCTTCCCCAATCCCCCGTATGTGTCATATTCCCCCATAGTCGGCATGTACGCCTTTGCCCCGGGTACGACACCAGACCTGTGTCCCGAATTTCTTTAGGACACGTAAGGGGCGGGATGGGGTGTCGCAATGTATTTTTTGGTTAAAAATGCCCCCGGCGACCCCTGTAGGCACCCGTTTCCCACTTACCAACCTGGGCCAAATGAACAGTTCTGTATTCCTCAGAAACTTTTCTGATCTCTGTCTCATCAGCCTCAAAGGGGACATTACCGCAGTTTAAAACATGTATAATGTTCTGGATAAATCGATCATCCTTCACAGCACCGCTGGTGTCTGCACATCAAGACTTACGTCCTGAAAACGGTTAACAACGAACTCTCATAAACCGTTGCTGAGGTGCAGTTTCACAAAAAATCTACATGCTCCGTTAAATGCTACTACGTACAAAACTCGCCATCTGTATGGCCATACGTGTCGATGATTTTAGGTAGTAATACCTGGGCTGTTGCTCGGCGTTATTGCCCCACTGAGAAGTTCAACGCCGACAGTGTTGATCCTGCGTCTATAACTGAACGCCATGTTGACTAATGGTAGTTCTCCTGAGCTGACGACAGAGGCGCGACAAGCACCACCTCCCACTATTGCAGTCAGGGAACTGAAGTGCGTTTGCGCAGGAGGTCTACACGGCCCAAGAGCGATGCAGACAATGTCTAGTCTTGAAACAAACCTGTTTTGACATACAGTTCGTCCTAGGAAAGGTTGGAGGGAGGGGGTAAAGGTGGTTTTGTGTGCTAGGGGCTTAGACTTCCAGCAGGTTTGCGTGAGCGAGTGAGAGTGGAGACGTATGTTTTTTATGACTGGACGTGCTGTAGGAGTTTGAGCAAAGTAAGATTTATGAAGGGGTTCAAGAAAGCCGGTTAGCCGGACTTGAGTCCTGGAGGTAGAAGGTACAGTGCCTGTTCTCTGAGGGAAGAGTTTTTAAACTGTAGTGTAGACACACCTCTGACAATACAGTGATAGGGTGAGTGATGATGAGAGTGTTTCTTCTTTTCTCGGGTAAACCTGCCTCGGTTGGAAATGGCAGATGTGTTAATAATAAAAAAAATGCATAATATATTCATGATACATGTATATATGATATATATTATCAGCAAATTGATGAGTATTTTTATTTGCTAAAGTTTTTCACCTGCACTACAAGCTTCATGACTCGAATACAAAGATGAATTACAATCAGAAGAGTTGAAGAAGTGTAGAGGTAATATGAGTTAATAATTCTTTATGACTTATTAAAAGACAATCAGTCTCTTAAGTAAGAAACTAATTATCTTACAACACGGTTGATGGACTCTAATTCATCTCTATGTTCAAGATATAGTTTGCAGCACAAATTTTTTGTCAATAAAGACGCCAAGTGTTGCACATGTCTTACATATCAGCTTGTTTGTTTTGTATATCATATGTAAAGAAAACTGGTAGTTTTGTCCACCTGCGCAGGTACATAAAGTGTAATTTGTCTGTTCATGTTAACTCTACCACATACAATGCTAAACATTGTATTTCTTCTCTGTACAGAGCTAACGCTGCCACCTTCCACTGAGTGCCGTTAGGAGGTCTGTCTTCATGTTAGTGCTCAAAAGTTATCATTAACTGCTTTGATAGAATTTTTTCAGCTCTTTATTAACAGATTATGCTTGATCATCATCGCACTAAGCTTAATAATCGATGTAATGTATGAAAGTAGTGGATTGACTTTATAATTAATGACATCGTAATTGAAGAATGATTGTTTTTTATTTCTCATTGTTGTATTTATTAAGATTTTCCTATTACACTGTTATTCTTTAACCATGTGATTATTTACCTATTAGAACAGACATAAAATACTATTGCTTGTACTTTTATTTACCTGATGTTATCTTCAGCTACGTTTACCAACATGGCTTTTTATGCTATGTTGGTAATGCATATTTAATATATCCCGGAGAAGAAACAATGGGGAGTTGTTCATCTTATGCTGTTTTGTCTTCCAGAATTCTGGTATCAACTCATGTTGTAGTTCACAGTGGTGGGTGGGCGGGGGGCAGGCTGCCTCCTTAAGTTGTACACCTGCTAAACAACGGGCGGTTTACCTAATGATGAACCAACTAAGAAATAATGTAGAATTACCGACATGTTTGGGTTAAAGGACCCACATGTGTAATTAAGTGTCTTTTATTGTCGGTAAACGTTCGCTCTCAAGAGCGTTTGTCAAAGGCACGTGAACCCGTGTTACAAAGCTCCTTTTGAGCGAAGCTTCGAAACAATAGAATGTTACACTACTTTCACCTGTGTACCTTTAGTTAATACCCTTTAAGAACATTGGTGGCAACCTAATATTGTACCTTACTGTTAGAAGAGTAGTGACAGCTGACAGAAGTGACTGCCAACATGGCAGAGCAAGTAGTCTTATGATTTACTGTATCTCTCTGCAGGTAGAGTGAAGGCATTGTACCCCGTGTAAAAAATAAAGTAATTGCTGCCTTTTCGTGCATCTCTGCAAGTATATTTATGGCAACCTAATGTAACCCTACTGGTAGAGTAGTAGCTACCTACCCTCCCACAGTGTGGTGACGGCCATAATTTGTACCACTGCAGGAAGAATGGTGGATAAATTATGTTATTCCACTCTAGATTGAGAACTGGCAGTCATTTGTTGTACCTTCCCTTTTTCCTTGTAAGTAGAGAAGTTTCTGCATTATTTTGTACCTCCACAAGTATATTGGTAACTGATTCATATTGTACCCCTGCCAGTAGAGTAATGGCTGTCGTACGCTGCTCTTCCTGGAAATAGTGATGGATGATACATGTAATTAGAATAATGAATGCTTTCTGCTGTGCCCTTTCTGCAAGCAGACTGGTGGCTGTCTTATGTTGTACCATCTTCAAGCAGAGTGATGGCTGTCTTATGTTGTACCATCTTCAAGCAGAGTGTTGGCTGTCTTATGTTGTACCATCTTCAAGCAGAGTGGTGGCTGTCTTATGTTGTACCATCTTCAAGCAGAGTACAGGCTGGTTTATGTTGTTCCTTCTGGAACTAGAACACCGACTGCCTTTATCTGTGCTTCCACCAAGTGTAATGCAGCCTTCACCGCTTTCAAGGGGTGAAGACTGCCAATAGTTTTGCCTTTTGTATGTAGAGTTGTTTTACGCCATAGCTCAAACATTGTCCTCTTGCTAGAAGAGTGGAGACAGCTTCATGTTGTTCCCCCATTCTGCAATTAAAATAATAGCTGTTTAAATCTGTATCTTCTCGTATTACCTTCATGCAAGTAGAGTGGAGTTTTTCAATACTGCTGCCTGAACGTTTAGTTGTGGCATCGTTATGTTATGCCTCTGCAAGAGACATAACAGATGGGTGCTTTACGTTACACACCCAACAAGTATTCTGGTGCCTGGGATATATGCTCCCTTCAAGCAGAGTGGTGGCTTACTTATGTTGTACTTAATACAAGTACAGTGGTGGCTTTTTTTATTGAGCCTCTGCAGGTAGTGTTGGTGGTCTTATGCCTTACCCTTTGCAAGAAATGTGGTGGTATCTTATGTTGTAACTCTGCGAGTAGCGTGGTGGCTTCCTTTCATTGTTCCTCTGGAAGCAGAGAGGTGGCATGTTTTATATTGCTACTCTGTGATAAAGAAGTGTCTGTAAGAAGGGTAATAGTTTCCTTATGTTTCTGGTCCTGCAGGATGATGGATGGCTTCATTACGTTTTATCCCCTGCAAATAGAGCAGTGGCTAATTTTTATTATACGCTTTCAAGTAGTGGTGGCTGCATTATGTTGAACCTCTGCAAGTATAGTAGTGCGTTCTGTATGACGTCTCCCCTGCAAGTAGGGGGATACCGGCTTCATGTTGTACTCCGGCAAATAGAGTGGTGTGCTGAAGCAGGATATAATAACGAGGACCGAAAGGAGCAAGGCGATGGATGCAGGACTATCAGATGACAGCAAGAGGACTGAAGGAGGGGAAAGTGCTAAGAAGTCCCTTGCAGAAGTGATATCAGGCCACCGGGGTGTCCAGCAGATGATAAGTGAAACAACAAAAGAGATGCTTAAATCTGATTCAGAGATATGGAAGGAAAAGAAACGGGAAGAGAGGGAGAGGTCAATATTTATGCACTGATTTCAGGAGGCTGAAGGAACAAACTATGAGGGGGGGAATTCAAGGGAAAAAATTGTTTCGTCAAATTGACATTCAGGTCAGAAATCGTATGGAATAAGATCCTACAACAGAAACCAGTGAAAAAGACTTTTGAGAATATCTGTGAGTGTACCCTAACTGCAATAGAACACGAAAGAATGAAAACAACTAACATTAAGGGTAAGAAGACACCAGTGAAAGAAAAGAGAGACAGAGCAAGCATCAACTGACAGGAAACCTCAGATTCAGGGGAACACCATACACAAAAGTTTTCAGGATTCCCTCAACCCCTACCACCCCATACAAACCAACACAATAACCAGAAACAAGCCACACTTCACAACCCCAACCCCAGCCTCTCCCAGCATTATTACCACCATTACAACAACCTTCCATAATATCCCGCCCTGCCTTCCAGATCCCAAGTCCATACCATTCCCTCCTATCTCCAGGAATTCAGTACTGGAAAGAAAGCTGAAGGTATGATACACCAACATAGATGGAATATCAAATAAGAGTGAAGAGAGGCATGAATGGATAATTGGGGCATCCATGGACATCATACCACTCACAGAGACAAAGCTCATGGGGATAATAACATATGCAATTTTTTCCAACTGGATATCACATCCTGAGGAAGACAGAAGGAGCATAGGGTAGAGAAGGAATTGCACAGCTCATCAAAAAAAGTGCAGTTTTGAAGACGTGGGAGAAATGGACAGAGGAGAAGCAGATGGCTTTATAGTAGGAACACTTCAGACTGTGAGTCCAAAGGTGATGATAGCAGTGATGTATAACCCGTCACTGAACAGCAAGAGACCAAAACAAGAATACGATAAGAGCAATTGAGCAATCGTCTATACTCTAGCTTAGGTGGCCAAAAGGTCCCACGTGGGTAGGGCAAAGTTACTTGTCATTGGGGATATCAGCCACAAGGAGCCACATGGGGGACCAGAAACATGGATGGCTAATATGCTGGAGTCAGTATTGGAAAACTTTATGCACCAATATGTTAAAAATACAACCAGAGAGTGAGAAGAGGAGATGCTGTACCAGCAAGGCTGTACCTCGTATTCACCTTGGACAGTTCAGACATGGGATATTACACATGAGAAACCCATTGGCGCTAGTGATCACATCCTGAGTTTCTAATAACAAAGTGCAGGTAAGCAAAGAAGTTCATACCAAGGGGTAACAGAAAACATTAAAAGACCAGAATGAGCCCATGGTTTACCCTGAGGTGTAAAGAGGCCAAAGCCAAGTGTGCTAGAGCAAGGAAAAGGTATAGAAGGCAAAGGACTCGAGAAAACAAGGAGATAAGCAGAAGAACCAGAAATGAATATTCATAGATAAGAAGAGATGCCTAGATTCAAAACAAGAATCATATACCAACAAAAGCCAAATCTGACCCAAAGTGTTATAGAGTCAAATCAGGAGGAAAACAACAGTCAAGGACCAGTAATCAGGCAGAGGAAGGTAGGAGGGGAACTCACACAGTGACAAAGATGTGAAGAGCTTAGCATAAGATTTAGAGAATTATTCACAGATGAAAGAGGAATACTTCCAGCAAATAGAAGTGGAGTGCATCAGCAAGTGCTGGACACACTGCGCATAACCAAGGTGTAGGTGAAGAAACTGCTAGGTGAACTAGATACCTCGAAGGCGGTGATCTCAGTTAACATATATACGTGGGTCCTGAGAGAGGGAGCAAAAAAAATGGTGTTGGCCTCTAGCATCAATCTTCAATAAATCTCTCGAAACATGGCAACTGCTTAAGGTATGGAAAACAGCAAATCTAGTCTGTGGGGGAAAAGTTCTCCTGCCTTGATTTGAATTTTCAGTTACGTTGTTTAATCCTCACCATTTATTTTAAAGGCCTCACGCCTATCGTGTGAGTAAGTTATCGAGCTGTGTAACTGAATTGTTTCTCTTCCGCATTTTAGCCTTGATTTTCGGCTCGGGTCATCCGACACATGCAGAGATAAAGTTAAGGGAGTATTGATTAAGGATCAAGAGACGTCGCTACACCTTTCTACCTGACACTGGTCTGGCACTACCCTTCCACACGTGGCAGACCACCTAGTCAGCTACACAACATTCTCCCAGTTGTAATTACACCAGCGTTTCTGGTTTTTTGATGGGCTACTCAGCATCAACAATGTGGCTATCAGAGGATCAGTCCACCTTTCCTCGGCAGAATATCAAGCGTGTTGGGGACCACCATCATTTGTGGCCTGTCGGGTTCGATTCCCAGTGGAGTGGAAACATTTCGACGTGTTTTCTTACACCTGTTGTCATGTTCACCTAGTAGCAAATAGGTACCAGGGTGTTAGGCGACTGCTGTGGGTCGCATCCTGGAAATAATACAGACAGTCCTCGATGGCACACTGACTTTCCTGGGTTATCCTGGGTGGCTAACCCTCCGGGGTTAAAAATCCGAAGAAAATCTTATCTCTTATCTTATCTTATGACCAGCTGTAATCCCCCCCCCCAATAAACATCGGCTTGAGATCCAGAACATTGGCACGGCACCATTCCTTACACCTGTTGTCCTGTTCACCTAGCAGCAAATAGGTACCTGGGTGTTAGTCGACTGGTGTGGGTCGCATCCTGGGGGACAAGATTAAGGACCCCAATGGAAATAAGATTAAACAGTCCTCGATGACGCACTGACTTTCTTGGGTTATCCTGGGTGGCTAACCCTCCGGGGTTAAAAATCCGAACGAAATCTTATCTTATCTTATCTTATCTTCTATACCCCACGACACCTGTGAATAAATTAGCTTTGAATTAGTAATTATTTATATATTTTAGTTTTTCTTAAAGTAGGATTAATTTCATGTTTAATTGTTTTATATTAATGACTGTTGTTTATTATAATAAAATTGATTATTTTATTGTTATTGAATTTTATATTTTCTTTCCGTAAGGAACAACCAGCATTGTCAAATGCTTTCTGAGGTTTGACAGGGCTGAGTAAACACAATTTTTAAGAATGGAGACAGATATGCAGCATTAAACTACAGACCAGTGTCAATGACATGTATAGTATGTAAAGTCATGGAGAACATTGGTAGAGCACATAGAAAAGATTAGGCTTATACCTGACAGCACGGAATCAGGGAAGGGAAATCCTGTTCACAAATCTACTTGAGTTCTAAGACAAGGTAACAGAAATAGAACAGGAGAAAGAGATAGGGATTGGCAGATTGCATGTTTTTTGGGCTGTAGGAAGTCTTTCAACTAGTACCACACAAGAGACTGCTTCAAAAACTAGAGGAACAGGCAAGAATAGTAGGGAAAGCACTGCAATGGATCAGGGAATACATGACAGGAAGGAAACAATGAGTGTTTGTAGGTTGTGATGAATGGTTTGAAAAACCGACAAGTTGAAGATTGAGACACTTATGCAGCATATGGGAATCTTTATTCAGGAAACGTTTCGCCACACACTGGCTTCAT
This sequence comes from Cherax quadricarinatus, assembly GCF_026875155.1. Taxonomy (NCBI): domain Eukaryota; kingdom Metazoa; phylum Arthropoda; class Malacostraca; order Decapoda; family Parastacidae; genus Cherax; species Cherax quadricarinatus. Next base: position 54,775,142 of record NC_069400.1, read on the forward strand.
CAGTCCAATACAAAGAGGAAGGCGTAAGGAGAGGAGGAGAATGAGGTAATCAGTCCCTCAGCCTGGAGTCGATGTGTTCAGTCCATCAATCTTGTAGAATGTACAGCATAGGGCCGTAGACGTGGCTTATAAACTGTAGTGAGGTGAGGTGAAGCAGGCGGAGGCCTGAATAAAGATTCCCATATGCTGCATAAGTGTCTCAATCTTCAGTGTTTGTAGGTGATGAGGTATCAGATTGGCGCACTTGTCGAGTGGGGTTATACAAGCGTCAGTCATGTTATTTCTTGTATTTGTGAAGATATGATGGAAGGAATAGATTCAGAGGTGTCTGTTCGCTGATATGAAACTAATGAGAATACAGTCGGATGAGGATCAGTTACAATTACAAAGGGGACCTAAACAAGCTGCAAGCCTGGTCCGACAAATGGCTCATGCAGTTTAACCTCATGAAGCATGGAGAAAGACGAAGAAGACCTCAAACAGACCACAGGCTAGGGGATCAAAAGCTGGAAACCTCACTTCAAGGTGTTGGGATTTTCGGTCAAAATCTTTATTTTTCAACCGATTTCTTTTATTTTTGGTGTACATTTAGAAGTGCATATGTAAATGAATATGACTGTGGAAATTTGTCTGGACTGCCTCCATGTGAGTTGTCTACCCTAGCAAGCTCTGTTGACACCGAGCCCTGAGGCTGGTACCTCAGCCTCACAAGTGGCTTATAGGACACATCTCCATAAATGACTGAAGTTGCAAGAAATCTCGCCTGCATGCACGTATAAAAGACTAACTTACTTGGTGTTGGAGAATTTATCCCGGTCTTCACCCTCCCTAAGCTTTAGCCCCTCTGGACTTTCCCTCAGAACCACATGCAACCAGGAACCTTAATTCCTGCAAAATTCAATCAGTATTAGTGATCAGTGATTAGTGATTAGTGATCAGTGACGGTAAGCTGTCCAATATACACAAAGAGTTAGAAACAGAAATACAAATAGCTAGAGCTTCATTTAAGGTTATTAATATAATATTCAAGAGGTTGCTAGTAGAATTGCAGTAAATCAACCATTCAAATCATTATGAAGCTGTGTGTAGTCTGTGGTCAGTCAAACAAACGGGCTTCCACATGGATAAATTGTCATTTTTGTGGAAATTGGTGTCACGCCCCTTGTGCAGATATCCAAGAACTAGCTACAAGCAGTATTAAAACAGAGAAGTGTTTCTGGGTATGCCCAAATGAGGAAAATCTGTGGACTAAAATCACAAGGGTATTAAAAGAGGACAACATCAAAGCTGCTTTCATAGAAAACCTGGAAGCTTTCTACAACAGATGGGAACATAAAAAGTCCTGGGCTGAATGGTACTGCCCTTGATACTGGCCATGTAGTCACAAACTGTAAGGCTGGAGGTGATGTCCTGGGAGACAGTAATAGTAAAGCTGAGGTGCTGTCCTGGGAGACAGTAATGGTGAAGCTGGAGGTGCTGTCCTGGGAGACAGTAATGGTGAAGCGGAGGTGCTGTCCTGGGAGACAGAAATGGTGAAGCTGGAGATACTGTCCTGGGAGACAGTAATGGTGAAGCTGGAGTTTTTTGTCCAGGTAGTCGGGAATTATACGCAGGAAGGAATACATAAAAATGACCCTCATAGGGGATAGGAGCCATAGTGGGGAAACAAGTGTAGTCAAAGAAAAGAAAAAAACCAATATTGCAAACTAAAAAATACCGCAGGAAATAGCAAACAAGAGGGCTCCAATAGCAATAGTGAGGATAAATTACCAAAAACAACTGGGGGGAGGGTCCATTGTTGGGCTAGGGAGGATAGAAGTAAGAACAGGGAAACATGCACCAACAGGGAATACAGTCACAGAAACCCAAGGCAAGCGGAAAAACCCAAACCTGTGCACATACTATGCACTTGGTATCTGCTGGCATGGGAAATCTGGAAAAACAGATGGGACGTCAACTATACCACCCAGAAAAAAGCCATGCCCATATGACAACAGGAAAATGCAAACTCCCTTCCTGTAAGCTTTTTTCAAACCCCGAAATGTGTACCTCTTCAGTACAGGAAAGACTGTGCTATAACTTAAATTGCCAGGGATTTCCATCTAAAGGGGACAAAAAGATACAAAAAATCCAGGCCATGGGAAAACCTGGGTAGCCACAGCCACTCAAGAGGGAGGGTTTTTTAGTGCCAGGAAGGAAAAAAACTGGCAGGAAATGGCAGAAATCGACACCAAATCCAGTCATTCCTGGAGTGGAACCAAAGTCGATGGCCTCCACTCCAAACCAACAGATACAATACTAATGCCGGAAAAAAAATCCCCCCCATACCAACAATACCCCAGTCCGATAACTTCTTCTTTGCAAATATACAGGGTCTAAAGCCAGCAACGAAAAACAAAATACCTTTCATCCGTGGACCCGCTTGCAGAGGCAAAGGCAATGTTCGCGGCTTTCACTGAGACCCACATAAAGGATCACTTGGACAATGAAATATGGATCCCAGGTTACAACCTATACAGATGTGACAGAGTGAACAGGCAAAGGGGGGAGGGGGTTGGCCTGTACATTGCAGAGTCACTTGTTTGCACAGAACTGCTTAATGCCTCAAATGACGTAGTGGAAGTTTTAGCAGTAAAGGTCGAGAACCAAAACCTAGTCATTGTGGTAGTCTACAAGACCTCCGGATGCAACATCCCAGCAATTCCAGGAACAGCTGTTAAAAATTGACCACTGTCTGGAAAATCTTCCAGCCCCTGCACCCAAACCCTTGCTCCTGGGGGATTTCAACTTAAGGCACCTAAAATGGAGGAATATAGCAAATAATATTGTTGCAGTAATAACACCAGGAGGCAGCTCTGATGAAAACTCACACTCACACGAGCTTTTAAATCTCTGCACAAAATTCAATTTAAACCAGCAAATAATAGAGCCTACTAGACTGGAGAATACACTAGACCTCATATTCACTAACAATGATGATCTGATAAAAAATGTCACCATTATCAAAAACAATATACTCAGATCACAACATAATTGAGGTTCAGACATGTATGCGAGGAGCCCCAGACCGACAAAATGAGACTAGTCACGAGGGAGCATTCACCAAATTCAACTTCAATAACAAAAACATAAAGTGGGACCAAGTAAACCAAGTCCTAACCGATATAAGCTGGGAAGATATACTAAGCAACACAGACCCAAACTTATGCCTAGAACAGATTAACTCGGTGGCACTCGATGTATGCACAAGGCTTTTTCCTCTAAGAAAAAGGAGGAGTAGATGTAAAATAAAAAGAGACAGGCGCTCCCTTTACGCGAGGGAAAAAAAATAACAGAGGGGTTTTTAAAAGAGGTCAATATATCTAAATGCGCGGGGAACACTGACAGAGAAATAGCAAGCTCGAACTTAAGCTAAAAAAAACCTTTGGGAGTCGGGAAAACCGGGAAGAACTAAAAGCTAAAATAAAATCGAAAGAAACCCAAAGTATTTTTCATGCCAAATCAAAATCGAGAACAAAACGCCCAATTTTTTGGCCCCTACTTAAACAAAGGGGTCCTACACAAGCAGAAAGGGAAATGAGTGAGTACTAAGTCCCAATATGACCAGTTTTACAACCCCGCTAACCAAACTGAACGAAGATAAAAAATAAATTTTTTATGAAAGGCCAAAAAATTTTGTTAACAAAAAGCCTATCCGATGTTACCCTGCGCCAAATGACTTCAAACAGGCGATAAATGACATGCCCATGCACCTTGCCCCAGGGCCGACTCATGGAACTTGTTTCATAAAGAACTGCAAGAAGCCCATCGCGACCTTTTTTTCCATCCTAGGGAAGGGAGCATACACGGGGGTTTTCCCTCATTTACTAAAAACAAAAACTAGCCCCACCCCAAAAGGGGGCAGAAAAAGCAACAGCAAAAAACCCCACAGACCAATAGCACAAAAAACCCCATATCAAAAAAAAATTTTTGAAAGGGTCCTAAGAAGCAAGATCACCACCCATCTAAAAACCCCACAGTTACAAACCCAGGGCAAAAGGGTTTAGAACAGGTTCCGCCCTGTCGTCTCAGCTACTGGATCACAACAAGGGCCAAAAAAAGCACTGAAGACAAAAAAAAATCAGATGTAATATATACAGACTTTTTCAAAAGCCCTTTGACAAGGTGACCAGGGGGTAATAGCGCACAAATGCGCGCTAAAGGGAAAAAAAGGAAAAATCGGTCGATGGATCTATAATTTCCTACTAACAAACCAGAGAGAAAACGTCAACAGAGTAAAGTCCCAGGGAGCTACGGTGAAAACTCTGTTCCCCAAGGGACAACTACTCCCATCTTGTTCCCCCCATCCCCAATCCGACATAGACAAGGATGTCAGCCCCCAGCACCGTGAATACCTTTGCAGATGACACCCGAATCTGCAGACAGTGTCTTCCATTTGCAGACATGCAAGGCCCCAGGGGGGACATCAACCAAACTTTCAGTGGGCGCAGAAAAAAATTGAAGTTCAACGTGAAAAATTTTAATTACTCAGTATGGTAAACAGAGGAAATTAAATCTTCATCAGATACAAAACAAATTCGGCCCCGAAATAGAGCAAAACCCCCCCGTCAAAAACCGGGAGTGATTAGTCGGAGGATCCACCTTCAAGGACCATAACATTGTATAAATCGCATCTGCTAAAAATGACAGGAGGTAATGAGAACCTTCAAAACTAGGGAGGCCAAGCCCCTGATACACTCTTCAGGGCACTTTTTCTATTAGGGGTGGAATTTGCTGACTCTAACAGACCTTTCAAGGAGGGAAAAATTACCGACCTAGAAAAAGTACAGAAAATTTTACGGCGCGCCAAACGGAGATAAAACACCTCAATTCGGGGGCGCTTTAGGTTTCAAACCTGTATTCCCTGGAACGCAGGAGGGAAGATACATATTATAATACACCTGGAAAATCCTGAGGGCCCAGTACCCAACGCACCGAAAATCACTCACTGCGAAAGCAAAAGACTTGGCAACGATGCACCACCCCCAATGAAGCAGGGGTGTCACTAGCACGTTAAGAGACCATAAATAATGTCGGGCCCCAGACGTTCAAAGCCCCCCCAGCACACATAAGGAGGATTACCAACAGACCCCTGGCATCTTAAACTGGCACTGGACAAGCACTAACGTTTCCTGATCGCCGGGGTGTGGCTCGTACGTTGGTTTGCGTGCACCCAGCACAAAAAAACCCCCTGGTTAAAATCGGGCCGCTGATCCACCAGGGGCCTGGTCCCCAAAAACCGGGGCCGGGGGGGCGTTGACCCCCAAAAACCCCCTCTCCGGGTAAACCCCCGGGTTTCTCAAAAATTCCCCTTTCCAAGGGGGTGTGAATCTTTTTAGTAAACTAGGCAGGAATGACACAAAGCTTCTTTAAAAAATAAAGGGGAAATTTGTACGAAATGGCCCTTTGGGCCGTCCAACGAAACAAAGACCCACAGTTCAACCCCAAATCGAAAAATTTCTCCTAAAAACGGGCCCCAGAAAACTAAAGAAAAAAGGGGAAGGTCTCTCTAACGCAGGGGCCTGACGGAGGGGGTAAATCTACGGTACTTCGAGGTCCCTTTCCCCCAAATTTTCCCCCGGGGCCCCAAATTTTGAAAAACCGGGGGGCGCCGCCCTGAGGGTTCACGGCGGTGGGGCCTCTTTCGGTTTTGGCCAAAGAAGGGGGCACTGGGTCTAAAAACCCCCCACCCCTCGCCCTTTTTAAAACCCGGGGCTCCCCTTTCCCCTAGTTTAAAAAAAACCTATTTTTGCCTAAAATTACGGCCTATTACAAACTTAAGAAAAAGGTTTTAAAGGCCCACAATTTTTAAAATCTACATTGGCTCAATATCCTAATTTTAATTTACTAAAAATTAACATAACCAAACCCCCCTTTCCCTTTAAATTTCCCTTTGGGAAGGGGAAAAAACCAAATAAATTTAAAAAAGTCCCTTTTCCAACCACTTTTTTCCCAAACCCCGGGGTTTAAATTTAATGTTTTTTTTGGCAAGGAAACTCACCTATTTTAAAGGCTGAAAGGGGCCCCACCCCAAGCTCCCTGGCCCCCCCCCTCTTCGCTGGTCCCCCTACTGGGTAAAACCCTCCCTAAAAACCGGTAACTTTTTAAAATAACCTCTGTTTAAAAACCCTTGGGGTTTTTGGATCCTCCCTCCACACTTTCCCTTCCCCCAAAACTTTTTCCATTTCCCCTGACAAACCGTGCTGAAGAAATACTTCCTAACTCCCTGTGTTTTCTTCTGTGTTTTTTTAAATTTCCCAAAACGGGTTTCCCCCCTTTTTGCTGTGTCCAAATCCCCGGGAACTTTTCTGCCCTTTGTCCCCCTTTGGGCCCAATTTCCCCTTTCCGGTATTTTTTTTTGTGCCCGTTATCATGTCCCCCTTTTTCCTTTTCCTCCCCTCCAGGCCCCGGTCAGGTTGTTTTCCCCTTTCCCCCCTCTCCCCGAAAGGAAAAAAATTTTTAAACTCGGGAACTAGTCTTTTTAAAAAACCCTTTTTGCATTTTCCCTCTATTTTCTTTCCCGGTTTGGCTAGGTGTGGATTCCAAACTGGTGCCGCATACTCCAATATGGGCCTAACGTACACGGTGTACAGGGTCCTGAACAATTCCTTATTTAGATGTCGGAATGCTGTTCTGAGGTTTGCTAGGCGCCCATAAGCTGCAGCAGTTATTTGGTTGATGTGCGCTTCAGATGTACCTGGTGTTATACTCACCCCAAGATGTGAGGGTCAGCAGAACTCAGACGGCCTTTCCGTGGAATATTAGGGCCTTCATGTGACGTATCTGCCTTGTGGAACTTTAGGACCGAATAAGCTTCCACAATGACAAAGTTTCAATAAAATTGGCCAACAAACAACAGGGGAAAAAAATATTTACTGATTCTGACATATGACAGCAAGGCATGACAAACTGGCACTCCGAGTGACCCTTCCGACAATCCCAACTGTTAGAATACGTTTAAAATGAATTTTTGGTGTACACAATTCATATAATATACCTTATTATCATGATGAAAAAAAATACATTTAATACGCTTTTTGACATTCACCAAAATATCTACCTTTTACCCCCTCACAAAATCAAAAAATATATGAGACATTCCAAAAAGTATAATTTCATAATTTCAAACAGACTTTGTTTTAAATTGTCTGTGAAAATCATTCCAATATAATCATTAATAATGGCTCACCTTCAAGCAATAGGCCAACTCTTACTTTCCAAATATTCGGGTAAAAGCGCGGACTAGCTAATTACGTCAAGAAATTAAAAAAAAATCACGAAAATCGTGATACTTTGGGTATATTTATACATTATATGTGATTTCTTATTGTTTCCCATGCAAAAGTAATGTTTTCTGTAGTGCTACCAGAGGTAACATAGAAAACACTTCTCTTTTAGTCAGGAACTGGCGTAATAATTTCATCAAGGTCAGCCACCACCTTCTGGGTATAATATACAAATAATATTATTTTGGCTGGCTTTCTTATGTGTTTATCCAAGTTATTTTATGCATATTATCTTTACTGAATAAATGATATAAGCAGAGAAAAGACATTAGTAATAATGGCGTCATCGGCAACGGGTTGTTGCACCATCATGGAAGCTCCTCCCACCTCTGATATAAGCTCCTTCCACATTGTAATGATATTAAGTGGCAAATTTAGTGTATTAGAAAGAAAAATAGACATAAATATAAAAACAAACAAAAAATATATAAAAAATTCACTTCACACTTACGCATATATTTACCAGGCGGGTCGTCACCTGACATGTTTCAAGTACCTATAATTTGCTTTAGAAACATCGTATTACGATGGGGTTTGCACCAAAATGTTGCCAGATACATACACTATTTTTCTGTAAACAAAACACAAAATCATATTTTTTCGCAAAATTAACATGTCCGCGCGAGAAATTCCTCACGCATCACCCTTAAGGGTGATGCGTGAGGAGACAGGGCCAAGAATTCTGACTCAACCTCTGCAACCACATATAGGTGAGTATACACGTGAGCACACATTCACACACGCAAAAATTACACACAGGACACCAGCACCCATACAGGCGTACACACATACAGGCACAGAAATAAACACATACTCACACACACACACACACACACACACACACACACACACACACACACACACACACACACACACACACACACACGCACACACACACACACACACACACACACACACACACACACACACACAAAAGCCACACTTTCAAGGCAGAATTGACTCGGAACAGGATCCTGCAGGAGAAAGCAAGATTAAGGGACATGCCGGCATACAGGAAGGTGTATCTCTACCGCGACAGAACACGAGAAGAAAGACAGAAACTGAGAGAGATGGTACAAAGGTGAAAGGAGGAAAGAGAGGGGATGGAGGAGACAGACAGGAGATCCCAGACCCAGGAAGAAGATCAAATACAGCCTCCCTCACAACTTCCTATAGAAGCCCCCCAACCAGGTCAACCCCAGTGCAACCAAACATTCTAAACCAAAACACCCATGCCATATCCAATGCCCCCACCCACTGCATTACAAACTCCACCCCCACAGCAACAACCCATAGTTCCTTATCAGGTTTCCCACTTCCTCAACCCCAATATAGCTCCCAGACCACAGTCTTAGAAAAGAAGTTGAAGGTGTGGTATACAAATGCAGATGGAATAACAAATAAGTGTGAGGAGTGGCATGAAAGAATCAAGGAGACATCCCAAGACATAATAGCACTCACAGAAACAAAACTCACCAGCATAATAACAGATGCAATCTTCCCATCCGGATATCAAATCCTCAGGAGAGACAGAGGGAGGAGAGGGGGAGGACGAGTTGCACTGCTCATTAAAAACCAGTGGAGTTTTGAGAAAATGGAAGGAATGGATGGCACGGGCGAAAGGGACTACTTAGTAGGAACAATCTCGTCTGAGGGGCATAAGGTGATAATTGCAGTAATGTACAGCCCACCACAGAACTGCAGGAGGCCACGAGAATAATACGATGAGAGCAACAGAGCAATGGTCGACACACTAGCCGAGGTGGCCAGAAGAGCACACATGGGGGGAGCAAAGTTACTAGTTATGGGTGATTTCAATCACAAGGAGATTTACTGAGAAAACCTGGAGCCCCATGGGGGTCCCGAAACATGGAGAGCCAAGATGATGGATGTGGTACTGGAAAACCTCATGCATCAACATGTTAGAATCACTACCAGAGAGAGAGGTGAGGATGATCCAGTATTCACCTTGAGTAGCTCGGACATCGAGGATATCATGTATGAAAGGCCCCTAGGAGCTAGTGATCATGTGGTTCTGTGGTTTGACTACATAGTTGAGCTTCAAATGGAGAGAGTAGCAGGAATAGGATGGAAAAAAACAAACTACAAAAGGGGGATCTACTCAGGCATGAGGAACTTCCTGCAAGACATTCAGTGAGAGAGGGAACTGACAGGAAAACCAGTACAAGAAATGATGGACTATGTGGCAACAAAATGCAAGGAGGCAGAGGAGAGGTTTGTTACCAAGGGAAACAGAAATAATGGGAAGAACAGAACGAGTCCTTGGTTCACCCAAAAGTGTAGGGAGGCAAAAACTAGGTATGCTAGAGAATGGAAAAGGTACAGAAGACAGAGAACTCAGGAAAATAAAGAGATTAGCCAAAGAGCCAGAAATGAATATGCACAGATAAGAAGGGAGGCTCAGTGACAATATGAAAATAACATAGCATCGAAAGTCAAGTCTGACCCGAAGCTGTTGTACAGCCACATCAGGAGGAAAACAGCAGTCAAGAACCAGGTAATCAGACTGAGGAAGGGTGATGGGGAGCTCATAAAAAACGACCGAGAGGTGTGTGAGGACCTCAACATGAGATTTAAAGAAGTATTTACAGTGGAAACTAGTAGGACTCCAGGAAATCAGAACAGGGGGGTACACCAACAAGTGCTGGATGAGGTACACATAACCAAGGAGGAGGTGAAGAAGCTGCTATGTAAACTTGACACCTCAAAGGCAGTGGGACCAGACAACATCTCTCCATGGGTCCTTAGAGAGGGAGCAGAGATGCTGTGCTTGCCATTGACAAAGATCTTCAACACATCCATTGAAACTGGGCAACTCCCTGAGGTATGGAAGATGGCAAATGTAGTCCCAATTTTTAAAAAGGGAGACAGACATGAGGCACTAAACTACTGACATGTATCACTAACGTGTACAGAATGCAAAGTCATGGAGAAGATCATCAGGAGGAGAGTGGTGGAGCACCTGGAAAGGAACAAGTGTATCATTGACTACCAGCACGGTTTCAGGGAAGGAAAATCCTGTGTCACAAACCTACTGGAGTTTTATGACAAGGTGACAGAAGACAAGAGAGAGGGGTGGATCGACTGCATTTTTATGGACTGCAAGAAGGCCTTCGACACAGTTCCTCACAAGAGATTACTGCAAAAGCTAGAGGATCAGGCACACATAACAGGAAAGGCACTGCAATGGATCAGAGAATACCTGACAGGGAGGCAACAACGAGTCATGGTACGTGACGAGGTGTCAGAGTGGGCGACTGTGACAAGCGGGGTTCCACAGGGGTCGGTCCTAGGACCTGTGCTGTTTCTGGTATATGTGAATAACATAACGGAAGGGATAGACTCAGAAGTGTCCTTGTTTGCAGATGATGTGAAGTTAATGAAAAGAATCAAATCAGACGAGGATCAGGCAGGACTACAAAGAGACCTGGACAGGCTACAATCCTGGTCCAGCAACTGGCTCCTTGAGTTTAACCTTGCCAAATGCAAAGCCATGAAGATTGGGGAAGGGCAAAGAAGACCACAGACACAATATAGTCTAGATGGACAAAGACTGCAAACCTCACTCAAGGAAAAAGATCTGGGGGTGAGTATAACACCGAGCATATCTCCTGCGGCACACGTCAATCAGATAACTGCTGCAGCATACGGGCGTTTGGCAAACTTAAGAATAGCGTTCAGATACCTCAGTAAGGAATCGTTCAAGACTGTACACCAGAACGTCAGGCCCATATAGGAGAATGCAGCACCAGTTTGGAATCCACACCTAGTCAAGTACGTCAAGAAATAAGAGAAAGTGCAAAGGTTTGCAACAAGACTAGTCCCAGAGCTAAGGGCATTGTCCTACGAAGAAAGGTTAAGGGAAATGGGCCTGACGACACTGGAGGACAGGATGGTCAGGGAGACATGATAACGACATATAAAATACTGCGAGGAATTGACAAGGTGGACAAAGACAAGATGTTCCAGAGATGGGACACAGAAACAAGGGGTCACAATTGGAAGTTGAAGACTCCTATGAGTTAAAGGGACGTTAGGAAGTATTTCTTTAGTCACAAAGCTGTCAAGAAACGGAATAGCCTAATAAGTGATGTAGTGGAGGCAGGAACCATATATAGTTTTAAGGCGAGGTTTGATAGCAGGGAGAGAGAGGACTCATTAGTAACCAGTGAAGAGGCATGGTCAGGAATTATGACTCGACCCCTGCAACTACAAGTAGGTGGGTATAAATAGGTGAGTACACACACTCATACACTCACATACTCATACACACACATACACACACACAGACCAACTAAACATATTAACCAGAGACAAGCCACACTCTACACCCACTGTTCCCACCCCTCAGCAGCCTACCATAATATCCAGTACTTCCTTTCATACGCTCAACCTGTACCAACCTATCCCACTTCCCAGATTACTGTACTGGAAAGGATGCTGAAGATATGGTACACCAACTCAGATGGGATAACAAATAAGAGTGAGGATTTGCAGGAAACAATCACTGAAGCATCATTTGACATAAAATCACTCACGGAGAAATAGCTCACACAGGTGATAATAGATGCTATCTTCCGGTCTAGATCAGATCCTGATAAAAGACAAGGAGACAGAGAGGGTTGAGGATATGCACTGCTCATCAAAAACCACTTAATGGATTTCTGAGTTGATGGGAGGATTAGTCAAAGATGTAGTGGAACACTTCAGACCGGGGGTCCAAAACTGATAATAGCAGTAATGTACAACCCATCCCCGTGTAGCAGGATACCTAGACACGAGCAGGATGAGAAAAACAGAGCGATAGTGGCCATACTAGCTGAGGTAGCCAAAAATGGCCCGCATAAGCAGGGCAAATTTTCTCATCATAGGGGATTTCAACCACAAGGAGATTAACTGGAAAAACCTGGACCCACATGAGAGATCAGAGAGGTGGAGCGCCAAGTTGCTGGCGACAGTGCTCAGTGCTAGAAAATTTCCCGTACAAACATGTGAGGGACACAACCAGAGAGAGAGGTGATGATGAACCTCGAGCGGTTCAGACATAGAGAGTATCACACACAAAAAGCCTCAAGGCACTAGCGATCACATGGTCCTGAGTTTTGAATACATAGTAGAGTTAATAATGAAAAGTAAAACAGAACGAGAAAGACGGGAAACCACATAGGAATGAGGCACTCCCTCCAGAGTGTCAGAGAACTATGTCTACAATGGTTGGCCCTAAGACGGGAAGAAGCCAAGAGGTCCTGAAAGTGTTCTATATACAAGCTGTGCCCTCCCTGGTGGATTACGTAACACTTCCACTAGTACATGCCAGCCCCTTCTGCATCCTGCATCTAGAAGATGTGCAGAACACCACGCAGCTCGAGCCGTGCTGGGAGCGCCGAGATGGACCAACGTAATTATTCTCAACCAAGAGGTTTCAACAAGGTTTCGTCGCTGCCAGAAGGGTAGCCAAGATTCTTTACCAAACAGGGACACAGAATGACGAAGGTGCTTCTAAACCGCCAAGGACAAAACTCGAAGGCCTTTTCTGGACGTCTGCTCCTAATGCAGCTTCTCTAGGAAAAAGGTTGTGACGGTTGTGACTGGGTTGTAGAAGGCTGTCGTCCCACCTCTTTGAGCACTGGACATTGCAGTAGTTGACTTGCCAGTCAGCAAGGCACTGGCAGCGACATATCATTGCCAGCAGAGCCGTCGCCTAGAGTCCTGAGTATACAGTCTACTACACCGATTGTTCCAGGAACCCAGAGGCAGATTGCACGGCAGCTGGGATGTTCCACTCTACTATTCAGTTCCATTGTACTATTCTGACCACTGTACTATTCCGAATGCAAAGCTGTTTGCCATCTTGCAAGCGTTGCAGCATGCGATCCAGAAACACATGCGGTGACTCCAAGTCACCGATACAAGCACTCCAGCACAACAAGCCAATACGGAAGACTTTCAGACACTTGACGAGCAAGGACAGCATTCTACTATCAGCTAGAACCCGAGTCATGTAGGCATTCCACGCAACAAGGCAGTAGATGAGGCCACTGTTGAGATTTTGGCCTTACCTGCTGTGTTTATTATAACTATATATAATGAACACTTAGCTGATAAATGACAGCAAATCGTCTACACAGCCGCCCCTGCAGACGAGGTCTAGAAGCTGTGAAACCACCCAACAGTGGGCTGTCAAGAGATACAATTTGCAAGTATAAATTACCCCTAGGGGGTGTTATGTCAGCATATTTCATTCGATGATGGCTGACGAAATACCTACTTGTTTGGACTCAAAAGTCCACACCTTCGCCGATTATGGTTGATTAAAAAACCCCTTTGTGACCAAGAATTCCAATCCCCATCTAAAGAAATTGTAACATCCCTTTCCCTTTTTGTAACGGGAGTATGGTTTTCTCAAACCTTCGACAGGTATCGGTGACTTGATAAAAGCGAAGTGCCCTTTGGGATTCCACGTCTTTCTTTTGTCTAGGAAACCACATGGTACACTATGTTCCACAAGATTTGTCTTTATTGTTCACATGTAACAAAGAAGGACACACTTCTCTTAAGTGTTTGTGCGAGACCTTTGTTCACACAACGACAGTTCCGGCGTATGTCCCTCTCCCAAGTCAAAGATAGTCGGGCCAGACGCCACAGCGCCCATGCCGTCACTGCCCCACAAAAAAAAAAAAAAAAAAACCTGACCTGTACCTTGCACCCTTTGTCCCTCCTAAAGAAACAAATTTTTGTTTCGCTGTTTAACTGACCTGAAACCTATTTTTTACTTGGTTGTGGGAGCGGTTTTTTCCTTAATTGTCCTGCTAAAGTAAGAATGTATTTTCTCTTATAAAAAACCTTTGCAACACCGCTGAAGGGCAGAGTCACTTGCTACGGGCATAGCACTGTGTCAATTATTTCACCTAGCAGAAACAAACCTCGCCCCTTCTGAGGGCCCCTCAGGGCTGAGGGGTTGGGCCCCTGGGGCTAAAAGGGGCTGAAGGGGGCTGATACCCCCCCCCCTGGAGAAAATTTCTCACACTGGGGGGGGGCGGAGGTTGGGGCAGGTGAAATTATTCTATTCTTAAATTTTGATTTTTAGAAAAGCTCTGCCCGAAATTTTAATCTGTGGGGGGGGCCCAAAATTTTGTTTTCAAAAAATTTTGGGTGTAATTTAACGGCAAAATTGTTTTTTTATTTGTCCGTTTTTCACAAAACCCCCTTTGGGCCAAAAATTTTGTCCCTGATGATTCCACCCCCGGGGGGGGGGGGGGGGGGGCTTTTGGGGTTGGGGGGGAAAGGTAAATTGCCGGGCGGGGGTTTGCTTTTTCAGATCATAATGGGGGTTGTCCCCCTTTTTAGGGAAATTTTGGGGGGTTTAATTTTGCTGGGTGGGGTGGTAGGGGCCTTTTTTAAAATTTCTTTAATAATGGAGGGGGTTTGAGTTTTTGCCCGGGGGGAGGGGGGGGGGAAAACCTTTTGAAAATCAGGTAAATATTAGAGGTCGGGATTTTTTCTTTTGTCCAACTGTACGGAATTTTTAGTTATTCTTACGATGAAGGTTTCCTTAAAAACTTTTTTTACAATGCCGACATTTTTTCATAAAATCCGCCGTGCCAGGGAATTTTTAGGGGAATGTTCCCCAAAAGAACTGCTTGATTCAGCATCTGTTGTACTTCGGGCTGATCAAAGATCTTGCAAATTAAGCACACCAGCAACAAAGTTCGTTGCATTTCTAAATCATCAGTCCGGGACATGCCCTTTCTGCAAACCTTCTGAATAATTTTATAAAAGGGTTTAGAGACTGTCAGTGGCTACTTAGATGTATGCTCTAGTTGTGCACAAGTGAAAAAACGATGTAACCTTTATGGGAACTTTGTTCCAACTGTTTTGGTTAAAATTATTGGGGCCCAGTAAAATCTACACCTGTTTCCCCCCAAATGAAGTGATATGACAAACTCTTTTGAGGGATATGGAGGGGGGCCTGGTACTGACATACTTGCATATCATAGTGCGACAAATAAAACAGTCCCCTTTTTTTTTTTTTTTCACAAATTTGCGACCTTGAGGTATCCGTAGATTTCGTATATGACAAAGTGTGTCAGCTACCCACCAGTAACAATTACTGTGGGCGTTTTTTTCACAACAGTTTGTTTTCCAATGATTCTTGGGGGCTTGGGGTTTTGGTTTCAGGAGTGAAATTTAATTCTTCCCACATCTTTAATCTTTTTTGAGTCGAGTAAAGTCCTAAAGAATTAAATCGGGGGGGGGGGGGGGGTTTTCGGGGGTTTACCCGGTTTTTAGTTTTTTTGTCCCAGAAAAAATCTTTTTTTTTTAGTTTCACCCAGTATTAATGGTTTCAAGACATTCTAATCAGGGTTTTTTTCCTTTAATGAATTTAAAGAAAATGAACCTTAAGAGGTTTTTCCCCAAAGATGATTTTAGACCCTCTGACTATTTTTGTTGTGTCTGGCAGATTTCACAACTTTTCTCTGTGTTCAAGCGCTTTTTTTTTTGGGATAATGTGAGTTTTTGCTGGGCCATTTATTTCCTTAAGAGCCATTCGGTCCGGGGCCTAAATTTTTATTACAAATTTTTGAGTGGGACCCCTCCAGGCGTTTTTGGGAGAGCGTGAAAAAAGGGTTTTTTTGCATCCTTTTATTCGCTCCTGTTTGTACATAGACCAACTTACCTTTTTATTTCTTAACACTGGAGAACTGCTTCATTAAACCCAGATCACGGTTTTCTCAATAGGAATGACAAGTACTTTGTTTAGAAGACAGCAATTTTGTACCTACATAAGTGCTGTCAGTTCCAATTGTGGTACTGTTCTGACCTTTAAGGTGCTACCCTGGCCTTTGAAGTTTTTTGTCTTCCTTTAGCATTACTCATGAAGCTACGCGCCAAAAACCCCTTTGGGGTAAGAAAATGTAATGGTAGTTTTTCCCGAAGCGGGAAATTTAATTTGTGGTTTGTTTTAAATCCCGGGTATTTCAAAACCCTGTTTTTTTTTTTTAGAGGAAATTTATATGAATTTTGAGTTTTCAGCATTTGATAAGATTTTTTTTTTATTAATTGGTGAGGGTCTAGGGATAAAATTTGGGTTGGTAAAAATTTTTTAGTGAGGACTGCATATTTAGTTTTCCTTTTTGGATGATCTTTGGTGTTGAGGTTGAATTGTTGAACGGAATTAGTTTAGGGGGAAAAAATTCGAAAGTTCCCAATTTTTTTGAAATTTTTTTTTAACTAAGAATGTTTTGTTCTTAACTCCTGAGTTTTGTTTTGGTTTTAAAATTTTTTTTACAGTATTGGTTGTCCCGAAATTTTTTTGTTTCTTTGAAGGGACCTTCAGATTTCTTAAATTGTTTGAGTGTTTTTTAGAAGAATGGGGGGGAGGATGTTGAACCAAATTCTGATTTGAAACGTAATTTTTTAAGGACTTTAGGATCATGTGGTTTTCAGGCCAAAAGAAATGGTTAAAACTCTTTTTTCCTTGTGTTTTACTTTAAGGCCTTGGAAAATTTGCCTTACATTGGGGTTTGGCGTTTCATAAACGTTCCAATTTTCTCATTTGTGGGGTCCCGGTCTGGAATATTAAGACTTCTACACTTTTTTGAACGTGGCTTTAATTAAAAACACGTGGGAGTGGTTTCGTCTTTCGACCCCTGTCAGATATGAGGTTTGTCTTCAATTTCTTGGACATTTTCCCAAAAATTTATTTTCCAAGTTTCGATGAATTTAAAATCGTAAAGGGGTTCTTTGAGCCAGTTTTGTGCTTTATTTGTCCGAAAGCCATGCGTTTGAGGCTTGGGGTTTTTTGGAACCAACCCAATACCCTTTTTATATTTGGGGCCCAAAATTTTGGTTTAAGTCCTGAGTTTTGGGGGGGGATTTCATTCCAGCAATTAAAAAACCCCCCTTAAATGCATTTTTTTTGAAATGAAATTTTTGCTTGGTCATGATCAGGGTTTTTTCCGAAACATACATTTTCCATGAATCATTCGTTTCTTTCCCACTTTGAGGGGGGGGCCATAAGGGGCCCCCTTTTTTTTCAGCAAGGAACATCATGTTTACTTACTATTTTTTGCACAAAAAACAGGGGATAATAATCATTAATGATTAAATCAATTGGACAAATTTGTCCTTGTTGCGGACGGCTAACGGACCTGCTGCTTTCAGTGTGAAACTGTTTTTTTTAATCCCGGGATCTGCACCTTGGGAAAAAACCACTAAAAAAATTTATTTTTTTTGTTCCAGACCAACGTGTTCTGGTAGGTATATGTCTTTTACCAAATTTGTGGAAAAAACCAGCTAATCTAACTGTTTTTGGGATGGGGTTTGTTTTTTCAGTTTTTCCCCAAACGGGTCTTTTTGAAGGCCTTTTGGTTGATCTAGTTTGAAGGTTTTGTGTAATTTTTAATGATAACTAATCACACGGGGAGCAGTTGCTTTAAACTTATTTCACTTTTAAATGCTGTTGCTTGTTGATTCCTGATTCTTGAAGTCTGCTGCTGTTCACAAAAGTATTTGGGTAAATGCATGTTCCCTTGCATTTAAAAATTTTCAGGGCATTTTCCCCCTTTTGGGTTTACCTAAACACTTGATGCACCTTTTCAGCTGATGAACAAAAGTTTTTTTCGTGCCTCCTTGATGTGTATTTAATCAATACTGTGTCCAATGTGTTCCCTTTTACCAAAAAAAATTTTTGGGCGTTTAGATCGTCGTTTTGGGGGGTATTGCCCTTTTAAAGCCTATAGGGTTTCCCATTATGTGGTTTTAAAGGAGTTGTTATCTTTTTTTTTTAGAGTTAAGGTTTGTTAACCCCGGATTTGTGGATTTTTTTATCTTGTCCCCCGTTGCTTGCATCCCTCGGAGTTTATCTGGAGAGATTTCCCGGGGGTAAACCCCCCCGGGGGCCCCGGTCGGGTGACCAGGCCCCCTTAGTCAGGGGTCCCCCGGGAAATTAAAAACCCCACACCAGTCGACTAACCCCCCGGTACCCATTTTAACTGAGGGGGAACATAACAACAGGTGGAAAAAAACACGCCCAAATTGTTTCTACTCTGGTTTGGAAATCGAACCCAGGCCCTCACCGGTGAAGCGAGAGCGTTAACCCCAGGCCACCAGAGCCTCCCATGAAAACTATTGTTTGAAACCCAATTGCAAATTTTTCCCAAAGTAAAAAATAGCGTTTATTGAACCCTAAAATTTAATCGTTTAATTTTTGTGGGGAAGCTTACCTGTACAATACCACTGATAAACCAATCCCAAAATTTTCTTGGTCATATTTACACCTAGAGATCTAGACAATTTTCTAATGTAATTCAAAATGCCTGTAAGTCTGAAAAACCCAAAGTTTTTGGGGGGCCCTTTAACTTGATATTTAAAACTGCAGTCTAACTCTAAGCCTTGTCCCGCATCGAAATAATTGTCCCGCTAAAAACGTAAGGTATTTGAAAAATTTTCCCCTTTACCCCCCGGAAAAAGACTTAACAGTTCATAGGGTTCTCCCTTCAACAAACCCTTTTAAAATAAATTTAAAATTAGCAATCTTGTCTAGTCATTCGTGAATTTAAATATGGAATTTTTAAAAACCCCTAATAATTCTTTATAAATTTAAGGGGCCTTGGGAAAAAAGGAAACCCAATTTGGAAGGCCCCGGTAAAAGGGAAAATTTGTTGCTGTTTTCAGGTTTTAACAGGTGGTTGCCCAAATATTATAGTAGGTCTCTGTGACAGAGTTTTTTTCGGCAGATAGCCTGTCCCCGTCCACCTTAAATTTTTGATCACTAAAAGTATCCAAAACATTTTTTAAATTTTTCCTCAATGGATCTGATTTTAAGAAATTTTTTCCCTAAAAGTGTATAGTCTGGAAAATTAAAATTTTTTTCAAACTTTGTAAATAATCCAAACTTGACCTCAAGATTTATCAAAATCTATGTTTGTATCCCTTTAAATTAAAATTCCCCATACAGACTGAAATTAGATTTTCTAATTGTGTAAAACTTTTGTCTGTAAAGACGAAACGAGTTTTCAAACAAGCCTTTTTTATGGTATACAAAAATTTCCCGGGGCACCAACCTTGGGGGTTTTTTTAAAAACAGGGTTGTTAAACCGTTTGAGTTTTTTTTTATGCTTAAGATCACCCAATAACCCGGGGTCAGACACAACTGGCCCTTTACAAAATTTAACCCCCGGGTCAATGCCCAAATGGGGGTTTAAGGGAAACATGTGGTTTGGGTTTATGCTCAGTTTGCTGTGCCCACCTTTCCCCCACGATGTTTAAATCGTAAATAACGATGTTTACATTTCCCTTCACTATACACTAAAAAATTCCTGTATAACTGTAAATCACACGGAATTTACTTCCCCATATATAAATTTCCTGTTAATTTTATATTTGAAAGCTTAAAACTTTATATATAAGTTCCTTTAATTTTAACAGGAGATCAAATAGAAAACAAACTTTTAAAAACCAATCTTGCCCTCTTAATTTTGTCTATAAACTTTTTTACAAACACTGTGTATATACATACACTCAAAAAAAACAACATCACTTGGGTTGCTGTTGTTTTTAAACAAAGGGTTTCGGGGATTTGGGGCAGTTGATGGAGGGGGGCGGATACCATCCCCCCTCCTTTTTTTTTGGGTGAGTCACCCAGCTCCCGTTTTCGTTGGGTGAACGCTGGTGGGGCCCCCCGTTTTCTTTTGGCTGGCCCCCTTCCCTGTGATTTTAATTGGAGGGATCATTTATACTGATTTATTTGTTTAAAAAAAATAGTTTTTTTTCAGCTTTTTTTTAAAGGACCCTTGGGTCCCTAGGTTTTTTGGGACACTGTAGTAAAAACATTTTTTGGACCCCAGTGTTTGGGCGTTATTTCCTTTTGAGCACGACCAAACTCTGTTGAATTTTGGCCTTACCTGCTTTTGTTTTTTTAAACTATATATAAGAACACTTAGCTGAAAATGAACAAAATGTTAAAACAGGGGCCGGGCCCCTGCAACGGGGTTTTAGAACTGTCGAAACCAAACACAACAGTGGGGTGTCAAGAGATACAATTTGTAATAAAATTTACCCCTTGGGGGGTTATGTCAGGGATATTTCATTTGATGTGGCTGACGAAATACCAAAATTTTTTGGGCTCAAAAAATCCCCACCTTTTAAAAATGCCCATTATAGGTTATTTTCAAACTCCTTTTGACTCAAGAATTTGCGCAATCCCCCCAAACACAAGAAATTCGTTAAAATCCCTTCCCCCCCCCCCCCCTTTTAACGTGAGCTATGGTGTTTTTAACACCTTCGACAGGTATCGGTGACTTGATTAGAAGCTGAAATGTCCTTGGATGCCACCCTTTCTTGTCAAAGGGAAAAGCACACTGGTACCTAGGTTCCCCCCAAGATTTGTCTTTTTTTTTCACAATTAAACACAAAGGGAAACTGATCCCCTTCTCTTTAATGTTTGGCTAGAGAAAACTTTTTTTCACACTAACGCACAGATCTCCTGGCGTCAGTGTCACTCTCCCTAGAGTCAAAGGGTATCTGCCAGACGCCACGCGCTCCCTTTCCGGCCCCTGCCCCCAGCAAAAAAAAAAAAAAAAAAAAACGCTGACCTAGTACCTTGCATCCCTTGTCACCTTCCCCCGATGGGAAACAAAGCAGAATGTTTTGTTTCTTGGGTGTCAAATTCATAGACAACAATGTACACTATCTTTACTATGGTAATAAAGTGGGAGCAGGATTTTCCTTAATTGTCCTGCTAAAGTAAGAATGTATTGTCTCTTATAAAAATACACTTTGCAACACCGCTGCAAGGAGCAGAGGTCACTTGACTATGTGTCATAGCATCTGTGATCAATTACTCACTCTAGCAGTAAACAAGACGCTCGCCCCTTCTGAGTGGCCCCTCAGGGCTGAGAGGGCTTGGCCCCTCAGGGCTGAAAGGGCTGAAGGGGGCTGATACCCCCCTCCTGGAGAAAATTTCTCCACAGCCACTATGAAGGCCACCTATGATATGCAACTGCTTTGCACTATCACATCAGCCTTCGCCTGACAGTGCAACTTGCAGCCAGGGCAGCCCTGCGCTCAATCCCGGTCCTATCGCCACAGGCCTCGCCGACTGTAAGATATGGCAACATGCCAGGAACTTCCCTGCCCCTTCCTCCCCAATGCATACACGGACTAGGAAGCAAAGTGTGGTCTTTCACCTACCACGGCTTGGGTTCATGACATCAGCGCATATCATCAAGCAACGAAAACGGTAGCTGTGCACCCACTGTGAGCAAATGGTTGAGGTCCCACTGAGGTTATCGAATCAAGACAAAACTTGAAATAGCACAGTTAAATTAGATTAGTTTAATTTAAGAAAGGAATAGATTTAGAAAAGTATTTCGATTTAGAGAGGGATGAACAAGCCATTAGAGCAAATTCGCTGATGACAGGATAATAGATTTAGAGGAAGATGCCACTCGGCTTCAGAAAGACTTAGAATAACTCATGTCATGGTCAGAAAAGTGGCAGATAAGTCGATGAGAGGAAATCTGCCTAGCAGAGTTATTGGGTATTATGCCTTTTAATCTACTACGTGAATGACTGTCCTGGATCCTCGGGGTAAACACCCGGCCTTGGGGCATTTAAAATATTAAACCACATAAACCAATCTAGGGCCAAGTTTGTTCGTTCATAGTTAAGCCAATACTTATACTTATTATAAGGAAAGGCAAAAAACTCACCGCACAAAAATATAATATTAGTAATAGTAAACTTACATATACCACATACAACCTGCTCTACATACAAAATCACTAAACACCAGTACACCTTTACCCAGTACTCACATTAGCTCACTAGCACACTGATACTAGTGGCTAAAAAAAAAATAACATTAATAAACAGGGAGGCTTCATGATTACGCCCCCGCCCCCATCCTCCATCTGCCGGCCTCTTAACCTGCAAACAAAACATTACACCAGTACTCTCACAAAACTTAAGCAGGCTCTCCTGCTAAACATGAGAGCACCAAACATGATATAAACATGAGAGCATCAAAACCAATAAAATAACCTATGGTCTCACCTTCCCCTACTCAAACAAACACCAAATCGTTAAGTCTTAGGACATCTTGCTGTAGCCACTGTGCTTCCAGTCAATCAATCAATCAGATTTATTTTTTTTTCAAGTTTACAATGGAATTGACATGTTGTAGAGAGTCTTATTTACATAGATAGTTTACAGTGTGTGATTACAATAATGATTTGCAGTGCAAAGAGAGCCACTATCATGCCTAGGCATTACAGGCTGACTAAATTTAATAGGTTACAGACTAACTTAATACTAGACAACTGGATCATAGTTTGTTAAAGTTGTACATTTGTTTTATATATAGCAAACAGTAAATTAAATTACAATATGGAAATAATACAATGGGACAAGTTGAAAGTAGTATACAGGTTGTATATATTAACAGTAAAATGGCTAAATTACATTATGGGAATATTACAATGAGAGACTGGTACAATTGAGTATAAGTCGGAATAATTTTGTGTAAGTATTGTTTTTTTACAATGTAGTATTAAGTAATATAATGAACTTTGAGATTCTAGTTTTGAAATCTTGGAATTTAGGCGAGTGACACTGACCCTTAGCACAGTATGTGGTAATGGAGGTGAACTTGAAAGCAACTTGGAAGTTGTTTAGTTTTGGGTGAGTAGATGATTTTTAACAGTAGTCTTGAACTGATTTGCAAACAGGGGTCCTTTAGTGTTCTCTGACAGTGAATTCCAAATCTTAGGGCCCTTTATGTGCATAGCATTTTTGCATAGAAAGAGATGGGATATCACGGAGTGTTCTGTGTCTTGCCTTATGGTTGTGTGTTCTGTTGCAGCTGTCAAGGAGTTTAAGTGGAGGGTTTATACTAGAGTGCACTGTCCTATGTTCATTCGTCTCTCAGCCTTTGAGTAGAGAGGACGCGTACTACACTGCTGTCCCCAATAGTTGACCGGTGGCAGTTTCATTTTCTCAACATGGCGCAGGCGGGTAGATGCCGCGTCAATACTGTGTGTCTAGAGTTGACTAGTGGGGCCATGACTGGGCCATCGACGGCGATATTATTGCCTGCAATAATCCGTGATACCTATGGTATTGCCAACGAGGACTTGTGCGGTGTGGCAATGAATGGTGTGACGAGGATCTTTGTAAAGTTCTGCTCAACTCATGTTTACGAGGCGGTGGTTGACAAGTTCCAGGAGGTTAATCTGGTGGTTAACCATGCAGTGTCAGCGAAGCTACACGACGTCTCCCGCTATTACACAAGGGTAAAGGTCAGAAACGTGCCCTTTGAGGCTGATGTGTCTGACATACGAGCTACATTGGGTAATTATGGCACTGTACATATGGCCACAGCAGGGAGGTGGTCTGATGGCCCATATGAAGGGATACCAGAGGGAACGTTTTCTGTAAAGATGACATTACATCACCCAATCCATTCTTACGTGATCTTGCAAGACTTCAGGACCAAGGTATTGGTGTCATATGCAGGGCAAAGCCACACTTGCAGGTTGTGCGGCGCATATGATCATATAGCAATACAGTGTGAACGACGACGAGGTGCCAAGGTTGGACAACAAAGCACGGACGTTGGGGAGGAAGTTGCAGGGCAAGATGTGCCTGGTGCTCCGGCGCTACCGCCAGGATTATCTTGGAGTGAAGAGGTTGAGAGGTCTACGGAGATGGCGTGTGCAACACTCCCAGAAGTGTCACCTTCTTTGGAAGCAGAACCAGTGGTGGGCTCGGCTCTGCAAGATGTGCATAACAACGACGTCGAGGAATCCATTGCCTCTATGCTGGATGACTTATTTACGGAAGGGAGCATGAGTCCTGCGATGGACCCACCCCTAGACCTGGGACCTGCTGTGAAGGTGGACATTGGACACGAACAGCTGGTCGTGGGCGTCCCTGACGCCTTGCTGAGACATAAGGTGGAGGTGGAAATCCACCAGGACTGCAATATGGATGACGACATGCAGGTGGAAAGTGTAACGAGGAAGCGTTCTGTAACGCTTTCAGACTCGGAGGAAGTGCTGACACCAGCCCAGCGATCAGGGAAAAGAACCTGGGCAGATGTGGCACAGAGAGGGCCCTGTGGACCTAAAACTTAGGGGTTGGTCAAGAGTGCTTCAAAACGGGGGGGGGGGGGGGGGAAGTGATAAAGGTGGAAGCGAACGATCAGGTGAGAAACATTTAGTATCTAGAGGAAAACCCCCACTGTCCATTTTAAGTGCCTGACAATGAATATTAATGGTTTGAGAACTGTGCGAAAGCGTGTATGGTTCCGAGAATTATTAGTGCATAATAATGTTGACGTTGTGTTCGTAAAGGAACACAATCATAAATAACTACACGATACACATCTCAAAACAAAATAACATTAAAAAGAATGGGTAAACTTGACCCTATTTCACGATAAACCTAACAATGACATAACGTACAGATAACACTCAGTACCAGGGTCAAAATATGAAGTATGTAAACATCCATTGAAACCAAGACTTTCAGGTATATATATATAGATTACATAATATTACTGTGACAAAGGTTTAATTCAAATGAAAGAATGTTCACTATAAAATATATCCGTTAATCACAACCTTCACATTAGTCATATAAACGAGTGATCTACATCATAATTCCGTTAACACAAGTATATACTCTTTCCCAACTAACCCCCGATACAGGAAAATTCTCTAACACATACAAACGTTCCCCACTACAAAACTTTAATGAGTCATTACAAATTTATGGAAGTCATTAGCCTTCCAGCCCTCATCAACAGGAGGATCACATAATATACTGCTAAAATAAAGTCAGTACACTCACTACAAACTCCCTTAATCAGGGCCAAGCTGGAAAATAAATGACCCAGTATACCAAACAGACCATAAAGGAGAATATCCTAGCATAAAACTCCAACACAAAACATAAATAACAAAACAAAAATTAACCTCTTATTGCGATACCAATATCGCACATGAACATGCCCAATAAAGGCTATATACGTACATTCTACATAGACCCAAAAGCTCTGCAAGGTCTTACACCTATAATCTTAACACCATTCACACTTAATATATTAAGAAGGTCATGACGACCCTGACACATCAATCACAGAATTCTCCATACATTATTACATAATTACTTGACTTCATCACCTTTGCTTTCTGTACCCACATGCATGCTACATACACTCATGCCACACATCTACACCTTCTATACCCACATACACCTCACTCTCATTCCCCCAGGAGGCGACCCCGCTGTCCCCCTGACTTCCCTCTTCTCATATGTAATCCCCAAACCCCCACCCCTTACTCACTCAGCCCAAGTCGCAGATTCATGAGAAACCCTAACGTTAACATTCTATAACCTTCCGAAAAATTCTTCGCCCACCTCCTCCCATACAGTTCCCTGTTACGGCACATTGTACGATAAACCGTTACCGCTAGTACCCGCCGCCGCACCTCACAAACCCCCCTTCCCCTCATCACCCACGATATATATATATATATATATATATATATATATATATATATATATATATATATATATATATATATATATATATATATATATATATATATATATATATATATATATATATATATATATATATATAAAATCCACCATTATATAATCCAAAGCTCTTGTGACACTCGTCGAACCCTCCCACATCCAGGCTTAATGCACGCAGAACCGACACCCATCGGCCCCCACCCTCTGTACCACCCTACTTAACCAATACCTAACACCCTCCAGTCCCTCACAAAACTATAATGCATGGAACACCGTCTCATCCCCCCACAGATCCCGCACCTCCCGCCCACAATTACCCTTCTGGTTCGTAGTACCTCCCCCGACGGTAGTATGCCATGCAGAAAACGATACGTTAACTCCCTCACCCTAGGATTTAACTTCAGCTTGCTAAACCTATACCAAATACTCTTCCACGCGTACATCGACTGGTAACCTGGTGAACAAGGTGTCCATATCCAGGCTTAACATCGTTTTATTCTGCAGGTTAATGTTTTTAGCTTTTTCAAGGAAATCTTCTGAATGTGCAAATTACCTAAGGTAACCCACAATAAGTATAAAGTGATGTATTTCAGTGAGAGCCTTTGAAAAACCTAATTATTCATGACTATTATTAATAAAAACAAAATATTCTGAGTAAATCAAATGCATGAGATTTAAAATAAGAGATACAGTAGGAATAAAATTAATAGAAAATGATCTACATGATTTGCATACGTATTATGCTAAGACTGGTCTCGACATGATCAAGTAACCCATTCCACTCCTATATTTTTATATAACAGATGTTTAAGGTCTGGTCACCCTCTTTACGTACTACTAAATGTATTCACTTCCCTGGTATATTTCACTCAAAACTTTTCAGTGATGGATTCCCAGTGTCTTCTAAGGAGCATGTCAAAGTCCTTCTAACAGCTCAAGAATATGAAGTCGACCGATCATTGTCTCTGCT
>NC_069400.1:54807006-54950300 GCF_026875155.1 Cherax quadricarinatus
AAACACACAAAGGACCACCATCAACCCCACAGCCAAACACACTATTCCAATAAAAACCATAATCCACACTTTCAACCCCCACCCCACACTATGAAATAGAATCCCACAGCACCCTGCCAGATCCCTCACTTCCACAACCTCCACAAACCCCCCAGAACACAGTGTTGGAGAGGAAACTGATGGAATAAAGCTGACAGAATAACGAATAAGTGGGAGGAGCGGGGTGAAATAATCACAGAGGCATCACCAGAGGATTGAAGATTCTTCATTTATGAACTCTGGGCTGCAACTACTCAAGACTCTCAAAACATTGATAGAGAATACAAACAGTTTAACTCTATATTTATGTGAAGAATTATAGTGTACATAGAATCAGTTACTTGTTGGTTTTCTGTAAATTTTTAATTTAAATCATGGTTCCTTTTAACAATTAAAACTTCTAGAAAATGAAATGAGTCATGTTGTGCAAACTCAATAATAAAATTTATGTAATGAGTTAGACTACTTAATTAATATAACAAGGAAATTGTTTTATCTATTTTCTTAGGCATAAAACATAAAATATTATCAACCATATCTGTGCCACTTAGCTCTACTTGGAAGGACTTTTTTTAAGCAATCTTATTTCAAAATATTCCTTATGCAAATTACTAAGGACAGGTGAAATTTATGGGGGAAGTCTTAGGTGATACCCCATCTCAACAGTGGTACCGAGCAGCGACTCAGGGAGAACCCCCTCCATATGATAGAACCTGGTCCAGAGCGCAGTGTACCGCCATCCATCGGCTTCGTTTGGGCTTTCCCACAGCCAAGATGATGGTAGACAAGGCTGAGGAGGAGATGTGCCAGTACTGTCAGCACGTTGTCCAGCGGCCCCTAACACACTATCTTCTAGAGTGCGAAGCTACTGAGACACTCCGCAGGCAACTAGGGGTGATATTCCCTCCCGAAGAGGACCCAGAGATGACTGCGGCCACACTAGTGTATCATGGGGTCAACGAACCAGACAAGCTGTTTCCTGTAATAATGACATATCCTCCTCCTCGCTAGTGTCCATAGTTACATATGGTGTCGCTTATGAGATGCACCAGTTGAACTGACCAGAGGGGCGCTTGAGCGGCATGCGTCGCGTCATTGTGGAAACCTTTCTCCATCGGGAGCCAGAGACGGGTCATCGCAAGATTGGGACCCGTGCCAGGACTGTGGTCTTGGCGAACATTATACATACACATACAGGGATGGTGAATATCACTCAGAACAGCTATGAACTGGGAACACAAAGCGATGGTGAGGGCTGGAACTCCACGTGGCTTGCTTGACTTACTTCTCGCACTCAGCTGGGTTACCTTGCTGGCTTAAGCCCTTCACACAGGCTAGGGTGGCTTGAAATATTGCGACTATGTGCACAGCAGGTCGGTAAGCTGGCTTGTCAGGCAAGGCTGGCTTAGAACTTAGGCTGGATGGCTTAGGCACTACCCCCACAGACTGGCTTATCTGGCTTGGCTTAAGTTGCAAACTCGGATCAACTTCTCAAAAGTTATGCAAATAAGCAGAGTAACACACCCAAAACTGACCAGGAAATTGTGTAGACAGACTGATGGATGCTGGCTTGGGGTGTAGGATGAGTGGAACAAACTCCCGAGAACCGTCATAGACGCTAAGACGTTGTGTATTTTAAAAATAGGTTGGATAAATACATGAGTGGGTGTGGGTGGGTGTGAGTTGGACCTGACTAGCATGTGCTACTAGGCCGGATGCAGTGTTCCTCCCTTAAGTGACGTGTCTGACCCCACTAGGTCAAGGCATTGACTTAAGCCGGTGGGGGAATTGGAGCTGCCTCGCATAGACCAGTAGGCCTGTTGCATTGTTCCTTCTTTCTTATGTTCTTATGAGGGCAAATATTCTATTAGTGGGATGAATTGGTTAAGGGCCTGCCTAGTATGGGCCAACAGGCCTACTGCAGTGTTCCTCCTTTCTTATGTCCTTATGTCCTTATACCAAACATCTGAGTATAAAACTCGCCATTAAACACTAACTTTGCATCAACAATACAGAGTTTAATAAGGTTAATGACAGCAGGTACTGGTAGTGGTAAATCTTAGTTAAAAATATTTTAGGATAAAAAACTTAATAAATCATCAACAGGAACTTTTATAAACAAGGAATTAACATCAAAGCAAACCAGAGAGGGTGGAAATCTTTAGCTCAAATACTTTCACACTTCTCAGTGCGTCATCAGGAGCTGTGCAATGTTGCAAGAGAGCAACCAATGCAGGGAGAGAGGTCTCAGAGGAGCATAGTGCGGATGTGTCACCGTCCACGATTACACTTAGACTCTAAGGACATTTATTAAAGTAAACATTTCGGGACGAGTGGCTTCTTCAATCCTAATGAACATAGTGTACTTAGGAAAAGTTATTTGTAGGTTTTCTCTAAATTTTAAATTTGAAGTCATTATTAATTTTAATAATTAAAACATCTGGAAAAGGCAATGAGTTATTTTCGCAAACTCAACAGTAAAGATTATAGAATGGGTCAAGCTTAAATTAAATAGCTTAGCCCATTCTATAAACTTTACTCTCGAGTTTGAGAAAAATAACTCATTGCCAGCGGTGACCTGTACTTAACTCAGTGGTGACCTGTACTTAATTCACTGAGAACATATCTAGTGTACTCTCTGTGGACTGAACCAAGATGCCCTCCATTGAGCAACTTTACCAGCATCTTAAGATCAGGCATAATCACAGATAATACCACAGACCATTACCCTACCTTCCTCATAACAAACCTTGGCAAATTACCCCTAGACACTACTGAAGTCACTTTCAGACTTCACAATGAGGCAGCTATCAATAACTTCACAGCAGCAGTGACAAACATTGACTGACACACCGAGCTAGAAATCTATACAGATATTGACGAATGTATTAATAATTTTCTAAAAAAAGACCCAGTATCTCTATAACAAGCACTGCCCTAAAAAACTAAACAGATGACTGCGAAGAGACTGAACAGTCCATGGCTAACACCCAGCATCCTCAAATCCATAAATAAAAAGCACCAATACGAAAAACGGTACAGAATGGGCCACATAACCAGAGACCAAACAAAACGTTACTCGTCAATAATAACCAGCCTAATAAGAAGGGCTAAAAAATTCTGTTATGAGAACAGATTATCCAGCTTACGAGGTGACATAAAGAAGACTTGGAAAACCCTATTAGAAATACTAGGAACAAAAAAGATAACACGAAATAGCGAAATTGAATTAACAAAACCAGATGAACCCCAATTCCCACCTACTTAAACAGCAAACAGACTCAATGATTTCTTCTCCACTATAGAAAAAAACCTTGCCAATAAAATCCCAAGCTCAGATACCCCACCCAATGACTACCTCACTGGCAACTACCCGAACACACTGTTCCTAGCTCCGACTAACCCAACTGAAGTCTCCCTTATTATCAACAAACTAAAAAATAAGACAGGAGATTTAAATACCTTACCACCCATTATATACATAAAAGTGTCACAGGTGCTATCACCAATCATTGCAACACTCTTTAACAAATCCATTGAATTCTCTACCTTTCCTACAGTTCTCAAAATAGCAAGGGTCACCCCTATCCATAAAGGGGGAGACCACACAGACTTGAATAACTATAGGCCAATATCCAACTTACACCCTCTCTCTAAAATCTTTGAAAAATTAATCCATAAGCGTATTTATTCCTACCTCATCTCCCACAACATACTCAACCCCTGTCAATTTGGGTTCAGACCTAATAAAAATACTAATGATGCTATTATCCACATGATAGAACATATTTATACAGCAATATAGAAAAAAGAAGTCCCACTGGGGATCTTCTTTGACTTACTTAAAGCTTTCGATACACTTGACCACGACTTGCTCCACATAAAATTGTAGCACTATGGTATAAGAGAGCACTCCCTCAACTACCTGAAGTCATACCTCAGCAACAGAAGCCAATATGTGTACACAAATGGGGCAAACCCTTCCACACAGCCAGTTACAATTGGTGTCCCACAGGGAAGTGTCCTAGGCCCTGTTCTCTTTCTCATATGCATAAATGACCTACCAAATGCATCGCAACTACTCAAACTCACACTATTTGTAGATGACACTACATACGTCTACTCTCACCCGAGCCCAGTCATGCTAGCCAATACTGTAAACACCGAATTACAGAAAATATCAACCTGGATGAGGACCAACAAACTTACTCTAAACATTGACAAAACCTTCTATATTCATTTTGGTAACAGAACTACAGATGTGTCTAATAACATAATGATAAACGGATCACCTATCACAAAATTCACAGAGGGAAAATTCTTAGGAATCCACCTTGATAATAGACTCAAATTTCAAACACATATACAACAAATTTCCAAAAAAAATTCCAAGACCGTAGGCATACTATCGAAGGTACGGTACTATGTTCCACAGTCAGCCCTCCTGGCCCTATATCACTCACTTAATTACCCCTGTCTCACCTATGGAATTTGTGCATGGGGCTCAACAACAATAAACCATCTCAGACCACTAATCACCCAACAAAAGGCTGCAGTCAGAATGATAACAAATTCCCACTACAGACAGCACACTCCACCAATATTCAAAACTCTAAACCTACTCACAATACAAAACATCCATACTTATTACTGCACCTACTACATACATAGAACACTTAATTCTGACATAAACCCTCCCCTCAAACACCTCCTTACCAACCTCAACAGAACACATGACCATAACACAAGACACAGATCACTCTTTGATGTTTCTCGTGTCCATCTCACACTATGCAAAAACTCAATGCACATAAAAGGCCCTAAAATCTGGAATTCATTAACTGTGAATATAAAAGAAACACTGTCTGTTTATAAATTCAAGTCTCTTCTCAAAAATCACTTACTCACCCACAACTAAATAAATACTGAATAATTGTATCTCATAAATTGTATCTCATATATGTATCTCATTATTGTATCTCATATATGTATCTCATTATTGTATCTCATAAATGTCTAACCTGTGACCCAATCAAACTTTTTTTTAATTACATTACCAAACAGAATACTCCATTCTACTGATTACACAGCAACACAGTAAATGACCATATGACCTGTCTTTGTAATACTCATTTGTGCTAAATTGTTATCTGTTTTACAATAATTTTTGTACCACTGAATATATCATTGCTTAATTAATCTTAAGTTAATTTTAAGCCTGCTAATTTTAAGCCTGCCCATAACGCTCTGCATACAAGGGGCTTTGGCATGTTGCACTTTAAAAATTGTATTCCTTGTACTTCTCTGTATCATGTTCAAATTAATAAATAAATAAAAATAAATAAATTAAAAATATGTTGGTTCACCCTTACCATGAAAACTTGGTTGATATGCCTTCTCTCTTAAGATTTTTAATATCAAAGTTGCATTTGAAAATCTTGATACAGTAAATAAAACTTTTGATAAAGAATTCCCCCCAAAATGCTGATAGATAAGTCTATAAGATTCCTTGTAAAATTTGCGATAAAGTTTATTACGGTCAAACTGGAAAAGTCTCGAACTAAGATTAAAACAACATAAATATACCATTAGAACCGGACAAG
The DNA here is from genome assembly GCF_026875155.1 of Cherax quadricarinatus. NCBI lineage: Eukaryota > Metazoa > Arthropoda > Malacostraca > Decapoda > Parastacidae > Cherax > Cherax quadricarinatus. The sequence continues at coordinate 54,812,649 of NC_069400.1, forward strand.
ATTATAATGTTCTATTTATTCATGTGAGAGATTTTAACCATCCAATTGACTTTCAAAATGCTGATAAAGTTGTATCAAGCAAGTCCATGGTCGACAGGAATATTATTGAATCATATTTCATAAAAAGCAGTTTCGAAAATAATATGAATATTTCCTTTAGTTTATCTAAATTAGTTTCATTTATAATTAATAAAATTTGGGATGAATTTAATAATACATTAAACAAATAATAAATCTTAATTCTTGAGTATAGTACTAGGGTTGGCCAAATACTTTGCTAGTGGGATGGATTGCAAAGGACCTGCCTAGTATGGGCCAGCAGACCTGCTGCAGTGTTCTTGCTTTCTTATGAGTCGAGTGTCGTCACGCATCAGGTGTTTCTTTGTTGTGGGATGTGATGGTGAGGTGTAGACTTGACCCTTTATATGCCTTCCTTTGATGTATTGTTTTTATAGTTCCTTGATAATGTGAGAAGTCACGAGAGTGCTTGGAATTCCACTATTCTTTCACAGTGGCTTTTTTTACACACACACACACACACACACACACACACAATATATATATATATATAATATATAAAATATATATATATATTATATATATAATATATATATATATATATATATAAAATATATATATATATATATATATATATATATATCAATAACAACAGTGCACTAGCCAAGGACTCGAACCCATGCTGCTTTGGTGTGCCTCATAATAGCCGAAAACACATGACGCCCTTATCCATTGGACCATACCATCCTTAAGAGTAGCGCACCCAGCAGAACTGAATGTTGCACTCGTTACCCAAGGACACACGATGGTGTGGATGACTCTAGGCTAATTTTATTCTAGCAGCATGGGTTCGAGTCCTTGGATAATGCAGTGTTGTTATTGATCAATACCACTCGTTCGTGGTTACAATAATATATATATATATATATATATAAAATATATATATATATATATATATATATATATATATATATATATATATATATATATATATATATTATATATATATATATATATATATATATTTATATATATCGGCGGATGGATTTATGAAGGATGAGGTTAATCATAGAATTGATGAGGGAAAAAAGGTGAGTGGTGCGTTGAGGTATATGGGAGACAAAAAACGTTATCTATGGAGGCAAAGAAGGGAATGTATGAAAGTATAGTAGTACCAACACTCTTATATGGATGTGAAGCTTGGGTGGTAAATGCAGCAGCGAGGAGATGGTTGGAGGCAGTGGAGATGTCCTGTCTAAGGGCAATGTGTGGTGTAAATATTATGCAGAAAATTCGGAGTGTGGAAATTAGGAGAAGGAGTGAAGTTAATAAAAGCATTAGTCAGAGGGCAGAAGAGGGGTTGTTGAGGTGGTTTGGTCATTTAGAGAGAATGGATCAAAGTAGAATGACATGGAAAGCATATAAATCTATAGGGGAAGGAAAGAGGGTTAGGGGTCGTCCTCGAAAGGGTTGGGAAGAGGGGGTAAAGGAGGTTTTGTGGGCGAGGGGCTTGGACTTCCAGCAAGCGTGCATGAGCGTGTTAGATAGGAGTGAATGGAGACGAATGATACTTGGGACCTGACGATCTGTTGGAGTGTGAGCAGGGTAATATTTAGTGAAGGGATTCAGGAATCCGGTTATTTTCATATAGTCGGACTTGAGTCCTGGAAATGGTAAGTACAATGCCTGCACTCTAAAGGAGGGGTTTGGGATGTTGGCAGTTTGGAGGGATATGTTGTGTATCTTTATATGTATATGCTTCTAAACTGTTGTATTCTGAGCACCTCTGCAAAAGCAGTGATAATGTGTGAGTGTGGTGAAAGTGTTGAATGATGATGAAAGTATTTTCTTTTTGGGGATTGTCTTTCTTTTTTGGGTCAACCTGCCTCGGTGGGAGACGGCCGACTTGTTGAAATATATATATATATATATATATATATATATATATATATATATATATATATATATATATATATATATATATAATATATATATATATATATACTCTCATCATCATACATAATCACTGTTTTTGCACAGGCGCCCAGATACAACAGTTTAGAAGCATATGTAAAGATATGTAACATATCCCTCCAAACTCCCAATATCCTATTTCCCTGAATCCCTTCACTAAATATTACCGTGCTCACACTCCAACAACTCGTCAGGTCCCGAAAACCACTTGTCTCTATTCACTCCTATCTAATACGTTCATGCACGCTTGCTGGAAGTCCAAGCCCCTTGCTCACAAAACCTCCTTTACCCCCTCCCTCCAACCTTTTCGGGGACAACCCTTATCCCGCCTTCCTTCCCCTACAGTTTTATACGCTCTCCATGCATTCTACTTTGATCCATTCTCTCTAAATGACCAAACCGCCTCAACAAACCCTCTTCAGCCCTCTAACTAATACTTTTATTAACTCCACACCTTCTCCTAATTTCCACACTCCGAATTTTCTGCATAATATTTACACCACACATTGCCCTTAAATAGGACATCTCCACTGCCTCCAACCGTCTCCTCGCTGCTGCATTTACCACCCAAGCTTCACACCCATATAAGAGTGTTGGTACTACTATACTTTCATACATTCCCTTCTTTGCATCTATAGATATCGTTTTTTGTCTTTACATATACCTCAACGCACCACTCATCTTCATAAACATATCTGCTGACATGTCAATTCCCAAATATCTGAAAACATTCACTTCTTCCTCTCTTCTTTTCTTTATCTAAATCATTTGATATCCTCATCACATTACTCTTATTTATGTTCACTTTCAACTTTCTACCTTTACACACCCTCTCAGATTCTCCCATTAGCACAGTATCATCAGCAAATGTAACTGTGTCAACTTCCATTTTGTATTTGATTCCCCATAATTTAATCCCCTCCCCCTTCCCCTATATATAACAACCATGGTGACATTACACATCCCTGTCTAAGACCTACTTTTACCAGGAAGTAGTCTCCCTCTCTTCTACACACTTGAGCCTCACTATCTTCATAATATCTCTTTACAGCATTTAGTAATTTAGTACCTATTGTATATACGGCACTACTAAACTCGAGGGTCCACTGTACTTGCAATGTCTGCCACATTGCTCCTTTATCCACTCTATCATATGCATTTTCTAAATCCATAAATACAGTGAAAACTTCCTTTGTCTAAATACTGTTCACATATATGCTTCAATGGAAATACTTGATCTACACATCTCCTACCCACTCTAAAGCCTCCTTATTCATCCGAAATCCTACTCTCTGTCCTACCTCTAATTCTTTCAATAACAACCCTACCATACACTTTTCCTGGTATACTCATTAAACTAATTCCCATATAATTTTTACAATCTCTTTTGTTCCCCTTCCCTTTATATAAAAGAACTATACAAGCTCTCTGTCAATCACTAGGTACTTTCCCTATTTTCATACATTTATTAAACAAAAATACCAACCACTCCAACACTATATCCCCCCCTGCTTTTAACATTTCTGTCATGATCTCGTCAGTTCCAGCTACTTTACCCCCTTTCATTCTACGTAATGCCTCACGCACCCCCCCCCCCACACTCACATCCTGTTCTTCTTCACTCCTAAAAGATATTATGCTTCCCTGACCAGTGCATGAAATTACCGCCTCCCTTTCTTCATCGGCATTTAAAAATTACTCAAAATATTCCCGCCATCTACCCAATACCTCCATCTCCCCATCTACTAACTCCCCTACTCTGATAAATTCATTCGTTCCCAAGGCTTACTTAACTTGTTTATCTCACTCCATTTTTTTCTTATTTTCATCAAAATTTCTTGACAGTTTCTCTCCCACACTATCATCTGGTCTCCTTCTGCACTCTCACCACTCTCTTCACCTTTCTTTTACTCTCCATATACTCTGCTCTTTTTATAACATTTCTGCTTAGTAAAAAATTTTTCATAAGCTATCTTTTTCTCTTTTATCACACCCTTTACTTCATCATTCCACCAATCACTCCTCTTTCCTCCTGCACCCACCCTCCTATAACCACAAACTTCTGCTCCACATTCTAATACTGCATTTTTAAAACTATTCCAACCCTCTTCAACCCCCCCACCCTTACTACTCATACTTGCACCAGCCCACCTTTCTGCCAATAGTTGCTTGTATCTCACCCTAACTTCCTTCTCCCTTAGTTCATACACTTTTACCTCTCTCTTACTTGTTATTTCCATTTTGCTTTTGTCCCATCTACTTCTTACTCTAACTGTAGCTACAACTAAATAATGATCCGATATATCAGTTGCCACTCTATAAACATGTACATCCTGGAGCCTACCCATCAACCTTTTATCCATCAATACATAATCTAACAAACGACTTTCATTACGCGTTATAACATACCTAGTATACTTATTATCCTCTTTTTCATGAAATATGTATTACTTATTACCAAACCTCTTTCTACACATAGCTTAATTAAAGGTTCCTCATTTTCATTTATCCCGGGCACCCAAAATTTACCTACTACTCCCTCCACAACAATTTTACCCACTTTAGCATTGAAATCCCCAACCACAAGTACTCTCACACTTGGTTCAAAACTTCTCACACATTCACTCAAAATTTCCCAAAATCTCTCTCTCTCTCCTCTACATTTCTCTCTTCTCCAGGTGCATAAACGCTTACTATAACCCACTTTCATATCCAACCCTTACTTTATTCCACATAATCCTTTAATTTATACATTGATATTCCCTCTTCTCCTACTATAACTTATCCTTCTACATTACTGCTACTTTTTCTTTAGCTCTATTTGAAACCCCTGACCTAATCCCATTTATTTCTCCCCACTGAAACTCTCCCACCCCCTTCAGCTTTGTTTCACTTAAAGCCAGGACATCCAGCTTCTTCTCATTCATAACATCCACCATCATCTGTTTCTTATCATTCGCACAACATCCACGCACATTCAAACATCCCACTTTGACGGTTCTCTGCTTTTTCTTTTTAGTAAGCTATTCGGGAAAAGGGGTTACTGGCCCATTGTTCCCGGCATTTTAGTTGACTTTTACAATACACATGGCTTACGGAGGAAAGATTCTTATTCCACTTCCCTATGGATATAAAAAGAAAAGCAATAAGAACAAGACCTATTAAGATAAAACCAAAGAAAACTCAGGTGAGTGTGTATAAAAATACATGTACATGTATATGTAGTGTGACCTAAGTGTAAGTAGAAGTAGCAAGACGTACCTGAAATCTTGCATGTTTATGAAACAGAAAAAAGAAACCAGCAATATATTTATATATATAATTGTACTTGTGGTGGACCCAATATGTATAACGGAATAGGAATTTATGAATTTTAATTTCTCCAAATATTAGTTCAGTCAAATGAACTTCTATTTAGACATTAGGAAATTTGCACAAGTTCAGCCACACAGGCAGTTTAGATCTTATTATCTTATTTGTATTTGTGGACCTCACACGGGAAGTTCCTTATCCTTTTCTTCCATGGAACGATCGTAATTGACTTCCATTTTCCCAGGCTCTGTTTAATTACCGATGTGCAAAGCTCCTTGCATGTAGTAATGATAACAATGTTGTTATGAGTCAGTTACGACACTTGTCTCTCGCAGGCAAGCTGCCTACGAGACTCAAGTGTTGTAACTGACTCATAACACTAGGAAAAGTTTTCACTCGCGTCACACACAAGGTCGAAGGCAACAGTTGCGTTGCTCTGGAACATTCTGGATAACAATGCATAAGAAAATTAAGCGTGAAGAAATGATAAATTTTCCTACTTCCATTAATGTATATGAAACATGTTGATGGTTTTTGTTTCGCAATACAGAGTGACAGCGACGACTTTTACTCTTCGACTTAAGTAGAATACTTAATAATAATAATAATAATAATAATAATAATAATAATAATAATAATAATAATAATAATAATAATAATAATAATAATAATAATAATATCTTTATTTACTACAAGTACATGTACACGGTACACAGACCACAGCTGACATCAATGACATACTACTCTATAGAAAACCCCTTGTTATGCAGAACATTTCAGGAAAATTAGCTCCTTGATAAATTAGACACATGTGCAGCTCTTGGGTATCTTTGTTAAGGAAACGTTTCGCCACACAGTGGCTTTATCAGTCCATACACAGGAGAAACTTGAAGAACAGGAGAATGAGGTAATCAGTCCCTCAACCTTGAGCCGATGTGGTCAGTCCATCAATCTTGAATAGAATACGACGTATGAGCGGAGAAGCAGCTTATAAACCGTAGACAGGTGAGGGGCAGCAGTCGTAGGTGGTGTCACATTTGTTCAATGTGAAAGTAGATCGTGCCCAAGTGCTAGGCAAGCGAAGAATTCCCAAGTATGGACTGACCACATCGACTCAAGGTTGAGGGACTGATTATCTCATTCTCCTCCTGTTCTTCAAGTTTCTCCTGTGTATGGACTGATGAAGCCACGGTGTGGCGAAACGTTTCCTTAATAAATATACACAAGAGTTGCACATGTGTCTAATTTATCAACGTGTCGGTTCTGTGAACCATTCATCTACAAATTAGGTCCTTGTCCCAGGATGCGACCCACAACAGTCGACTTACTCCCAGGTACCCATTTTTCTTATGGGTGAACATAGGTAACCGATGTAAAGAAACACACCCAATATTTCTACCCTTATTTGCTGATTTGTTCTAAGGGAACATTTGGCTTTCCCTAACCTAATACAAATTATTCTAACCTAAAAAATGAAGGTTTGTTTCTGACGCTTTGTTTCTCTCAGTGAGTGAACTCTTCAAGTTGTTTTTTAGCTTGTGAGTGTCGAGTCTTTCTTCCTGGCTATTATGTATTAATATGGAATAAACAAGAGAAACCACAAAGCTCTAATCGCATTTACCATCTGCAAGCATTACAGTCAGAGTAACTGGTGACATACTCTTAGTTCATCTGGTGAACGTTACGTGTGCTGTGGCATTTTGATTTGTCAGGGGAAGTTGGGAGGAAGCTTTGATTACTGTGTCTAGGTAATAGTTCCATCCTGCCAAGCTTTCTCAGGCCATAAACTGTGGCCTCGGATTTATACTTAAGTGACTCACCTGTGTGTGTGTGTGTGTGTGTGTGTGTGTGTGTACTCACCTAATTGTACTCACCTAATTGTACTCACCTAATTGTGGTTGCAGGGATCTAGACTCAGCTCCTGGCCTCGCCTCTTCAATGATCGCTACTAGGTCCTCTTTCTCTTTGCTTCCAGAGCTTTGTCATACCCCGTCTTAAAGCTATGTATGGTTCCTCCCTCCACTACATCACTTGGTAGGCTATTCCAATTCCTGACGACTCTGTGACTGAAGAAATACTTCCTAACATCTCTCTGACTCGTCTGAGTCTTCAGCTTCCAATTGTGATCCCTTGTTTCTGTGTTCTCTCTCTGGAGCAATCTGTCTTTCTCTACCTTATCTATTTTACGCAGTATTTTGTATGTCGTTATCTTGTCTCCCCTGACCCTCCTATCCTCCAGTGTCGTCAGTCCGATTTCCCTCAACCTTTCTTCGTAGGACATACCCATGAGCTCCGGAACTAGATTTGTTGCAAACTTTTGCACTTTCTCTAATTTCTTGACGTGCTTGACCAGGTGTGAGTTCCAAACTGGAGCTGCATACTCCAGTATGGGCCTGATGTGCACAGTGTACAGTGTCTTGAATGATTCCTTACTAAGGTATGTATGCTGCAGCAGTTATCTGGTTGATGTGTGCGTTCGGAGGGATGCTTGTTGTTATGATCACCCCATGATCTTTCTCCTTGAGCGACCTTTGCAGTACTTGGCTACCTAGTCTATACTCTGTATGCGGTCTTCTTTGCCCTTTGTGTGTATGTGTGTGTGTGTGTGTGTGTGTGTGTGTGTGTGTGTGTGTGTGTGTGTGTGTGTGTTTGTGTGTGTGTGTGTGGGTGTGTGTGGTGTGTACTCATCTAATTGTACTCACCTAATTGTGGTTGCAGGGTCGAGACTCGGCTCCTGGCCCCGCCTCTTCACTGATCGCTACTGGGTCCTCTCTCTCTCTGCTTCCTGAGCTTTGTCATACCTCTTCTTAAAACTATGTATGGTTCCTGCCTCCACTACTTCACTTGCTAGGCTATTCCACTTGCTGACGACTCTGTGACTGAAGAAATACTTCCTAACGTCCCTGTGACTCGTCTGAGTCTTCAGCTTCCAGTTGTGACCCCTTGTCCCTGTGTCCCCTCTCTGGAACATCCTATCTCTGTCCACCTTGTCTATTCCCCGCAGTATCTTGTATGTCGTTATCATGTCTCCCCTGACCCTTCTGTCCTCCAGTGTCGTCAGTCCGATTTCCCTTAATTAACCTTTCCTCGTACGACATTCCCTTGAGCTCTGGGACTAGCCTTGTTGCAAACCTTTGTACTTTCTCTAACTTCTTGACGTGCTTGACCAGGTGTGGGTTCCAGACTGGTGCTGCATACTCCAGTATGGGCCTAACATACACAGTGTACAGTGTCTTGAACGATTCCTTATTAAGGTATCGGAACGCTATTCTCAGGTTTGCCAGGCGCCCGTATGCTGCAGCGGTTATTTGGTTGATGTGTGCCTCCGGTGATGTGCTCGGTGTTATGGTCACCCCAAGGTCTTTCTCCCTGAGTGAGGTCTGTAGTCTTTGTCCACCTAGCCTATACTCTGTCTGCGGTCTTCTTTGCCCCTCCCCAATCTTCATGACTTTGCATTTGGCTGGATGAATTCGAGAAGCCAGTTACTGGACCACATGTCCAGCCTGACCAGGTCTCTTTGCAGTCCTGCCTCATCCTCGTCCGATTTAATTCTTCTCATCAACTTCACGCCCATCTGCGAACAGGGACACTTCAGAATCTATTCCTTCCATCATGTCGTTCACATATATCAAAAATAGCACTGGTCCTAGAACTGACCCCTGTGGGACCCCGCTCGTAACAGGCGCCCACTGTGATACCTCTTCACGTACCATGACTTGTTGCTGCCTCCCTGTCAGGTATTCCCTTATCCATTGCAGTGCCCTCCCTTTTACATGCGCCTGATCCTCCAGCTTCTGCACTAATCTCTTGTGGGGAACTGTGTTAAAGGCCTTCCTGCAGTCTAGGAAAACGCAATCTACCCACCCTTCTCTCTCGTGTCTTACTTCTGTTACCTTGTCATAAAACTCCAGGAGGTTTGTGATACAAGATTTGCCTTCCATGAACCCATGCTGGTTTTCATTTATAATCTTGTTCCTTTCCAGGTGTTCGACCACTCTCCTCCTGATAATCTTCTCCATGACTTTGCACACAATACATGTCAGAGACACAGGTCTGTAGTTTAGTGCCTCGTTTCTGTTTCCTTTCTTAAATATGGGGACTACATTTGCTGTCTTCCATTTCTCAGGTAGTTGCCCAGTTTCAAGGGATGTGTTGAAGATTGTGGTTAGAGGCACGTACAGCATCTCTGCTCCTTCTCTAAGGACCCATGGGGAGATGTTGTCCAGTCCCATCGCCTTTGAGGTGTAAAGGTCACTTAAGAGCTTCTTCACCTCCTCCTCAGTTGTTCGTATGTCATCCAACACTTGTTGGTATATTCCCTCTTGATGTTCCCTTCTGTGCTGTCTTCCCACAGCCCTTCCTGTCTCTACTGTAAAAACTTCCTTAAATCTCCTGTTCAGCTCCTCACATACCTCCTGATCATTTCTTGTGAGTTCTCCACCTTCTGTCCTTAATCTGATCACCTGGTCTTTGACTGTTGTCTTCCCCCTGATGTGGCTATACAACAGTTTCGGGTCAGTCTTGATTCTCGATGCTATGTCATTTTCATACTGTCGCTGGGCCTCCCTCCTTTCCTGTGCGTACTCATTCCTGGCTCTGCGACTGATCTCCCTATTTTCGTGTGTTCTCTGCCTTCTGTACTTTTTCCATTCTCTATTGCACTTTGTTTTTGCCTCCTTACACCGTCGGGTAAACCAGGGGCTCGTTCTGGTCTTCCCGTTGTTACTGTTGCCCTTGGGAATAAACCTTTCCACTGCCTCCTTGCATTTTGTTGTTACATATTCCATCATTTCATTTACTGGCTTTCCTGCCAGTTCTCTGTCCCACTGGACCTCCCGCAGGAAGTTCTTCAACCCTATGTAGTCCCCTCTTTATAGTCAGGCTTTTCCCATTCAACTCCTGTTATTCTCTCCACTTGTAGCTCTACTATGTATTCAAAGCACAGAACCACGTGGTCGCTAGCTCCTAGGGGACTCTCATACTTGATGTCCTCAATGTCTGAGCTGCACAGGGTGAACACAAGGTCCAATCTTGCTGGTTCATCCTCCCCTCTCACTCTGGTAGTGTCCTTAACATGTTGGTGCATGAGGTTTTCCAGCACCACGTCCAACATTCTGGCTCTCCATGTTTCGGGACCCCCATGTGGCTCCAGGTTTTCCCAGTCAATCTCCCTGTGGTTGAAATCCCCCATAACCAGCAACTTTGCTCTGCTGGAGTGAGCTCTTCTTGTCACCTCAGCAAGTGTGTCCACCATTGCTCTGTTGCTCTCTTCATATTCCTCTCTTGGCCTCCTGCAGTTCTGTGGTGGATTATACATCACTGCAATGACCACTTTGTGTTCCCCAGACTGAAGTGTACCTGCTATGTAGTCTCTTTCACCCGTCTCATCTATGCTTTCCATTTTCTCGAATTTCCATCTGTTTTTTACGAGCAGAGCAACCCCACCTCCCCCCCTGCCCCTTCTATCTTTCCTCATGATCTGGTATCCTGGTGGGAAGATTGCATCTGTTATTGTCTCTGTGAGTTTTGTTTCTGTAACTTCTGTAACTGTGTGTGTGTGTGTGTGTGTGTGTGTGTGTGTGTGTGTGTGTGTGTGTGTGTGTGTGTGTAGGGAACAAAGATGAGGAAATTCAAGAAAATAAATATGTATAGAATTGACCTCATCGCTCTAGGGCCGTGAGGTTGTGCTACGCCTTGCTCCTGCATTCGTCACTCAACCTTGGTGGAGGACGGACACTGGCGGTTGAGCTAGCACCTGTTGGTAGCACTGAGTGATTTTCACAAAATGGCGCAGGCTATCAGGCGGAGAATCAACACTGTGTGTAATGAGGTGTTGAAAGGAACGGTTTATCAAACCAATGCTTCTGTTATGCTGCCTGCCATACTACGGGATACCTACTGCATCAACAACGACGATCTGTATGGCATTACCTTAAATGGAGCAACAAGGATCTTTGTGAAATTTGTGACGGCTGCGACATATGACAAGATGGTGGAAAAATACCAAGACGTGTGTATGAAGGTTAATCCTGGTTTAGAAGTACGATTGAGGGACGTATCCAAGTATTATACTTGGGTAAAGTTACGGAATGTCCCATTTGAAGCGGATGAAGAAGATATAAAAGCAACATTCAATGAGTTTGGTGTTATACAACAGGCATCAGTTGGAAGGTGGTCTGATGGTATGTATGCTGGACTGCGTGAGGGCTCCTTTACCCTCAAAATGTCTTTGCGCAAATCTATACCATCATATGTGACATTGAATGACTTTAGAACTCAGGTATATGTAACAAATGCGGGGCAGAGACGAACCTGTAGACTGTGTGGAGCCTTTGATCATATGGCAGTAATGTGTCCTCGTCGATCGACACCCGAGAAACATGGAGAGGGTAAAGGAGTGGGGAAGGAGAGAGAGGTGACGACCCAGTCTACAGGGGAGTATCCTCAAGATCATAGAACAATCTGGAAGAATGTGCAACATTACCGGAGGTCTCTCAGGTTATTGAGAATATGCGTATGGAGGATGAGGTGAGACGAGTGGAATTGGGTAGTCAGGTTACGGCTACAATAGACACTGTTATACAAGAATTCTTGGGTAATCAGAATGAGGACGGGACACTAAGCATGGTGTCGGATGGGAAACTTATAGGTTAGGGTGGAATTCAAGAGGTGGGTAATGTGGGTGATGGGGATATGCAATCAAAGAGGATTAGTGAGGTTGTGGTTGAAGTCCACAACGTGGAAGGTGAAGATGAGGGAATGCACATAGTAGAGGCATCACGTAAGAGAGAGGCAGGGGCTTCTGATAGTGATGATGTCCTCACACCAGCGCAACGAACTGGTAAGAAACTATCAGTGGATGTGCCAAAAAAAGTAACAAAGGGGGGGGGGTGTAAGGGGCAAAGGAAAGGTGAGGCAAAGAAAGGACAATGTGAAAAGAATGTTCAGCAAAAACGTAAGGAAACGCAAGGATATCGGTCGATTGGTAAGCCCCCGGAGCATTTTTAAGTGTCTAACATTAAATGTTAATGGCCTAAGGGCTGATGTAAAGCGTAAGATATTTAGTGATTTTTTAAAGAGACTTGGAATACAAGTAATATTTTTACAAGAGCATAATTTTAGGTATGGAAGGGATTTGTTGGTAGATGGATATAAAGTTTATGCTGGGTATACTGGGAAGCTTAAGGGAGGTGCTGCTGCTTTAATAGCTGAGACCAGTCCTTTTCAATTGTTACATTGGGAAGAAGGGGGAGATGGGAGAGTAGCGAGGGTGGATGGGACATGGGGTGGGGTACGTGTGTGTTTTGTGAGTGTATACATGCCGGCGGACAGTAATAGACGTGTTAAAGAGGAATTTGTAAGGGACACACTAATTTATCATATGCGGGGTTTACCTGTTTATTCATTATTTGGAGGGGATTGGAATAGTGTGATACGTAGAAAGATGTGGGCCGAGGGGGGGCAGAGTGTGTTTTGGGGGGTCCTACGGGATGTTTTAGGGGGAGCAGGCTTAGCGGATGTAGTGAGGGGGGAGGGGTGGAACGTGGAGCATACTTATGTGAGGAGAGGATATGCGGCACGACTAGATCGTATTTATGCTTCTCCCTGGTTACAGGTTACTAATACAGAAAATATAAATGTAGTGTTTTCAGATCATAGAGGAGTGGTCGTGGATGTGGGATGGGGAGGTTTACCAAAGCGTTACATGAGTTATTGGAAACTTAATGTGAGATTGTTAGATGAGCTGGAGGACGGTGATAGTTTTGCTGAGTGGTGGACAAATGAGTGGACCATGGGGAGAAAAGGAGGTGATATACTACGATGGTGGGAGGATTTTTTTTTTTTATATTTTATTTAAAACCAATACAGTATACATAAAAATAAAAATAAAAGGAAACAGTATGGATCTCAATCCTGAAGGTTCGGCCATTGACATAAGAAACCCAACATAAAATAAACTAATAGAAATGGATTGCACCAATATACTCGCAAGATATAGCTGTATAACATACAACAATAACTTACGGCAAAAACATAGCTACAAATAAACACAGTAACAGGGTCATGAACTGACATATATAAACATTCAATGACTCAAAACCTAACTTACATATAAATTTTACATATAACATGACATATGACAAAGACTCATTACAATTGAAATTAATATATACGAGAAAATGTAACAATTACTTCCAGCCTTCTCATTAATCAATAAACCAAAACCTAACATCATAATCCTACTAGAATATCTACATACTTATCCCTAACATTACAGCTTTACATATACCAAAATACAAATAAACATACAAAGAAAACAGCTTAGATCTCAAAACCGACTCATTACAGTTACAATAAACCCGTATACAAAAATCTCAGACACAAAAGGAATGCGTCTATAAACTGGCTAGATATATCTGTATACCATACAGCTAAAACTTACGTCAAGAACATAGCCATGAAAAACCAATTTCAGGGTGCTGACAGTCTATAAGTACATCTTAACATACAAAAACCTAGAACATAACATAACCTAAAAAAAAACCACTTCATATGGCAAAGAACAATACCATTGTATAATACTATACAAAGTACATTGAAATGACAATTGAAACAAAGTAACGAAGAGGGAACATACAACAAGCATGTGTTGAATACATATAAACCTACACATCACATACACCACAGTACTATCTTTGTATAACACCTTTGAGGACAAAAGGAGAATCCAGACATACTTAGATCATGCCTTGTGTCACCTCAAACCATCAAACACAACAAATACTGTGAGATGTACCCTCTCACACATTATACACACAATAATGTAGTGCAACAACACTACTTACATATTATATTCAATACCTTCTTAAAAACAATATGAATAACATATCTTACACAACAACCCAGACCAAACTCACATCACAAAAGAAGCTTATTTATTATATTACCAAACATACCACACACGCTGACATCTATACACATTTCCATACTCAAGAAAACTAGCCCGCCGCAACCCCTTACTTTACACTTAAATCTCTTAAATGCTTCAACCTAAATCTACGATAACCTTCAGTAAATGCTGTCTCCCATCTTCCCCCATAAAGATCCCTATTGCGGCACTTTGTTCTATACATCGTGGCCCCTAACACTCTTATCCTTTCCTCGACTCCCACCTCCCTCATTGCCCAAGATATATAAATAAAATCAGTAACCACATACGCAACCGCATTCACCACCTGCTGACTCCCCCCACCTATATCTAAACTTAACACCCGCAAACACCTGTAACCCTTCCCCCACCCACTAACCTAACTACCCTACTTAGCCAGACCCTCACATCTTCTAAACAAGTACAAAAGTACACAGCGTGAAATATAGTTTCCGGACATCCACACGCTTTGCACTTCCCACCCTCCCTTAATCTCCTATTAAATAACACAACCCCAGTCGGCAAGATCCCATGTAAAAACCTAAACATAACCTCCCTGACACTTGATTTTACACGTAGTTGTTGAAGACATTTCCATACAGAACCCCATGCATACATAGGGTATGCCCCCTCAACTGCCGCCACCACAGACCACCCCCCACCCTCTCAAGAACCTTCAATTTAAGCTGTTTCGGATCCCTTACCTTCAGTAAAACTCGCAACATAGCCTCCCCAAACATTAAATCCCTACCCCTCCACCACCATTGCATATCCATGCACAGTCTTTCAAGGCCCCGCCCGCTCATCCCCTCCCTCACAAACCCCCTTTTCAGAAACACACTCAACATACGCTTCTCAAGAGGTATAAGCCCCAGCCTCCCCTGGCTAATGGGAAGCGACACCACTCCTCTACTTAGCCAGTCACAACCCGATCCCCATATAAATCTGAATACCCGCAGTTGCAACCGTTGCACCTCACACCATCGTAACGGATATATTGCCACCACGTGCCATAACTTGCTATACAACAGGACATTCGTGACTATAACCCTTTGATGCAACGTTAATTGCTCTGCCCTCAAACCTCCCAATCTTTTCAAAACTCCATCCACGGTGTGCCTCGAATTTGCCTCTTGTGCATCCCTATCATTCCGCATGTACACTATCCCACATATCAACAACTGATCTACCACACGCCACCCACCCTCAACAGTCTCACCATTATGTACGCTATCCCCTAGATCCAAATACTTGGACTTTACTACATTAATTTTCATCCCAGTAGCCTCACGGAAAACGTCTATCACCCTTCCTACCTTATGTAAATCCCTCACATCCCTCACCAAGACAGTCGTATCATCCACGTAACCCACTATACCCGCTTCCCCTTCTCGTGCAAAACCAACCCTCGCTCTCGCTATACTCCACCTAACTGCCCTATAAAAGGGTTCCTGAAGACATGCAAACAAAATTTGCGACAGAGGGCATCCCTGTCGCAAACCCCTTCCCATCTGTATGCTATCACCTAGTCGTCCATTAACCTGTATTCTCATAACTGCACCCAGATACAAAGTTTTTGCCCAAGAAACAATTTCCCTCCCGAAACCCAACCAACGCATAAAACTCCATAATGCATCCCTTTTTACGCTAGCATAAGCAGCTCTCCAATCCAGAGCCAAAACACCCCCTCCCCCTCCCCCCTATGCTCTATAAAACTCCTAATAACTCCATTCCCTTCATACATTGATCTACCCGGTATGCCATATTGTCCTCTATCAATTACTTTACCTAAAACCTGTTTGATTCTGTTCCCTAATACCCTTGCAAATAACTTATAATCACCGCACATAAGCGATATTGCACGGTAATCTTCTACCGTGGTCTGTCCACCCTTCGGCACTAATACAACAACAGCAGTCCTTTGCTGCTCACCCACTGCCCCATCTTCCTTCATTACATTGAACAATCTGACTAAAATCTCCTCAATACTTCCCAGTTCTTAACATAAAAATCATTAGGCAACCCATCTACACCCGGTGCCTTACCTAAACTTGCACCTGCTATAGCCTGCCAAATTTCCCCTTCCGTAATCTGTCCTTCCAAAGTCTCCCTATCTCTACATCAAGCTCGCATTGCACATAACCACCCATTTTCCCTTAAAGCATCATCTCGTATACCCACATGTTGTGCATATGACCTAAACCATGCATCAAGATATCCACTCATACCTTCAGTCGACATCAATACCTGCCCTTCCCTATACCCTCCCATCCCCACATGAGCAGTTAATCCCATCATCTCCGTCGCCGCTCTCCTCTTACGCTGTCCTCTCAATACACACGCCGATGGCCTATCACCCCATAACACCTCCTCCAACTCTGCCAAAACGCGTGCACCATCAAATCTTTCATTTTGCAAATCCCTAATGCTCTCCTTTAATCCCTCAATATCTCCCACCGGGTAACTAACCATCCCACGTTCGTAGCAAGCTCTCAACTGCCCCTCAAGATAAGATTGAAACCCATACTTTAACCTATTATATTCCCCCCACTACGTACATAAAAATCCTTAATACCTGATTTCGCCACCGAGTCCCACCATCTAACCAGATCACCAGGCGCTTCTGCCTCCAACCACACCCAAAACTGTTTAAATGACTGTCTATATTCTTCTTCATGCAGCAACTTTACATTTAACTTCCAATACCCCCTACCCGTTCGTGGCAACCCCTCCCAACCCAAATCCACCATAACACCCCTATGATCAGAAAATACCACATCCAACACCCTCACCCTATGTATTACTACCCTTCTGGGGACGTATGCCTAGCAGCATACCCACGCCTAATAAATGTATTCTCTACCTCCCCCCCCACAGATATCGATCAAACCCACCCCTGATAACAATTCTCCCAATATTCCCATAAAATGCTCCGCCCCCCTCGGTTCCACATCCTTACGCCTTATCACACAGTTCCAATCACCTCCTATCACGGCTACCCCTGGCAATCCACGCAAGTAGTAAACCAGCACGTCCCTCACAAATTTATTCTTAACGTGTACGTCACCCTCTGCCGGGCCATACACACACACCAACGCCATCTGTACCTGACCCCATAATCCATCCACACGTATCACCCTCCCCTTCCCCCCTTCACAATGCCTAACAACCAACGGGCTAGTTTCCTTTACCAATATAGCCACACCGCCTTTCAATCTGACTGCATGTTCAACATTCACCTTATATCCCTCCACCTTCAACTCATAACCATGTCTATAATTATGCTCCTGCAAGAACACAACGTCAACACCATGACGCTCCAAAAACTCCCTAAACCACTCACACTTTCTCTGCGACCTCAAACCATTGATGTTCAATGTCAAGCACTTAAAACCGACAAAGAAGGTTTCCCTCTTGACACAACCTTTTTGTCACCTGATCGCCTCATTGCACTCTTATCCCTCCCCCCCTTTTTGTGCACTCTTACTCGATCCCTGTCCCTGAGTGTCTTTTGAACCCCTCTGCGTGACATCCGCCCATGTTTTCTTCCCTGAACGTTGTGGGGGCGTAAGCACATCATCTGAATCATAAAGCGCTGCTGTGCGCTTTCGCGTCATACCGTCGACCTGCATCTCGTCATCAAGCTCATCACCATGATGAACCTCAACCTCCACCGTATTCACCGACAAGACAGCCTTGTCACACACCTTAGGACGAACTATCTTCGCCCCTCCGTCCTCCATAGTAGTCTCAAGATCCAGGACCGTGCCTTCTTCCTGATAAGGCCCCGTGCCCAAAATATCCACAAGCGTCGTTCTTATCGATGCTTCCTCCTTGCTATCATTCACTTCCGGGATGATCTCCTCCAATGCCTGAACCACGTCCAAGGAAGGGGAGTCGCCCCACTCGTAGCACCTGCCATCTTCTCTGCCCTCTCAACCTCCTCACTCCAAGACGCACTCTGCGGAGGCAGTGTCGAAAAAGGCTGTTCTTGCTCCACTCTCCTCTCGTCTACTTTTCTTCGTTGTTGCAGGTCGTTGTCTCCACGTCTTCTACCACATTGCGCTGCCAGGTGTTCATACGACCCGCACAAACGACAAGTGCGTCGTTTCCCTGCATATGTCACAAATACCTGAGTTCTGAAATCTTCCATCACCACATACGACGGTATAGGATGTCGTATCATCATCTTTGCAGAGTACGTACCCTCAGGTATCCCCATATACGTATCAGCTGACCATCTTCCTGCAGTGACCCTGTGTACTGTCCCATATTTACTCATGGCGAACCTTATGTCAGATGCATCCGCCTCGAATGGCACATTCCTGATCTTCACCCAAGTGAAGTAACTTGATACATCATGCATCCTCACCGTGACAGCATGATTCACAGGTATGGCCACTTCCTGAAACTTGTTCACCACTGCCTCATACATACTCGCCGAAATGAATTTAAGAAATATCCTCTTAGTGCCATTCAAGGCAAGTCCACAAATCTCTTCAGTAGCTACGCCGTAGGTGTCTCTAATTATTGCTGGTAGAAGTAACTCTATAGACGGCCCCGTGATAGCTCCACTGGTTAATTCAATACAGACTGTATTAACCCGCTGGCGACAAGCCTGCGCCATGTTGTGAAAATTATTACTGCACCCAGTCAACACCAGGGGGTAGCAGCAGCACACGTCCTCTCTACTCAAGGGTTGAGAGATGAATGGTGGGAGGAATATGCTAAACCAGGAATTAAAAATTTTATATGAGGAAAGGAAAGGAGGTAAGTCAATGGAAATATGGCTTACAGAGATATTTGGAAGGGCAGTTGAAACAGTGCTATGAAGGTTTTAGTGGGGTTTATCCAGTACAAGAGATTGAGGGCATCAAAGCGCAATTGATGGAAATGCAGAATGCAAGATTTGATGGTGAGAGATTGAGAGGTGGATTGGAAGATGTTTTATGGGGAGATAAGCCATCCGCCTGTGTATTGCGGCGATTAAAGACACGACAGAGGACAATGACTATGATAGTGTTGGACGTACATACGGATGTGGGAGGGTATACGACGGGACAGAGGTTAGTAACTACGGAAAGTATGAGTGGTTATGCTGATAAGTGGTTTGAGATGCAAATGAGAGGGGGAAACTGGAAGATAGCAGATATGAAGATTTTAGAGAAGGGGATACAGAGAAACCTAGAGTCAGCAGATAGAGCGATGATAGAAGGGCCTATAGATGAAGAGGAAGTGTGGACGGCTTTAAAAGGGATGAGTGTCGGGAAAGCACCTGGGATAGATGGAATCCCAAATGAATTTTAATTGAGCAACTGGGATGTCATGAAGGAATTCTTGGTGCAGTTGGTGAATGTAATGAAGGATAAGGGAAGCATGAGTCTAACACAAAGGACAGGTGTAGTAGTTATGGTTTCAAAGGGGGAAGTACAGAATAGCATCCTAGATTATAGAGGTTTATCATTAGTGTGTGGGGATTATAAATTGTTTGCCAAGGTGTTAGGTAATAGATTGTGTAAAGTAATTGGGAAGGTTATAGATGGGGGACAGATGGGCGTGTGCCAGGGCGAAACAATGTTTAGTGGGCATGGGTGGATAAAGGGTTATATATAGAGGAGCGTAGGATGGACGGCGGAGGTGTTCTTGCTTTGGATTGGAAGGCAGCTTATGATTGTGTAGAGAGAGAGACATTATGGATGATTATGAGGAGGATGGGTTTCGGTGAGGAAACTGTGCAGTGGGCAGAAACTTTATATAGAGGTGCAGAAATACGAGTGCAAATAAATGGAAGGGTGGGGAAGATGGTTAGTATGGGTAGGGGGCTGAGGCAGGGATGCCCATGTCTCAGATCCTATTTGCATGTCTGCAAGACCCATTATATAGGTTGATAAATGTAGGAGTAAGTGAGGGAGGGGTAAGACTTAGGGGTGCTGCGGGTATAGTTGGTTATGTGGATGACACGACGGTCTTAGTGGGGGTAGAGGAGGGGTTAAAGAATGTAAGCAGAATTGTTGAAATATTTAGTGGAGCAACAGGTATGAGTGTTAATAGTGAAAAGTCGAAATTACTGGAGGTTGGGTCATGGGTGGGAGGGGAACTGGGAAATAAGAATGGATGGCAGATAGTAGAGCAGATAAAAATTTGTGGAGTATTGTACAGAGGGGCAGCGCAGGGGGCTAGAGAGGTAAATTCTAAAAGGGTAGTGCAAAGAGTATTGCTTAGGTTAGGGGGAATAAGAACGAGTGGTTTGACTATACAACAGAGAGTCATTGTAGTTAATACACTCATTTATCCTAAATTGTGGCACGTGGCTGTGGTGTACCCATTGATGGCGAAAGATGTGCGGCAAGTGCAAAGGAAAGTACTGAATTTTATATGGGGATATGGTTGTCACTGGCTGAGGCAAACGGTTGTAATGACACCGCTGGCAAAGGGGGGTTTAGGTTTAATTCCTTTGGGTAGCAGACTGAAGAGCATGTACGTGAAGCATTGTTATCTGAGACTGGGTGGAGAACGTGGTGTCAGAGTGAGGGATGTGATGGAAGAAGTGAGGCGGTGGGGGGGGGTGGTAGGGACTTAGAGGAGTGTATGAGTATGTTGAGATACTTATTACAAGTAAGAAATCCGGGAAATGTAACGGCGTGTGTTTTGGGGAGGTTGGAAAGGTGTCAAGAGGTGTTGGAAGGGGAGACTGTTTTTCCATTATATAATTGGACACGAATCTGGGGAGACTTCAGTAAGTTACGGTTGAAGTCAAGGGTGAGGGAAACTATGTATAGGTTTTTTACATGGGATTTTGCCAACTAAAGTACGACTGTATCAGATGGGAATTTTGCAGTCTCAATGTTGTGTTTTGTGTGGGGGGGAGGAAACAGCATATCATGTGGTGTATTTCTGTGAGCATATCGAGAGGGCACGTCTATGGTTTCGCAGAGTGTTGGATATGGTGGGTGGGAGTAGGTTAGTGGTATTAAGGGCACTGAGTTTGGATATAGAGGGAGTGGGAGATAGTGTGAGGAGGGCCGTCATGTATTTAGTGGCAGATTATATCTATATATCGTGGGTGATGAGGGAGGTGGGGGGGGAACGAACAATGGCTTTAGCAGGACATTTCTATAAAACAAAATGTATAAATGAGGTAGTGTATGGACGTAGATGGGTTATAGATTTTCCGGTATCGTATAGAGGTATGACTGTGAGAGAGTTGCGCGAATTAGTGTTGTAATGGCTGGGAGGACTGGTCTCTGTAAAAGGGGGAAGGGAAAAATGAATTACATGGACATAGAATATCATGATTATTAAGCACTGTTTTCCTGAAAAGCGAGAGGGGGCTTATCAATTCGATTAGGGGCTATAATGTTCTATTATCAACCATAGTGTGTGAAAGAGCAAGTATGAAATTGCTCTGAAACATGTCAATAAACATCTAGATTTTGTTGAACATGATAATACGTGTTTAATAATATACATTCTTGGTATATGTAATACAAGTGTGTATGTTTCAATATCCAGTGTACAGTTATCATATTAGTTGACGTTCTTCACTATAGTAAAGTTGTGTTATTATTTATATATTGTCATAAAGTGTAATAGTTGTTAGTATTTTAAAAGTTCTTTGTATAGTTTTAAGATGTTGTGGAGTCTAGTGTTTGTGTTATTTTTTTGCACTGTGGAAAAGGAGGGGAAGTATGGAAGTCATTACTATGGAATCATAACCACATGTAATTGCATGTGTGTACAATATATATAGCAGTTAATATTTGTATTAATTCTTTAGTAAATTTCATTATAATTATAATTAAAAATTTTCATGCATATTGTAATATACTTGAATGATAAAAAGCATAAATTTTTTTTGTAAACTTGTGTTTAGCAAAAGGATAAAAAAACATAGGATGAGGGATATTTCATGTCAGCTCATAGATAAACGTGTAAGTGTATTGCGAATATGTAAATTCATTTTTTCTGTGGAGGACCTGCTAAGGTTTCTTTTATTTATTAATGCATTGCAATGTTTTAAACTAAAAATGAGAATGTATGGGGTATATAAAACTGTTAAAGTACATGTTCATCATTGTGGTTTAGCGCAACTTTTTGAGTATAATAATAACAATAACGTAAATGTTGGTGGGGGGGGGGTGAGTCACTAGTATTGTAAGTGCTTTGTGTCATTTTACATTATGAAAAAAACAGTAATGGAAGCACTGTGTATTTTGCAGTAGTGTGTTAGTTATGTAGTTAGGTGTATATCAGAATCATTATGAATAGTGTTACTTAGTGGACCGGAACACACCCACTGATAATGCCTCTTTTTATATATATTCAAATCACATGTATATACGTAGCTATCTATGTATATTGTATGAACTGTTTTAAATAAAATATAAAAAATATATGTATATGAATTAATTTATCTTATCATGAACGAATGTCAAATGCTTTAATAATTACTTTCATTGTTTATTGCACGTCACAATGAGTCTCCCAAGGTCCCTCCCACCTAGTTAGTCCCTCCCACCTAGTATGTCCCTTTCACCTAGTATGTCCCTCCAGCCTAATATGTCCCTCTCACCTAGTTTGTCCCTCCCGCCTAGTATGTCCCTCCCACCTAGTATATCCCTCCCACCTAGTATGTCCGTCCTACCTAGTATGTGCATCCCACCTAGTATATCCCACTCACCTAGTGTCAGTCGTGTTACTGTGTGCTTGTGTAGTGTACGAGGTACGAGGTTCTGACCAGAGCTCTGGTAAGATGGGGAAGCAAGAATGATAAGGAAGGATAGAAAAGTGAGAAAGGGCTGTGAGAGTTGAGGGGGAGGTAGCGTTTTAAAGGTAAGTGGCATAACCATTTCGGCGCAGTTTAAACAAGTGTGTGTGTATGTTGTGTTATTCATCAATACATTAGATTCAGAAGATAGGTGAAAAGTACCTTGAAAATGAGCTCAAAATTGCAGAAATGTTCGATTCTTTGGCGACATCAGTGGTAGACATCATGAGGTAGCAATGGCAGACAATATGAAGCAGCAGTGGCAGACAACATGAAGCAGCAGTGGCTGACAACATGCAGTAGCAGTGGCAGACAACATGAGGTAGCAGTGGCAGACAACATGAAGCATCAGTGGCAGACAACATGAAGCAGCAGTGGCAGACAACATGAGGTAGCAGTGGCAGACAACATGAACCAGCAGTGGCAGACAACATGAAGCAGCAGTGGCAGACATTGTGAGGGAAAAGTTCAATAGATAGGAGTAGCGAGGGAGTATATAGTAACAGTTTCATTGCCGGCTACTTGTTAAGGTAGGGTAAGTCAAGCTCCCACTATTCCCGCCTTTTTTCCCCCACCCCGAAAGTGATAATTTGACTGTCGGTTGCTTGTTAAGGTAGGGTCAGTCTAGCTCTTGCTATCTCTTCCCCTCCTTCTTCCCCCCCCCTTGAAAGGTGACGTGTGGGGCTCCGGTCCAAACGGTAATCACTAGACTCACAGCTCCCAGCACTACTGTAAGTACATGCCTGCCTTGTATTTTAGTGGATTTATTGGTTGAAAGCTTCACTTTTGACCAATAATAAACTTAGTCCTTTCAGTCTTGCTCTAAGTTGACTGTTGTAATAATCACCACATCTTTTAGGTATTGTACTTATCATGGAGAGTGATTTCTTAAGCAGTGGGTAACCAGTCTATCTTTCCAGCTTGGATGACAGAGAGGGTCACCTGCCAATCAAAGAGTAGAACTGATGGAGATGGACTAACGTCCTGAGACTTCCCCTTTGTGGATTTAATTACCTGTGCACCTGTATGAAATTGCAGGGCGTAACCCATCATCATTGCAGCGGTAAAGAACCTGTTTTCCCCTGTCATTGGGATAGAATACTCAAGGCACACTGTGAAGAACTAGCCAGTGTGTTGTAACCAACACCTGCGACCCCCCCCCATCATCGGCAACGGCTACGATTTCAACAAGCAGTGTCACCAACACCAGACACCCAAGTTTTATATTAGCGTTGAATTCAGTTATCATTTATATTTTTCATTTTTCATTTTCTTTAATGTAGGATTAATATTTCATATTTAAGTGTTTTATATTTTATATTTTCTATATAATAAAGTGTTTATGTTTGTCTGTTATTATTTCTTTTTCTATTCATTAATTTTCCTGAGGAGGAGCCAGCCTTAGTAATACTGTCTGAAGTTATTACAGGGCTGAGTAAGCCTTCACAAGTGGCGACCTTGCCAGGATCAACTCTACTGAATCAAGATTCAACTCCATCTCGAATCTACCATTGGAACTTCAACGCCACATACCACAGACGGTTACCACCAGCCATGAGTAATCATTCTCTATGGTAGGACTACAGTACAGGTATTTAAAAGATTTGGTGATTGTTATGGTCTCAATTTATTGAAAGTCAAGTCAAGGCAGGAATATTAGTTAATTCTGCCATCTATTTTTGTGTGAGCTTGAAACACTTTGGAGGATTAGACTCTAGGGACCCGAGATTTTCCAGTGACAATTTGTTTCATTGAGCTCTTTATTATATCAAGGGAACTGTCATAGGACACTCTTGATTTGTTGGTGAGATGATTGGATGGTCAAGTGACCCCATTCTACTTACTGTTTGCTCGGAGCCGGCATAGAACCCTTCGTTTTAATTAATACATATTGTTTAATTGAAGCAGGGATCGAGCCCTGTGGTTATTTACAGTTTGAGCGGAGCAGGAATTGAACCCTCCGTTTTCTTTAATACCCGTTTCATTTCCCTTGATAGTTTAAGTTATTCTTGCAAGCATGGAGGAATACCAGTTTTGGATGAACGCTGGAAGTAAGTTAGGAATAACAGGGAAAAATTTAGAATCTTTCATTAGTGCTAAGATCCAGGAAAGACTTGAAAGAGAGAGAATTGAGAGAGAAGAGAAACAGTTAGAAAGGGAAAGAGAAGAAGAAAAGGAGAGAGAGAATCGAAAGAGAAGAGAAAAAGGAGAGAGAGAGAATCGAAAGAGAAGAGAAAAAGGAGAAAGAGAACCTTGAAAGACAGGAGAAAAAGGAGAGAGAGAGAGAATTGAGAGAGAAATCCAAGAAAGACAGTTAGAAAGAGAAAGAGAAGACAAAAAGGAGCGTGATCGACTTGATCGTGAAGAAAGAGCTAGAGAACGTGAGGAACAGGCTAAAATACGTGAAGAACAGGCTAAAATACGTGAGGAACAGGCTAAAATAATAGAACTTGAGGAAAGAGCAAAGGATAGAGAAGTTTAGGAAAAAGCTAGAGAACTTGAGTTAATAGAGAGAGAAAAGGATCGCGAGCTCGAAAAATCTCGCCTTGAATTAGAGAATGAAAAGTTAACTTTTACACAACAACAATTAGAGGAAGGAGTAATGGAACAACGTGCAGTCAGTGCACATATTCCAACACCTAATTTGCGTCCCTTCACAGAGGGGGAAGACATAACTTCATACATTATCAGGTTTGAAAATATCGCTACACTCTGTGAATGGCCTGCTGACACCTGGGCTACCAGGTTAGGAGTGTTATTTTCTGGTACAGCCTTGAATATCTATGCAACTTTGTCGCAGGATATCATATGTAATTATAACCTAAGAAGAAGGAAATTTCCTTAAAGCAATCAAAAAACCACTAATTCTTACAGGAAAGATTTTGGTATGCCACCTTGCAGCCTGGCCAGAACTTTCAGCAGTACAGGAAAACACTCTTTCGTTTTTTTGTCGACTTTTGGATAAGAGTTCAGGGAATCGATCACAGTTATGAATCTCTTAGAGACTTCATGGTTGCTGACCAGTTCCTGACAGCTCTTTCCATATCAGATACGAACATTCATCAGAGAACGTAACCTGATTAAAGCTGAGGAAGTTGCTGAGCTGCTGACCTGTATGCTGAGGCTCAAAATTTCCTATAAAGACCTAAAGGGATCGAACCCTAAGGGCAAGGGTTCATAAGACCTTAAGAAATCAAAGCCTCTAGGGGAAAAAGTAAAATGACTTCTTTTATTCCTGTTTGTCATTTGTGTGGTGTTAAGGGACATAAACGTTCAGATTGCCTTCTAAGAAGGTCCAAAAAGTTGGAAGATGTTTTAAAGACTGAATGACCAAGCACCCTTCTGTTCAGGAACAGTTAAATGGACTTAATGTATCTACCATTTTACGAGACACGGGATCACATGTATAGTCATTTCTGATAAGCTGTTCCCTAACCTTAAAGAAACTCATTCCTCTGCTATACTTTCAGACTATTTGGGCCGTACAGACACTTTTCCTACCATCCGTTTTTTACATTAGGTCTAAAAGGTTCACAGGTTGGTCTGAAGCCGTACTAGCTCCCAATCACTTCTTGCCCGTATAATAGGAAAATGTAAAAGGGCCATTCTTCCTTCTGGGGTTTGCCCTTTTTCTTTCACCAAAGATAGACAACCCCTCGAAAGTTCAGATGAACAATGTCTGTAGATTCATGTGGGATTAAAAACCAGTGATGCTACTCTCGAAAGCGGGGTATAGATCACCGGTTCACTTATTAATGAAAGTGAAAATATCACCTCCGATACTATAATGTCTTGACTGGGCTAGACCAAAGCCCAGGCTTCTCCAAACTGTCCATCCTTTGATTTTCCCTGACTTTAAGCTTTTAGACAACCGGAAGGACGGACCCCTTTGTCAATGTACAAACGTAATTGCCTTCTCTTCAGAATTGCCATAATGCCGCTAAACAAAATCAATTTTATCCAAAGGAAAAACTTTTCATAAAAATTTTTGAATATATAAAAGTTACTTGTACAAGTCAGTATTCAAATTAAATTCAGATGAGACAGACTATTCCATCTTAGTTGTTCCAAGTCAAATGGGAGAGAGTCTGTTCTTAAAATGGCTCATGACCTGCCAGTGGCCGGACATTTCTCGCAACGTGAAACCTTAAATAAAATTAGGGAAACCTATTTTTGGCCAAAAAATGTTTCCCCAGATATCACTACCTATTGTAGATCGTGTAAAGTTTGCCAACTGTCATCCTCCCGAGGTACCAGGCGAGTACCTATGGTCAAAATGCCAGTCTTTACGGTACCTTCCGAAAGAGTAGCTATTGACATCGTTGGTCCTTTATCTCCACTTTCATCTGGGGGACAAAGATATATATTAACATTAGTTGATTATGCTTCGAGTTTCCCTGAAGCCATACCCCTTTAAAAACCATAACCACTACAGAGGTGGCTGAAGCCCTTTTGTCCATCTTTCTCCAGAGTGGGGATCCCTAGAGAAATTTTGTCTGACCGTGGGACACAATTCACATCTGACTTAATGCAACATCTATACCAACTTCTGGGAGTGAAGCCTCACTTCACCACGCCCTATCATCCCAGCTGTAATGGGAGGATTGAGCGCCAGCATTCGATTCTCAAGTCTATTTTAAGGAAACTTTGCTCCCTTAACCTAAGGATGGCATC
This sequence comes from Cherax quadricarinatus, assembly GCF_026875155.1. Taxonomy (NCBI): domain Eukaryota; kingdom Metazoa; phylum Arthropoda; class Malacostraca; order Decapoda; family Parastacidae; genus Cherax; species Cherax quadricarinatus. The sequence goes on from NC_069400.1 coordinate 54,840,323, forward strand.
GTTACCTACCCTGTGCTTTGTTTGCCATGAGGGAAGTTCCCAGTGACTCTTTGGGGTTTTCACCTTTTGAACTTCTCTGTGGAAGACAGGCCAGAGGCCCATTGTCCATCCTTCATGACTTATGGACTAATGAGGAGGTGAGTGCTGAGGTTCAGTCTTCTTACCAGTTTCTCCTTGACCTTAGATCCAAACTTGAGGAGACCTCTGACATAGTTTCGAAAAACCTAAGCTTGTCAAAGGACCAGTACAAAACCTATTTTTTATTCCAAAGTCAGAGGAGAAGTTTTAAAGTAGGGGATAAAGTTCTTGTACTTTTGCCTATCAAGTCAAATAAATTATTAGTAGCATGGAAAAGTCCATATAAAGTATTAAAAATTTGTGGGAAAGTTTACTACCTCATAGAAGTCAAAGGGAAACCTAAGCTTTATCATATCAACATAATTAAGAAATATTACCGAAGAAATTCGGTTAACTGCCTTAATAACTTTGACTTAGTTTTTCCACATGAAATTGATACGACAACTGAAGAATGTAAGGTGTGCATAATTGAAAACCTCTAAACTTTGACTATGATGAAGGACTACATGACTTGGTGACTCTTGACCACCTCGGATGCTACCAACATTAATATTAATGAATCTTTGGATGACCATAAAGACATGAAATACTTCCCTTGTGTGAGTAAAATTTTCAGATGTCTTTACTGATATTGCAGGTGTTACCTCCACGGTATCCATAAGATTGAAATTAGTGAGGACAATCCTAAACAAACGAAAATTTAACCCAGTTCCAGTTCACCTTAGGATGCATTTGACCGAGAGGTAGACAAATTATTAAAAACTAAAGATCATTTAACCTTCAAATATCTTTATATCGTTCACCATTTGTCATGGTTTTAAGAAGGAGGATAATTCATATAGACTTGCTATTGACTTCAGAGGCCTTAATGCTATAACTCGGTGGGATCTGAGCCTATGCCCTTAATAGATAGCGATCTACACAAATTTTATGACGCCCTTTCCCTCTTTTCAGAGATTGATATTGCGCAGGCATATCATCAAGTAATGTTAGATCTTTCTTCTAAGCAGTAAAAACCGCTTTTCCTACACACCAAGGACTGATGCAATATAGAACTAGCCCTTCGGTTTGGTAACTGCCTGTGCTACCTACGTGAGACTGATGAGAAAGGTCTTGGGTAATATGCCAAATGTTTCAGTTTATTTTGATAACATTAAAATAATGACATCCATGTGGGGCGAACATATCCCCAAAAATTAACATAGTTTTGCATAGGTTACGCTCACATGGCCTCACTGCCAAGCCGAAGAAATGCTTCCCTTGGGTATAACAAGATTAGATATCTTGGACTGATACTTTCTAATAACTCTCTGCAGCCTCTCCCCAGTAAGATCAAAGCTTTATTAGAATTTAAATTCCCCAAAACCATGAAGCTAAAGCGTACTTTCTTGGTTCTGTAAAATTTTTATGCACGGTTTTATCCCGAACCTTACTGATCTTACAGGCATCTTATCTGACTTCCTTAAAAATCTGTGAGGGAACCTCTTGAACTTTCCGACGTTTGCTCGGGAAAAGTTTAATGAGATTAAAAGTATCTTTTCGAAAGACCCTAAAACTTAAGATTACAGATATTAATAAAACATTTTGTTTAAGAAAATGATGCCTCCATTACTGACTTAGGTGCGGTGCTACTACAATACCATGATGGTACTCCCTTCCCTGTCTGCTTCCTAAGCCGGAAACTCCTTCCCGCAGAAACGAGATACTCCACCATAGAAAAAGGGAAAGTTTGGCCCTTGTGTGGGGTATCTCCAAACTTAAAATTTTTTTTGCTGGAAAAGAATTCACTTTAGAAACGGACCACAAACCTTTGATATACCTAGAAACTTTTAAGGGAACCAACAGTCGTCTCTTGAGGTGGACGTTGGCACTCCAGGCTTTTAAGTTCCATAAAGTGTTATATCAATGATTCATCCAATTTTCTCTGATTGGTTAAGTCGTGACAGTCAAATAGAATTTTTTGCCTTATGCGACTTCCATATGTTAGAACTTTTTCCTCGCCTATTCTTCTTATACTCCTTGACTATAAGTCTTGCTATGGGGGAGTGTGAGGGAAAAGTTCAATAGATAGGAGTAGCAAGGGAGTATATAGTAACAATAGTTTCATTGCCGACTACTTGTTAAGGTAGGGTAAGTCCAAGCTCCCGCTATTCCCGCCTTTTTTCCCCCACCCTGAAAGTGATAGTTTGACTGCCGGCTGCTTGTTAAGGTAGGGTCAGTCAAGCTCCCGCTATCTCTTCCCCTCCTTCTTTCCCCCCCCCCCCGAAAGGTGACGTGTGAGGCTCCGGTTCAACGGTAATCACTAGACTCGCAGCTCCCAGCACTAAAAGTAAGTACATGCCTGCCTTATTCTAGTGGATTTATTGGTTGAAAGCTTCACTTTTGACCAATAGTAAAATTAGTCCTTTCAGTCTTGCTCTAAGTTGACTGTTGTAATAATCACCACATCTTTTTTGGTATTGTATTTATCATGGAGAGTGATTTCTTTAAACAGTGGGTAACCTGTCCCATCTTTTCCCGCTTGTATGACAGAGAGGGTCCCTGCCAATCAACGAGTAGAAAATGATGGAGATGGACTAACGTCCTGAGACTTCCCCTTTTTGGATTTAATTTCCTGTGCACCTGTATGAAATTGCAGGGCTAACCCTCATCATTGCAGCGGTAAAGAACCTGCTTTTCCTTCAAACGGGATAGAATACTCAAGGCTATACTGTAAGAACTACCAGTGTGTTGTAACCAACACCTGCGATCCCCCCTTCCCCCCATCATCGGCAATGGCTACGATTTCAACAAGCAGTGTCACCAACACCAGACACCCAAGTTTTATATTAGCGTTGAATTCAGTTATCATTTATATTTTTCATTTTTCATTTTCTTTAATGTAGGATTAATATTTCATATTTAAGTGTTTTATATTTTATATTTTCTATATAATAAAGTGTTTATGTTTGTCTGTTATTATTTCTTTTTCTATTCATTAATTTTCCTGAGGAGTAGCCAGCCTTGGTAATACTGTCTGAAGTTACTACAGGGCTGAGTAAGCCTTCACAGACATCATGAGGTAGCAGTGGCAGACAGCATGAAGCATCAGTGGCAGACAACATGAAGCAGTAGTGGCAGACAACATGAGATAGCAGTGGCAGACAACATGAAGCAGCAGTGGCAGACATCATGAGGTAGCAGTGGCAGACAACATGAAGCATCAGTGGCAAACAACATTAGGTAGCAGTGGCAGACAACATGAAGCATAAGTTGCAAACAACATGAAACAGCAGTGGCTGACAACATGAAGTATCAGTGGCAGACAACATGAAGCAGTAGTGGCAGACAACATGAAGCAGCAGTGGCAGGCAACATGAAGCAGCAGTGGCAGACAACATGAAACAGCAGTGGCTGACAACATGAGGTACCAGTGACAGACAACATGAAACAGCAGTGGCTGACAACATGAAGCATCAGTGGCAGACAACATGAGGTAGCAGTGGCAGACAACATGAAACAGCAGTGGCAGACAACATGAGGTAGCAGTGGCAGACAACATGAAGCAGCAGTGGCAGACAACATGAAACAGCAGTGGCAGACAACATGAAACAGCAATTGCAGACATGAAACAGCAGTGGCAGACAACATGAAATATCAGTGGCAGACAACATGAAACAGCAGTGACAGACAACATAAAAGAGCAGTGGCAGACAACATGAAACAGCAGTGGCAGACAACATGAGGCAGCAGTGGTAGACAACATGAAGCAGCAGTGGCAGACAACATGAAACAGCAGTGGCAGACAACATGAAACAGCAGTGGCAGACAACATGAAACAGTAGTGGCAGACAACATGCAACAGCAGTGGCAGACAACAGGAAGCAGCAGTGGCAGACAACATAAAACAGCAGTGGCAGACAACATGAAGCAGCAGTGGCAGACAACATGAGGTAGTAGTGACAGACAACATGAAGCAGCAGTGGCAGACAACATGAGGTAGTAGTGGCAGACAACATGAAGCAGCAGTGGTTGACAACATGAGGTACCAGTGACAGACAACATGAAGCAGCAGTGACAGACAACATGAGGCAGCAGTGGCTGTGAGGGAAAAGTTCAACACATAGGAGTAGCAAGCGAGTATATGGTGACGATAGTTTGATTGCCCGGCTGCTTGTTAAGGTAGGGTCAGTGTATAGCTCCCGCTATTCTCCCACCTTTTTCCACCCGGAAAGGTGACGTGTGGGGCTCCTACCAAATGGTAATCACTTGACTCACAGCTCCCAACACAAGTATAAGTAAAAGCCTCTGCTCCTATTTTAGTGGATATATTGGTTAAAAGCTTCACTTTTAACCAATTTTAAGACGTAGTTCATTCTGCCATGATTTCCATGTGCTTTTAGATAATCACCATGTTTTTTAAATACCTTACTTATCATGGAGAGTGATTTCTTAGGCAGTGGGTAACCTTGTCTCTTTCTAGCTTGGAATGTCAGCTCGGGTCATCTGGTGTTGAAGGAGACGAACTTTACCTAAGTTCTGGGACGTCACCATTTTATCTGCATACCTGAGTGTAGTCAACCCCAGGCAACTACCTCTCATCTTTGCAGTGGTGGAAGACCTGCGTTCCTATCATCTTGACGAACTTTTCAAGGCTAGAGACACTGTGAAGAACTAGTCATTGGGTTGTCACTCAACACCTGAGACCCCCCCCCATCATCAACAACGGCTACAATTTCTACAACACGCGGTGTCAACAACCAGACACCCCAGTCTAACTGTATATATTAGCGTTGAATTCAGATATTATTTTTATATTTCATTTTTCATTTCTCTTTCAAGTAGGATAAAAATTCATATTTAATTGTTTTATATTTTCATTTCTAAATAATAAAGTGTTTATATTTGTCTGTTTATTATTGTTTTTCTATTCTTTAAATTTTTCCCCTGAGCATGAAAGGTATAAATACCGACAATATGAAAATTTAGACACATGTGCAACATCTGGATTAGTTGCACTTGTGTCCTTCTACTTTACAACATCTGGATATCTTTATTGTAGACGTTTCGCCATCCAATGGCTTTATCAATATAGATTCTAGGACATAAGAAGACAGTAGAACTATACACAAAAAGATGAGGTAATCAGTCCCTCAGCCTTGGAGTTAGTGTTTACAGCATGGTGATGGTGGAGAATCTGGAGCAAAGGCAAGATGACTGGCGGTTATATAGGCATCAATGGATAAGGACGTGTAGCAGACGAGGGCATAGTCACGGGTAGGCGGGATTCCCCAGTGGAAATGGGTCCTACCCAAAGGGATGGGTTAGTTGTAGCAGCCGTGAAGAAGGTCTTGTCGGTATTTTATACCTTTCTTGCACAACTTGTCACACTGCAACATCATGGAATCTTGGTTCAGAGAACATCTACAAGACCTTCTTCACGGCTGCTACAACTAACCCATCCCTTTGGGTAGGACCTACTTCCACTGGGGAATCCCCCCTACCAGTGACTATGCCCTCGTCTGCTACACGTCCTTATCCACTGACGCATATATAACCGCCAGTCTTCTTGCCTTTGCTCCAGATTCTCCTCCACCACGATGCTCTGAACACTATCTCCAAGGCTGAGGCACTGATTACCTCATCTTTTGTACATAGTTCTACTGTCTTCTAATTATGTCCTAGAATCTGTATTGATAAAGCCACTGGATGACGAAACGTCTACAATAAAGATATCCAGATGTTGCACATGTGTCTAAACTTTCAAATTTTCCTGAGGAGGAGCCAGTCCTTGTTATACTTACTGAAGTTGTTACAGGGCTGAGTAAGCCTTCACAGTGGCAGACAACATGAAGCAGCAGTGACAGACAACATATTCGCAGTGGCAGACAACATGAAGCAGCAGTGACAGACAACATAAGGTACCAGTGGCAGACAACATAAAAGCGGCCCAGTGATAGACGACATGAAGCAGCATTGACAGACAACATAAAGTCGCAGTGGCAGACAACATGAAGCAGCAGTGGCAGACATCATGAGGTAGCAGTGGCAGACAACATGAAGCAGCAGTGGCAAAGTGTAGCATTAAGAGTGTAGCAATTAAGTAAAGCATTAAGAGTGTAGCACTCATAAGTCACTCTGCCCCTACTTTTTTGGGGTTATCCCTAGGTTCTCTACACATGTAGTCAGGAGCAGGAATGGTCGCTGTGGTGGCCCTATAAACCCCAACAACAATGGCTGTTGTCACCACCACTAGCCACATACCTAATGACATGTATTTTATTCATTCTAGTATATATATCATGTTTCTATGTTGTTAGTATTGCTTATTATGTCAAATTACATGGATTGTGATAGATAAATAAGCTATAGAGTTAATATTAGGTAAATTATTATTAGGGAAATTATTTTTTCGTGCCTGGAATTCCACTGGAAAGAATTAATTCCATTTCAGTTAATTTAAATGAGGAAAACTGACTCTGCAAATGAGCAAATTCAGTTGCGAGCAAGGTCTTGGAATGGATTAAACTCGTAAGTAGAGTTTCCCACTGTATTTCCTGCCCGTCACCCTGCACACAGTTATACTAGCAGTATACTGGCATGCCACTGAGTTGGAAAGGTGCATACTATTTACATATACATACTTAGATAAACCCAGCTACTTTATGGATAGACTTTTTTACTAGCTATGACATCACAAAACCCATCACCTGTGAGCTGTAGGCCATAGAATTCTCTCGCAGTCCCTGCTTGGAGTAGACTAAACAAGGCAAGGCTCCCGGGTTTCTCTTCAAGAGTCTCTTATTTATACACCTCCAAGACATCAACATGTGTATCTCCTACTCCAGTATCTCCTACGAACCCCCACGACAAATGGTGGAAAGCGATGTAGGTGTGATTTTAACGATTACGCAGAAATTTTAAAGGGGATTGTTTCTGTCAAACAGATGGATAGTGTGTGTGATCGCATGGAGGTCCCAGAAAGATGATGCTAATCCACAGCCAAGCCAGCATTCTCCGGCTTGTCTACAGAGTTTCTTGGGTTTGTTATTCCTTATTTACTAACCTACGAGGCGTTGATCTGGGTTTTGCAAATTAAGCCAAGCCAGTTAAGCCAGTCTGTAGAGGAGAGCCTAAGCCACCCTAACAGAGTTGGGGTTAAATGTAAATAATCTCTATAGATAGATGATATAGTCTAAAAATTATTTCCACTGTTCTGCTATGGGAAACTAAATGATTATTCAATTTTTTATTGTTTTTACATTCTCTCTGAATTCTGAGAGTTAACAGTAAAAAACTTGTATGCGCCAAGTCTGCCTTTAATGTTAAACAATTTCTTCTTTGTAAATATATTTCCTGAAAGTTGACACTTGTGCAACATCTGGTTATCTTTATTGTAATCGTTTCGCCATCCAGTGGCTTTATCAATACAGATTCTTGGACATAATTAGAAAACAGAAGAACTATATACAAAAGATGAGGTAATCAGTCCCTCAGCCTTGGAGGTGGTGTTTACAGCACCATGGTTGTAGAGATTCTGAAGCACAGGTAAGGAGACTGGCGCTTATATAGGCGTCAGTGAATAGGGACGTGTAGCAGACGAGGGCATAGTCACTGGGAGGGGGCTTCCCCCCCTGGAAGTAGGTCCCCTTTCCCCAAAATTGATGGGCTAGTTGTAGAAGTCGTGACCTTCACCACGAGATCTTGTCTCAGATCGGGCCGCGGGGGCGTTGACCCCCGAAACTCTCTCCAGGGATACTTCAAGTAGGAGGTCCCTCACACCTAAGAGGTCCCTCTCACCTAGGAGGCCCCTCTCACTTAGAAGGTGCCTCTCACCTAGGAGGTCCCTCTCACCTAAGAGGTCCTTCTCACCTAGGAGGTCCCTTTCATAAACATGGAGTGTTTTAATTAATTAATAATAATATATTTATTTACTACAAGTACATGTAAAAGGTATATAGTCCTAGCTGACATTAATGATATACTACTATATAGAAAGCCCCTTGTTATGCAGAGCATTTCGGGCAAATTGAGTCAGTTTTGTCCCAGGATGCGACCCACACCAGTCGACTAATACCGAGATACCCATTTTGCTGATGGGTAAACATAGACAACCGGTGTACAGAAACACGTCCAATGTTTCAACCCCTTTGCTGGGAATCGAACCAAAACCCTAACCGTGTGAAGCGAGAGCTTTTGCCACCAGCCCACGGGGCAATAAGAAGGCCTTCTTATCAAAAAGGGCCAACGGTCAATCTGTGCTAGGACAACGCAAGTACTCTCACTAAGGAGCTTTCTCTCAGGAGGTAACATGAGAGAAATGGATGATGGTGGGTGTGTTCGGTTGTTGGTAGTGGAGATGGATGGTCAAGGGCTGAAAGGGTATGATAAAATAATGTGAGATGGGGATGGGAGGGTGGTAGGGTTGGTTATTACCCTTGACTTGGGGATGGTGAGATAGGGTGGGAGGAGGGTGAATGGTGTACGTTGGATGGAGGGAGGAGGTAAGAGACTAGAAGCAGCCGGCAACAACCACTCTCTCACCGGCGTCCACCCAGGAAGGACGACTCTTCCTGTTGCAATGTTGGCGAGTAACTCCCTGTTTGTGTGTGTGTTGACTCTGACTGCTGCTGTGAGCCATGGGTGAGTACATTATCCTGACACACACTTGTAATGCTCTTACTGTCGACCCTATTACTGTCCCATGGAGATCACATTTAATCTTAATATATATTTCATGATGATGAGTTTTTAAAGAGTTGAATATTTCTTCCTCTACGGGATTTGTCTACAGAGAAGCAATGTTGCTTATCTTTAATGTAGGTGACCAGGAAATATCTAGTTAATCAGATTTTGGACTCTACAGTCACTAGCAAAAATTTAAATTTTTAATCTAGGTAGTCGCCTGATGAAGAGAGCATCGAGGGTAATAGTGTTCTGTAAATATCTTGAAATATCAGTGTCATCTCTGATAATTATTAGTCGAAGTGTTCATGATAATGATGAAGATCTCAGACAGTTACAGATATTTGAAGGTCAGCTACTCTCTTTTTTTTTTTTTTTTTTTTTTTTTCTATATGAGGGTTTCCTTCAACCATACTGTACACATACACACACACACACACACACACACACACACACACACACACACACACACACACACACACACAACATATATATATATATATATATATATATATATATATATATATATATATATATATATATATATATATATGCAAAACAACCACTGTGAAAGAATAAAGAAATTCCAAGCGCTTTCGTGACTACTCACATTATCAAGGAACAATAAAAGTAAAGCATCAAAGGAAGGTATATAAAGGGGTAGCCCACACCTCACTATCAGATCCCACAACACCTGACGCGAGACAGCAGGCCCGCCGGCCGAATTAGACAGGTCCTTCACACAACCCACCAACAAACTATTCTACCGAAGAAATAAGAAATTTAAAAAAATATTATTTGTCCAATGTATTATTAAATTCTTCCCAAATTCTATTAGTTATAAATGGATCTAATTTATATAAACCAAAGGAAATATTCATATTATTGTCAAAACTGCTTTTTATGAAACAAGATTCAATTATATTCCTGTCGACCATGGACTTGCTTGGTACTACTTTCTCAACTTTTTGAAAATCAATTGGATGGTTAAAATCTCTTACATGAATAAGTAGAGCATTGGAATCTTGTCCAGTTATAATGCTATATTTATGTTGTTTTAATCATAGTTCGAGATTTTTACCAGTTTGACCGTAATAAACTTTATCGCAAATTTTACAAGGAATCTTATAGACATATCCATCAGCATTTTGGGGGGAATTCTTTATCAAAATTTTTTTTACTGTATCAAGATTTTTGAATACAACTTTAATATTAAAAGTCTTAAGAAGAGAAGGCATATCAACCAAGTTTTCATGGTAAGGGAGAACCAACATATTTTTAGTTGAATAAGGCTGGTTGTCCCGTTTTGGGCTGTAAAAAGTATTTCTAGCAACTTTATAAGATTTATCAACTACATTTCTTGGGTATTTCAAATCATTACCTATTTCATAAATTTTGGATATTTCCTCATCTATGAACTCTGGACTACAAATTCGTAAAGCTCTCAAAAACATTGATCTGATAGTGAGGTGTGGGCTACCCCTTTATATACCTTCCTTTGATGCTTTACTTTCATTGTTCCTTGATAATGTGAGTAGTCACGAAAGCGCTTGGAATTTCTCTATTCTTTCACAGTGGTTGTTTTGCATATTCTGAATCACCTGTTTACTGTGATCTTATATATATATATATATATATATATATATATATATATATATATATATATATATATATATATATATATATATATATATATATATGTATGTATATATATATATATATATATATATATGCAAGGAATTCGCGAGAGTAGGCGAAATATACACAAACACTGATCTCTGGCTGAAGGAGACTCGAACCTACGAACCTTGGAACAAGGTGGACTCCAAGGTATTGGTCTAGTGTGGTGAGTTTTGTATAGCACTGCGTACCTTGTTCCAAGGTTCGTAGGTTCGAGTCTCCTTCAGTCATTTATATATATATTATATATATATATATATATATATATATATAATATATATATATATATATATAATATATATATATATATATGTAAGCATGTTCCTGTTGCCGAAATGAGAACTATTAGGAGGGAACCCCCAGAGTGAGGTCCACTCACAGCTTGAAGATGAGGAGTCTCCTGTTGAAGTTTGCTGTTCTGAGCGTGTTATTATGCACCTTTTCAGCAATGGAGGTCATCCCATGTGGACTGTAATTCAGTGAGTTTCGGAATTTTACAAGACGTATCACTTATACATTTTTAATTTGCTTATTTCTTAGGAAAAATATGTTCTGATATGTATAACCTATAAGACACTAAAACATCATGGAATCTTAATTCAGAGGCCATGTCCACAGCCTTCTTCACTACTACTAACCCGTCTCTTGGGTATGACCTACTTCCACTGCGGAATCCCGCCTACAAATGACAATGCCTTCGTCTGCTACCCGACCCTTTCCACCTGACGCCAGTATATATGCGCCAGCCTTCTTGCCTGTGCGCCAGTTGTTTCACTACTATGGTGCTCTTCACACCAGCTCCAAGGCTCAGGGACTGATTAGCTCATCTTCTGTATATAGTTCTACTGTCTTCCCATTATGTCCTTGAATTTGTATTGATCAAGTCACTGGATGTCGAAATGTCTACAGTAAGGTCACTCAGATGTTGCACATATATCTGTTTTTCTTCATACGTTCTGATATATTTTTTTAACCTACCCATATAAACTTAAAATAAAGAAAACAATGTAATTTTACAAGAAGCCTTAAAAACTTAAGTAGATTAACTCATAAGGAAATTAGCCAAGAAAACTCTGGATAGATTGAAGGTTAGGTGAACGAGTCTTCAATCAACGGTGAATGAACCTCTTTTATACTGCCCACACTGGTACGACTCAAGGTGAAAATTGTAAGTGTTGTAATATTTTATGCACTGTAAATTTACTCATCAATTTTTTTTAAGATACTTGCATAAAAATTACTCGTTGGCATTTAAAGCACGTAACAATGTGTGTTCAGTGTCAGTATACGACTTTCATCTAAACATTTTATTTTAAAACGTAACTTTTCGTGTTGAAGAAGACACGTGTGCAACTCTATCATTATTGCCAAAACATTTCGTCTGCGTAGCAAGTTTTATTAAATACTGAGACGGCTTTTTATGATGAAGACAGTGGAAGTTGAGAAAGAATTTCAAAGTGCTCATTCTGGTAACCTTGATGAGCTGAAACAAGGTATTAAATTCAATATCCTTATGGAAGGTTTTCAGTCCCTTAGCTTGGCTTGGTGAAGCTAAGGCACTAAACGCTTTCTATCATGGCTGACTCAAGTCAGTTTTACAGTACACCGTAAAATTACCTCTCCCCTTCTTACACTGTCTCCAGTATAAAAGTTGTCTCTGTTCAGGCCTGCTGCACAGGCAAAACGTTTTGACAATAAACATACGCAAGTGTTGGACATGTGCCTTCTCTAGTAACTCTCCATTGTATATCATTAATGTATGATAAATTTTCATGTACTTAACATTAATTTAAAGGTAAATTGCATAGTCCGCTGGTGGACCACATGACTCGCAATAGACAGTTTTCAGGCTGAGATATATGGCTCATTGTTCAGTTTACAGTGAATAGATACTTATGAGTTAGTTGGCAGCAGCTATTTTTTGAAATCATGCTATGCATATATATAAAGGCAAGTTTTGCACGGTTCGTTAAAGTATAATGATAAAGGTGTATATGTATTTTGTACAGCAGCCGACTTGTTGTACACAACAACATACCACTTGTACACAGGAGCGGTCCAGCTGTACACGACAGTCTACCGGGTTGTAAACAGCAGCCTACTATTTGCACACGTAGTTTACTAGCGGTATGCGACATCTACCAGTTGTACACATCTACCTACCAGTTGTAATGTCAGCCTACCAGTTGTTCACGGTATCCTAACAATTGTACACGGCAACTTACTATTTGATTAGTCTTGGGGGTCATGGCTTCGCCATCTGGTATTAAGCCTCCTGGGTGACCATCTGGTATTAAGCCTCCTGGGTGACCATCTGGTATTAAGCCTCTTGGGTGACCATCTGCTTAGCCTGACTTCGCTGGCCGCACTTACTGGAAAGTAGATATCAAAGATCGGTAACTGAGGAAAATTATTTATTCTTTGAGGATTCTGTTACGTGCTCTCTTAAGGCCAATAATAGTCAACATGGTAATACATATATAATCAATGGGACAGTGATGAACAAAAATTTTGCCATAATTCTATGCCCAGAAATTGAGCGAAGATAATTTTTGGTACAATATTTCACACATGGGTTGGCTTAAAGATTTGATTGAAATTATATGAGTAGTGAAAGTTCTCTGAACATCATGTATTCAGTAGTTGTTAGTATAGTTAATAAATTGCAGTCTATAAAGTACAAGTGCCTTAAATGGTATCTACATTAGCTTGGTGTCATTTACTATAAAACTTCAGCTTACAGAGGCGATTGTTTTAACTGAAGTTGTAACAGTAACATTATTGTGTACCTTGAATTTAAGATCTTCCGACATGGCGACTTTTGGTCCATGGAAAATATCTTAGGCTTTATTGAGTTCTATGATTGTAGTTTACTTGACTTTTTTAGGCTGTATTTCTTAATTCTTTTCAAGAGCCGAGTAGCTAAAAACAAACCTTAGTGAGAGACTGTTATTTTCTGGGGCTACTGGAAGAAGTGCCTTACAAAAGCCTGGAGGATTTTTGTGTCCCAGATGAAAGCCACTAAAATAAATGCTCGTATTTTCTGAAAAGGAGGTTTCGGTGTTATAGCACTGGATAAGATTTTTTTTTATATTCATCTAGGTAGTGGTAGCGACCTAGGCAAAAATATTGGTGATCCATTATTGAAAATATGAAGTGTGTGTGTGTGTGTGTGTGTGTGTGTACTCACCTAGTTGTACTCACCTAGTTGAGGTTGCGGGGGTCGAGTCCGAGCTCCTGGCCCCGCCTCTTCACTGATCGCTACTAGGTCACTCTCCCTGAGCCGTGAGCTTTATCATACCTCTGCTTAAAGCTATGTATGGATCCTGCCTCCACTACATCGCTTCCCAAACTATTCCACTTACTGACTACTCTGTGGCTGAAGAAATACTTCCTAACATCCCTGTGATTCATCTGTGTCTTCAGCTTCCAACTGTGTCCCCTTGTTACTGTGTCCAATCTCTGGAACATCCTGTCTTTGTCCACCTTGTCAATTCCTCTCAGTATTTTGTATGTCTTTATCATGTCCCCCCTATCTCTCCTGTCCTCCAGTGTCGTCAGGTTGATTTCCCTTAACCTCTCCTCGTAGGACATACCTCTTAGCTCTGGGACTAGTCTTGTTGCAAACCTTTGCACTTTCTCTAGTTTCTTCACGTGCTTGGCTAGGTGTGGGTTCCAAACTGGTGCCGCATACTCCAATATGGGCCTAACATACACGGTGTACAGGGTCCTGAATGATTCCTTATTAAGATGTCGGAATGCTGTTCTGAGGTTTGCTAGGCGCCCATATGCTGCAGCAGTTATTTGGTTGATGTGCGCTTCAGGAGATGTGCCTGGTGTTATACTCACCCCAAGAACTTTTTTCTTGAGTGAGGTTTGTAGTCTCTGACCCCCTAGACTGTACTCCGTCTGCGGCCTTCTTTGCCCTTCCCCAATCTTCATGACTTTGCACTTGGTGGGATTGAACTCCAGGAGCCAATTGCTGGACCAGGTCTGCAGCCTGTCCAGATCCCTTTGTAGTTCTGCCTGGTCTTCGATCGAGTGAATTCTTCTCATCAACTTCACGTCATCTGCAAACAGGGACACCTCAGAGTCTATTCCTTCCGTCATGTCGTTCACAAATACCAGAAACAGCACTGGTCCTAGGACTGACCCCTGCGGGACCCCGCTGGTCACAGGTGCCCACTCTGACACCTCGCCACGTACCATGACTCGCTGCTGTCTTCCTGACAAGTGTGTGTGTGTGTGTGTGTGTGTGTGTGTGTGTGTGTGTGTGTGTGTGTGTGGGTGGGGGTGGGTGGTGGGTGTGTGTGTGTGTGTACTCACCTCACCTAGTTGAGGTTGCAAGGGTCGGGTCCAAGCTCCTGGCGCCGCCTCTTCAACTGGCCGCTACTCAGTCACTCTTCCCGCTCCGTGAGCTTTATCATACCTCTTCTTAAAGCTATGTATGGATCCTGCCTCCACTACATCACTACCCAGGCTATTCCACTTCCTGATAACTCTGTGACAAGAAATACATATTAACATCCCTGTGATTCATCTGAGTCTTCAACTTGTTACTGTGACTCCTTGTTTCTGAGTCCCATCTCTAGAACATTCTGTCTCTGTCCACCTTGTCAATTCCTCTCAGTATCTTATATGTCGTTATCATGTTCTCCCTGTTTCTCCTGTACTCAAGTGTAGTCAGGTCGATTTCCCTTAACCTCTCCTCGTAGGACATACCTTAGCTCTGGGACTAGTCTTGTTGCAAACCTTTGCACTTTCTCTAGTTTCTATATGTGCTTGGCTAGGTGTAGGTTCCAAACTGGTGTCGCATACTCCAATATAGGCCTAACGTATACTGTGTACAGGGACCTGTAGCAGTTATTTGGTTGATGTGGGCCTCAGGATAAGTGCCATGTGTTATACTCACCAAAAGATCTTTTTCTTTGAGTGAGGTTTGTAGTCTCTGGCCCCCTAGACTGTACTCCGTCTGCGGTCTTCTTTGCCTTTCCCCAATCTTCATGACTTTGCACTTGGTGGGGTTGAACTCCAGAAGCCAATTGCTGGACCAGGTCTGCAGCCTGTCCAGATCCCTTCGTAGTTCTGCATGGTGCTCGTCCGACTGAATTCTTCTCATCAACTTCACATTGTCTGCAAACAGGGACTCCTCGGAGACTATTCCTTCCGTCATGTCGTTCACAAATACCAGAAACAGTACCGGTACTGTGGAACCCCACTCGTCACAGCTGCTCACTCTGACACCTAGCCGCGTACCATGACTCGCTGCTGTCTTCCTGACAGGTATTCCCTGATCCACTGTAGTTTATTCCCTGTTATCCCTGCTGGTCCTCCAGTTTTTCCAATAATCTCTAGTGTGGAACTGTGTCAAACGCCATCTTACAGTCCAAGAAAATACAATCTACCCAACCCTCTCTCTCTTGTCTTACTGCTGTCACCCTGTCATCGAACTCCAGTAGGTTTGTGACACAGGATTTCCCATCCCTGAAATCGCGCTGGCTGATGTTGATAAGCTCATTTCTTTCCTGGTGTTCCACCACTCTTCTCCTGATAATCTTCTCCGTGACTTTGCATACTATACATGTTAGTGACACTGGTCTGTAATTTAGTACTTCTTGTCTGTCTCCTTTTTTAAAAATTGGGACTACATTTGCTGTCTTCCATGGCTCAGGTAATCTCCCTGTTTCGATAGATGTGTTGAATATTTTTCTTAGGGGTACACACAGCACCTCTTCACCCTCTCTCTGGACCCATGGAGAGACATTATTCGGCCCCATCGCCTTCGAGGTGTCTTGCTCACTCACCAGCCTCTTTACTTCTTCCTCGATTGTATGTATTGTGTCCATTACTTTGCGGTGTACCCCACCTCTCCGTCTTTCTGGAGTCCCTTCTGTCTCCTCTGTGAACCCTTCTTTGAATCTCATGTTGAGTTCCTCACATACTTCTCGGTCGTTTCTGGTGATCTCTCCTCCTTCCTTCCTTAGCCTGATTACCTGGTCTTTGACTGTTGTTTTCCTCCTGTTTCATTTTCATATTGTCGTTGTGTGTGTGTGTGTGCGTGTGTGTGTGTGTGTGTGTGTGCGTGTGTGTGTGTGTGGGTACTCACCTATTTGTACTCCCCTATTTGTGGTTGCAGGGGTCGAGTCACAGCTCCTGGCCCAGCCTCTTCGCTGATTGCTACTAGGTCCTCTCTCTCCCTGCCCCATGAGCTCTATCATACCTCGCCTTAAAACTATGTATGGTTCCTGCCTCCACTACATCACTTTCTAGGCTATTCCATAGCCTGACTACTCTATGACTGAAGAAATACTTCCTAACATCCCTTTGATTCATCTGAGTCTTCAACTTCCAATTGTGACCTCTTGTGTCTGTGTCCCTTCTCTGGAACATCCTGTCTTTGTCCACCTTGTCTATTCCGTGCAGTATTTTATATGTCGTTATCATGTCTCCCCTGACCCTCCTGTCCTCCAGTGTCGTCAGGCCGATTTCCCTCAACCTTTCTTCGTAGGACAATCCCCGTAGCTCTGGGACTAGTCTTGTTGCAAACCTTTGCACTTTCTCTAATTTCTTGACGTGCTTGACTAGGTGTGGATTCCAAACTGGTGCTGCATACTCCAGTATGGGCCTGACGTAAATGGTATACAGAGTCTTAAACGAATCCTTACTGAGGTATCGGAACGCTATCCGTAGGTTTGCCAGGCGCCCGTATGCTGCAGCAGTTATCTGATTGATGTGCGCCTCAGGAGATATGCTCGGTGTTATACTCACCCCCAGATCTTTTTCCTTGAGTGAGGTTTGTAGTGTTTGGCCATCCAAACTATATTGTGTCTGCGGTCTTCTTTGCCCTTCCCCAATCTTCATGACTTTGCATTTGGCAGGGTTAAATTCAAGGAGCCAGTTGCTGGACCAGTCTTGTAGCCTGTCCAGGTCTCTTTATAGTCCTGCCTGATCCTCATCCGATTTGATTCTTCTCATTAACTTCGCATCATCTGCAAACAAGGACACTTCTGAGTCTATCCCTTCTGTTATGTCGTTCACATATATCAAGAACAGCACAGGTCCTAGGACTGACCCGTGTGGAACCCCGCTCGTCACAGGCGCCCACTCTGACACCTCGTCGCGTACCATGACTCGTTGTTGCCTCCCTGTCAGATATTCTCTGATCCATTGCAGTGCCTTTCCTGTTATGTGTGCCTGATCCTCTAGCTTTTGCAGTAACCTCTTGTGAGGAACTGTGTCGAAGGCCTTCTTGCAGTCCAAAAATATGCAGTCGATCCACCCCTCTCTGTCTTGTCTTACTTCTGTCACCTTGTCATAAAACTCTAGTAGGTTTGTGACACAGGATTTTCCTTCCCTGAAACCGTGCTGGTTGTCAATTATACACTTGTTTCTTTCCAGGTGCCCCACCACTCTCCTCCTGATGATCTTCTCCATGACCTTGCATACTATACACGTTAGTGACACAGGTCTGTAGTTTAGTGCCTCATGTCTGTCTCCCTTTTTAAAAATTGGGACTACATTTGCCATTTTCCATACCTCAGGGAGTTGCCCAGTTTCAAATGATGTGTTGAAGATCTTTGTTAATGGCTCACACAATATCTCTGCTCCCTCTTTAAGGACCCATGGAGAGATGCTGTCTGGTCCCACCGCCTTTGAGGTGTCAAGTTCGCATAGCAGCTTCTTCACCTCCTCCTTGGTTATATGTACCTCATCCAGCACTTGCTGGTGTGCCCCCCTGTTCTGATTTCCTGGAGTCCTACTGGTTTCCACTGTAAATACCTCTTTAAATTTTGTGTTGAGCTCCTGACATACCTCTTGGTCGTTTCTTGTGAATTCCCCATCACCCTTCCTCAGTCTGATTACCTGGTCCTTGACTGTTGTTTTCCTCCTGATGTGGCTGTACAACAGCTTCGGGTCAGTCTTTACTTTTGATGCTATGTCATTTTCATATTGTCTCTGAGTCTCCCTTCTTATCTGTGCATATTCGTTTCTGGCTCTTCGGCTGATTTCTTTATTTTCCTGAGTTCTCTGTCTTCTGTACCTTTTCCATTCTCTAGTACACCTAGTTTTTGCCTCCCTACACCTTTAGGTGAACCAAGGACTCGTTCTGTTCTTCCCATTATTTCTGTTTCCCTTGGGAACAAACCTCTCCTCTGCCTCCTTGCATTTTATTGCCACATAGTCCATCATTTCTTGTACTGGTTTTCCTGTCAGTTCCCTCTCCCACTGAATGTCTTGAAGGAAGTTCCTCATGCCTGAGTAGTTCCCCCTTTTGTAGTTTGGTTGTTCCCAGCCTATTCCTGCTACTCTCTCCACTTGGAGCTCAACTATGTAGTCGAAGCACAGAACCACATGATTACTAGCTCCCATGGGCCTTTCATACATGATACCCTCGATGTCCGAACTACTCATGGTGAATACAAGCTCCAGCCTTGCTGGTTCATCCTCTCCTCTCTCTCTGGTAGTGTCTCTAACGTGTTGATGCGTTAGGTTTTCCAGTACCACATCCATCATCTTGGCTCTCCATGTTTCGGGACCCCCATGGGGCTCCAGGTTTTCCCAGTCAATCTCCTTGTGATTGAAATCTCCCATAACTAGTAACTTTGCTCCCCCCATGTGTGCTCTCCTGGCCACCTCGGCTAGTGTGTCGATCATAGCTCTGTTGCTCTCATCGTATTCTTCTCTTGGCCTCCTGCAGTTCTGTGGTGGGTTGTACATTACTGCAATTATCACCTTGTGTCCCTCAGACTGGATTGTTCCTACTAAGTAGTCCCTTTCGCCCGTGCCATCTGTTCCTTCCATTTTCTCAAAACCCCACTGGTTTTTAATGAGCAATGCAACTCCTCCTTCCCCTCTCCTCCCTCTGTCTTTCCTGAGAATTTGATATCCGGATGGAATGATTGAATCTGTTATTATTCTGGTGAGTTTTGTTTCTGTGAGTGCTATTATGTCTGGGGATGTCTCTTTGATTCTTTCGTGCCACTCCTCATACTTGTTTGTTATTCCATCTGCATTTGTATACCGCACCTTCAACTTCTTTTCTAAGACAGTGGTCTGGGAGGTATATTGGGGTTGGGGAAGTGGGAGACCTGGTAAGGAACTATGGGTTGTTGCTGTGGGGGTGGAGTGTGTAATGTAGTGGGTGGGGGCATTGGATGTGGCATGGGTGTTTTGATTTAGAGTGTTTGGTTGCACTGGGGTTGACCTGGTTGGGAGGCTTCTATAGGAAGTTGAGAGGGAGGCTGTATTTGATCTTCTTCCTGGGTCTGGGATCTAGTGGTGTGTGTGTGTGTGTGTGTGTGTGTGTGTGTGTGTGTGTGTGTGTGTGTGTGTGTGTGCGTGTGTGTCGGGTTGTGTGTGTGTGTGTGTGTGTGTGTGTGTGTGTGTGTGTGTGTGTGTGTACTCACCTAATTGTGTTTGCAGGGGCCAAGACTCAGCTCCTGGCCCCGCCTCTTCACCAACCGCTACTAGGTCCTCTCTTCCCCTGCTCCATGAGCTTTATCATACCTCGTCTTAAAACTATGTATAGTTCCTGCCCCCACGACATCGCTTGCCAGACTATTCCACTTCCTAACTACTCTATGACTGAAGAAATACTTCCTAACATCCCTTTGACTCATCTGAGTCTTCAGCTTCCAATTGTGACCCCTTGTTTCTGCGTCCCATCTCTGGAACATCTTGTCTCTGTCCACCTTGTCTATTCCACGCAGTACTTTGTATGTCGTTATCATGTCTCCCCTGACCCTCCTGTCCTCCAGTGTTGTCAGACCGATTTCCCTTAACCTTTTTTCATAGGACATTCCCCTTAGCTCTGGAACTAGCCTTGTTGCAAACCTTTGCACTTTTTCTAAATTCTTGGCGTGTTTGACCAGGTGTGGGTTCCAAACTGGTGCTGCGTACTCCAGTATGGGCCTGACGTACACAGTGTATAAAGTCTTGAACGATTCCTTACTGAGGTACCGGAACGCTATTCTCAGGTTTGCCAAGCGCCCATATACCGCAGCACTTATCTGGTTAATGTGTGCTTCTGGCGATGTACTCGGTATTATACTCACTCCTAGGTCTTTCTCCTTGAGAGAGGTTTGCAGCCTTTGGGCACCTAGCCTATACTCTGTCTGCAGTCTTCTTTGCCCTCCTCCGATCTTCATGACTTTGCATTTGGCTGGGTTAAATTCTAGGAGCCAGGTTCTGGACCACACATCCAACCTGTCCAGGTCTCTTTGTAGACCTGTCTGATCCACGTCTGATTTAATTCTCCTCATTAACTTCACGTCATCTGCAAACAGGGACACTTCTGAGTCTATCCCTTCCGTCATGTCGTTCACATATACCAAGAATAGCACTGGTCCCAGGACTGACCCCTGTGGGACCCCGCTCGTCACCGGCACTCACTGTGATACCTCATCACGGACCATGACTCGCTGTTGCCTCCCTGTTAGGTATTCCCTGATCCATTGCAGTGCCCCTTCTGTTATACGTGCCTGTTCCTCTAGCTTCTGTACTAATCTCTTGTGGGGAACTGTGTCGAAGGCCTTCTTGCAGTCCAAGAAAATGCAATCAACCCACCCCTCCCTCTCATTTCTTACTTCAGTTACCTTGTCGTAAAACTCTAGTAGGTTTGTGACACAGGATTTGCCTTCCATGAATCCGTGCTGGCTGTCGTTCATAATCTTGTTCTGCTCTAGGTGCTCCACCACTCTCCTCCTGATAATCTTTTCCAAGACTTTGCATACTATACATGTCAGTGGCACTGGTCTATAATTTAGTGCTTCATTTCTGTCTCCCTTCTTAAAGATGGAGACTACATTTGCCTTCTTCCATACTTCAGGTAGTTGCCCAGTTTCAAGGGAAGTGTTGAAGATTTTGGTTAGTGGCACACGTAGTGTCCCTGCTCCCTCTCTAAGGACCCACGGAGAGATGCTGTCCGGTCCCACCGCCTTTGAGGTATCAAGGTCACTTAGGAGCTTCTCCACCTCCTCCTCAGTTGTGTGTATTTCATCCAACACTTGTTGGTATATACCTTGTTGCTGTATGCCACTGTTTTGTCTTCCCATTGTCCCTTCAGTCTCCGCTGTAAATACTTCCTGAAATCTCATGTTGAGCTCCTCACATACTTCCTGGTGGTTTCTTGTGAGCTCCCCACCTTCTTTCCTCAGCCTGATTACCTGATTCTTGACTGTTGTCTTCCTCCTGATGTGGATCAGACTTGACTTCGATGTTATGTCATTTTCATACTGTCGCTGCGCCTCCCTTCTCATCTGTGCATACTCGTTTCTGGCTCGTCGACTAATCTCTTTATTCTCCTGAGTCCTTCGCCTTCTGTACTTTTTCCATTCTCTAGAGCACTTAGTTTTTGCCTCCCTGCACCTTCGGGTAAACCAAGGGCTCGTTCTGTCCTTCCCATTATTTCTGTTACCCCTTGGGAACAAACCTTTCCTCTGCCTCCTTGCATTTTGTTGTTACAAAGTCCATCATTTCGTTTACTGATTTTCCTACCAACTCCTGTTCCCACTGAACCTCCTGCAGGACGGTCCTCATTCCTGTGTAGTCCCCCATTTTATAGTTTAGCTTTTCCTTTTCTACTCCTGTTATCCTTTCCACTTTTGGCTCCACGATGTATTCAAAGCTCATAACTACGTGGTCACTAGCTCCAAGGAGCTTTTCATATGTGATGTGATCAATGTCTGAGTTACTCAGGGTGAACACGAGGTCCAGTCTTGCTGGTTCATCCTCCCCTGTCTCTCTCTGGTAGTATCCCTAACATGTTGCTGCATGAGATTTGCCAGCACCACATCCATCATCTTGGCTCTCCATGTTTCGGGACCCCCCATATGTGTAATGTAAGGTGCTGGAGTGACACAGGAAAGTAATGTAACTAGCTGGAGTGAGACAAGAGAGTAATGTAAGGTGCTAGAGTGAGACAAGAGAGTAATGTGAGGTGCTGGAGTGAGACAAGAAAGTAATGTAAGGTGTTGCAGTGAGACAAGAGACTAATGTAAGGTGCTAAAGTGAGACAAAAGAGTAATGGAAGGTGCTGGAGTGAGACAGGAGAGAAATGTAAGGGGCTAGAGTGAGGCAAGAGAGAAATGTAAGGTGCTAGAGTGAGGCAAGAGAGTAATGTAAGGTGCTAGAGTGAGACAAGAGAGTAATGTAAGGTGCTAGAGTGAGGCAAGAGAGTAATGTAAGGTGCTAGAGTGAGGCAAGAGAGAAATGTAAGGTGCTAGAGTGAGACAAGAGAGTAATGTAAGGTGCTAGAGTGAGGCAAGAGTGTATTGTAAGGTGCTAGAGCAAGACAAGAGAGTAATTTTAAGGTGTTGGAGCGAGTCAAGAGAGTAATGTAAGGTGCTAGAGTGAGACAAGAGAGTAATGTAAGGTGCTAGAGTAAGACAAGAGAGTAATGTAAGGTGCTAGAGTAAGACAAGAGAGTAATGTAAGGTGTTGTAGCGAGAAAAGACAGACGCAGAAATTTCGATTAAAATTATGATATATTCATGTCAGAAAAAATTTCAAACTGCTGTGAAACCTCGAATTTTGCAACATAATCATGTTTTAACATTTTATCTGTATATTGTTATATTTTACATACTGTAAAAAAAATATTTAAAATATTACAAGGTGCAACATTGTGATTTGAGAGTAATGATATGATCAGGAGTGAGACAAGACAGTATACAAGGTGCAGGAGTGAGACAAGACAGTATACAAGGTGCAGGAGTGAGACAAGACAGTATACAAGGTTGCAGGTGTGAGACAAGACAGTATACAGGTGCAGGAGTGAGACAAGACAGTATACAAGGTGCAGGAGTGAGACAAGACAGTATACAAGGTGCAGGAGTGAGACAAGACAGTATACAAGGTGCAGAGTGAGACAAGACAGTATACAAATGGCAGGAGTGAGACAAGACAGTATACAAGGTGCAGGAGTGAGACAAGACAGTATACAAGGTGCAGGAGTGAGACAAGACAGTATACAAGGTGCAGGAGTGAGACAAGACAGTATACAAAGTGCAGGAGTGAGACAAGACAGTATACAAGGTGCAGAAGTGAGACAAGACAGTATACAAGGTGCAGAAGTGAGACAAGACAGTATACAAGGTGCAGGAGTGAGGACAAGACAGTATACAAGGTGCAGGAGTGGAGACAATACAGTATACAAGGTGCAGGAGTGAGACAAGACAGTATACAAGGTGCAGGAGTGAGACAAGACAGTATACAAGGTGCAGGAGTGAGACAAGACAGTATACAAGGTGCAGGAGTGAGACAAGACAGTAATACAAGGTGCAGGAGTGAGACAAGAACAGTATACAAGGTGCAGGAGTGATGAGACAAGACAGTATACAAGGTGCAGGAGTGAGACAAGACAGTATACAAGGTGCAGGAGTGAGACAAGACAGTATACAAAGTGCAGGAGTGAGACAAGACAGTATACAAGGTGCAGGAGTGAGACAAGACAGTATACAAGGTGCAGGAGTGAGACAAGACAGTATACAAGGTGCAGGAGTGAGACAAGACAGTATACAAAGTGCAGGAGTGAGACAAGGCAGTATACAAGGTGCAGGAGTGAGACAAGGCAGTATACAAGGTGCAGGAGTGAGACAAGACAGTAAACAAGGTACAGGAGTGAGACAAGAAAGTATACAAGGTGCAGGAGTGAGACAAGGCAGTATACAAGGTGCAGGAGTGAGAAAAGAAAGTATACAAGGTGCAGGAGTGAGACAAGACAGTATACAAGGTGCAGGAGTGAGACAAGACAGTATACAAGGTACAGGAGTGAGACAAGACAGTATACAAGGTGCAGGAGTGAGACAAGAAAGTATACAAGGTGCAGGAGTGAGACAAGAAAGAATAAAAGGTGCAGGAGTAAGACAAGACAGTATACAAGGTGCAGGAGTGAAACAAGATAGTATACAAGGTGCAGGAGTGAGACAAGACAGTATACAAGGTGCAGGAGTGAGACAAGACAGTATACAAGGTGCAGGAGTGAGACAAGACAGTATACAAGGTGCAGGAGTGAGACAGGACAGTATACAAGGTGCAGGAGTGAGACAAGACAGTATACAAGGTGCAGGAGTGAGACAGGACAGTATACAAGGTGCAGGAGTGAGACAAGACAGTATACAAGGTGCAGGAGTGAGACAAGACAGTGTACAAGGTGCAGGAGTGAGACAAGACAGTATACAAGGTGCAGGAGTGAAACAAGATAGTATACAAGGTGCAGGAGTGAGACAAGACAGTATACAAGGTGCAGGAGTGAGACAAGACAGTATACAAGGTGCAAGGAGTGAGACAAGACAGTGTACAAGGTGCAGGAGTGAGACAAGACAGTATACAAGGTGCAGGAGTGAGACAAGACAGTATACAAGGTGCAGGAGTGAGACAAGACAGTATACAAGGTGCAGGAGTGAGACAGGACAGTATACAAGGTGCAGGAGTGAGACAAGACAGTATACAAGGTGCAGGAGTGAGACAGGACAGTATACAAGGTGCAGGAGTGAGACAAGACAGTATACAAGGTGCAGGAGTGAGACAAGACAGTATACAAAGTGCAGGAGTGAGACAAGACAGTATACAAGGTGCAGAAGTGAGACAAGACAGTATACAAGGTGCAGAAGTGAGACAAGATAGTATACAAGGTGCAGGAGTGAGACAAGACAGTATACAAGGTGCAGGAGTGAGACAATACAGTATACAAGGTGCAGGAGTGAGACAAGACAGTATACAAGGTGCAGGAGTGAGACAAGACAGTATACAAGGTGCAGGAGTGAGACAAGACAGTATACAAGGTGCAGGAGTGAGACAAGACAGTATAAAGGTGCAGGAGTGAGACAAGACAGTATACAAGGTGCAGGAGTGAGACAAGACAGTATACAAGGTGCAGGAGTGAGACAAGACAGTATACAAGGTGCAGGAGTGAGACAAGACAGTATACAAGGTGCAGGAGTGAGACAAGACAGTATACAAGGTGCAGGAGTGAGACAAGACAGTATACAAGTGCAGGAGTGAGACAAGACAGTATACAAGGTGCAGGAGTGAGACAAGACAGTATACAAGGTGCAGGAGTGAGACAAGACAGTATACAAAGTGCAGGAGTGAGACAAGACAGTATACAAGGTGCAGGAGTGAGACAAGACAGTATACAAGGTGCAGGAGTGAGACAAGACAGTATAACAAAGTGAGGAGTGAGACAAGACAGTATACAAAGTGCAGGAGTGAGACAAGACAGTATACAAGGTGCAGGAGTGAGACAAGAAAGTATACAAGGTGCAGGAGTGAGACAAGACAGTATACAAAGTGCAGGAGTGAGACAAGAAAGTATACAAGGTGCAGGAGTGAGACAAGACAGTATACAAGGTGCAGGAGTGAGACAAGACAGTATACAAGGTGCAGGAGTGAGACAAGAAAGTATACAAGGTGCAGGAGTGAGACAAGACAGTATACTAGGTGCAGGAGTGAGACAAGACAGTATACAAGGTGCAGGAGTGAGACAAGACAGTATACTAGGTGCAGGAGTGAGACAAGACAGTATACAAGGTGCAGGAGTGAGACAAGACAGTATACAAAGTGCAGGAGTGAGACAAGACAGTATACAAGGTGCAGGAGTGAGTGAGACAAGACAGTATACGAAGTGCAGGAGTGAGACAAGACAGTATACAAGGTGCAGGAGTGAGACAAGAAAGTATACAAGGTGCAGGAGTGAGACAAGACAGTATACAAGGTGCAGGAGTGAGACAAGACAGTATACAAGGTGCAGGAGTGAGACAAGAAAGTATACAAGGTGCAGGAGTGAGACAAGACAGTATACTAGGTGCAGGAGTGAGACAAGACAGTATACAAGGTGCAGGAGTGAGACAAGACAGTATACAAAGTGCAGGAGTGAGACAAGACAGTATACAAGGTGCAGGAGTGAGTGAGACAAGACAGTATACAAGGTGCAGGAGTGAGTGAGACAAGACAGTATACAAAGTGCAGGAGTGAGACAAGACAGTATACAAGGTGCAGGAGTGAGACAAGAAAGTATACAAGGTGCAGGAGTGAGACAAGAAAGAATAAAAGGTGCAGGAGTAAGACAAGACAGTATACAAGGTGCAGGAGTGAGACAGGACAGTATACAAGGTGCAGGAGTGAGACAAGGCAGTATACAAGGTGCAGGAGTGAGACAAGACAGTATACAAGGTGCAGGAGTGAGACAAGGCAGTATACAAGGTGCAGGAGTGAGACAAGGCAGTATACAAGGTGCAGGAGTGAGACAAGACAGTAAACAAGGTACAGGAGTGAGACAAGAAAGTATACAAGGTGCAGGAGTGAGACAAGGCAGTATACAAGGTGCAGGAGTGAGAAAAGAAAGTATACAAGGTGCAGGAGTGAGACAAGACAGTACACAAGGTGCAGGAGTGAGACAAGACAGTATACAAGGTACAGGAGTGAGACAAGACAGTATACAAGGTGCAGGAGTGAGACAAGAAAGTATACAAGGTGCAGGAGTGAGACAAGAAAGAATAAAAGGTGCAGGAGTAAGACAAGACAGTATACAAGGTGCAGGAGTGAGACAAGACAGTATACAAGGTGCAGGAGTGAAACAAGATAGTATACAAGGTGCAGGAGTGAGACAAGACAGTATACAAGGTGCAGGAGTGAGACAAGACAGTATACAAGGTGCAGGAGTGAGACAAGACAGTATACAAGGTGCAGGAGTGAGACAGGACAGTATACAAGGTGCAGGAGTGAGACAAGACAGTATACAAGGTGCAGGAGTGAGACAGGACAGTATACAAGGTGCAGGAGTGAGACAAGACAGTATACAAGGTGCAGGAGTGAGACAAGACAGTGTACAAGGTGCAGGAGTGAGACAAGACAGTATACAAGGTGCAGGAGTGAAACAAGATAGTATACAAGGTGCAGGAGTGAGACAAGACAGTATACAAGGTGCAGGAGTGAGACAAGACAGTATACAAGGTGCAGGAGTGAGACAAGACAGTGTACAAGGTGCAGGAGTGAGACAAGACAGTATACAAGGTGCAGGAGTGAGACAAGACAGTATACAAGGTGCAGGAGTGAGACAAGACAGTATACAAGGTGCAGGAGTGAGACAGGACAGTATACATGGTGCAGGAGTGAGACAAGACAGTATACAAGGTGCAGGAGTGAGACAGGACAGTATACAAGGTGCAGGAGTGAGACAAGACAGTATACAAGGTGCAGGAGTGAGACAAGACAGTATACAAGGTGCAGGAGTGAGACAAGACAGTGTACAAGGTGCAGGAATGAGACAAGACAGTATACAAGGTGCAGGAGTGAGACAAGACAGTATACAAGGTGCAGGAGTGAGACAAGACAGTATACAAGGTGCAGGAGTGAGACAGGACAGTATACAAGGTGCAGAATGGAAATAAGAGAGTAAAATAAGGAACAAATATGAGTGGGAAAGGAAGATAAGACACTTTGGATGAGTGTGACTTAAGAGTAAGACAAGGTGCAGGTAGGAGCCAGTCGCTAGTGGAGGTTCACAGTCAACACTAAGATGAGACCTTGAGGAAGTAGCCGGGAGGGAGTCAGGGCAGGACAAGGTTAACCCAGCAAATTCCAGACAAGAGTGTGAACAACCTCGGAGGCTGACGACCAGCATCGCTCATCCCAGAACTTGTCTAGCGCAATGTAATGATGGGGAGGAAGAGGAGGAGGAGGAGAAGGTAAAGGAGGAGGAGGAGGAGGTAAACGAGGATTCGAAGGGGTTGGAGGGGTATGAGAAGGAGGCGGCATCACACGCAATGTTGCCCACACACTGACTCATGTACCTGGTTCTCTCTGGCGCCTCCCAGCACGACACCCACACGCACTCACACACACACACACACACACACACACACACACACACACACACACACACACCACACACACACACCACCACAACACAACACACACACACACACACACACAGAAACGCATACGCACTAAAAGTGAAAGTTTAATGTAAAAATCTGGAATACTAAGAAGAGAGGAACAGAGAAAAAGGGGGAGCGAACAGAAGAGCCAGAAGTTAATAAGCAATACTTGTAAACACGCAGAGCGAAACTTTCAGAATGTCATAGCATAGAAAACAAAATCTGAACAAAAAGTTGATGTAAAGTCAAATCAGATAAAGACAAGAGTAAAGGATCAACCAGTAAAGTTGAAGGAGAAAAGGGAAGATTTTGCTAAACAAGACAGGAAAAGTCTGATCGTAGCGTCCACAGATCTGGATGTTTCCCCTACATGTACTTGTCGCAGAGTTGTGGCAAAGTATTTGTGGGGAAAACAGTCAGATCTCTGGATATAAGTGTCAGAGAACACAAAAACTCTTCCACAAAACAAAAGATTTATCGAGGTATCCTTGGAAGAAATAGAGACATTACTACAAAGTCAAATACAAAGAGGACGTCAAGGATTCCTGGACACAATACACACAAAAAGTAAAGAGGTGACGACGCCTCTGAGCTAGTTGGATACCTGGAAGGCAATGGAAGCAGATAACATCTCTTTGTGGGTTCTGATATAGGGAGCAGAAGCACTGTGAGAACCCCAGGCTAAATATTCGACACTATTTATAAGATAAAAGAAGAGGTTGGTAGCACTGCATTACAAGCCAGCTGAATAAATAGGGAATTAGGCGAAGTTATTTAAAATATTTAAAATCAGACAACGGTAACATAATTTTACTAATCTGCTGCCTTTGTCTACTGCACTTGCGGATGATTTTGATGATAAAAGAACACACATAGCAATCTCAGAGTTATTTTTTACATTTAGTAACTAACACAAACATTGGCGGTAAATAAATTTAATTTATACACTATATTTTACAGCCTCAAGTGTCTCTAATGAAAAAAAAATATGCAACAACATAATCATCAAATTTTCTATACTTGTTTAGGGTATTGGGGGAAGATTCTTGGAACAACTGGCATATACAGGTGCTCTATGACCAAAGTTGTTGAACTTATCCCCAGAATCCTGGAATGACATCAGAAATTTCCAAACCCTGAGTGACGTATCTTCAAAGATTCTAAGGAGGACGCCTCCTCATTCTACGACAGAGAAGAGTGAAATTCAGATATGCAGGTGCAGATTTGACTATATTTTACAATAAAAGAAAATCAGTTTAAATAGCAGAATCATTCTTTGGTCGACGTCAAACTACGAACAGTCTTTTATGATAATTATAAATATTTTTGTATTGATTTAGGGCTGTGTGGGTATTAATTTGCTATATTTTCTTAAAATAAAATATGTATTATGGGATTATAGTTAATCTGGAACAGAAAAATAAAACAAAATTAGCATTTTTTTAATTTAATGTGGATAGTTTTTCCTATTACCATTATAGTGGTCTCTGTGAGATAACAAGAAAAAGCCTCTTCAGTTTACCTTCAAGGCTAATGTTTTCTCATGGAAGGTGTCAAGTAAATTTGATTTGGGAATTTACTGTTTTTTCCACGATTATTAAACTAATTGGAATATTAACTTCTATATGATCACCTGTGATGCTTCGTTTGATTTGCTTCAGACCTTCAGTATTCATATTTAACTTCATTACAAACTTATGCACTTAACCGCAGGGATCCGGGGTTATACAATTCTGGGATACGTTTCTATAGATATAATGATAGGTAGATAGATAGATATAGATATAGATATATAATTAACACATCTGCTATATCTCACCGAGGCAGGGTAACCCGAGAAAGAAGAAACACTTTCATCATCACTAACTCCTTCGGTTTGTGTCATAGGCATGCCGATAGCACATATCAAAGTTGTAAATATCCCCACTCTACCTTCAGAGTGAGGGCATTGTACTTCCCACCTCCAGGGCTTAAGTCTAAATAACTGGTTTCCCTGAATTCCTTCACAAGTGTTATACAACACTACGTCAAATCATAAAAGTCTCTTGCCTCCATTCACCCCTATATAACAGGCTCACACACCTTTGCTGAATGTCCAGGTCTCTTACCTGCAGAACCTCCTTTAACCCCTCCCTCCAACTTTTTCCAAGACGACCTCTACCCGGCTTTCCGTAGACTACAGATTTATACACTCTCTAATTTTCCTAACTTCTTCCATCCATCTGGATAATACTTTTAGTAACCTCGTACCTCTTCACGTCCATGCTGTGAGTTCTCTGTATAATATTCACACCACACATTACCCTCACACACGACATCTCCACTGCCTCCAGCCTCTCCTTGCTGGAAAATTTACAACCCATTCTTTACAAACATGTAAAGGTATTGGTATCGCAATACTCTCATACATTCCCATATTTGCCTTCATGGATAACGTTCTATATCTCCAGATATATCTTGATGCACCACTAACCTTCTTCCTCTGGCGAATTCTATGATTTACCTCGTTTTTCATAGACCCTTCAGCTGATAATTTCACTCCCAAGCATATGAACATATTCACTTACTCCATAGTTCCTCCCTTAATTGATATCTAATATTTCATTACCTATATTTGTTGTTACCCTCATCACGCTGCTCTTTCCTATGTTTACTTTCACAATCGTTCTATTAAATACCCTCATAAATTAGTCCAACAACCTTTGCAACATCTCTTCAGAACCTCCCAAAAGCACCTTGTCATCAGCAAAAAAGTAACAGTGACAACTCCCACTTTATGTAAGATTATAATCCACACCTTTCCCCAACACCCCAGCATTCACTTCTACAATCACATTTATAAATATATGAAACAACCATGGTGACATCACTCATCCCTGTTCATAGCTCACTTTCACTGGGAGTTAAACTACATAAGCTGCCTCTCTCCCACATAAACTAATCTGAGCCTCACCATCCTAGTACAGACTCTTAACCGCTTCATTAGTTACCACATGGGGAGAGCAAAGTTACTAATTATGGGTGATTTGAATCACAAGGAGACTGACTGGGAAAACCTGGAGCCCCATGGGGGTCTCGAATCATGGAGAGCCAAGATGATGGATATAGTACTGGAAAACCTGATGCACCAACACGTTAGACACTACCAGAGAGAGAGGTGAGGATGATCCATCAAGACTGGACCTAGAATTCACCTTGAGTAGTTTGGACATCGAGGATATCACGTACGAAAGGCCGCTTAGAGCTAATTGTCATGTGGTTCTGTGCTTTGATTACATAGTTGAGCTACAAGTGGAGAGGGGAGCAGGAACAGGACGGGATAAACGAAACTACAAAAGGGAAGACTACACACGCATGAGGAACTTCCTACAAGACGTTCAGTGAGAGAGAGAACTGGCATGAAAACCAGTAGAAGGAATGATGGACTATGTGACAACAAAATGCAAGGAGGCAGAGGAGAGGTTTGTTCCCACGGGAAACAGAAGTAACGGGAAGACTAGAACGAGTCCTTGGTTCACCCAAAGGTGTAGGGCGGCAAAAACTAAGTGCACTAGAGAATGGAAAAGTACAAAAGACAAAGGACCTAGGAAAATAAAGACATCAGCCGAAGAGACAGAAACGAATATGCACAGATAAGAAGGGAGGCTTAGTGACAATACGAAAATGACGCAATATCAACAGCCAAGTCTGACGCGAAGCTGTTGTATAGCCACACCAGGAGGAAAACAACAGTCAAGTACCAGGTAATCAGGCTGAGGAAGGAAGGTGGGGAGCTAACAAGAAACGACCAGGAGGTATGTGAGGAGCTTAACATGAGATTTAAAGAAATATTTACAGTGGGGACAGAAAGGACTCCAGGAATTCAGAAAAGGGAGGTACACCAACAAGTGCTGGATGAAATACACACAACTGAGGAAGAGGTAAAAAAGCTGCTATGTGAACTTGATACCTCAAAGGCGGTGCGACCAGACATCTCTCCGTGGGTCCTTAGCGAGGGAGCAGAGATGCTGTGTGTCCCATTAAACCACAATCTTCAACACATCCTTTGAAACTGGGCAACAACCTGAGGTATGGAAGATGGCAAATGTAGTCTCAATTTTTAAGAAAGGAGTCAGACAAGAGGCATTAAACTACAGACCTGTGTCACTGACGTGTATAGTATGCAAAGTCATGGAGGTCATCAGGAGACGAGTGATGGAGCACCTTGAAAGACACAAGCTTATAAACAACAACCGGCACGGTTTCAGGGAAGGAAAATCCTGCATCACTAACCTACTGGAGTTTTATGACAGGGTAACAGAAGTAGGACACGAGAGAGAGGGGGGTGGATAGACTGCATTTTCTTGGACTGCAAGAAGGCCTTCGACAAAGTTCCTCACAAGAGATTAATGCAAAAGCTAGAAGATCAAGCACACATAACAGGAAAGGCACTGCAATGAATCAGAGACTATCTGACAGGGAAGCAACGAGTCATGGTACGTGACGAAGTGTCAGAGAAGCGCCTATGACGAGCGGGGTTCCAAAGGGGTCAGTTCTAGAACCTGTGATGATTTATGTATAGGTGAATGGCATAACGGAAGGGATAGACTCAGAAGTGTCCCTGTTTGCAGATGATGTGAAGTTAATGACAAGAATTAAATCGGTCGAGGATCAGGCAGGACTACAATAAGACCTTGGCAGGCTACAAGCCTGGTCCAGCATCTGGCTCCTCGAATTTAATTCCACCAAATGCAAAGTCATGAAGATCGGGGAAGAGCAAAGAAGACCGTAGAAAGAGTATAATCTAGGTGGCCAAAGACTGCAAACCTCACTCAAGGAAAACGATCTTGGGGCGAGTATAATACGAAGTACATCACCTGAGGCGCGCATCAGTCAGATAACTGCTGTAGCATACAGGCGTCTGGCAAACCTAAAAGTAGCGTTTCTGTACTTCATTAACGAATCGCTCCAGACTCTGTACACCATATACGTCAGGCCCATATTGGAGTATGCAGCACCAGTTTGGAATCCACACCTGGTCAAGCACTTCGAGAAATTAGAGAAAGTGCAAAGGTTTGCACCAAGACTAGTCCCAGAGCTAAGGGGATTGACCTATGAAGAAAGGTTAAGTGAAATCGGCCTGGCGACACT
The DNA here is from genome assembly GCF_026875155.1 of Cherax quadricarinatus. NCBI lineage: Eukaryota > Metazoa > Arthropoda > Malacostraca > Decapoda > Parastacidae > Cherax > Cherax quadricarinatus. The sequence goes on from NC_069400.1 coordinate 54,873,754, forward strand.
GGACGACAGGAGGGTCAGGGGAGACATGATAACGACATATAAAATACTGCGAGGAATTGACAAGGTGGTAAAAAACAGGATGTTCCAAAGGGTCACAATTGAAAGTTGAAGACTCATATGAGTCAAAGGGATGTTAGGAAGTATTTCTTCAATCACAGAGTTGTCAGGAAGTGGAAAAGCCTAAAAAGCGACGTAGTGGAGGCGGGAACCATACATAATTTTAAGACGAGGTTTGATAAAGCTCATGAAGCAGGGAGAGAGAGGACCTAGTAGCAACCGGTGAAAAGGCGGGGCCAGGAGCTGAGACTCGACCCTTGCAACCACAAATAAGTGAGTACACACACACACACACACACACACACACACGTGAAGTTGATGAGAAGAATACACTCGATCGAAGACCAGGCAGAACTACAAAGGGATCTGGACAGGCTGCAGACCTGGTCCAGCAATTGGCTCCTGGAGTTCAATCCCACCAAGTGCAAAGTCATGAAGATTGGGGAAGGGCAAAGAAGGCCGCAGACGGAGTACAGTCTAGGGGGTCAGAGACTACAAACCTCACTCAAGGAAAAAGATCTTGGGGTGAGTATAACACCAGGCACATCTCCTGAAGCGCACATCAACCAAATAACTGCTGCAGCATATGGGCGCCTAGCAAACCTCAGAACAGCATTCCGACATCTTAATAAGGAATCGTTCAGGACCCTGTACACCGTATACTTTAGGCCCATTTGGGTATGCGCACCAGTTTGGAACCCACCCCTGCCAAGCACGTAAGAAACTAGAGAAAGTGCAAAGGTTTGCAACAAGACAGTCCCAGAGCTAAGAGATTGTCCTACGAGGAGAGGTTAAGGAAATCAACCTGACACACTGGAGGACAGGAGAGATAGGGGGGACATGATAACGACATACAAAATACTGAGAGGAATTGACAAGGTGGACAAAGACAGGAGTTCCGAGTTGGACACAGTAACAGGGACACAGTTGGAAGCTGAAGACACAGATGAATCACAGGATGTTATGAAGTATTTCTTCAGCCACAGAGTAGTCAGTAAGTGGAATAGTTTGGAAGCGAGTAGTGGAGGCAGGATCCTACAACTTTAAGCAGAGGTATGATAAAGCTCACGGCTCAGGGAGAGTGACCTAGTAGCGATCAGTGAAGAGGCGGGGCCAGGAGCTCGGACTCGACCCCCGCAACCTCAACTAGGTGAGTAACCACACACACACACACACACACACACACCCCACACACACAACCACACTCACACTCACACACACACACACACAACACACACACTCACACACACTCACACACACTCACACCCCACCCACACACACCCACACACACACACACACACACACACACACACACACACACACACACACACACACACACACCCCACACACACACACACACACACACACACACACACCCTCGCACACCCTTACACACACTCACACACACACACACACACACACACACACACACACACACACACACACACACACACACCACACACACCACACACACACACACACACACACACACACACACATACACATACACACACACACAAGATACAGAGATTAGAAGAGGAACTGAGAAATCTGAAACAGCCTAGAGATAAAGATAATACAGAAGTAGCATCAGCAATGTTTACACCAGACACAGACAAAGGGTCTGAAGGGAGCATAGAAGCTAAACTGTATGCAGAGGTCCTGTCAAACCCACACGGGGCCAAAACAAAGACAGGGAGCACACTAGGACAGCATGAGGGGTTGGAAGACATTGAAGGAACTAGGACATGTGCAGGGACCTTACTAGACACTTTTGGGGGCCAGGAACAGGTGAGCAGGAAGGACAAACCAAGAAGCATAGGGGCCATAACTAGGGAAGGGACTGAAGGACGGAACACTCCACGGGAAGGAACTAAAATACCTCAGAGGATGCAATGGGAGTCACAGTGGGAGGTGGAAAGGGAGAGATCAGTTTTTGTCTATGGGCTAGACGAAGCTGATGGGGAAACTCATGATGAATGAAAACAGGAGGAGAAAAAAGAGACTGAAGGTATCATGAATGTGATAGGCGAGGGAGACATGACCCAGGTGGCAAATTTTCGAAGAATCGGGTGGTTCACAAAGAGAAGGAAACGGCCTCTCAAAGTAATTTTCGAGGCAGAATCAACTCGAACCATGATCCTGCAGGAGAAAGCATGGCTGAGAGGCAAACAGGAGTTCAAGAGTGTGTACCTCGATCGAGACAGAACACAAGAGGAAAGGATGTTACTGAAAGAGAGAGTGCGAAAACGAAAGGAGGAATGGGAGGAAATGACAGAGAAGAGCAGAATAACCCAGGCACAGGTGGAAGGGCAAGCACATCCCCCAGAAACACCTGCAGAAGGACTCCAACCACAACACCCCCAAGACAACTGAACAATCTAAACCAACCATCACACACCGATCCCTCTGTTACCACCCCCCGCACCACGAACCCTACCCCTACAGCAACCCCCTATGGGAGCTCTTCTTCCACCACCACTGCAACCCTCCCACAGGGTCCCACCAGGGCTCCTGCTCTCTCAACCCCAGTATTCCCCCAGGACCATAGTTACAATATTAGAACAGAAGTTGAAGGTTTAGTACACATGCGGATGGATTAACGAATAAATATGAGGAATGACAAGAAAGAATCAATGAGAAGTCCCCAGACATCATAGCAGTTACAGAAACAAAACTCACAGAGACAATAACAGATGCAATCTTCCCACCAGGATACCAGATCATGAGGAAAGATAGAAGGGGCAGAGGGGGAGGAGGGGTTGCTCTGCTCGTAAAACAACTGACGGAAATTCGAGAAAATGGGAGGCATAGACGAGACAGGAGAAAGGGACTAAATAGCAGGTACACTTCAGTCTGGGGAGCACAAGGTGGTCATTGAAGTGATGTATAATCCACCACACAACTGCAGGAGGCCAAGAGAGGAATATGAAGAGAGCAACAGAGCAATGGTGGACACACTTGCTGAGGTGGCAAGAAGAGCTCACTCCGGCAGAGCAAAGTTGCTGGTTATGGGTGATTTCAACCACAGGGAGAATGACTGGGAAAACCTGGAGCCACATGGGGGTCCCAAAACATGGAGTGCCAAGATGTTGTATGTGGTGCTGGAAAACCTCATGCACCAACAGGAGTGAGAGGGGAGGATGAACCAGCAAGATTGGACCTTGTGTTTACCCTGGGCAGTTCAGACATTGAGGACATCACATATGAGAGTCCCCTAGGAGCTATTGACCATGTGGTTCTGTGCTTTGAATACATAGTAGAGTTGCAAGTGGAGAGAGTAACAGGAGTTGTATGGGAAAAGCCAGACTATAAAAGAGGGGACTACATAGGTTTGAGGAACTTCCTGCAGGAGGTTCCGTGGGACAGAGAACTGGCAGGAAAGCCAGTAAATGAAATGATGGAATATGTAACAACAAAATGAAAGGAGGCAGTGGAAAGGTTTATTCCCAAGGGCAATAGAAACAATGGGAAGACCAGAACGAGCCCCTGGTTTACCCGACGGTGTAAGGAGGCAAAAACAAAGTGCAATAGAGAATGGAAAAAGTACAGAAATCAGAGAACACAAGAAAATAGGAAGATTAGTCGCAGAGCCAGGAACGAGTATGCACAGGTAAGGAGGGAGGCCCAGCGCCAGTATGAAAACAACATAGCATCGAAAGTCAAGACTGACCCGAAACTGTTGTATAGCCACATCAGGAGGAAGACAACAGTCAAACATCATGTGATCAGACTGAGGACAGAAGGTGGAGAACTCACGAGAAATGATCAGGAGGTATGTGAGAAGCTAAACAGGAGATTTAAGGAAGTTTTTACAGTAGAGACAGGAAGGGCTCTGGGAAGACAGCACAGAAGGGAACATCAAGAGGGAATATACCAACAAGTGTTGAATGACATACGAACAACCGAGGAGGAGGTGCAGAAGCTGCTAAGTGACCTTGATGCCTCAAAGGCGATGGGACCAGAAAACATCTCACCGTGGGTCCTTAGAGAAGGAACAGAGATGCTGTGCGTGCCCCTAACCACAATCTTCAACACATCCCCTGAAACTGGGCAACTACCTGAGAAATGGAAGACAGCAAATGTAGTCCCCATATTTAAGAAAGGAAACAGAAAGAGGCACTAAACTACAGACCTGTGTCTCTGACATGTATAGGATACAAAATCATGGAGAAGATTATCAGGAGGAGAGTGGTGGAACACCTGGAACGGAACAAGATTATAAATGAAAACCAGCATGGGTTCATGGAAGGCAAATCCTGTGTCACAAACCTTCTGGAGTTTTATGACAAGGTAACAGAAGTAAGACACGAGAGAGAGGGGTGGGTTGATTGCATTTTCCTGGACTGCAGGAAGGCCTTTGACACAGTTCCTCACAAGAGATTAGTGCAGAAGCTGGATGATCAGGCGCATATAACAGGGAGGGCACCGCAATGGATCAGGGAATACCTGACAGGGAGGCAACAACGAGTCATGGTACGTGAAGAGGTATCACAGTAGGCGCCTGTGACGAGCGGGCTCCCACAGGAGTCAGTTCTAGGACCAGTGCTATTTTTGATATATGCGAACGACATGATGGAAGGAATAGACTCTGAAGTGTCCCTATTCGCAGATGATGTGAAGCTGATGAGAAGAATTGAATCGGATGAGGATGAGGCAGGACTACAAAGAGACCTGGACAGGCTGGACACGTGGTCCAGAAACTGTCTTCTCGAATTCAACCCTGCCAAATGCAAAGTCATGAAGATTGGGGAGGGGCAAAGAAGACCGCAGACAGAGTATAGGCTTGGTGGACAAAGGTTACAGACCTCACTCAGGGAGAAAGATCTTGGGGTGACCATAACACCGAACACGTCACCGGAGGCACACAACCAAATAACTGCTGCAGCATACGGGCGCCTGGCACACCTGAGAATAGCGTTCCGATACCTTAATAAGGAATCTTTCAAGACACTGTACACTGTGTATGTTAGGCCCATTCTGGAGTATGCAGCACCAGTTTGGAACCCACACCTGGTCAAGCACGTCAAGAAGTTAGAGAAAGTACGAAGGTTTGCAACAAGGCTAGTTCCGGAGCTCGGGGGAATGTCGTACGAGGAAATGTTGAGGGAAATCGGACTGACGACACTGGAGGACAGAAGGGTCAGGGGAGACATGATAACGACATACAAGATACTGCGGGGAATAGACAAGGTGGACAGAGACAGGATGTTCCAGAGAGGGGACACAGAAACAAGGGGTCACAATTGGAAGCTGAAGACTCAGACGAGTCACAGGGACGTTAGGAAGTATTTCTTCAGTCATAGAGTCGTCAGGAAGTGGAATAGCCTAGCAAGTGGAGGCAGGAACCATAAATAGTTTTAAGAAGAGGTATGACAAAACTCAGGAAGCAGAAAGGGAGAGGACCTAGTAGTGATCAGTGAAGAGGTGGGGCCATGAGCTGAGTCTCGACCTCTGCAACCACAATTAGGTGAGTACAATTAGGAGCACACACACACACACACACACACACACACACACACACACACACACACACACATACACACACACACACACACACACACACACACACACACACACACACACACACACACACACACACACACACACACACAAGAAATTAGAGAAAATGCAGAGGTTTACGACAAGGTTAGTTCCATAGCTAAGGGGAATGTCCTATGAAGAAAGGTTGAGGGAAATCGGTCTGACGATACTGGAGGACAGGAGGGATACGGGAGACATGATAACGACATACAAAATACTGCCTGGAATATGCAAGGTGGACAGAGACAAGATGTTCCAGAGAGGGGACACAGAAACAAGGGGTCACTCTTGGAAGTTGAAGACTAAGATGAGCCACAGGGATGTTAGGAAGTATTTCTTCAGTCATAGAGTGGTCAGGAAGTGGAACAGTCTGGCGAGCGATGTAGTGGAGGCAGGAACCATACATAACTCTAAGACGAGGTATGATAAAGCTCATGGAGCAGGAAGAGAGAGGACCTAGTAGCGTTCAGTGAAGAGGCGGGGGCCAGGAGCTGAGTCTCGACCCCTGCAACTACAATTAGGAGAGTGCAATTAGGTGAGTACACACACACACACACACACACACACACACACACACACACACACACACACACACACACACATACACACACACAAACCTAGCCAAGCACGTAAAGAAACTAGAGAAAGTGCAAAGGTTTGCAACAAGACTAGTCCCAGAGCTAAGTGGTATGTCCTACGAGGAGAGGTTAAGGGAAATCGACCTGACGACACTGGAGGACAGGAGAGATAGGGGGGACATGATAACGACATACAAAATACTGAGAGGAATTGACAAGGTGGACAAAGGCAGGATGTTCCAGAGATTGGACACAGTAACAAGGGGACACAGTTGGAAGTTGAAGACACAGATGAATCACAGGGATGTTAGGAAGTATTTCTTCAGCCACAGAGTAGTCAGGAAGTGGAACAGTTTGGGAAGCGATGTGGTGGAGGCAGGATCCATACATAGCTTTAAGCAGAGGTATGATAAAGCTCACGGTTCAGGGAGAGTGACCTAGTAGCGACCAGTGAAGAGGCGGGGTCAGGAGCTGAGTCTCGACCCCTCCAACCTCAAACAGGTGAGTACACACACACACACACACACACACACACACACACACACACACACACACACACACACACACACACACACACACACACACACACACGCACACACACACACACACACACACACACACACACACACACACACACACTCACACACACACAACACACACACACACAGGAGCTCGGACTCGACCCCTGCAACCCCAACTAGGTGAGTACACTCGCACACACACACACACACACACACACACAACACACACACACACACACACACACACACACACACACAGGAGCTCGGACTCGACCCCTGCAACCTCAACTAGGTGAGTACACACACACACAGGAGACGAATGGTGGAGCACCTAGAAAGGAATGAGCTGATACACAGTACCCTCCTCGGTTTCTGGAAATATAAGTCCTGTGTTACTAACCTACTGAGGTTTCAAGACAATGTGACATTAGTAAGGCAGGGGAGAGAGGGGAGAGGTGACATGACTGCATTTTCTTTGACTGTAAAAAGGTTTTTTGACACACTTCCACACAAGAGATTAGTGTAAAACCTAGATAAGCAGGCAGGTTAAACTGGAATGGCACTGTAATGGATCAGGGAATATAAGACAGGAAGGAAATAACGAGTGATGGTACGTGACGAGGTGTAAGAGTGGGCGGGTTTCCAGAAGGTTCAGTCCTATGGCAGCTGCATTTCCTGGTATGTGAATGACATGACGGAACTGATAGATTCAGATGTGCCCGTTTTTTCAGACGATGTGAAGCTAATGAGGAAAACTCAAGTTGGTTAGGATCAGGTAGGTCTACCTGATAATCATCCCACCAAGTCATGAAGATTGGGGAAGATCAAAGAAGACCGCAGACTGAGTACTGACTAGGGTACCTAAGACTGCAAACTTTTCTCAAGGAAAAGGATCGTGGAGTGAATGTAATGCTGAGCACACCAGAGACGCCCATCACCCAAATAACTGCTGCAGCATATGGGCGCTGGACAAACCTTAAAAATAGCGTTTCGACACCTGAGTAAGGAATCATTCAAGACACTGTGCATCGTGTAAGTCAGTCCCAAACTGGAGTATGCAGGACCAGTACGGAACCCACACCTGGTCATGCAATTCAAGAAATTAAAGTGCAAAAGTATGCAACAAGGCTAGTCCCGGTGCTACAGGGTATGTCCTACGAGAAGAGGTTAATGGAAACCGACCGGACGACACATGAGGACAGGAACGATAGGGAAAATATAATAACGACATGTAATATACCGAGAGGAATTGACAAGGTGGATAAGGACAGGAAGTTTCAGAGATGGGACACAGTAACAACGGGTCGCAACTAGAAGTTGAAAACTGAGATGAATAACAGTGATGTTAGGAAGAATTTTTTCAGTCATAGAGTTGTCAGGAAGTGGAACAATGTGGAGTGTGATGCAGTGAAGGCAGGATAAATACACTGGTTTAAGAAGAGCACGGGGGAGATTAGACGCAATACCAACATACGAAGAAACGGGGCCAGGAGCTGTGACTCTCCACGTCCAACCACAAATAGGTGTGTACAAGTTTATGGGTACACACATAGCGTAACATAACCTATCTAAATGCAAATATTGCACTTAGTTACGTTATGTTACGTTACTTAGTTACGTTATGTTACGTTACTTCAATTATGCTAATACTAGCCAATATTTCTGACAATACACCTCAAGCGTGTATTGTACCACCTCAAGCGTGTATTGTACCACCTCAAGCGTGTATTGTACCACCTCAGGCGTGTATTGTACCACCTTAAGCGTGTATTTGTACCACCTCAAGCATGTATTGTACCACCTCAAGCGTGTATTGTACCACCTCAAGCGTGTATTGTACCACCTCAAGCTTGTATTGTACCACCTCAAGCGTGTATTGTATCACCACAAGCGCGTATTGTACCACCTTAAGCGTGTATTGTACCACCTCAAGCGTGTATTGTACCACCTCAAGCGTATATTGTACCACCTTAGGAGTGTATTGTACCACCTCAAGCGTGCACTGTACCATCTCAAGCATGTACTGTACCACCTCAAGCGTGTATTGTACCTTTTCAAGCGTGTGTTGTACCACCTCAGGCGTGTGTTGTACCACCTTCAGCGTGTATTGTATCACCTCAAGCGTGTATTGTACCACCTCAAGAGTGTACTGTACCACCTCAAGCGTATACTGTACAACCTCAAGCGTGTATTGTACCATCTCAAGCATGTACTGTACCACCTCAAGCGTGTATTGTACCTCTTCAATGGTGTGTTGTACCATCTCAGGCGTGTGTTGTTCCACCTTCAGCGTGTATTGTACCACCTCAAGCGTGTACTGTGCCACCTCAAGCGTGTACTGTACAACCTCAAGCGTGTATTTTACCCCTTCTAGCGTGTGTTGTACCACCTTCAGCGTGTATTTTACCGCCTCAAGCGTTTATTGTACCACCTCCAGTGTATATTGTACCACCTCAAGCGTTTATTGTAGCACCTCCAGTGTATATTGTACCACCTCAAGCGTTTATTGTACCACCTCCAGTGTATTGTACCACCTTCAGCGTATATTGTACCACCTCAAGCGTTTATTGTACCACCTCCAGTGTATATTGTACCATCTCACGCGTGTATTTCACAATAAAGTTATAAGTTTTGAGTTGGTTAGCTGTCACATGGTAACTGTCATCTCAAAACCAGTCAGTGATATTATCTCTATGTAATCAATAATGTAAACCTTGCAACCTATACAGAGACTTTACAGTGTTTAGTACAATGTACTAAATATGTGGAACATTTGTGAAGTTCTACTGACAATATTAGATATGTTTCAAATCTAGCTTTTATTTGGACAAAATTTCAATGTGTTAAGATATAAATATTGTGCTAACAAATGCTTATTTTAATACTCATATATATTTTCTTATATACTCTGCGCATTTTGAATACTCTAATATTCTTAACTGTGTATAATTATCGCTTCATTCTGATTAGACAATTTAGAGATTCCTGTAACATGTTTAAATATATACAAGAATCACCACTTTTTAACACACTGGAAACATGCAGTAGGATCGTCTCCGATTTTGTACAGTTGACGACGACCTTAATGACCTTGTTTGCACAAAAAAACTGGTTGTGAGGGTGTTGCCTGTGTGGAGGTGGTGAATGTTGCAAGGTTCAGGCAGACGAGCAAGGAACCGGTTACCCATCCCTCGTCAACACATAAACACGAGGGCGGGAGAACTTATTTTAATAGAATATGATGTACCTACTTTTAGGAGATGATGTTAAGAAGTAATTTTTTAGCCGTAAGTCTGTAACTAACAGAAATACACTAGACTAAAAACGTGGTTAGAGTAAACGCTGTATATCTCACGAAATCGTAATGACACGATTGCAAACAAACCATACCCCGGCCGGGATTGAACCCGCGGTCAGAGAGTCTCAAAACTCCAGCCCGTCGCGTTAGCCACTAGACCAGCTAGCCACAATAAGATTCGTCCAACTAGGTTTATTTCTACACCATAGGAAGGTTAGCACAGGCACCACTGTGACCACAAATGCAAGTTTTTACAGACGAATCTCCAGCTAGCGTGGCCGTGACGAACTCTAGCTCAAGTCCCTTCACTGCCGTCAACATGACTCACGAAATCGTAATGACACGATTGCAAACAAACCATACCACGCCCGGGATTGAACCCGCGGTCAGAGAGTCTCAAAACTCCAGCATTTGTGGTCACAGTGGTGCCTGTGCTAACCTTCCTATGGTGTAGAAATATACCTAGTTGGACGAATCTTATTGTGGCTAGCTGGTCTAGTGGCTAACGCGACGGGCTGGAGTTTTGAGACTCTCTGACCGCGGGTTCAATCCCGGCCGGGGAATGGTTTAAACGCTGTATACAATTTCATTGGAATATTTAAGTCCTCGAGGCCACAAATCTGTAAAGCCGCTCAAAAAATTTTAGAGTCATGACCAGGATTTATGAACTGACTTCTGTAAACCTGACTAGGTAAATACATACATACACCATTAAACACACACACACACACATTCAAACACACACAAAAACACACATACACATGTCCGACCCAAAGTTGTTTTACAGTCACATCAGGAGGAAAACAAGAGTCAAGGACCAGGTAATCAGGCTGAGGAAATGCAATACACAATGCATACAACCGAGGAAGAGGTGAGGAGGTTGCTAAGCGAACTAGATACCTCAAAGGCGATGGGGCAGAATAACATCTCTCCGTAGGTCCTGAGAGAGGAAGCAGAGGCACTCTGTGTAATACTAACAACAATCTTCAACACATCTCTTGAAACAGGGCAACTACCTGAGGTATGGAAGACAGCAAATGTAGTTCTAATTTTTATAAAAAGAGACAGACACGAAGCACTGAACTACGGACAAGTATCACTGACCTGTATAGTATGCAAAGTCTTAGAACATAAGAACATAAGAACGATGGAACACTGCAGAAGGCCTACTGACCCATGCGAGGCAGGTCCAAGTCTCCTACAGGCTTATGCCAATGCACCCAACCTAGTCAGGTCAGGTCACATTGACTTAAGGGAGGAACACGGTAACCGACGTGGTAGCACAAGCTATCAGGTCTAACTCACACCCACCCACATCTACTCATGTATCTATCCAACCTATCTTTAAAGCCACACAACGTTCTGGCCTCTATAACGGTACTTGGGAGTTTGTTCCACTCATCCACAACTCTATTACCAAACCAGTACTTTCCTATATCCTTCCTGAATCTGAATTTTTCCAACTTAAAACCATTGCTGCGAGTCCTGTCTAGGCTAGATATTTTCAGCACACTATTTACATCCCCTTTATTTATTCCTGTCTTCCATTTATACACCTCAATCATATCCCCCCTAATTCTACGTCTTTCTAGAGAGTGCAGTTTCAGGGCCCTTAGTCTATCCTCATAGGGAAGGTTTCTGATACATGGGATCAACTTTGTCATCCTCCTTTGTACATTTTCCAGAGAATTTATATCCATTCTGTAATACGGTGACCAAAACTGTGCAGCATAATCTAAATGAGGCCTAACCAAGGATGTATAGAGTTGAAGAACAACCTGAGGACTCCTATTATTTATGCTTCTTGATATGAAGCCAAGGATTCTATTAGCTTTATTGCGAACACTTATGCACTGTTGTCTTGGTTTCAGATTACTGCTAACCAGAACTCCTAAATCTTTATCGCAATCCGTAATATTAAGATCTACATTATTTAGTTTATATGTGGCATGGTTATTGTCCTGTCCAACATTTAGAACTTTGCATTTGTCTATATTAAACTGCATCTGCCACTTCTCCGACCACTGCATCAGTCTATTCAAATCTTCCTGGAGTGCTCGAATGTCCTCGTCAGAATGAATTCGACGGCCTATTTTGGTGTCATCGGCAAACTTGCCGATGTCGCTCTTTATGCCCTCATCTATGTCGTTTATGTAGATTGTGAACAGCAGGGGGCCCAACACTGACCCCTGTGGAACACCGCTCGTGACGCTTCCCCACTCTGATTTCTCCCCATTTATGCAAACTCTCTGCTGCCTATTTGTCAACCATGCCTCTATCCAGGAAAAAATCTCTCCTCCTATTCCATGTGCTTTAATTTTCCTCAATAGTCTCTGATGTGGGACCCTGTCAAAAGCCTTACTGAAGTCCATATACACAATATCATATTCATTACCATGATCTACCTCCTCAAATACCTTAGTAAAAAAAGTTAATAAATTCGTAAGGCAGGAACGCCCCTTTGTAAAACCATGCTGAGATTCGTTGATTAATTTATGCTTTTCAAGGTGGCTACGAACTGGAGAAGCTTGCAGGAGAAGAGTGGTGGAGCACCTATAATAGGAATGAGCATATCAACGACAAACAGCACGAATTCAAAGACGAGAAATCCTGTGTCACAAACCTACTTGAGTTCTGTCAGGCTGACTGCAGTCAGCCTGACAACCAGCCTGGTAAGTCAGCTACTTACGGTCAGACTGTAAGAAAGCTTTTGACACAGTTCTAAACATTAGATTAGTGTAAAAGCTGAAGGACCAGGCAGGTATAACAGGGAAGGCACTACAATGCATCAGAGAATACCTGACAGGAAGGCAGCAGTAAGTCATGGTACGCGACGAAATGTCGGAGTGGGCGCCTGTGGCTAGCGGGGTTAACAGGGGTCAGTCCTCGGGCCGGTGCTGTTTCTGGAAGGAAGGAATAGACTCAGAAGTGTATCTGTTTGCAGATGATATCAGTTTCATGAGGAGAATTGAATAAGAGGAGGGCCAGGCAAGTATACAAAGAGATATGGACAGACTACAGGCCCGGTCCAGCAAATGGCTCCTGAAGTTCAATCCCGCACATCAACCAAATGACTATTGCGACATACCGACGACTAGCTTACCTAAGAATAGTTTTCCGACATGTCAGTAAGCAATGGTTCAGGACTGTGTACAACGTGTACATCAGCCCCATAATGAAGAATGCAGCACCAGTTTGTAACTCACACCTCTCTCAAGCATGTCAAGAAATTAGAAAAATCGTCAAGATTTGCATCGAGACTAGTCCCGGAGTTAAGGTGCATGTCCTACGAAGAGAGGTTAAGGGTAATCGACATGACGACACTGGAGGACAGGAGGGACAGGGAAGGACTTGATAACAACAAATAAAATACTGAGAGGAATCGACAAGATGGATAGGGACAGGATGTTTCAGAGATGGGCACACCAACAAGGGTCATAACTGGAAGCTGAAGAATCAAATGAACTACATGGATGTTAGGAAGTATTTCTTCAGTCGCAGAGTTTTCAGGAAGTGAAATAGTTGAAGAGGGAGGTGGTGGAGGCAGGATTCATATATAGCTTTAAGAAGAGGTATGAAAAAGCTCACGAAGCAAGGAGGGAGTGACCTATTAGCGACTAGTGAATAGGCGGGGCCAAGAGTTATGAGTCGACTCTTGCAACCACAATTAGGTGAGTATAATTAGTTGAGTACACACAAACACACACACACACACACACAAACACACCCACACACACACACACAAACACACATACACACACACACACACACACACACACACACACACACACACACACACAAACACAAACACACACACACACACGCACGCACACACACACACACACATAGGAACGAGGGCGGAAGTTACACAACGTTAGTGCTCTGTGAATTTAAGTGTTTCGTGGACTACCCAAGGATACTGCAGGGGTCATTAAATGTGCCAGAGTAAGTGTACAACTCTTGAAGTGATTTACAAGTTGTCCTGTGTAAGATAAGGATGATGAGAGCCATAATTTTATAAGTGATCTTGAAAGAGATATTGGTGTAGGGCAGACCTAGTGTGGTACAGGCGGGGCTGCCACCTATGTCCACCAAGAAAGATAAAGTGAAATCAGTGTGTGACCATTGAAAGAAGTACAGTCAATAGGAATAAATTATATATTGTGAAGAAACAGAGGTGGAGGTACTACGCCAGGACATCACGACAAGTTGGATTCTCTACACGCTGCATCGCAAGTATTCACTTATGCATGGTTTGGGGAGTCAGGAGTGAGTTCCAAGTACCACCAACTTCTTGTGAATGGTCACTCTTTTAGTTTGAAGAGGAATAGACTAATAAGTACTCAGTAGCGAACAGTAATTGGTAATTTAAAACAGATGCCAGGTCGGGCAGACAGGTGTCTATTGAACTAGAGCCTCTTGGAAGGAGAATAAACAAAGGCACAAGTTAGTAAGTGGTTGTTGGGTCAACATCAGGTCATGGAGAGCACAGCACCATGAGTAGCATGCAAATCACGCACACACACACACACACACACACACACACACACACACACACACACACACACACACACACACACACACACACACACACACACACACCTGACGACACTGGAGGACAGGAGAGATAGGGGGGACATGATAACGACATACAAAATACTGAGAGGAATTGACAAGGTGGACAAAGACAGGATGTTCCAGAGATTGGACACAGTAACAAGGGGACACAGTTGGAAGCTGAAGACACAGATGAATCACAGGGATGTTAGGAAGTATTTCTTCAGCCACAGAGTAGTCAGTAAGTGGAATAGTTTGGGAAGCGATGTAGTGGAGGCAGGATCCATACATAGCTTTAAGCAGAGGTATGATAAAGCTCACGGCTCAGGGAGAGTGACCTAGTAGCGGTCAGTGAAGAGGCGGGGCCAGGAGCTCGGACTCGACCCCCGCAACCTCAACTAGGTGAGTACTAGGTGAGTACACACACACACACACACACACACACACACACACATATGACGGAAGGAATAGACTCTGAGGTGTCCCTGTTTGCAGATGACGTGAAGTTGATGAGAGGAATTCACTCGATCGAAGACCAGGCAGAACTACAAAGGGATCTGGACAGGCTGCAGACCTGGTCCAGCAATTGGCTCCTGGAGTTCATTCCCACCAAGTGCAAAGTCATGAAGATTGGGGAAGGGCAAAGAAGACCGCAGACGGAGTACAGTCTAGGGGGCCAGAGACTACAAACCTCACTCAAGGAAAAAGATCTTGGGGTGAGTATAACACCAGGTACATCTCCTGAAGCGCACATCAACCAAATAACTGCTGCAGCATATGGGCGCCTAGCAAAGCTCAGAACAGCATTCCGACATCTTAATAAGGAATCGTTCAGGGCCCTGTACACCGTGTACGTTAGGCCCGTATTGGAGTATGCGGCACCAGTTTGGAACCCACACCTAGCCAAGCACGTAAAGAAACTAGAGAAAGTGCAAAGGTTTGCAACAAGACTAGTCCCAGAGCTAAGAGGTATGTCCTACGAGGAGAGGTTAAGGGAAATCAACCTGACGACACTGGAGGACAGGAGAGATAAGGAAGACATGATAACGACATACAAAATACTGAGAGGAATTGACAAAGACATGATGTTCCAGAGATTGGACACAGTAACAAGGGGACACAGTTGGAAGTTGAAGACACAGATGAATCACAGGGATGTTAGGAAGTATTTCTTCAGCCACAGAGTAGTCAATAAGTGGAATAGTTTGGGAAGCGATGTAGTGGAGGCAGGATCCATACATGGCTTTAAGCAGAGGTATGATAAAGCTCACGGTTCAGGGAGAGTGACCTAGTAGCGATCAGTAAAGAGGCGGGGCCAGGAGCTCGGACTCGACCCCCGCAACCTCAACTAGGTGAGTACACACACACACATACACACACACACAGAGTAGTTAGGAAGTGGAATAGTTTGGGAAGCGATGTAGTGGAGGCAGGATCCATACATAGCTTTGAGCAGAGGTATGATAAAGCTCAAGGTTCAGGGACAGTGACCTAGTAGCGACCAGTGAAGAGGCGGGGCCAGGAGCTTGGACTCGACCACTGCAACCTCAACTAGGTGAGTACATACACAGTTCTTCAGTCACAGAGTTGTCAGGAAGTGGAATAGTTTGTGAAGTGATGTAGTGGAGGCAGGATCCATACATAGCTTTAAGCAGAGGTATGATAAAGCTCGTGGTGCAGGAAGAGTGACCGAGTAGAGGCCAATGAAGAGGCGGCGCCAGGAGCTGTGACTCGATCCCTGCAACCACAACTAGGTGAATACATCCTAACACACCCAGACACACTCAAACACACCCGAACACACTCACACTCCCACTCACTACTGTTCACACACTCACAGACTTATATACATATTCCAGCAGACCAACACACGCGCTCCACCTCTCTCTCTCTCTCTCTCTCTCTCTCTCTCTCTCTCTTCTCTCTCTCTCTCTCTCTCTCTCTCTCTCCTCTCTCTCTCTCTCTCTCTCTTCTTCTCTCTCTTCTCTCTCTCTCTCTCTCTCTCTCTCTCACTCTCACTCTCCCCCTTACTCTCCCCCTCTCTCTCCCATGCCCCTCTCTCTCTTTCACTGTCCCCTCTCTCCCCACTCTCTCTCTTTCCCTCCCCATCTCTGTTCCCCTTTGCCTCTGTCTCCACCTCCCTTCTCTCTCCCTTAGCCCCCCCCCCACACACACATGCATACATACTTGACCCCTGCAACTACAAATAGGTGAGTACAAATAGATGAGTACATACACACATGACAACGAACAAGAAGTGGGAGTTACAAGCTTTTGCTGCCGAGGAAAGGATGCAGAGCCTGGAGGAGGAACTAGAAATTTTGAAGCAGAATATAGAGGTGAGGACCAATAGGAACAAGAAACTGGGAGAAAGAACAACAGTGGACATTAATTGGATAGAAGGAGGGAAAAGAGCAAAGAAGTTCCTCAGGAAAACGATACCAAGCCACCAGGAATTCTGGGAGATGATAAAGGAGATACTTAAATTGAATCCTAAGATATGGAGAGAAACAAAATGGGATGAGAAAAGGGAGAGAACAATCATTATTTATAGGCTTTCTGAGGCAGAGGGGAAGACAAATGATGAAAGAAAACAGAGGAAGATTAAAGAGATCGAGAGCAACATCATGTTAACAGGAGATTACATGACTGAACTGATAAATTTTCAGACTTGAGTGGTTTTCGAGGGAAAAGAACAGCCAGTCAAATTGACATTCAAATCAGAAATGACATAATACAAAATCCTGTAGCGATAGCCACTGTTAAAGAGTTCCTAAAAATATAAGTTATTGCATCTTGACCATGACAGAACACAAAAAGAAAGGGAACAACTGAGTGAATAGGAATTTGTGAAGAGGCATAAGGGAGGACAGGCCAGGCACCAGCAGACAGGGAAGCAGATCCTCGGAAGGAACAATAAATGCAACTGCTAACCCACCCACCCACAGCATCCTCTCAACCCCTACCACCCCACATCAACCAAACACAATACCAAGAGCCAAGCTACACCCCACATCCACAGTCACAAATAGTATTCAGGCCTGCCTTTCACACCAACAGCCAGCACCAACCCCTCCCACCTCTCAGAACACAGTTCTACAAAGGAAGTTGAAAGTATGGTATGCCAATGCAGATGGGATTACATATATGAGTGAGTGGCAGGAAAGAATCACCGAGGCATCCTTGGGTATCATAGCAATTACAGAGACAAAGCTTGTGGAAGTAATAACACACGCAATCTTCCTGTGTGGTTAGCAAATCCTGAAGAAAAACAGTGGGGGGCTGAGGGGTAGAAGTTGCACTGCTCATGAAGAGGCAATGGACTTTCGAGATGGGATAACTAGTTAGAGGGGGTGGCAGATAACAACGTAACAGGACGATTGAAAAGTGATGGTAGCAGTGATGTGTAACACACCACGTCAGGAATACGACGAGAGCAACAGAGTAATGGTGGCCACACTAGCCGATATTTCCAGAAGGGCCCACATGAGCAGGGCAATTTCAACCATAAGGAAAGTGACTGGGAGAGTTTGGAGCCACATGGGAGAGCAGAGAAATGGAGAGCCATGATGCTGAAGGCAATACTAGACAACGTGTTAAAGACACAACCAGAGAGAGAGAGAGAGCGGAGACGACGAACCAGCAAGGTTAGACCTCATATTCACCTTGAACAGTTTAAATATAAAAGATATCACATACAAAATGCCCCTAGGTGCTTGTGAGCACATGGTCTTAAGTTTTGAGTACATAGCAGAGCTAACAATGGAGAGTGAAGTAGCACAGTAAGGACAGGAGACGTCAAACTTCCAAAAAGGGGACTACACAGCTATGAGACAATTCCTACATGAGGTGCAGTGGGTAAGTGAGCTAAAGGGAAAGACCATATATGAAATGATGGAACACGTGACCACGAAGTGTAGGGAGGCAGTAGAGAAGTTCATACCAAAGGGCAACAAAAAAAAAACCGGGAAGACCAGAGTGAGCCCACGGTTTACTAAAAAGTGTAAAAGGCCAAAGCCAAGTGTGCAAGAGCATGAAAAATGTGCAGAATTCATAGGACCCAGGAAAACATGGAGCTGAGTTGAGCCAGAAATGTATCTCCTCCTTGCTGCGACATTTACAACCAATGCTTCATACCCATATACCACTACACTCTTGTACATTGCTTCGCATGCCTCCATGCATAACGTTTTTTGTCTCCACAGATACCTCAAAGCACCATTCTCTCCATCATTTCTATGGTTAATCTCATGCTTCATAAACCCATCTGTTGACAGGTCAAATATCCAATTTTTCTTTATTTTAAATGTTTGATGCCCTCATCACCTTCCTCTTATCTATGTCAACTTTCTACCTTTACACACACACACACATACACACACACACACAAACACACACACAAAACACACACACACACACACACACACACACACACACACACACACACACACACACACACACACACACACATACACACACACACATATATATATATATATATATATATATATATATATATATATATATATATATATATATGTCCTTATATATCCTTAAAACGTTTAAGAGAAAATTTTAGAAAGGATTTAATTTTAAATGAGTTCTTGCTAATTGACCAGTTTTACATATTCGGCACGACATATACATATATATATATATATATATATATATATATATATATATAATATATATATATATATATATAAATGTATATGTTGTGCCGAATATGTAAAACTGGTCAATTAGCAAGAACTCATTTAAAATTAAGTCCTTTCTAAAATTTTCTCTTAAACGTTTTAAGGATATATTTTTTATATATTTTAATTTAATACTAAACAAACACAGTGAAATATATTTTTTTCGTTAGGTTCAGAATGATTTTGGCGAAATTATTGCATACACAAATTTTCGCTTGTCCTATATGGCAAGATGAGCGTTGCTATTTAGGCCAAGATCGCAAATTCTGCCTATTCGGCAAGACATATATATATTGTCACAAAAAACGCGATTTCTAATAAGCTTAGAGATCTCCAGTGAATACTAGAAAGGACTGCCCTTCTAGCATTCAGCCTGTTACTGGGTTTTCGTAACAAGTAGTCAGTATCCTGGTCCAATTCAATAAGAATTATTAGTGCTTCAAGATTACAACTGGTAGGCTACTAACTAGAGAAATTAAAATTTAATAAATTTATTAACAATCAAGATGTCTAGGAGTATATTATCAAATTAAATTAATGTAATGAACATAATCAAAATAATCACTTCTCTCGTGTACAATAGTATTGTGCTGAAGGCATATATCACATCTTTATATCTTAAGTACCATCTGGTACATTAACATTTAATAAGATATTACAAATATGTACAAGTAAGTTTGTGTGTATGTGTGTAAGTGCTCAAAGCAGTTCGCTATGTCTCAAGACTAGACTAGACTTAAACCAGTGACTGACAAAGTCCTCACATCAACTAACTTCTTGACCACCTGACAATCAGAATAGCTTGCTTGAACAATAAAACGACTGCTAAGCCCAATAGCAACATAACAAGCAACTGCGACACAGAATCAGGATCAAGGTGATAATATAACGACACTAAGCAGGGACCATCTGCAGATCCTCCACAAAAGTCACACACCTCCCATACTACTGAATCTAAGTTCAGCATAAGAATATTCCCGACTGTGACAGTACACAGATACCAGTACAAGTTAGGTCAGAAGCTACAGCTCAGGACCTGAGTTGCTCAGAGTGTCTATGCGACACACAACCTCAGTACAACATCTAAAATCACTAAGTCTAGACTATGTTCTGTGAACAGTTCTACAGAACCAACAACAAGAAAGTGACAGAGACGATCTTCCAACAAGGGCCAATAAAGGAGAGTTAGCCACGTCTTGTCAGGAATACGTCCAACCACCAAGAGAGTCTAGCTCAGACTGACTACTCCAGGCGAGGTGTGAACACCCCCCCTCGATCATGTGATAGCTCCATGAACTGTTGCTGCCCAGCAACACCGAGAAGCCGGCAGTGTCGAAATACGAGCGATAATTACAGTAGTTAGACAATCAAGACTTGAATTATGAACACTGAATAATATATATATTTATATATGTTACATCCTACCTAATAAAAGCAACTAAGTCAAACAATAATATAAAGCAATATATTTACGATTTAGCTATTATCGCAAATATAAGCAATATAAAATTTTATTAAAAGGTAATATACATTATATACATTGTGACCCATTCACGGGTTGCAACATATATATATATATATATATATATATATATATATATATATATATATATATATATATATATATATATATATATATATATATATATATATATATACATATATATATATATATATACATAATATAATAATATATATACATAATATATATATATACATATATATATATATATATATATACATATAATATATATATATATATAAATATATATAATATATATAAAATATATATATATAATATAAAATATATATATATATATATATATATATAATATAATATAAATATATATATATATATATATATATATATATATATGCAATAAGATCACAGTAAACAGGTGATTTCAAAATATGCAAAACAACCAATCTGAAAGAATAGAGAAATTCCAAGCGCTTTCGTGACTACTCACATTATCAAGGAACTATGAAAGTAAAGCATCCAAGGAAGCTATATAAGGGGTCTGGCCAGCACCTCACTATCAGATCCCACAACGGTTAAACACCTGATATGCGCCAACCCAACTTGGATAGGTCCTTTGCACAACTCACCCACAAACTATTCTACCCAAGAAAATTTAAAAATTATTATTTGTCCAGTGTATTATTAAATTCTTCCCAAATTCTATTAATTATAAATGGATCTAATTTATATAAACCAAAGGAAATATTCATATTATTGTCAAAACTGCTTTTTATGAAACAAGATTCAATTATATTCCTGTCGACCATGGACTTGCTTGATACTACTTTCTCAACTTTTTGAAAATCAATTGGATGGTTAAAATCTCTTACATGAATAAATAGAGCATTGGAATCTTGTCCAATTCTAATGCTATATTTATGTTGTTTTAATCTTAGTTCGAGATTTTTACCAGTTTGACCGTAATAAACTTTATCGCAAATTTTACAAGGAATCTTATAGACACATCCATCAGCAGTTTGAGGGGGAATTCTTTATGAAAAGTTTTTTTACTGTATCAAGATTTTTGAATACAACTTTAATATTAAAAGTCTTAAGAAGAGAAGGCATATCAACCAAGTTTTCATGGTAAGGGAGAACCAACATATTTTTAGTTGAATAAGGCTGGTTGTCCCTTTTTGGATTGTAAAAAGTATTTCTAGCAACTTTAAAAGATTTATCAATTACATTTCTTGGGTATTTTAAATCATTACCTATTTCATAAATTTTGGATATTTCCTCATCTATGAACTCAGGACTACAAATTCGTAAAGCTCTCAAAAACATTGATGAGAAAACAGACAGTTTGACTCTATCTTGATGCGAGGAATAATAGTGGACATAGGAACAGTTATTTGTAGGTTTTCTGTAAATTTTAAATTTGAATTCATAGTTAACGAGTCCTTCAGATAAGTATCTTGTTGATGATTTATTAAGTTTCGTATCTGAAGAACTCGTTAACTATGATTTACCATTGCCAGTTCCTACTATCATTAAACTTATTAAACTTTGCATTGTTGATGCAAAATTTGTATTTAATGATAAGTTTTACACTCAGAAGTTTGGTATGGCAATGGGAAATCCTCTTTCACCTGTTCTTAGTAACCTATACATGGAATTTTTTGAAACAAGGTTGCTTAACACAATCCTCCCTAATAGAGCAAAAAGGTTCAGATATGTTTTATGATATTTTGTGTCTTATGCCCAAAAATGTAATATACACCATTTCCTTGGAAAATTAAATAGCTTAGCCCATTCTATAAACTTTACTGTTGAGTTTGAAGAAAATAACTCATTGCCTTTTCTAGATGTTTTAATTATTAAGGTAATAATGAATTTAAATTTAAAATTTACAGAAAACCTACAAATAACTGTTCCTATGTCCACTATTATTCCTCGCATCAAGATAGAGTCAAACTGTCTGTTTTCTCATCAATGTTTTTGAGAGCTTTACGAATTTGTAGTCCTGAGTTTCATAGATGAGGAAATATCCAAAATTTATGAAATAGGTAATGATTTAAAATACCCAAGAAATGTAATTGATAAATCTTTTAAAGTTGCTAGAAATACTTTTTACAATCCAAAAAGGGACAACCAGCCTTATTCAACTAAAAATATGTTGGTTCTCCCTTACCATGAAAACTTGGTTGATATGCCTTCTCTTCTTAAGACTATTAATATTAAAGTTGTATTCAAAAATCTTGATACAGTAAAAAAGCTTTTGATAAAGAATTCCCCCCAAAATGCTGATGGATGTGTCTATAAGATTCCTTGTAAAATTTGCGATAAAGTTTATTACGGTCAAACTGGCAAAAATCTCGAACTAAGATTAAAACAACATAAATATAACATTAGAACTGGACAAGATTCCAATGCTCTATTTATTCATGTAAGAGACTTTAACCATCCAATTGATTTTCAAAAAGTTGAGAAAGTAGTATCAAGCAAGTCCATGGACGACAGGAATATAATTGAATCTTGTTTCATAAAAAGCAGTTTTGACAATAATATGAATAATTCCTTTGGTTTATATAAATTAGATCCATTTATAATTAATAGAATTTGGGAAGAATTTAATAATACACTGGACAAGTAATAATTTTTAAATTTTCTTAAGAACATAAGAACATAAGAAAGGAGGAACACTGCAGCAGGCCTGTTGGCCCATACTAGGCAGGTCCTTTACACTTCATCCCACTAACAACATTTGACCAACCCAATTTTCAATGCCACCCAAGAAACAAGCTCCATAAGAACATAAGAACATAAGAAAGGAGGAACACTGCAGAAGGCCTGTTGGCCCATACTAGGCAGGTCCTTTACAATTCATCCCACTAACAAAACATTTGCCCATCCCAATTTTCAATGCCACCCAAGAAACAAGCTCCGATGTGCAAGTCCCACTCAAATCCAACCCCTCCCACTCATGTACTTATCCAACCTAAATTTGAAACTACCAAAAGTCCTAGCCTCAATAACCCAACTAGGTAGACTGTTCCACTCATCAACTACCCTATTTCCAAACCAATACTTCCTATGTTTTTTCCCTAAATCTAAATTTATCAAATTTTAAAATCCATTACTGCGGGTTCTCCTCTTGAGAGATATCCTCAAGACCTTGTTAATATCCCCCCTTTTAAATTTACCATCTTCCACTTATACACTTCGATCAGGTCTCCCCTCATTCTTCGTCTAACAAGTGAATGGGTAGAATAGTTTGTGGGTGATTGTGCAAAGGACCTATCCAAGTTGGGTCGGCGCGCGTCCCTGTGTTTAACCGTTTTTGGGATCTGATAGTGAGGTGCGGCCAGACCCTTTATATACTTCCTTTGGGTGCTTTACTTCTTAGTTCCTTGATAATATGATAGTCACGAAAGCGCTTGGAATTTCTCTATTCTTTCAGAGTGGTTGTTTTGCATATAAAATATAATATATATATATATATATATATATATATATATATATATAAATATATAATAATATATATATATATATAATATATATATAATATGTCTGATATGTGGAAGATGGCTAAAAGTAATTCCTATTTTTAAAACAGGGGACAAGTCGTTACCGTCAAATTACCGCCCAATAAGCCTGACCTCAATTGTAGGCAAATTACTAAGTCAAATTTTTGCTGAGATTTTAAGAAGCCATCTCGATAAGCATAGCTTGATTAATGATACTCAGCATGGATTCACAAAAGGCCGATCTTGTCTAACTAATTTATTAACTTTCTTCAGTAAAGCTTTTGGAGGCTGTTGACCACGGGTAAGAATTGATATTATTTACTTAGATTTTAGTAAGGCATTTGATAGAGTTTTCCCCACCAAAGACTGTTGAAAAAAAGTAGCAGCTCATGGCATTGGGGGAAGGGTGCTCTCGTGGATCGAATCATGGGTCACAGACAGGAAGCAAAGAGTGTCCATAAATGGGGTTAATCGAGTGGGACCCGTAACAAGTGGCGTTCCACAGGGATCGTCTTGGCCCGTTGTTGTTTATAATATATATCAATGATCTTGATGAAGGAATTACTAGTGATAAGAGCAAATTCGCCGATGACACGAAGATAGGTAGGATAATTGATTCAAACGTAGATGTTAGGGAACTTCAGAGGATTTAGACAAACTCTACTCTTGGTCAGAAAAGTGGCAGATGCAGTTCAATGTAGATAAATGCAGGTTCTGAAGCTCGGGAGTGTCCTATAACCCTAGCACTTAAAAGTTAAAAATGTAGAACTTAGGCAAACAATTAACGAAAAGGACTTGGGGGTTATGGTAAACAGCAACCCTAAACCAAGACAGCTATGCCAAAGCCGTACTTAATATGCAAATAGCTTACAGGGATTTATATCAAGAAGTGTAAGCAACATAAGTCCAGAGGTCCATACAGCAAGCCTTTTTTTTTATTTATTCATGAACATTAAAAAGGAAAAAAATACCGACAGATTTGTTTAGGTTAAGACACATATGCAACAGTTAGGTATCTTTTAATTTGAAACGTTTCGCCTACACAGTAGGCTTCTTCAGACGAAGTACAGAAAGTTTGAAGAAGCATAAGATACTTGAAGATATGTAATCAGTCCATCACCCTTAAATTTTTGAGGTGGTCATCCTCAGTCTGGAAGAAGAGCATTGTTTCCGTTGACTGAACGACAATATGAAGTTGCAGTGACAGAATCGGCCTTATATAGTTGCCAGGAGTGAGACTAGGTTGACTTGGTAGGGCAAGGTCCTTCTCAAACCAGCCGTTCTCACTAGTAGAGGTTGTCGAAGTAGAGTGGTCTGTACCAAGATACCCTTGTGTTCGCAGAGTCTGACAGAATGAACATTAAATTGGTATAAATACCGACAGATTGTTAGGTACGACACATATGCAACAGTTAGGTACTATATTTGAAACGTTTCGCCTACACAGAGGCTTCTTTCAGTCGATACAGTAAAAGTTGATAGAAGCAGAAATACTTGAAGACGATGTAATCAGTCCATCAACCCTTAAAGTTTTGAGGTGGGTCAGTCCCTCCAGTCTGGAGAAGAGCATTTGTTCCGTTGTCTGAAACAATAGGAAGTGAAGTGACAGATCGGCTTATAATAGTGCCAGGGAGGTGAGACGTAGGTTGACTTGAGAGGGGACCTGCCTCGCAATTCAACCTACGTCTCACCTCCAGGCACTATATAAGGCCCGATTCTGTCACTTCAACTTCATCGTCTTCAAGTATCTTCTGCTTCTATCAACTTTTCTGTACTCGACTGAAGAAGCTACTGTGTAGGCGAAACGTTCAAAATAAAGAAACCTAACTGTTGCTTATGGTCTTTACCTAACAATCTGTCGGTATTTTATTCCATTTTTAATGTTCATTCTGTCAGACACTGTTACAACACCAGGGTATTCTTGGTACAGACCATCTACTTCGACAACCTCTACTAGTGAGAACGGCTGGGTTTGAGAGGGACCTGCCCTCCCAAGTCAACCTACGTCTCACCTCCTGGCACTATATAAGGCCCGATTCTGTCACTTCAACATCAATTGTTTTTTCAGACAACGGAACAATGCTCTTCTCCAGACTGAGGACTGACCACCTCTAAATTAAGGGTGATGGACTGATTAACATCGTCTTCAAATATCTTCTGCTTCTACAACTTTTCTGTACTCGACTGAAGAAGCCTACATGTGTAGGCGAAACGTTTTCAAAGATAAAGATACCTAACTGTTGCATATGTGTCTTACCTAACAGCTTAAAACATCATTAGTAATGCCTCTCACCTTGATTATGCAGCTCAATTCTGTCTCCATATTACAGAATGACATAAATTCGTTAGAAACTTCACGTAGGATGACTAAATTAATACATAGCATTAGAATCTTTCCTTATGAAGAAAGATTGAAGACTCTTAAGTTACATTCACATGTTAGACGAATAATGAGGGGAGACCTGATCGAAGTGTATAAGTGGAAGATAGGTATTTAAATAGGGGGGGATAAATATTTAGTAAAAACACATATGCAACAGTAGGTATCTTTATTTTGAAACGTTTCGCCACACAGTAGGCTTCTTCAGTCGAGTACAGAAAAGTTGAATAGAAGCAGAAGATACTTGAAGATCGATGTAATCAGGTTCCACACCGGCTAAAGTTTTTGATGGTGGTTAGTCCCTCAGTCTGAGAAGAGAGCATTGTCCGTTGTCTGAAACAATATGAAGTTGAAGAGACAGAATCGGGCCTTATATAGTGGCCCGGGGTGAGACGTAGGTTGATTGGGAAGGGCAGGTCCCTCTCAAACCCAGCCGATCTCACTAGTATGAGGTTGTCGAAGTAATGGTCTGTAACCAATATACCCTTTGTGTTGCAGTGTGCTGACAGAATGAAAACATAAATATGGTATAAAATACCGACAGATTGTTAGGTAAGACACATATTGCAACAGTTAGGTTATCCTTATTTTGAAACGTTTTCGCCTACACATAGGCTCTTCATCGAGTACAGAAAGTTGATAAAGCAGAAGATACTTGTAGACAAGTAATCAGTCCATCACCCTTAAAGAGTTTTGAGGTGGTCAGTCCCTCCAAGTCTGGAGAATAGCATTGTTCCGTTGTCTGAATCACTAGAAGTTGAAGTGACAGAATCGGGCCTTAAATAGTGGCCAGGAGGTGAGAACCCGTAGGTTATTGGAGGCAGGGTCCCCTCTCAAACCCAGACCGTTCTCACTATAGAGTTGTCGAAAGTAGATGGATCTGTACCAGATACCCTTGTGTTGCAGTGGTCTGACAGAATGATCATTAAAATGTATAAAGATACCGACAGAATATGTTAGTAAGACACATATGCCAAACAGTTAGGTATCTTTATTTTGAAACGTTTCGCCTACACAGTAGGCTCTTCAGTCGAGAAACAGAAAAGTTGATAGTAAGCAGAAGATACTTGAAAGACGATTAATCAGTCCATCACCCTTAAAGTTAGGGGGGTGGGGGTCAGTCCCTCAGTCTGGAGAAGAGCATTGTGGTTCCGTTGTCTGAAACAATATGAAGTTGAAGTGACAGAATCGGGCCTTATATAGTGCCTAGGTGAGACGTAAGTTGATTTGGGAGGGCAGGTCCCTCTCAAACCCACCGTTCTCACTAGTAGAGGTTTGACGAAGAGATGGTCTGTACCAATGATACCCTGTGTTGTTGCAGTGACTGACAGAATGAACATTAAAAATGGTATATAATACCGACAGATTGTTAGGTAATGACACATATGCAACAGTTTGAGGTATCTTTATTTTGAAACGTTTCGCCTACACAGTAGGCTTCTTCAGGCCGAGACAGAAAAGTTTAATAGAAGCAGAAATACTTGAAGACGATTAATCAGTCCATCACCTTCAAGGTTTTGAGGTGCTCAGCTCCCTCAGTCTGGAGAAAGCATTTGTTCCTTATGTCTGACACCATATGAAGTGAAGTGACAGAATCGGGGCCAAAACCCCCCCACACCTCTATATGTGCCAGGAGGTGAGACGTAAGGTGATTTGGGAGGGCAGGTCCCTCTCAAACCCAGACCGTTCACACTAGTAGAGGTTGTCGAGTAGATGGTCTGTACCAAGATACCCTTTTGTAGCAGTTTCTGAACATAATGAACAAAAAATGGTTATCAAAAACCGACAGATTGTTAGGTAAGACACATAGCAACAGTTATATCTTATTTTGAAACGTTTCGCCTACACCAGTAGGCTTCTTCAGTCGAGTACAGAAAAGTTGATAGAAGCAGAAGAATACTTTGAAGACTGATTAATCAGTCCATCCCCCTTAAAGTTTTGAGGTGGTCATCCCTCAGTCTGGAGAAGAGCATTGTTCCGTTGTCTGAAACAAATAAGAAGTTGAAGTTGACAGAACGGGCCTTATATAATTTGTTTCAGACACGGAACAATGCTCTTTCTCCCAGAATGAGGGACCTGACCACCACAAAACTTAAGGTTGAATGGACTGATTAAATCGTCTTCAAGTATCTTCTGCCATCTAATCAACTTTTCTGTACTCGACTGAAGAAGCGTTACAGTGTATGGGGGAGGTGGGAGGAGGGGGGGTAGGGTGGGGGGGGGAGGGAGGGAGTAAGGGGGGGGGGGGGAGAAGGGAGGTGGGGGGGAGGGAGGTAGAGAGGGGTGTGTGGGGGGGAAGAGGGGGGGGTGGGGGGGTGCCGGGGTGTGGGGGGGGGGAGCCCGAAACGTTCAAAATAAAGATAACTAACTGTTGGCATATTGTCTTACCCTAACAAATCCGTCGGGGGGTATTTTTAATAACAATTAATGTTCATTCTGTCATACACGCAACACAAGGGTACTTGGAGCAGACCACTACTTCGACAACCTCTACTACATTTATGATGGGACGGCTGGGTTAGAGAGGGACCTGCCCTCCCGCAAATCAACTACCGTCTCACCTCCTGGCACTATATAAGCCCGAATCTGTCACTTCAACTTCATATGTTTCAGACAACGGAACAAATCTCCTTCTCCAGACGAGAGGGACTGAGCACCTCAAGACTTTAAGGGTGATGGACTGATTACATCGTCTCAAGTATCCTTCTGCTTCTATTCAACTTTTCTGAACTCGACTGAAGAAGCCTACTGTGTAGCGAAACGATTCAAAATAACGATACCTAACTGTTGCATATGTGTCTTACCTTAACAATCAGTCGGTAATTCATACCATTTTAATGTTCATTCTGTCAGACACTGCAACACAAGGGTTCTTGGTACAGACGATCTACTTCGAGGGCAACCTCTACTAGTGAGAACGGCTGTGTTTGAGAGGGACCTGCCCTCCACATCAAACTACGTCTCACCTCCTGGCACTATATAAGGCCCGATTCTGTCACATCAACTTCATATTGTTTCAGACAACGAACAATTGCTCTTCTCCAGACTGAGGACAGACCACCTCAAAACTTAGGTGATGACTGATTACATCGTCTTCAAGTATCTTCTTGCTTCATCCAACTTTCTGTACTCGACTGAAGAAGCCTACTGTGTAGCGAAACGTTTTCAAAAATAAAGATACTAACTGTTGCATAAGTGTCTTACTAACAATCTGTCGTATTTTATCTCATTTTAATGTTCATTCTGTATGACACTGCAACACAAGGGTATCTTGGTACAGACAACCAAGCTGAACATTGACCCATCTACTTCGACAACATCTACTAGTGGAGAACGGCTGGTTTGAGAGGGACCTGCCTCCCAAATCAAACTACGTCTCACCTCCTGGCACTATATATAGCCGATTCTGCACTTCAACTCAATATTGTTTTCAGACAACGGAACAAAGCTCTTCTCCAGAACTGAGGACTGGCCACCTCAAAATTTAAGGTGATGGGACTGATTACATCGTCCTTCAAGTATCTCTGCTTCTAATCAACTTTTCTTAATCGACTGAAGAAGCCTACAGTGTAGCGAAACGTTTTCAAATAAAGATACCTATCTGTTGCATATGTGTCTTACCAAACAATCCTGTCGGTATTTTATACCATTTTAATGGTTTCATTCTGGGGGTATATTAACAAGGTCTCGAGATAATCTCATCCAAGAGGAGAACCCCAGTAATGGATTTAATTAGATAAGTTTAGATTTAAAAGGACATAGGTAAGTATTGGTTTGGAAAAGGGTAGTAGATGAGTGAACAGATCTACCTAGTTTGGGTTATTGAGCTAGGACTTTGGTAGATTTCAAATTTAGGTTGGATAAGTACATGATGAGGGGTTGGATTTGAGTGGGAACTTGCACATCGGAGCTTTTTTTCTTGGGGGCTTTGAAAATTGTGTGGGCAAATGTTTTGTTAGTGGTATGAATTGTAAAGGACCTGCTAGTAATGGGGCCAACAGGCCTTTCTGCAGTTGTTCCTCCTTTCTATGTTCTATGTTTTCTTATATTATCCACTGAGGCCGATTCCCACCAAGCAGGTGGCCCCGAAAAAGAAAAACTTTCACCATCATTCCTCCATCACTGTCTGCCAAAGGGTGCTTTACACTAAGTTTTAACCTGCAACATTTACACCCCGCTTCAGATGTGCAGGCACGTACTTTTCCATCTCCAGAATCATCCGCCTGCGTTCCCTGAACCTCTTCATAAATGTTACATTGGCTCACACTCCAACAAGCACTCAGTTATAAAAAACCATTTGTCTCCATTCACTTCCTATGCACCCAAGACTCTATAACCCACCGGTAGATCATCAACCCATTCATCACACACACAGATCTTCAGATGCAGCATTCTCCACCGTGAAACCTCAACATCTGAACATGACAATAAAATACAACCCCGTACCTTACAACCCCAGGTAGATCCGTGTGTGACTTTGAAAAGAAAGAAACCCACTGTGTGGGTGAAACTTGCCAAAAAAGTTTCACATATACTTGCATTTGTGTTTATATTTCCATTGTGACGGTTTTTATACCAATTATTTCCAAGCAGAAATCTAAAGCCAAGACAGCAGAGCATTAGTGGTGCACAACAAGGCCACTATCTCGTCACTTCCATCAGAGACAGCAGACGGCGAGAGCAACTAAACATCTTCTAACACATACACCAGAGAAGGACACTGCGAGAAGAATACAATAGTCCTTGCCCACCGAACTCCATTGCCAAACATTTTCCAACCTCTTTGCCAAAACACATTCCAAAATCACCCCTCCAACGATCCACGACCATCAAGGACATTCACCAGTGTAGGCAGAACAAGCCCCAACCTCTGCAGGGGTATACATAATCTCCTGTAATGACTCAAACAAGTTATACTGGGCGAAACATCAAGGGACTCCAAACCCGTATTTAGAACACCAATACGCAAGCCATGTCTGACGACACAAGGGAATAGCCTTCGTACAACCACCGTAATTCCACACAACCACTTGAATAAACTACAGAAACTCATAGACTTAATCGCCACAGAAACACACCCAATACCGAAGAATCCTGAATTCATCATTTTATTTCTATATCCGACAACTTCAACCAGAATAGTGGCTTCTATAAACATAGCTGAACCACTTGCCAAGAAACTTCTTCATCGCTATCCCACATAAGAACACTGTAGAAGGTCTGCTCACAAACTTGTCCAGTCTCCTTTCCAAGCTACCCAAGTTTTTAGACTCTACAACCCAACTCGGTACATCATCAGATGCAGCATTCTTCACCTGACCTCAGCCGGACTATAAATATTTCGCGTTCCTTCCACCCAGGTAGTTCTGTTTTTTGACTTGAAAAACCCCACTGTGTGGGCGAAACGTAGTCAATAAAGGATCACATTATACTGCATTTGTGTTTATATTGCCATTGTGTCGGTATTTTATGCCATTTATTTCCGCCAACAGATAAGAACATAAGAAAGGAGGAACACTGCAGGAGGCCTGTTGGCCCATACTAGGCAGGTCCTTTACAATTCATCCCCCCCCCCCTAACAAACATTTGCCCAACCAATTTCAATGCACCCAAGAAAAGCTCTGATGTGAAAGTCCCACTCAAATCCAACCCCTCCCACTCATGTACTTATCCAACCTAAATTGGAAACTACCCAAAGTCCCAGCCTCAATAACCCAACTAGGTAGACTGTTCCACTCATCAACTACCCTATTTCCAAACCAATACTTTCCTATGTCCTTTCTAAATCTAAACTTATCTAATTTAAATCCATTACTGCGGGTTCTCTCTTGGAGAGACATCCTCAAGACCTTGTTAATATCCCCTTTATTAATACCTATCTTCCACTTATACACTTCGATCAGGTCTCCCCTCATTCTTCGTCTAACAAGTGAATGTAACTTAAGAGTCTTCAATCTTTCTTCATAAGGAAGATTTCTAATGCTATGTATTAATTTAGTCATCCTGCGCTGAATGTTTTCTAACGAATTTATGTCCATTCTGTAATATGGAGACCAGAATTGAGCTGCATAATCTAGGTGAGGCCTTACTAATGATGTTAGGTAAGACACATATGCAACAGTTGGGTATCTTTATTACGAAACGTTTCGCCTACACAGTAGGCTTCTTCAGTCGAGTACAGAAAAGTTGTAAAGTAAAAGGACACAAGTGCAACTAATGTGACATTTATTGTGGCAACGTTTCGCTCTCCAGGAGCTTTATCAAGCCATTACAAACAATACATGTATGTATGTATAATGTTCGCCAAGACCGTAGTCCTGGCACGGGTCTCAATCTTGCGATGACCCGTCTCTGGCTCCCGAGGGAGAAAGGTTTCTACAATGATGCGACATATGCTGTTTCAAGCATTTCTGGTCAGTTCAATGGTGCATTAATAAGCGACGACACGGTTGTATCCTAGCTATGGACACTAGCGAGGAGGAGGATATGTTCGTTATCACAGGAACAGCTTGTCTGGTTCGTTGACTCCATGGTACATAGTGTGGCCGCAGTCATTCTGGTTCCTCTTCGGGAGGGAATATCACTCCTTAGTGCTGCGGAGCGTCTCAGTAACTTCGCACTCCAGAAGTATAGTGTGTTAGGGGCCACTGGAAAACGTGCTGACAGTACTGGCACATCTCCTCCTCAGCCTATGTCTACCATCTTATTGGCTGTGGGAAAGCCAAACCGAACGAACGCGATGGATGGCGGTACACTGCGCTCTGGACCAGCTTTCTATCATTATGGAGGGGGTTCTCCCTGGAGTCGCTGTCGGATACCACTGTTGAGATGGAGGTATCACCTAAGATCTTCCCCATAAGTTTCATGGTCTGCAGCCACCAGTTAGGTCTTCATAGGTGATTGGGACAGTATCAACATGTGGATAGTCTGTTGCTGCCTTGGCAGGCATCATCTGCCCCTCATTTCCCCGGATGCCAGCACTGGCTGGGATCCAGTTCAATGTCGATCTGTTACTGCAACTTCTAAGGATGGTCATTATGCTCAGGATCGATGTGATGAGGTGAACTTGTCTGTGGTTGAGGATGGGAGAGGGCATTGATTGCAGACGTGGAGTCAACATGTATGACAGGTCGGAGTCGATGTCGTAGGGCATGTGACAATGGCCTGTTTGGAATCGCCACCAGCTCAGCTTGAAAGGATCGTGCAGTGGTCAGGGAGTTCGCCAGCTTGTGTGTGACCATTGTGGTACAGTCAGCTGTGCTCTCTTCCTGTCAGGGTCGACAGAACCATCTGGAAATACACTGCACATGTGCCTCCCTCTGACAGTGCAGGCTTGTCTCAGCATGATTGCTGAGAGTGTCTTGACTGCAGAGACGCTTAGAGAATTGGGTTGCTGCATGAATGCAAACCATCGGCTGGATTGATCTGGGAGCCAGGGAGGTGGTGGATGGGTACAGCAACAGGATGTGGTCACAAAATCTTCAAAGGAGTATGTTGTATAGGCAGCAGCTTCGCCAGCAGCTCAAACGCCACCCCCCCCCCCCAACGAATCAAGAGTTGTCCGTGTAAGAGTGTGTGGGATCTTGTGCCATGGTTGTCAATATCACGTGTACTCCTTAGTGGGGGTACCTTGCTGCCTTTGTGCAGAATCGTGGCCACTTTGCAGGTGTTTATGTATCTTACTCTGTCAGCCAAGGAAGGAAGCCGGGATCAGCTTGAGACATATGTGTTGGTCCAGATGGGGGCCCCAAGCATGTTCTTATCACTCGTTTTTGTACGACCTCATCTGCCTGCTTCTGCGGGAGA
This sequence comes from Cherax quadricarinatus, assembly GCF_026875155.1. NCBI lineage: Eukaryota > Metazoa > Arthropoda > Malacostraca > Decapoda > Parastacidae > Cherax > Cherax quadricarinatus. The sequence goes on from NC_069400.1 coordinate 54,908,181, forward strand.
AGAGAAGAAGCTAAAGCGGTTCACCGTAGTCAATGAGAGAGCGTTTATAGCTTGTTATAGTACGAGCGAAGTACATCTTTGCTTGCCCTGCACGGTGCCTCGTCATGGCTCTCATGGCGTTGAGTCTGAGTAGAGCACCGTGCCTGACATACTCGGATGTTCTGGAAAGGTCAGCTTTTTATCATTGTAGATTCCCATGTACAGGTAGGAGCCTGTCCTCTAAAGTTATATATCCTGAATACGTAATCTATTCACAGGTTCTGGTCCTTGAACATCATTGCAAGAGATTTCTCGGCAGCAGATCTTGAGGCCTAGTTCTTGCAAAGACTGCGTAATTAGGTCCAAAGCTCCTCTGAGCTGTCGTTCTGAATTGCTTTCCCATTCACTACGAGTGCCAGATCATCAGCATCGCTGTGGTGCTGTGTACCACTATGAAAGGGAAAGGCTCACAGTTCCTGCATAAGGATGCTGAAACAGGCGTAGGATGAGCACACCACCTGTGTGGCGTACGTTTTCCAGGGATTTAAAGGAAGCAGTATGTCTCTGAAAGCGACACAGGCCTGCTGCCCCTAAAGGTAGGACTCTATCCAGGCCTGGAGGCGTCCTTTGATTCCCTTCCGAGCTAGTATTTGCAGTATTGCTGATGGGGCTGGCTAGCTCAATGCCTTCTCAAGGTCGAGGTAGACGGACAATACTAGGTTTTTTGTTATTGTCAGAAATTGGCTTAGTAGGTGGTTATGCACTCTGCTGTAACCCACTCCTTTGGTGTGAAAGCCAAATATGTGTGATGGAGGACCAAGTTTCATAGGAGGCGGTTTAACACCATCCTCTCTCGGTCTTGGCTAAGCAGCTGGGTTCAGCCGATTGTTCCTTGGGCTTTGGAATTGGTTTACGTTTTCGATGGTTAGCTTTCTTCCAAGCTGCTGGGAGTGTCCTGGCCCTCCACGACTTGTTAATGACGTCTAGTATGGCCTCCCATCCACTCTGCCCAGCCCGTGCAATCATGGAGTATGTAACACCATCGATGCCTGGGGCAGTGTCACCTGTGTTCTTGTTGTTTAGGTAAGACACATATGCAACAGTTAGGTATCTTTATTTCGAAACGTTTCGCCTACACAGTAGGCTTCTTCAGTCGAGTACAGCAAAGTTGATAAAAGCAGAAGAGACTTGAAGACGATGTAATCAGTCCATCACCCTTAAAGTTTTGAGGTGGTCAGTCCCTCAGTCTGGAGAAGAGTATTGTTCCATTGTCTGGAATAATAATATTATTCCAGACAATGGAACAATACTTTCTGGAATAATAATATTATTCCAGACAATGGAACAATACTTTTCTCCAGACTGAGGGACTGACCACCTCAAAACTTTAAGGGTGATGGACTATTACATTCGTCTTCAAGTCTATTCTGTTTTATCAACTTTGCTGTTCTAGACTGAAAGAAAAGCTACTGTGTAGGGCGAACGTAAGAAATAAAGATACTAATTGTTGCATATGTGTTACTTACCTAAACAACCTGTCGGAATTTTATACCATTTTATTGTTCACCTGTGTTCTTAATGGCACGTCGGAGTTCCAAGTCCGTGAGGTCTTCACAGTCACACTTCCGACTCACATGCAGCTTGTTATCGTTAGCTGGAGCTGTGGCAGAAGATCCGTCTGTATATTGTTTTTCGGATGTCTGTGGGTGCTGAGTGGATGCTCCCTGGAAGTGAAAAGCTTCCCTAGTTTCTCAGCTTCCTGGGATGGGTTCGGTGTGTGTGCTGGTGGCCTCGGCTTGCTCTTTGCCAGTTGCTATGTTGAGCTTGCCCCATATTCTTAAGGTGGTTGTTGATGGCCCGTGTTGAGCACCATCCAGCCAATTCTCAGTTTTTTACTCTGAGAGAGACTCTGCGGGCATGTGCACAATGGTCTCAGGAGTATTCCTGTTCTCTGCCGTGTGGGATACGCCTGTATAGCCTTCCTATAAGAGTTGATGCGGTGGTTCTGCTCCGCCACCTCGACGTTGTAGAACCACCGTCTCTTTTGTGGAGTGTGTCCTGCGGACTTCTTTGGAATTGCGACTCTGCTGCCTGGATGAGAACAGTGATTAGCTCTGTTCAGCGTATCACAGTCTCAGATTGAGAGTATGGGACACCAGTTCATGTATAGATAATCTGGAAACACCTTCCAGTTGGCCTCTTTACGACCCATCTAGGAGGGCGGCACAACTGTGGGAGGCCTGTTGTCTTGATTGTGAAGGTGGTGATCACTGCAAAGTGGTCACTGACAAGTGTTGAGGATGGGTTTCCCATGTGCCTCTGTGCGATTTGTCTTGACCCGAAGGTAAGGTGCGAGGCAGCACCCAACAGGTGTGTGGAGTCTCCATTGTTTAGAACTTTACCTTCTGGAATATCGTGTAGGAGCATTGCTATGTGTCTGCCAGCAGCATTGGTTGCTTGAGTGAGAGTGCAGCATTGGGTGATGTTGCGTTGAATCTCCACCCACATATACACTAGTGCGTGCTAGTGCGTGGAGCTCTGCAATGTCGAGGGTGTGTTTTGGGTTCTTGTAGATGTTATAGATGGGTTAATGGGCGCCCCGGTATGTGCACAAGGATGGCCTTGTACCTCGACATCTACCCCACAGTACACAGGGTTGGCTATACCTCTTTGAGGTTTGTATTGGATACAAATACAGCTGTGCCGCTGCAGTGGAACGCCCGTGGTCCGGTGCGAAATTACCAGCAAAACCGGGTAGTCTTGGGCACATAGTAGGGACAGCAATTCAAAGTTTTCTTGTAGCAAGACGATATCAATCGATCCCGAATTACTGCTTCCAGCAAGAGGTGACTTGTATGCTGTTTGCCCCTCAGGCCTGAATGTTCCACTCTGTGGACCTTGGAGCGGTGTGATTTGGTACCGAGGTTATTCCAATCGATGTTGTTCCTGAGCTGTGAGATGAGTTCCTGCCCACTCTGAGAACTGCAAATTCATGGCATCCACTGTCTCTCTTCGGTCAGAAAGCACACTTCTCAGGAGGTACTGACATCTGCGGAATGCGCTTGTTGTTCCGTGAGTTGATTCGTGTTGCAAATAAGATCTGTGAACACCTTGATGAGTGCTACGTGTTCCTCCCTGGTGAGGGCCTGCTTTGGAGAGAAGGGTTCGAAACAGTGGATTATTATCTGGTTTGATGTGGTCTGTGGGACTGCTGAGGGTTGGATTTTCTTCATTGTATGCACCGTGGTCTGTTGCTGATACCAGGTTGGGTAGCGGGATTGCTGGTGAGGTGCCGTTGAGTCTGCAAAAGCGCCTGTGCCGCTGGTAAGGAGTGCATGCGTTGTCGTCTATGGCAGGTGGGGCTCGTTTAGTGCCGCCTGTTGATCGATGACAGAAGCACCCTGGTTGACGCTCTGTTCCTCTTGTTTCTGTTTCTTGTTGCGGTAGGCGGTTCAGGAGGTTCTTGACTTGACGCCTGGTTGGGCTTCTAGGGTTGGGATTCCTGGCATTGACTTGGCGTTAGCTGCTGAGAGATCTGCTGTTTATGGCAGGGTTTCTGCACCCATCGTTTGATGATCCGTCGAGCCTGTGCGAGTTTTTGGCGTCTTCCAGACTTCTTGAAATTCTGGCGAGCCTTCGGGGCATCGAGGATTCCAAGCATGGTTGTTTCTGCTGCAGTTCGGCATTGGATGTGGTTGGCGATGGCATTTTTCAGCTTGGTGATGCATTCTCGGTAAGGTGGTGCTGGTGCAGACCACCGCAGGGGATTATACTCTGGTTCGGACAGAGTGCTCCCAGGTGTCCTAATGCTGACACTTGGAAAGCGAAACTGGTTCTGCTGTGAAGGTCCTGACATCGTACCTGCCCCAAGAACCGAGGTCCAGCTGGGATGGCAGTGGTCCTACATGCTGAATGAGGACCTGTCGGGTTGGTGCATTGCCTGCGTTCTTTGCCTTGAGGACGTTGAGCGGACACCACACTGGGGCGTGAGGCTGATACTGCCTCGATGGGCATCATCAGAGGGTATCGCTATCACTACACCCCTTGGTGATCTATTCTGCCGAGAGTCCAGTTCCTCCAGGAAGTGAGTATGAGCGATCTGTCTTCCATGACTCTCTTCAGGTGGTATACATTTCCTGTTGAGTGGAGTCAATATTGGTCTCCCCTCAAGTTGAACCATATCTTGAACTTGGTTGAATTGTGTCGTGGATTCCAGGTTATGAAACTTCCCATAGTGTGTTCTGGGTCCCGTAAGCTTCACCTTGATTTGCCAGGTCGGTTGAATGGTTTGGCCTGCTCTTGGACGGATGGGCTTCTTCTTGTTGTCACAGTGTTCCATCCCTCTTGGCGTTTTCTGGGGAGGTGGGGTTGTTTTAATTTCCGCATGTTTCTATTGTCGTGGCTCCAGGGTTGGACTGTCAGTTTGCTACAATCGGTGATGCAGATTTCCTCTCCTTTAGCAACTCTTCGCTAGAATTTCGCCCCACATTTCCAAATCTGAGTCCTCCGTCGTGTTCATGGAGCATCGTGACCTCTTCTTTTCGGCAGAAGCCATGTGCCTATCTTGTGATAAGGTAGTGAACTCCGTGAACTGAGTGTGTGTCAATAGATTGTCGTAATACGATTGTCTCCGTGTGACCGCTGCTTGGGACCACTGTGTGTGTCCGCTGCTTGGGACCACTGCGTGTGACCGCTACTTAGGACCAATGCGTGTGGACCCGACTGCTTGGGACACTGCGTGTGACCGCTGCTTGGGACCACTGTGTGTGACCGCTGCTTGGGACCACTGCGTGTGACCGCTACTTAAGACCACTGCGTGTGACCGCTGCTTGGGACCACTGCGTGTGACCGTGACTTGGGGACACCACTGCGTTGTGACCGGCGGCTTGGGACACTGCGTTGTGACGTGACTTGGGTCCACTGCGTGTGACGCTGCTTGGGAACCCTGCGTGTGACCGCTACTTAGGACCACTGCGTGTCACCGCTGGCTTGGGACCACTGCGTATGGACCGCTGCTTGAAGGACACTGCGTGTGACAGTGCTTGGGACCACTGCGTTGTGACGTGCTTGGGTCCACTGCGTCGTGACCGCTGCTTGGGACCCACTGCGTGTGACCGCTATTGGGACCACTGCGTGTGACCGCCTGCTTGGGACACTGTGTGTGTGACTGTTCTTGGGACACTGCGTGTGACCGCCTGCTTGGGGACCACTGTGTAGTGACCGCTAACTTGGACCACTGACGTGTGACCGCTGCTTGGGACCACTGTAGTGTGACCGCTACTTGGACCACTGCGTGTGACCGAGCTTGGGACACTGCGTGTTGACGCTTCTTGGGACCACTCGTGTGACCGCTGCTTGCGTGACCACTGCGTGTGACCGCTACTTGGGACCACTGCGTGTGACCGCTGCCTTTCAGGACCACTGGTGTGACCGCTATTGGGGACCACTGGCGTGTGACGCTGCTTGGGACCATGCGTCGTGACCCGGCTACTTGGACCACTGCGTGAGACCGCTGCTTGGGGACCACTGCGTGTGACCGCATACTTGGGACCACTGCGTGTGACCGTGCTTGGGGGACCACTGTGTGTGACCCTTGCTTGGGGACCATGTGTGTGACGCTGCTTGGGACCACTGTGTGGTGACCGCCTGATTTTGGACACTGTGTGTGACCGCTGCTTAGGGGGACCACTGCGTGTGACGCTGCTTGGGACCATGTGTGTGACCGCTCGCTTGGGACCATTGCGTTGTGACGCTGCTTGGGACCACTGCCTAGGACCACTGCCTGGGACCACTGCCTACGACCACTGCCTAGGCCCACTGCCTAGGACCACTGCCTGGAACCACTGCGTGTGACCGCTGCCTGGGACCACTGCCTATGACCACTGCCTAGGCCCAGTACCTAGGACCACTGCCTGGGACCACTGCCTGGGACCACTGCCTGGGACTACTGCCTGGGACCACTGCATGTGACCGTTGCTTGGGACCACTGCCTAGGACCACTGCCTGGGACCACTGCCTGGGACCACTGCCTGGGACCACTGCCTAGGACCACTGCCTGGGCCCACTGCCTAGGACCACTGCCTGAGCCAACTGCCTAGGACCACTGCCTGGGACCACTGCGTGTGACCGCTGCCTGGGACCACTGCCTAGGACCGCTGCCTGGGACCACTGCCTAGGACCACTGCCTGGGCCCACAGCCTGGGACCACTTCCTGGGACCACTTCCTGGGACCACTGCCTGGGACCACTGCCTGGGACCACTGCCTGGGACCACTGCGTGTGACCGCTGCCTGGGACCACTGCCTAGGACCAAACAATACATGGACACAGAGGGTATATAAAGGCTCAGAGTGAGGTGTAATACTAGTGAGGTACCATTTCGATGTTCACTAGTAGTAGTAGTAGTAGTAGTAGTAGTAGTAGTAGTAGTAGTAGTGGTAGTGACAAAAGTAATACAATATGGTAGAGCAATTAATTCGTACATGAGTAAAAGGATATAAAAGCTATTACTTGGGTAACATAAAAATAGGTTGGAGAAATATAGACTGGAAAGAGGCAGCTTGTTTCAGTGTTCACTCTCTGTGCTTTGTGTAGTATAACAGGAGAGACTATGTGATGGCAGGGTTTACTGTTTTCAGGAGGATTCTTGCTAAGACTTCGGAGATGGTGAAGCTGCCGCTGTTTTCTTTAATTGTATTCGAAACAGCGATCAGTGCTGATTCGAGGCACTTGCGTCTGCGGAAATTAGTTTCGTTGATCACTAATTGGGCGTCTCTGAATTTCATGAGATGACTGGTGGAATTTCGGTGTTGTACACAGGCGTTGTTCAAGTTATCGTTCCTACATGCGTAAATGTGTTCATTGAGGCGGGTGTCGAGGTTTCTGGCTGTTTCACCTACGTAAATCTTGTCACAGCCTCCACAGTGTATAGTGTAAACTCCTGCATTGACTGGTTCGTGGTGCTTGGATTTTGTCCTGGTTATATCCTTTATTGAAGTGCTAGAAGCGATGGCGACTCTGGTGTTAGCTTGTGAAAGTACATTTGAGACGTTCATTGCAACCTGGCTGTTGGGAAGAATTATAACTTTGCTGGGAGTGGTGTTGATGCGTGGGGAATTTATGATCTGAAGAGCTCTTTTCTTGCAGTCTTTGATGAAAAAAGGAGGAAAATGTAACTCAGTGAATGTTTGGTGAATGTATGTACATTCCTCGTCAAGAAACTCAGGACTACAAATTCGGTATGCTCTTAGGAAAAACCCGATGATGATGCCTCTTTTGGTCTTGGTATCTTGACTGGAATAGAAGTGTGTGAGATCGTTTTTATTGGTGGGTTTCCGATAAACTTGAAATCTTAGGTTGTTGTCTACTTTGTGAATGAGGACGTCGAGGAAAGGTAGCTTGTCATTGGACTCTTCTTCTAGTGTAAACTGGATCGCCGGTTCAACTGCGTTGAGCCTTGCCTGAAGATCCTGTACATCAAAACGTTTTGGAGTTATTACGAGGACATCGTCCACGCAACGTAACCAAGTGACGCTTGAAGGGATGATGTTGGCGAAGTGTTCGGACTCTAGGTGTTCCATGTATAAGTTGGGTAGGACGGCACTTATGGGGAAACCCCTTTCCCCATGCCGTAGGTTTGTTTGTAGAGCTTGTTATTGAAAGAAAAACAGTTGAAATTAACACAGAGTTCAATTAAGTCAAAAAAAATCTCCGGGAGGTAGAGGAAGATTAAGGTCCTGATTGACTTTACGTCGTAGAACCTCGATGGCTTTTTTGGTAGGTACTTTTGTGAAGAGGGAAGTCACATCTAAACTGCTTAGTTTCTTGTTACGGATGGAGAGGTTACGGATGCGGTTGAGAAGGTCGCCTGAGTGTTTAAGATGAGCGGGGCTTATGGTCCCCAGAAGGCAGGAAAGATGTTTGGCAAGAACTCGGGCTAGTTTGTGTGGAGCACTGCCTATTCCTGACGTGATTGGTCTGAGTGGAATATTGTGTTTATGGGTCTTGGGTAAACCATAAACCAAAAGAGGCATCATCATCGGGTTTTTCCTAAGAGCATACCGAATTTGTAGTCCTGAGTTTCTTGACGAGGAATGTACATACATTCACCAAACATTCACTGAGTTACATTTTCATTCTTTTTTCATCAAAGACTGCAAGAAAAGAGCTCTTCAGATCATAAATTCTCCACGCATCAACACCACTCCCAGCAAAGTTATAATTCTTCCCAACAGCCAGGTTGCAATGAACGTCTCAAAGTACTTTCACAAGCTAACGCCAGAGTCGCCATCGCTTCTAGCACTTCAATAAAGGATATAACCAGGACAAAATCCAAGCAGCACGAACCAGTGAATGCAGGAGTTTACACTATACCCTGTGGAGGCTGTGACAAGATTTACGTAGGTGAAACAGCCAGAAACCTCGACACCCGCTCAAGAACACATTTACACATGTAGAAACGATAACTTGAACAAAAGCCTGTGTACAACACCGAAATTCCACCAATCATCTCATGAAATTCAGGGGGACGCCCAATTTGTGATCAACGAAACTAATTTCCGCGACGAAGTGCCCCGAATCAGCACTGATCGCTGTTTCGAATACAAAATTTAAAAAAACAGCGGCGCTTCACCATCTCCGAGTCTTAGCAAGAATCCCCCTGAAAACAGTAAACCCTGCCATCACATGTCTCTCCTGTTATTAACACAAAGCACAGAGAGTGAACACTGGGAAACAAGCTGCCTCTTTCCAGTCTATATTTGTCCAACCTATTTTTATGTTACCCAAGTTATAGCTTTTATATCCTTTTACTCATGTACGAATTAGTTGCTCTACCATATTGTATTACTTTTGTCACTACCACTACTACTACTACTACTACTACTACTACTAGTGAACATCGAAATGGTACCTCACTAGTATTACACCTCACTCTGAGCCTTTATATACCCTCTGTGTCCATGTATTGTTTGTAATGGCTGGATAAAGCTCCTGGAGAGCGAAACGTTGCCACATTAAATGTCACATTAGTTGCACTTGTGTCCTTTTACTTTACATATTGTCGGTAATTATACCAACTTTATTACAGAGAAGTTGATAGAAGCAGAAGAGACTTGAAGACGATGTAATCAGTCCATCACCCTTGATATTGTTTCAGACTTCGGAACAATGCTCTTCTCCAGACTGAGGGACTGACCAACTCAAAACTTTAAGGGTGATGGACTGATTACATCGTCTTCAAGTCTCTTCTGCTTCTATCAACTTTTCTGTACTCGACTGAAGAAGCCTACTGTGTAGGCGAAACGTTTCGTAAAAAAGATACCTAACTGTTGCATATGTGTCTTACCTAACAACCTGTCGGTATTTTATACCATTTTAATGTTCTTACTAATGATGTATAAAGCTGCAGTATGACCTCTGGACTTCTGTTGCTTACACTTCTTGATATAAATCCCAGTAATCTATTTGCCTTATTACGTACACTTAGGCATTGCTGTCTTGGTTTAAGGTTGCTGCTTACCATAACCCCCCAGGTCCTTTTCGCAATCTGTATGGCTAAGTTCTACATTATTTAACTTATAAGTGCTAGGGTTATAGACACTCCCGAGCTTCAGAACCTTGCATTTATCTACACTGAACTGCATCTGCCACTTTTCTGACCAAGAGTAGAGTTTGTCTAAATCCTCCTGAAGTTCCATAACATCTACGTTTGAATCAATTATCCTACCTATCTTCGTGTCATCGGCGAATTTGCTCATATCACTAGTAATTCCTTCATCAAGATCATTGATATATGTTATAAACAACAACGGGCCCAAGACTGATCCCTGTGGAACGCCACTTGTTACTGATCCCCACTCGGATTTAACCCCATTTATGGACACTCTCTGCTTCCTGTCTGTGAGCCATGATTCGATCCACGAGAGCACCCTTCCCCCAATGCCATGAGCTGCTACTTTCTTCAACAGTCTTTGGTGCGGAACTCTATCAAATGCCTTACTAAAATCTAAGTAAATAATATCAAATTCTTTATCGTGGTCAACAGCCTCAAAAGCTTTACTGAAGAAAGTTAATAAATTAGTTAGACAAGACCGGCCTCTTGTGAATCCATGCTGAGTATCATTAATCAAGCTATGCTTATCGAAATGGCTTCTTATAATCTCAGCTATAATTGACTCTAGTAATTTGCCTACAATTGAGGTCAGGCTTATTGGGCGGTAATTTGACGGTAACGACTTGTCCCCTGTTTTAAAAATAGGAATTACATTAGCCATCTTCCACATATCAGACACTACACCTGTTTGAAGAGATAAATTAAAAATATTAGTTAATGTTTCACAGACTTCCATTTTGTATTCCTTAAGAACCCTTGAAAAAACCTCATCAGGACCCGGTGACTTATTTTGCTTCAGTCGGTCTATCTGCTTCACAACCATTTCACTAGTGACTGTGAAGTTACATAATTTATCTTCTTCTGGCCCACTATAAAAATTAATTACCGGAATATTATTAGTGTCTTCCTGTGTAAAAACCGAGAGAAAATAATTATTTAAAATCGAGCACATTTCATTCTCTTTGTCAGTAAGATGCCCATAGTTATTTTTAAGGGGACCTATTTTATCTCTGACTTTTGTTCTATATACCTGGAAAAAACTTTTTGGGTTAGTTTTAGAATCCCTAGCAACTTTAATTTCATAGTCCCTTTTAGCTTTTCTTATCCCCTTTTTAATGTCCCTCTTAATGTCAATACACTGATTCATAAGATGACCCTCGCCTCTTTTGATACGCCTATAAATTCCTTTCTTATGCCCTAGTAGATATTTCAGCCCATTATTCATCCATTTTGGGTCATTTCTATTTGATCTAATTTCTTTATAATGGATAAACGTTCTTTGAGCAGCATGTATAGTGTTCAGAAAACTGTCATATTGATAGCTCTCTTCGTTACCCCAGTCAACAGATGATAAGTGTTCTTTAAGCCCATCGTAATCTGCTAAGCGAAAATCTGGGACTGTTACTGAGTTATCCCTACTATCATACTTCCATTCAATGCTAAATGTAATTGATTTGTGGTCGCTAGCACCCAGATCCTCTGAAACTTCTAAATTATTAACAAGGGATTCATTGTTTGCCAGAACTAAGTCAAGCAGGTTATTACCCCTTGTAGGTTCAGTCACAAACTGCTTCAAAAAACAATCCTGAACTACTTCTAAGAAGTCATATGATTCTAAATTCCCAGTCAAGAAATTCCAATCAATATGACTAAAGTTAAAGTCTCCTAGAATTACTACATTATCGTGCCTTGTGGCCCTAACAATTTCCTCCCATAGTAGTCTCCCCTGGTCCCTATATAAATTTCGGGGACGGTATATCACACCTAAAATTAATTTTTCATGCCCCTCTGAAAATTCTATCCAAACAGACTCTGTATGTGTTACTTCAGACTTAATACCCGTTTTTATGCAACAGTTCAAGCGATCTCGGATATACAATGCCACCCCACCCCCCTTCCCGACACTTCTATCTACTTGGAACAATTTAAAACCCTGAATGTGACATTCTGCAGTAGCAACTAGTCTCAACTCGTCCATCTTATTCCTAGCACTGCGACTATTTGTGTAATAAATATTTAAAGACCCTCCGTTCTCTTTACCCTTCCTGCTCCTTTCTGTTATTCCACTAAACCTATTACTGTCCTTGTCAATTAGTGCCACTGGCTTTCCAATATCCACCTCATTTTGCCTATTACTAGTTCTCATTGTACTCATATTACTACCCTGCGACTTCACAGTTTTCCCGCCAAAACCCATACCACTAACTATTCCTAGTTTAAAGACCTAACAGCTCCCTCCACTGCGTTGGCCAGTGCTCCCACCCCACACCTAGATAAGTGAACCCCATCCCTGGCATACATGTCATTTCTGCCATAGAAGAGGTCCCAGTTGTCAATGAATGTTACCGCATTTTCCTTACAGTATTTGTCCAGCCAGCAATTGACACCAATTGCTCTGGACAACCATTCTTGGGTATCTTTATTGAGGAAACGTTTCGCCACACAGTGGCTTCATCAGTCCATACAAAGGAGAATCTTGAAGAACAGGAGGAGAATGAGGTAATCAGTCCCTCAGCCTTGAGTCGATGTCGTCAGTCCATCAATCTTGAATAGAATAAGGCATAAGTGCGGAGAAGAAGCTTATAAACCGTAGGCAGGAGAGGTGCAGCAGTCGTAGGTGGTGCCACATTTGTTCAATGTGGAAGTAGGTCGTGCCCAAGGGTTAGGCAAGCGAAGAATTCCCAAGTATTAAGATACCAAGAAGTTGCAGTGTCTGACAATCCTGTCAGACAATCCTGTCAGACACTGCAACTTCTTGGTATCTTAATACTTGGGAATTCTTCGCTTGCCTAACCCTTGGGCACGACCTACTTCCACATTGAACAAATGTGACACCACCTACGACTGCTGCACCTCTCCTGCCTACGGTTTATAAGCTCCTCCGCACTTATGCCGTATTCTATTCAAGATTGATGGACTGATTACATCGACTCAAGGCTGAGGGACTGATAACTTCATTCTCCTCCTGTTCTTCAAGATTCTCCTTTGTATGGACTGATGAAGCCACTGTGTGGCGAAACGTTTCCTCAATAAATATACCCAAGAGTTGCACATGTGTCTAATTTATCAACTTGTCGGTTCTGTGAACCATTGATCTACAAGGTTAACCTCTGGAAATATAAACACATGTGCAGTATAATGTGATCCTTTGCTGACAACATTTCGCCCACACAGTGCGCTTTTTCAAGTCACAAACAGATCTACCTGGGGTGTATGTATGTATAATGTTCGCCAAGACCGTTGTCCTGGCACGGGTCTCAATCTTGCGATGACCCGTCTCTGGCTTCCGAGGGAGAAAGGTTTCTACAATGATGCAACGTATGCTGCTCAAGCACTCTTCTGGTCAGTTCAACTGGTGCATCTCATAAGCGACAACACCATATGTACTCCTAACTATGGACACTAGCGAGGAGGATATGTCGTTATCACGGGTAACAGCTTGTCTGGTTCGTTGACTCCATGGTACACTAGTGTGGCTGCAGTCATCTCTAGGTCCTCTTCGGGAGGGAATATCACTCCTAGTTGCCTGCGGAGTGTCTCAGTAACTTCGCACTCCAGAAGATAGTGTGTTAGGGGCCGCTGGACAACGTGCTGACCCTACTGGCACATCTCCTCAGCCTTGTCTACCATCATCTTGGCTGTGGGAAAGCACAAACGAAGCCGATGGATGGCGGTACACTGCTCTCTGGACCAGCTTCTATCATATGGAGGGGGTTCTCCCTGAGTCGTTGCTCGGTACCACTGTTGAGATGGGGTATTACCTAAGACCTCCCACATAAGTTTCATGGCTCTGGCAGCCACCAGTTTGGTCTGTCGTAGGCTGATGTGGACAGTAATCCCAACATGTGGATAGTCTGTTGCTGCCTTAGCTGCATCATCTGCCGCCTCATTTCCCCGGATGCCAGCATGGCTGGGATCCAGTTCAATGTCGATCTGTTACCCTGAACTTCTAAGGCTGTCATTATGCTCAGGATCGATGTGATGAGGTGAACATTGTCCTGTGGTTGAAATTGGGAGAGGGCAATGATTGCAGAGGTGGAATCAGCATGTATGACAGGTCGGAGTCGATGTCGTAGGGCATGTGACAATGCCTGCTGAATCGCCACCAGCTCAGCATGAAGGATCGTGCAGTGGTCAGGGAGTCGCCAGTCTTGTGTGTGAACATTGTGGAACAGTCCAGCTGCTGCTCTCTTCCTGTCAGGATAATAGGATTTCTCCCATTACCTCTCATGATGTCATCCAGACGGCTAACAATATCCTTCATCCCAGCCCCATAAAAACACACTCTCTGCCTCCTACTCCTATCCTTCAAGCAGAATGCCCTATCCATGTACCTAATCTGGCTATCCCCAACAACAACAATGTTTTTACCTTCCTTGTTAGGTAAGACACATATGCAACAGTTAGGTATCTTTATTATGAAACGTTTCGCCTACACAGTAGGCTTCTTCAGTCAAGTACAGAAAAGTTGATAGAAGCAGAAGATACTTGAAGACGATGTAATCAGTCCATCACCCTTAAAGTTTTGAGGTGGTCAGTCCCTCAGTCTGGAGAAGAGCATTGTTCCATAGTATGAAACAATATGGAGAAGAGCATTGTTCCATAGTATGAAACAATATATTGTTTCATACTATGGACTGAAGAAGCCTACTGTGTAGGCGAAACGTTTCATAATAAAGATACCTAACTGTTGCATATGTGTCTTACCTAACAACCTGTCGGTATTTTATACCATTTTAATGTTCAATTTTACCTTCCTTGTCGACGTCCGTCGTGATGTTCCCAGTAGTCAACTCACATTCTTTAGGTAGCACTACACCTTCACTTGTGGAATTCGTCACGACGTTCTCGATGGTCTTCGTCGGTGTTTCTAGGGATGTCTTACTCACGTCTGCCAATGTTTCCTTGGTGCTCGTTGTGGCATTCCCAGCAGAACACCCACATTCGTCAGGTAGCACCGAAAAAGGGTTGGAAGTTTCCACAGTAGTATTCTGGTTTCTCGTTGTTTCTGCCTCTCCAACAGTCTTCTTGATCCTCAGCTTGATTCCATGTTGCCCGGCCACTGACCAAGTTCCCCTCTTAACCTGGGGGCTCAAAACAGGAGGATTACTATGAATCCTCTTGTTCTCCTCCGTTAATCACCGTATCTCCAGCTTAGCAGCCCTAAGCTCTTCTTTCAGCTGCTGGTAAAGTTGCTCAAGAGAGGGCATCCTGGTTCAGATTCACAGAGACGCACAAACAGGTCTTCACAGAGCTACATATATATATATATATATTTATATATATATATATATAATTTTATATATATATTAAAATATATTTATATTTATATTATATAATATTTTATATATATATTATATATTATATATAAAACATATATATTTATGTATTATATATATATATATATAATATATATATATTTATATATATATATTATATATATATATATATACATATATATATATATTTATATATATTATATATATATATATATATATTATATTATATATATATATATTTATATTTTTATAAAATTATATATATATACATATATATATATATATATATATATATATATATTATATATATATATATATATTTTTATATATATATATATATATATAATATTTTTTTTTATTATTATCACACTGGCGATTCCCCCCAAGGCAGGGTGGCCCGAAAAAAAAAACTTTCACCATCATTCACTCCATCACTGTCTTGCCAGAAGAGTGCTTTTCACTACAGTTTTTAAACTGCAACATTAACACCCCTCCTTCAGAGTGCAGGCACTGTACTTCCCATCTCCAGGACTCAAGTCCGGCCTGCGGTTTCCCTGAACCTCTTAAATAAATGTTACTTTGCTCACACTCCAACAGCACGTCAAGTATTTAAAACCATTTGTCTCCATTCACTCATATCAAACACGCTCACGCATGCCGCTGGAAGTCCAAGCCCCTCGCACACAAAACCTCCTTTACCCCCTCCCTCCAACCTTTCATAGGCCGACCCCTACCCCGCCTTCCTTCCACTACAGACTGATACACTCTTGAAGTTATTCCGTTTTGCCCCAATTCTCTCCACATGCCCGAACCACCTCAACAAACCCTTCCTCAGCCCTCTGGACAACAGTTTTGGTAACCCCGCACCTCCTCCTAACTTCCAAACTACGAATTCTCTGCTTTATATTCACACCACACATTGTTCTCAGACATGACATCTCCACTGCCTCCAGCCTTCTCCTCGCTGCAACATTCATCACCCATGCTTCACACCCATATAAGAGCGTTGGTAAAACTATACTCCATAAAATTCCCCTCTTTGCCTCCAAGGACAAAGTTCTTTGTCTCCACAGACTCCTAAGTGCCCCACTCACCCTTTTCCCCTCATCTTTTCTATGATTCACCTCATCTTCATGGGACCCATCCGCTGACACGTCCACTCCCAAATATCTGAATACTTCACCTCCTCCATACTCTCTCCCTCCAATCTGATATCCAACTTTCATCACCTAATCTTTTTTTATCCTAATAACCTTACTTTTTCCCTGTATTCACTTTCAATTTTCTTCTTTTGCACACCTACCAAATTCATCCACCAATCTCTGCAACTTCTCTTCAGAATCTCCCAAGAGCACAGTGTAAATCAGCAAAGAGCAACTGTGACAACTCCCCTTTATGTGTGATTCTTTATCTTTTAACCCCACGCCTCTTGCAAGGACCCTCGCATTTACTTTCTTATACCCCATCTATAAATATATTAAACAACCACGGTGACATCACACAATCCTTGTCTAAGACCTACTTTTACGGGGGAAATAATTTCCCTCTTTCCTACATACTCTAACTTGAGCCTCCATCCTCGTAAAAACTCTTCACTGCTTTCAGTAACCTACCTCCTACACCTTTCACCTGCAACATCTGCCACATTGCCCCCTATCCACCCTGTCATACGCCTTTTCCAAATCCATAAATGCCACAAAGACCTCTTTAGCCTTATCTAAATACTGTTCACTTATATGTTTCACTGTAAACACCTGGTCCACACACCCCCTACCTTTCCTAAAGCCTCCTTGTTCATCTGCTATCCTATTCTCCGTCTTACTCTTAATTCTTTCAATAAAACTCTACCAACACTTTGCCAGGTATACTCAACAGACTTATCCCCTATAATTTTTGCACTCTCTTTTATCCCCTTTGCCCTTTTTACAAAGGAACTATGCATGCTCTCTGCCAATCCCTAGGTACCTTACCCTCTTCCATACATTTATTAAATAATTGGACCAACGTGCTTTTAACATTTCTATCTTTATCCCATCAATCCCGGCTGCCATACCCCCTTTCATTTTTTCCTACTGCCTCACGAACTTCCCCCACACTCACAACTGGCTCTTCCTCACTCCTACAAGATGTTGTTCCTCCTTGTCCTATACACGAAATCACGCTTCCCTATCTTCATCAACATTTAACAATTCCTCAAAATATTCCCTCCATCTTCCCAATACATCTAACTCTCCATTTAATAACTCCCCTTCCTATTTTTAACTGAAAAAATCCATTTGTTCTCTAGGCTTTCTTAACTTGTTAATCTCACTCCAAAACTTTTTCTTATTTTCAACAAAATTTGTTGTTTAACATCTCACACGCTCTCTCATTTGCTCTCTTTTTACATTGCTTCACCACTCTCTTAACCTCTGTCTTTTTTCCTTATACTCTTCCCTCTTTGCATCACTTCTACTTTGTAAAAACTTCTCATATGCAAACTTTTTCCCCCTTTTATACTCTCTTCACATCATCATTCCACCAATCGCTCCTCTTCCCTCCCGCACCCACTTTCCTGAAACCCACAAACTTCTGCTGAACACTCTCACTACATTTTTAAACCCTACCCCATACCTCTTCGACCCCATTGCTATGCTTCATTAGCCCATCTATCCTCCAATAGCTGTTTATCTTACCCTAACTGCCTCCTCTTTTAGTTTATAAACCTTCACCTCTCTCTTCCCTGATGCTTCTATTCCCCTTGTATTCCATCTACCTTTTACTCTAGTGTTGCTACAACTAGAAAGTGATCGATATATCTGTAGCCCCTCTATAAACATGTACATCCTGAAGTCTACTCAACAGTTTTTTATTACCAATACTTAACCCAACAAATATTGTCATTTCGCCCTACTCCATATCTTGTATACTTATTTATCCTCTTTTTTTTTAAAATATGTATTACCTATAACAAAACCCCTTTCTATACAAAGTTCAATCAAAGGGCTCATTATCATTTACCCTGGACCCCAAACTTACCTACCACACCCTCTCTAAAAGTTTCTCCTACTTTAGCATTCAGGTCCCCTACCACAATTTTCTCTCTCACTTGGTTCAAAGGCTCCCATACATTCACTTAACATCTCCCAAAATCTCTCTCTCTCTCTCCTCTGCATTCCTCTCTTTCCAGGTGCATACCGCTTATTATGACCCACTTCTCGCATCGAACCTTTACTTTAATCACATAATTCTTGAATTTACACATTCATATTCTCTTTTCTCCCTTTCCCTAAACTGATCATTCAACATTACTGCTACCCCTTTCCCTTTTCTCTAAAATCTCTCAGATACTCCAGATTTAATCCCATTTATTTCCCCCCCACTGGGAAAATCCCCTACCCCCTTCAGCTTGTTTCGCTTAGGGCCAGGACACCAACCTCTTTTCATTCATAACATCAGCAATCATCTGTTTCTTGTCATCCGCACTACATCCACGCACATTTAAGCATTCCAGTTTTATAAAGTTTTTCTTTTTCTCGTTTTTAGTAAATGTCTACAGGAGAAGGGGTTACTAGCCATTGCTCCGGCATTTTAGTCGCCTCATACGACACGCATGGCTTACAGAGGAAAGATTCTTTTCCACTTCCCCATGGACAATAGAAGAAATAAAGAGGGACAAGAGCTATTTAGAAAAAGGAGAAAAACCTAGATGTATGTATATATATATGATGTGCGTGTCTGTGAAGTGTGACCAAAGTGTAAGTAGGAGTAGAAGATATCCCTGTTTCTAGCGTGTTTATGAGACAGAAAAAGAAACCAGCAATCCTACCATCATGCAAAACAGTTACAGGTTTCTGTTTACAGTCATCTGGCAGGACGGTAGGGACTTCCCTGGGTGGTTGCTTTTCTACCAACCTATTTCCTATATATATATATATATATATATATATATATTATATATATATATATATATATATATATATATATATATATATATATATATATATATATGCAAAACAACGACTGTGAAAGTATGAAAGTATAGAGAAATTCCAAGCGCTTTCGTGACTACTCACATTGTCAAGGAACTATGAAAGTAAAGCATCAAAGGAAGGTATATAAGAGGTCTAGCCAACACCTCACTATCAGATCCCACAACAGTTAAGCACCTGATGCGCGACTCATAAGAAAGGGAACACTGCAGGAGGCCCGCCGACCCAACTAGACAGGTCCTTCACACAATCCACCAACAAATCATCAAAAGGACGATCTCTCATGTCAAGGAGTCTATTGGGTAAAAGAGACTTGGGCAGAACTTGTTCATTTCAACAATTTTTTAAAAAATTAAGACGAATTTTTAACTTGTGGGACTTGATCAAGAAAATTTTAAAAAATTGTTTAAATGAACAAGTTCTGCAAAAGTCTCTTTTACCCAATATCATCTTTAACATGAGAGATCGTCCTTTTAATGATTTTATGAGAATTATTCTTCAGAAACATATTGAAATAACTAAATTACAGGAGAAGGAAGCATTCAAAATATTGAGAAACAAAAAATACTCTTTTAATCAGGTCATTCCATCAGAATGTAAACACAGTATGTTGGATCATTGCTATAATAAACTCAGAAGAATTTGTAATGAACTCAAAAACAAACTACAAAGAAAATTAGACATTTTAATTGAAAATAGTGATTGGACAAAGCATGCTAATAACAATTTTGTAATTAACTTATCAGATGAAATTTTAGACAAAAATACAACTGCCGCTCTAGGTTTTGGCCTAAGTTTCGCAACTTCAAAAAAACTTAATAATGTTGAAATTGCAAAAGCCTTTTGTAACTTTGAAAATTTTCTGATTTATCCGCTGATGAAATTAATATTAGTAAAGGAATGGTATATAGCTCTATGTTAAAACCAAACATTCCCAATTGCCCTCAAAGATTCTTTAAGTCTTATGATACACTTAATAACAATAAAAATTTGCGCCTTACCAAAGCAGACAAAATAAATGCAATAGTAATTATGATAGAAAATGATTACCAAAAAAAATGAATAATCTCTTAGATGATACTGAAACCTATTCTAAACTTAGGAAAAATCCCCTAGAAACCGTTAACAGCAATTTCAATAAAGCAATAAAACTTCTACTGAAAGGCAAAGATGAATTAGTCAAACAATTTACTTCCACTAATCCATCTTTACCTTACATGTATGGACTAATAAAAACACACAAACCAGGGGATCCAGTCAGACCAATTATTAGCTCCATAGGATCAGTTTCAAATAAATTATCCAAATGGCTTGTTGATATTTTGAGCCCTGTTGTTGGTAAAATTTCAAACTTTAATGTTAAAAACAACATAGATTTAGTTGATAAATTAAGCTCCTTGACTGACTTAAATGATTTTAACATGGTAAGTTTTGATATTACTTACTTGTTTACGAAAGTTCCTGTTGATGATTTATTAAGTTTGTTTTCTGAAGAACTCGTTAACTATGATTTACCATTGCCAGTTCCTACTATCATTAAACTTATTAAACTTTGCATTGTTGATGCAAAATTTGTATTTAATGATAAGTTTTACACTCAGAAGTTTGGTATGGCAATGGAAAATTCTCTTTCACCTGTTCTTAGTAACCTATACATGGAATTTTTTGAAACAAGGTTGCTTAACACAATCCTCCCTAATAGACCTAAATGGTTCAGATATGTTGATAATATTTTGTGTCTTATGCCCAAAAATGTAGATATACACCATTTCCTTGGCAAACTAAATAGCTTAGCCCATTCTATAAACTTTACTGTTGAGTTTGAAGAAAATAACTCATTGCCTTTTCTAGATGTTTTAATTATTAAGGGTAATAATGAATCCAAATTTAATATTTACAGAAAACCTACAAATAACTGTTCCTATGTTCACTATCATTCTTCGCATCAAGATAGAGTTAAACTGTCTGTTTTCTCATCAATGCTTTTGAGAGCTTTACGAATTTATAGTCCAGATTTCATAGATGAGGAAATATCCAAAATTTATGAAATAGGTAATGATTTGAAATACCCAAGAAATGTAATTGATAAATCTTTTAAAGTTGCTAGAAATACTTTTTACAATCCAAAAAGGGACAACCAGCCTTATTCAACTAAAAATATGTTGGTTCTCCCTTACCATGAAAACTTGGTTGATATGCCTTCTCTTCTTAAGACTTTTAGTATTAAAGTTGTATTAAAAAATCTTGATACAGTAAAAAAAACTTTTGATAAAGAATTCCCCCCAAAATGCTGATGGATGTGTCTTTAAGTTTCCTTGTAAAATTTGCGATAACATTTTTTACGGTCAAACTGGTAAAAATCTCGAACTAAGATTAAAACAACATAAATATAGCATTAGAACTGGACAAGATTCCAATGCTATATTTATTCATGTAAGAGATTTTTAACCACCCAATTGATTTTCAAAAAGTTGAGAAAGTAGTATCAAGCAAGTCCATGGTCGACAGGAATATAATTGAATCTTGTTCCATAAAAAGCAGTTTTGACAATAATATGAATAATTCCTTTGGTTTACATAAATTAGATCCATTTATAATTAATAAAATTTGGGAAGAATTTAATAATACCCTGGGCAAATAATAATTTTAAAATTTCTTATTTCTTGGGTAGAATAGTTTGTTGGTGGGTTGTGTGAAGGACCTGTCTAGTTGGGCCGGCGGGCCTGCTGCAGTGTTCCCTTATGAGTCGCGCATCAGGTGTTTAACTGTTGTGGGATCTGATAGTGAGGTGTTGGCTAGACCTCTTATATACCTTCCTTTGATGCTTTACTTTCATAGTTCCTTGATAATGTGAGTAGTCACGAAAGCGCTTGGAATTTCTCTATTCCTTCACAGTGGTTGTTTTGCATATTCTGAAATCACATGTTTACTGTGATCTTATTGCATATATATATATATATATATATATATATATTATATATATATATATATATATATATATATATATATATATATATATATATATATATATATATATATATATATATGTATGGAACCTCAGCTTACGAACTCCACACCATCCGAATTGAACAATAAAATGGTATAAAATACCGACAGGTTGTTTAGGTAAGACACATACCTAACTCTTACCTAAACAACCATCCGATTTTTTCAGGATACGAACCGTCGTTTGGTCGATTTTTTTGCTTCTGGATACGAACGAAATTTCAGGATGCAAACTTCCCCATCAAGGGAGGTTCCTTAAATAAATTAATAAATAAAATATTTATTCCTTTGCAAAGGTTACAATGTGTGTTTACATATAATATGATTGGAACAAAGAAAGCCACTATCATGCAGAGGCATTTCGGGCAGACTTAATCTAATGATAATAGACTACTTAAGTCTAGGCAGGTGAAAAGTGTGCTAGAAGTGATTACTAATGTTTTGCTGATGGTGGCGCCAACTACTGACAGCCTTTTGAAGTTTCTCCTTACTGTTATTAATATTATATTGTATTTTTATTATTGTTATAATAATGATTATTATTATTATTATTATTATTATTATTATTATTATTATTATTATTATTATTATTAGTAGTAGTAGTAGTAGTAGTAGTAGTAGTAGTAGTAGTACGTACATGGTGATGGGCTCTCAATCTAGGGAATTGGGTCTGTGCTCAAGGTCCCTAAATTAATAATAATGATAATAATAATTATTATAATAATACGTATGTACTACTAATAATGAAAATACATAATAATAATTATGTATAATAAATAATATAATAATAACAATAATACTATGTACGTACTGCGTATAGTTTAGTTTGACAACACCACCATCAGATAGCAGTGTCAATCAAAACAATGGTCACCAGTGTACATGTGCTTACGGAGCTACCCTCGTGGTGCAAGGAATTCTCGTGATTCCCTTACGTTTTGTGCAGTTAGTTCGCCAGATTTCTTTCTTCTCACCATGGGTCCTAGGAAAGCAAGTGCAAAGGACAGTGCCGAGAAGAAAAGGAGGATAACCGTCCTTGGGTCTCAGTAGTGATGATGCCATCTACCGGACAGTGACTGTCCTTGGGTCAGTAGTGATTACCTATTTTCATAGTGAAAAACAACGTATTTTGACTGCGATGTATTGATGTTGTGAAGACGGAAGCAGCCACAGTCCCGTTGAATGGAATAGACGACTTTGAGAACATTTACCTTTTACAAGAGAGTAAAGTCACCGTCAACTGTGTGGTGTTGGAGGATCTGCAGAAATTTCAGGTCCAGTAATAACGTGTTCAAAAGACTGATACTATGGGGTTCGTGAAGGAGGGGGGAGGGAAGGCTAGCTATCATGCGTGAAGTGCATATTTACCTTCCTATCTTCACCCCCTCCTCCATCTCCCTCTCTCTCTCGTGACGAAGTGATGTATACACTCCCCTTGACTAAGCAACAACACTATTTTGCGAAGAGTAAATAAACTATAAATAAGAGCGACACCATAATAAAGGGGCGGGGTTAACAACACATAAACAGAGTATAACGATCTGTTATGATATCATTAATTTAACTTGTTAATTATTATAATCCAGAGTAGCTTACTCTTTTTTAGTTAATTAAAACTAAATCGCGATGCGAATAATTTAGAGACGTAGTCATGCTAAGACCCGTGAGGCAGATGACTGACTTTTGATCTAAGGAACTGTTGCTATTCTTCCTTTCCATGGATGGAATTGACTGCCTACCATTCAGCAGGCTCTACATAACCTCTACGGCTTGATCACTTCCTAATATTGCAAGCGTAATAATAATAATAATAATAATAATAATAATAATAATGATAATAATAATAATAATAATAATAATAATAATAATAATAATAATAATAAATACATAATAAAAGCGATATAACACATTAGCGTGATATTAGTGAAAATATATTAACTCAGATTTTAAAATTATTCTAATTATAATGTATACAGACTTGGACATCCACGGTATTGTTATGATTTCTGTTTAGAGAACAGCGAGCCACGAAAACCAAAAAAAAAAAAAAATGTGTGGAGACATTAGACTGAGGCCTACAAAATGTTACTTTGACTTACTTTACATATATCTAGACTGCTTATTCCAAAGATAATATAAATGTAATATAATATCAAATAAAGCAACGTAGAAAAAGGTTTATTTATTGAAGTTACACCAAGTGTCATATCAATATTTACAAACTTTATAACAAATAAGCTCCGAATACTCCTTTTTAAATTTCTTTGTTTTCCCCTTCAAAACTGCGCTTATTACTTTTTATGCATTATTGGTGTATCTCTCTGTGCAACATCCAGCAGCAGTCGACCTACATTTACAATGGTACCTTATCTCCATCTTCCTTATATCCCGGGGAAACCTTTCATCTTCCTCGTCACTCATTGCTTCCAGATTTCCCGGAAAGTTTTGCAAATGAATATCCAGGAAATGTACCTTGAGATTCTTAATACATCTTAAGGCTTCGAAATTTTAAACATCCAGTTCCATGCTTGTAGTTTCTCCTTTGTAGTTACCTAGCAACGTTTTTCTGATGACATCTTTCAAGGCAATCCATGCCTCGTATCAACATGTAGAGACTTCAAAATTCTCATCCTGAAGAAGTTTTCATATATCTCGCCCGACAAATATGCCTTCTTTAAGCTTATAAAAAACAAGACATCAGTAGGAAACTTTCAGTTTCCTCAAGTGTCTGGTATTCCCGCTTTCCACATTCATGCAAAGGCCAGTTTTATCACAATGTATAGTGGAAACACTGCTCTGTAGGGGGGTTAGACAAAAATCGAATGTAATACATAAATTTAAGTATCATTTATGGAACCAGTACATAGAAAATAATAAGAAACTGGCAACAAATCTTAAGCAAAGAAATTGAAGAATGTCTGTGTAATGAAAGTGGATCGAACTTGTAGATTTCAACAAACCTCACCGTTCCGTGATTTATAAGTCACATAATTTACGCAGTGATTGGACACTCAGCAGATCGAGTAAATTATATACAGTTACAGTGAAAGAGTGCGAGTCATGGAACCTAGAAAATCGTGGAAGATCCTGGTGTATCTTTATAGGAGAAATACAAACGGAAAGCAATAATATTTTCAGATAATAATCAACTGGGACAAAAAGAAAGATGGTGATATAGAATACCAACTTTAAATATAATATATCAGTTGTAACCCACATTGGGACAGAAACTCACAAAATTAATTGATAAGAAAATTTCGGCATCATTCTGGGATCCATTACAGCAGGAGGTCGAAATAAAAACATCAAGTAATTTTATGAGTTTCCGTCTCCACGTAGATTATTAATGAACATTGATACTTTATTTTTTCATAATATATCATGAATAAAAACTCAACATAAAAAGATAATCTTAAGTTAAGCAAACAATTAAAATGAAAGAAGTGGAGAGTGCACCTCAACCAGGGCAGTTACATAGATTATCATACACAGCAGCATATGTGTAGAGAAAAGTCAAAGTGACTTATTTCCATTGGGGTGAATCAGAGGATACAACAAGCCGTCTGAGATACATTTTAATTTGAGTTTAGGAACAGGCATACAAGCTGACTGAGTTGTACTCAGTTCTACTCAACTACGAGTACGGTCGCTTATGAGACACAGTGCTACGTCTAGTAGAGGACACAGGTGAGTCATTACTCACACGTGGCGACACATTCTTTGCTTCCTCCAGCAATCAGATGACCTGCAAAGGCTGAAAGAAGACTCACACGCTGAAGCCCGGGGGAAAAAGTTGTGTACATTTGTGGCGAGGTAGGCAGATGTTCCTCTTATGCGTCAGAAAAAAAGAACCTCAATTGATATCAATACAAAGTAAATTCTCGCACAATACGCTCAGGGGTGATAATGTTAACAATGGTCTTGAGGACACGCAGATGTTAAGACACAGAAGAGTACTATATATTGATTAAACTATGGACAACAAAATTAAGTCAAACACTGTAACTTATTTCTGATCAGAAGAGATATTCTACAGTTATTTCACTGAAAACGATTTGATTAATAAAACATTATAACTTACAGAACTTAATATCAAGAGACAGCTTCCTTCAAGAAAAACACTTCAATAATAAAAGCTTAAAGCTGACCAAAAGACGCATTTTCCAGTTATTGTACTGATTCCAACAAAATCTGTACATACAAAGCCTAAATCCAACAAACGCTTCATCCATTTTATTTTATGCATCAGCTAATGAAGAACTATAATGTTGCAGTTCATGTATTATAAACAGGAAAACACTGAACCGTAGAGATCATAAAGCAACTATGAAGTGGAAGACATTCAAATTCGATCTATCATAAGGAAGGTAAATCCAGTTCCTTAGATCAAGAATCGAAGCAAAATAGTGCCATTATGTAAAATAATGCTACACAATTTCGAGGTTAAAAGAGGAAAAATAGCACCTACACTCTCCATTAAATGCACTAATCTATTTCTTAGTAAAATATGTGTTGAAATTTTGAAACCCAGTTTCCGTTATCACACAAAAACTAGGTTTCCTAATGGCCTATATAATATTGTGCGTAGGACACCCAC
The DNA here is from genome assembly GCF_026875155.1 of Cherax quadricarinatus. Taxonomy (NCBI): domain Eukaryota; kingdom Metazoa; phylum Arthropoda; class Malacostraca; order Decapoda; family Parastacidae; genus Cherax; species Cherax quadricarinatus. The sequence goes on from NC_069400.1 coordinate 54,934,625, forward strand.
AGATACAATTAGTCCCGTGAATATTGTCACAATATATTACACCAGCGTTAAGAAGTTGAATCACATGATCATGTTCACACTGTCAACACTCCCCTGTAGTTTACAGACGATCGCAAAACATCTGACTGGACTGAAGCCGAGCGTTGATTAGCAGGCAAAGAATCGTGCCTCCACCACCACTCATTGCACGGAATGACCCACATGGGTTTAATGTTCTGACGTCTCGGACTAGAGCGCTACTTGAGAATCTTGACCGTCCTCAGTAGTAGTTTCGAGTCCTGATGACTGCGATCTTTCTTTGTATATACCCGCTTGTTTCTACGTGGTGCACTGATATAAAAGAAATCGCTTGAGAGGTCAGAACATACAGGGGGAGATTGAAATAGCTTGAATCCATGCTTGAGGCTGACTGACGTGCTCGGGCTGGGAAAGAAACATGGCTTATGAACCAGGCTGCCCAATCTATGTGGCATTTGTGTACCCGAGTGGACTATATATATATATATAATATATATATATATATTATATATATATATATATATATATATATATATATATATATGACTGTGAAACAGAAACCTGTAACTGTTTTGCATGATGGTAGGATTGCTGGTTTCTTTTTCTGTCTCATAAACGCGCTAGATAACAGGGATATCTTGCTACTCCTACTTACACTTTGGTCACACTTCACAGACACGCACATGCATATATATATATATATATATATATATATATATATATATATATATATATATATATATATATATATATATATATATATATATATATATATAATATATATATATATACATACATCTAGGTTTTTCCCCTTTTTCTAAATAGCTCTTGTTCTTGTTTATTTCTTCTATTGTCCATGGGGAAGTGGAAAAGAATCTTTCCTCCGTAAGCCATGCGTGTCGTATGAGGCGACTAAAATGCCGGGAGCAATGGGCTAGAAACCCCTTCTCCTGTAGACATTTACTAAAAAAGAGAAGAAGAAAAAACTTTATAAAACTGGGATGCTTAAATGTGCGTGGATGTAGTGCGGATGACAAGAAACAGATGATTGCTGATGTTATGAATGAAAAGAAGTTGGATGTCCTGGCCCTAAGCGAAACAAAGCTGAAGGGGGTAGGGGAGTTTCAGTGGGAGGAAATAAATGGGATTAAATCTGGAGTATCTGAGAGAGTTAGAGCAAAGGAAGGGGTAGCAGTAATGTTAAATGATCAGTTATGGAAGGAGAAAAGAGAATATGAATGTGTAAATTCAAGAATTATGTGGATTAAAGTAAAGGTTGGATGCGAAAAGTGGGTCATAATAAGCGTGTATGCACCTGGAGAAGAGAGGAATGTAGAGGAGAGAGAGAGATTTTGGGAGATGTTAAGTGAATGTATAGGAGCCTTTGAACCAAGTGAGAGAGTAATTGTGGTAGGGGACCTGAATGCTAAAGTAGGAGAAACTTTTAGAGAGGGTGTGGTAGGTAAGTTTGGGGTGCCAGGTGTAAATGATAATGGGAGCCCTTTGATTGAACTTTGTATAGAAAGGGGTTTAGTTATAGGTAATACATATTTTAAGAAAAAGAGGATAAATAAGTATACAAGATATGATGTAGGGCGAAATGACAGAAGTTTGTTGGATTATGTATTGGTAGATAAAAGACTGTTGAGTAGACTTCAGGATGTACATGTTTATAGAGGGGCCACAGATATATCAGATCACTTTCTAGTTGAAGCTACACTGAGAGTAAAAGGTAGATGGGATACAAGGAGAATAGAAGAATCAGGGAAGAGAGAGGTGAAGATTTATAAACTAAAAGAGGAGGCAGTTAGGGTAAGATATAAACAGCTATTGGAGGATAGATGGGCTAATGAGAGCATAGGCAATGGGATCGAAGAGGTATGGGGTAGGTTTAAAAATGTAGTGTTAGAGTGTTCAGCAGAAGTTTGTGGTTACAGGAAAGTGGGTGTGGGAGGGAAGAGGAGCGATTGGTGGAATGATGATGTAAAGAGAGTAGTAAGGAAGAAAAAGTTAGCATATGAGAAGTTTTTACAAAGTAGAAGTGATGCAAGGAGGGAAGAGTATATGGAGAAAAAGAGAGAGGTTAAGAGAGTGGTGAAGCAATGTAAAAAGAGAGCAAATGAGAGAGTGGGTGAGATGTTATCAACAAATTTTGTTGAAAATAAGAAAAAGTTTTGGAGTGAGATTAACAAGTTAAGAAAGCCTAGAGAACAAATGGATTTGTCAGTTAAAAATAGGAGAGGAGAGTTATTAAATGGAGAGTTAAAGGTATTGGGAAGATGGAGGGAATATTTTGAGGAATTGTTAAATGTTGATGAAGATAGGGAAGCTGTGATTTCGTGTATAGGACAAGGAGGAATAACATCTTGTAGGAGTGAGGAAGAGCCAGTTGTGAGTGTGGATGAAGTTCGTGAGGCAGTAGGTAAAATGAAAGGGGGTAAGGCAGCCGGGATTGATGGGATAAAGATAGAAATGTTAAAAGCAGGTGGGGATATAGTTTTGGAGTGGTTGGTGCAATTATTTAATAAATGTATGGAAGAGGGTAAGGTACCTAGGGATTGGCAGAGAGCATGCATAGTTCCTTTGTATAAAGGCAAAGGGGACAAAAGAGAGTGCAAAAATTATAGGGGGATAAGTCTGCTGAGTATACCAGGTAAAGTGTATGGTAGAGTTATTATTGAAAGAATTAAGAGTAAGACGGAGAATAGGATAGCAGATGAACAAGGAGGCTTTAGGAAAGGTGGGGGGTGTGTGGACCAGGTGTTTACAGTGAAACATATAAGTGAACAGTATTTAGATAAGGCTAAAGAGGTCTTTATGGCATTTATGGATTTGAAAAAGGCTTTATGACAGGGTGGATAGGGGGGCAATGTGGCAGATGTTGCAAGTGTATGGTGTAGGAGGTAGGTTACTGAAAGCAGTGAAGAGTTTTTACGAGGATAGTGAGGCTCAAGTTAGAGTATGTAGGAAAGAGGGAAATTATTTCCCAGTAAAAGTAGGCCTTAGACAAGGATGTGTGATGTCACCGTGGTTGTTTAATATATTTATAGATGGGGTTGTAAGAGAAGTAAATGCGAGGGCTTGGCAAGAGGCGTGGAGTTAAAAGATAAAGAATCACACACAAAGTGGGAGTTGTCCAGCTGCTCTTTGCTGATGACACTGTGCTCTTGGGAGATTCTGAAGAGAAGTTGCAGAGATTGGTGGATGAATTTGGAAGGGTGTGCAAAAGAAGAAAATTAAAGGTGAATACAGGAAAGAGTAAGGTTATGAGGATAACAAAAAGATTAGGTGATGAAAGATTGAATATCAGATTGGAGGGAGAGAGTATGGAGGAGGTGAATGTATTCAGATATTTGGGAGTGGACGTGTCAGCGGATGGGTCTATGAAAGATGAGGTGAATCATAGAATTGATGAGGGGAAAAGAGTGAGTGGTGCACTTAGGAGTCTGTGTAGAAAAGAACTTTGTCCTTGGAGGCAAAGAGGGGAATGTATGAGAGTATAGTTTTACCAACGCTCTTATATCGGTGTGAAGCATGGGTAATGAATGTTGCAGCGAGGAGAAGGCTGGAGGCAGTGGAGATGTCATGTCTGAGGGCAATGTGTGGTGTGAATATAATGCAGAGAATTCGTAGTTTGGAAGTTAGGAGGAGGTGCGGGATTACCAAAACTGTTGTCCAGAGGGCTGAGGAAGGGTTGTTGAGGTGGTTCGGATATGTAGAGAGAATGGAGCGAAACAGAATGACTTCAAGAGTGTATCAGTCTGTACTGGAAGGAAGGCGGGGTAGGGGTCGGCCTAGGAAAGGTTGGAGAGAGGGGGTAAAGGTTTTGTGTGCGAGGGGCTTGGACTTCCAGCAGGCATGCGTGAGCGTGTTTGATAGGAGTGAATGGAGACAAATGGTTTTTAATACTTGACGTGCTGTTGGAGTGTGAGCAAAGTAACATTTATGAAGGCGTTCAGGGAAACCGGCAGGACCGGACTTGAGTCCTGGAGATGGGAAGTACAGTGCCTGCACTCTGAAGGAGGGGTGTTAATGTTGCAGTTTAAAAACTGTAGTGTAAAGCACCCTTCTGGCAAGACAGTGGATGGAGTGAATGATGGTGAAAGTTTTTCTTTTTTCGGGCCACCCTGCCTTGGTGGGAATCGGCCATGTGATAATAATATATATATATATATATATATATATATATATATATATATATATATATATATATTATATATATATATATATATATATATATATATATGTATATATATATGCAACAAGATCACAGTAAACAGGTGATTTCAGAATATGCAAAACAACCACTCTGAAAGAATAGAGAAATTCCAAGCGCTTTCGTGACTATTCACATTATGAAGGAACTATGAAAGTAAAGCATCCAAGGAAGGTATATAAGGGGGTCTGGCCAACACCTCACTATCAGATCCCACACGGTTAAACACCTGACGCGCGCCGGCCCAACTAGACAGGACCTTTGCTCAACCACCGACAAACTATTCTACCCAAGAAAATTTTAAAATTATTATTTGTCCAGTGTATTATTAAATTCTTCTTAAATTCTATTAATTGATAAATTAGACACATGTGCAACTCTTGGGTATCTTCATTGAGGAAACGTTTCTCCAACGTTTCGCCACTGTGTGGCGAAACGTTTCCTCAGTAAAGATACCCAAGAGTTGCACATGTGTCTAATTTATCAACATGTCGGTTCTCTGAACAATTCATCTACAAATTCTGTTAATTATAAATGGATCTAATTTATATAAACCAAAGGAAATATTCATATTATTGTCAAAACTGCTTTTTATGAAACAAGATGCAATTATATTTCTGTCGACCATGGACTTGCTTGATACTACTTTCTCAACTTTTTGAAAATCAATTGGATGGTTAAAATCTCTTACATGAATAAATAGAGCATTGGAATCTTGTCCAGTTCTAATGCTATATTTATGTTGTTTTAATCTTAGTTCGAGATTTTTACCAGTTTGACCGTAATAAACTTTATAGCAAATTTTACAAGGAATCTTATAGACACATCCATCAGCATTTTGGGGGGAATTCTTTATCAAAAGTTGTTTTACTGTATCAAGATTTTTGAATACAACTTTAATATTAAAAGTCTTAAGAATAGAAGGCATATCAACCAAGTTTTCATGGTAAGGGAGAACCAACCAGCGTTATTCAACTAAAAATATGTTGGTTCTCCCTTACCATGAAAACTTGGTTGATATGCCTTCTCTTCTTAATACTTTTAATATTAAAGTTGTATTCAAAATCTTGATACAGTAAAAAAACTTTTGATAAAGAATTCCCCCCAAAATGCTAATGGATGTGTCTATAAGATTCCTTGTGATGAATGGTTTGAAAAACCGACAAGTTGAAGATTGAGACACTTATGCAGCATATGGGAATCTTTATTTATAAGTGTCTCAATCTTCAACTATAAGATTCCTTGTAAAATTTGCGATAAAGTTTATTACGGTCAAACTGGTAAAAATCTCGAACTAAGATTAAAACAACATAAATTTAGCATTAGAACTGGACAAGATTCCAATGCTCTATTTATTCATGTAAGAGATTTTAACCATCAAATTGATTTTCAAAAAGTTGAGAAAGCAGTATCAAGCAAGTCCATGGTCGACAGGAATATAATTGAATCTTGTTTCATGAAAAGCAGTTTTTACAATAATATGAATATTTCCTTTGGTTTATATAAATTAGATCCATTTATAATTAATAGAATTTGGGAAGAATTTAATAATACACTGGACAAATAATAATTTTAAAATTTTCTTGGGTAGAATAGTTTGTTGGTGGTTGTGCAAAGGACCTGTCCAGTTGGGCCGGCGCGCGTCAGGTGTTTATCCGTTGTGGGATCTGATAGTGAGGTGTTGGCCAGACTCACTTATATACCTTCCTTGGATGCTTTACTTTCATAGTTCCTTGATAAACCATACCCCCGGCCGGGATTGAACCCGCGGTCATAGAGCCGGGGGTATGGTTTGTTTGCAATCGTGTCATTACGACTTCTTGAGTCAAGTCCCTTGATAATGTGAGAAGTCACGAAAACACTTGGAATTTCTTTATTCTTTCAGAGCGGTTGTTTTGCATATATATATATATATATATATATATATATATATATATATATTATATATATATATATTATATATATATATTATTATATATATATAATATATATATATTGTCGTGCCGAATAGGCAGAAACTTGCGATCTTGGCTTAAATAGCAACGCTCATCTTGCCATATAGGACAAGTGAGAATTTGTGTATGCAATAAATTTCGCCAAAATCATTTCTGAACTAACGAAAAAAATATATTTCACTGTGTTTGTTTACTATTAAATTACTGTAAACAAATCTAAAATATATTTAGTTGGGTTAGGCTAAAATAAATTGTTCTTTTTATAATAAGGTTAGGTAAGTTTTCTAAGATTCTTTTGGTGCAAAATTAAAAATTTTTACATTAAAATTAATGAAAAAAAATATATCTTTAAACGTGTAAGAGAAAATTTTAGAACGGACTTAATTTTAATTGAGTTCTTGCTAATTGACCAGTTTTACATATTCGGCACGACATATATATATATATATATATATATATATATATATATATATATATATATATATATATATATATATATATATATATTATATATATATATATGTATATATATATATATATATATATATATATATATATATATATATATATATATATATATATATATATTATATATATATATATATATATATATATATATATATGCAGAACAAGCAGTGTGAAAAAACTAGATAGATGAAACAGAAACTTATTCTAAACTTAGAAAGAATCCCTTCGAATCTTTTAAAAGTAATTTCAAGAAAACTACAAATAGTTTACTGAAAGGCAAAGATGAATTAATTAAAAAAATTACGTTCACTAGTCCATCTTTACCATATGTATGGATTAATAAAAACGCACAAAGAGATAATCCAATTAAATTTATTAAACTTTTTATTGTTGACGGAAAATTTGTGTTTAATGACGAGTTATGTTTTTGAGAGCTATAGGTGTTTGTAGTCCAAAGTTCACTGATGAAAAAAATCTCAAAAAAATTATGAAATAGCTAATGATCTAAAATATCCATGAAACTTAATTGAAAAATTCTTCAAAATTGCCAGAAATACTTTTTACAATTCAAATAAGGACAACCAAGTTAATTCAACTAAAAATATGTTGGTTCAGCTTTGTTGTTATGCCTTCTCTTCTTAATCAAAGTTGTGTTTAAAAATTTTGAGTCAGTAAAAAACTTATGAGTAAAAATTCAACCCAAAATGCTGACGGGTGTATCTGTAAGATTCCTTGTAAAATATATGATAAATTTATTAGGGTCAACCTGGTAAAAGTCTTGAACTAAGATTAAAACAACGTATATATATATCATTAGAACTGGACAAGATTCTAATGCTCTGTTTATTCATGTGTGAGAGATTTTAACCATCCAATTGATTTTCAAAAGGGTAAGAAATTTGTATCATGCAAGTCCATGGTCGACAGGAATATAATAGAATCGTGTTTCATAAAAAGTAGTTTTGAAAATAATATGAATATTGCTTTTGGTGTTATGACTGAATTACCGACGAAGATGCCGAGTCTTATTTGCAGGTAACTGCGGGGGTAGCGTGGTAAGTTGAAGAACACAGCCGTAGATTAGCATCTGGTTTATTTATAATAGTGAGTTCACAGCGGGCCAGAGTGAGGTGGGTGACTGATGGCCAGACCGTGGAGGGGAGAGCTGTTGAACCTTGCGGTGTAGGCCGTGAAGTGGGGGATGGGTTCCCACGTCCATTTACGTGGGCAGGCCAAAGAAGGGCAAAAACCCTTAGTGCCGCGGAAATATTCTAGCAGACAGCAAGGTTTGTCCAGCAGATAGGCTGCCCAACATTCGTTAAAAAAATTTGGTTTTTAATTTAAAATTAAAAAATTTAGGAAGAATTTAAGTCCCAAAAGGAAAAGTAAAAAATTTTAAAGGGCTTGGGTAGGGGAATCATTGTATTTCAGGGCCGGGTGTTTGCACTAAAAAACTCTTGCCCCTTCCCATTCCTTCCTGTTTATGTTTTATTTTTATAGAAACCTTATAATGTGAAAAGACAGAATGCGCTGGGTTTTTTCACTTTTTTTTCCACAGGGGTTTTTTCGGGCTTATTGTGAGAAACCTGTTTACTGTGATTTTATTACAAACACACATAATTTTTTTTTATTTTTTAAACACACGGCCTTTTCCCACCAAGCGGGGTTTGGCCCCGGGAGAAAAAAAAGCTTTCATCATCATTACATCATCACTGTCCTGCTTGAGGCATACCACACTACAGTTAAAAAAACTGCAAAAATTAACACCCCCCCTTTCAGAGTGAGGGAAAACTTACTTCACATCTTCAGGATTTAAAGTCCGGCCTCCGGGTTTTCCCCTAAATTCCACCCAAAAAGTTACTTTGCTTACACTCCAACAGCACGTCAATTTTCTGAAAAACCCACATTTTCCCCATTTGTTTCCTTTTCAAACACGCTCACGCACGCTTGCTGGAAGCCCAAGTCCTTCAAAAAACCTACTTTACCTATAAGTATGTATGTATATATGCAAAAAAACCCCACTGTGAAAGAATAGTAAAATTTCCCCAAGCGCTTTCGTGACTCTCACATTATTTTTAATATTTAATATATATAAAAATTATTTATATATAAATATATATATTTTAAAATATATATATATATATATATATATTATATATATATTTTTTTTAAAATTATATTTACATTATATATTTTATACAAAATTTTATATACAAAGAACTTTGTCTTGGAGGAAAAAGGGGGGAAATGTATGAGAGATAGTTTTCCCAAACCTCTTAAAAGGGTGTGAAGCGGGGGTGATGAATGTTGAAGCGAGGGAGAAGGCGGGGGGCCCTGGAGATGTCATGCGGGGGGGAAATGTGTGGTGTGAATATAATGCAGAAATTCGTAGTCGGGAATTAGGGGGAGGTGCGGGATTACCAAAAACGTTGCCCAGAGGGGGGGAAGGGTTTTTTGAGGGGGTTGGGAAACATTTAAGAAAAAGGAGGGGAAAAAAGAATGATTTAAAGATTTGTATCAGCCCCTGTAGGGGAAGGGAAGGCGGGGTAGGGGTCGCCTTAGGAAGGGTTGGAGGGAGGGGGAAAAGGAGGTTTTGTGTGCGAGGGGTTTGGGGCCCTCCAGCAGGATGCGTGACGTGTTTGTAGGATTTTAAAGGAGACAAATGGTTTTTAATATTTTGACGTCTGTTGGAGTGTGAGCAAAGTAACATTTATAAAGGGGTTTTCGGGGAAAACCGGCAGGCCGGACTTGAGTCGGGAGAGGGGAAGAACCGTGCCTGCACTCTGAAGGAGGGGTGTTAATTTTTGCATTTTTAAAAACTGTAGTGTAAAGCACCCTTTCTGGCAAGACGGGTGATGGAGTGAATGATGGTGAAATTTTTTTCTTTTTGGGGCCACCCTCCCTTTGGGTGGGAATGGGCCCGGGTTTTGATAATAAAAAAAAAATTTTATTTTTAATATATATATATAATATATAATAAAATATATTTTATATATACATATAAAATTATAAAAATAATATATATATATATATATATAATATATAAAATATATATAATAAAAATTTTTATATAAATTAAATATTAAAATAATATAAAATATATATGCAATAAGATCACAGAAAAACAGGGATTTCGAATATGCAAAACAACCACTCTAAAAGAATAGAAAAAAATTCCCAAGCGTTTTCCCGTAAACTACTCACATTTAAAAGGAACTTTTAAAAAGTAAACCCAACCAAGGGAAAGGTAAAAAGGGAAGTCTGGAAAAACCCTCCTATAAAGATCCCACAAGGATAAACACCTGACGCGCGCCGGCTCAATTAACGGGGTCCTTTGAAACAACCACCAACAAACCTAAAATAAAAAAAACCAAAAAAAGGCACAATACCTGATGGAACGAAAACACAAAAAAACCCGCACAAAAAAGACAGAAGCTTACGACGACGTTTGGGTCCGATTTGGCCTTGACTTTGTCAAGGGCCCAAAAGTCGGGGGGAAACGTCGTCGTAACTTCTGTCTTTTATGTTGGGGTTTTATTTGTAAACCAAACAAACTATTCAAACCCAAAAAAATTTTTTAAAAATTATTTTTTGCCCAGTGTATTTTTAAAATTTTTCCCCAAATTCTAAAAATTTAAAAAATGGATCAAATTTAAAAAACCCAAAGGAAAATATTCATTTTATTGTAAAAAACTGCTTTTTTTTAAAACAAGATTCTTTATATTCCGCCCGACCTGGACTTGTTGTACTACTTTCTAAACTTTTTGAAAATCAATTGGGGGTTAAAATCTCTTACATGAAAAAACAGAGCTTTGGGAATCTTGCCCATTTCAAATTTGTTTATTTTTATGTTTTTTTTAATCTTTTTTCCCGAGTTTTTTACCAGTTTAAACCGTAAAAAACTTTACGCAAATTTTAAAGGGAATTTTATAGACACATCCATCGCATTTTGGGGGGAATTTTTTATCAAAAATTTTTTTTTTCCCTGTCCCAAAATTTTTTAAATACAACTTTAACATTAAAAGTCTTAAGAAGAGAAGGCATATCAACCAATTTTTCATGGAAAGGGAGAACCACAAATTTTTTGTTGAAAAAAGGCTGGTTTTTCCCTTTTGGATTGAAAAAAGAAATTTCTAGCAACTTTAAAAGTTTAAAACCAATTTACATTTCTTGGGTTTTTTTAAATCTTACCTATTTCATAAATTTTGAATTTTTTTCCTCATCTATAAAACTCGGGACTAAAAATTTCCCGTTAGGTTGGGTTGGGTAAGGTTCGTCGGGAAAAGGGGAAAAATTAAAAATTCGTAAAGCTCTCAAAAAAAAATTGATGAGAAAACAGACATTTTGACTTATTTTTGATGCGAAAATTTTTCTTGGGTAAAAAAGTTTGTTGGGGGGTTGTGAAAAGGGGACCTGCCATTTGGGGCCCGGGGGGGCCGGGGGGGGGGGGGTCCAGGGGGGGTTTTAACCGTTGGGGATCTGATAGTGAGGTTTTGGCCAGCCCCCTCCCTTATATCCCTTTTCCTTGGATGCTTTACTTTCAATTTCCCTTTGAAATGTTTTTAGTCATAAAAGCGCTTGGAATTTCTCTTTTCTTTCAGAGTGGTTTTTTTGGCATATTCTAAAATCCCTTTTTTATTTGTGATTTTTATTGAATTAATGGTTACCACACGCCCAAGTTCTGCCCCAAGTCTTTTAAAAACCCAATAGACCCCTTTTGACATGAGAGATCGCCCTTTTTTGATGATTTTTTGAGAATTATTTTTCGGAAACAAAAATTGGGAAAAAACTAAAATACAGGAGAAAAAGGGGGGCTTTTCAAAATATTGAAAAACAAAAAATATCTTTTAATTTAGGCCATTCCATCAGGAAAAAAAAGTAAACACAGTATTTTGGTTTATTGCTATAAAAAAACTCAGAAAATTTTTTTATGAACTCAAAAACAAAATACAAAGAAAAAATTTGACATTTAATTTATAATAGTGATTGGGGCAAAGCAAGCTAATAACAACTTTGTAAAAAACTTATCAGATTTAAAATTTTTGACAAAATACAACTGCTGCTCTGGTTTTGGGGCCCAAATTTTTTAAAAATTTAAAAAAAAAATTAATAAAAATTTTAAATTGCAAAAGCCTTTTGTAACTTTTAAAAATTTTTTTGATTTATCCGCTGATGAAATTAATATTAGTAAAGGAAAGGTTTAAGCTCTATGTTAAAAAACCAAAAATTCCCCTTGCCCCAAAGGGTTCTTTTTAAAGGGTTATTTAAAAAACTTAATAACAATAAAAAAAAATTTCGCCTTAAATAAAGCAGACAAGATAAATTTCAATAGTAATTTTTGAAAGAAAAAAATTTTCCAAGAAAAAATGAATAATCTCCCTTTGATGATACTGAAACCTATTCGAAACTTAGGGGAAAAACCCCCAGAAACCGTTTAAAAAAACAATTTCAATAAAACAATAAAACTTCTACTGAAAAAGGGAAAGAAGAATTATTTAAAAAAAATTTACTTCCCCTAAACCATCTTTACCCTTTAAAAGTATGGACTAATAAAAACCCCACAAACCAGGGAAACCCGTCCAGACCCAATTTTTAGCTCCATAGGGTCAGTTTCATAAAAATTATCCAAAAGGCTTGTTGGAAAATTTTGAGCACTATTGTTTGGGAAAATTTCTAAAATTTAATGTTTTTTAAAAAACATAGACAAATTGATAAAATTAAATCCTTGACAAAACTTAAAGATATTAACTTTGGGTTTGTTTTTTGTTACTTCCTTGTTTACGAAAAATTTTTCCCGTTTATGATTTTTTTAAGTTTTTATCTGAAGAACTCGTTAAATGGATTTTTCCCCTTGCCCGTTCCCCTATCATTTAAAATTTTAAACTTTTCATTGTTAATGAAAATTTGTATTAAAGTTTAATTTTAAAACTCAGAAATTGGTTTTGCAATGGGGAAAACCCCCTTTCACCCGTTCTAGTAACCTATTCATGGTATTTTTTGAAACAAGATTGTTAACACAAACCTCCCTAATAGAGCTAAATGGTTCAGATTTGTTGATGATATTTTGTGTCTTATGCCCAAAAATGAGATATTTCACCATTTCCTTAAAAAAATAAAAAGCTTTGCCCCCCCTTTCCCAAAAAAATTTTTCTGTTAGTTTTAAGAAAAAAAACTCCTTACCTTTTCTAATGTTTTAATTATTTAAAGGGAAAAAATAAATTCAAAATTTTTTAAAATTTTCAGAAAACCTAACCCAAAAAACGTTCCTAAGTCCACTTTATTTTTCGCATCAAAATAGAGTCAAACGTCTGTTTTCTATCAAAGTTTTTTTAGACTTTACGAATTTGTAGTTCCCGGTTCATAGATTGGGAAATATCCCAAAAAAAATGAAAAAAGGTTTAAAGATTTAAAAAACCCAAAAAATTTAACTGATAAATCTTTTAAAATTGCTAGGGAAAAATTTTTACAATCCCCTAAAGGGGGCCAAAACCCCCTTATTCAACTAAAAATTATTTGGTTTTCCCTTACCCTTAAAACTTGCTTGATAAACCTTCCTTTTTAAGACTTTTAATATTAAAGTTTTTTATTTTAAAAAACTTGATACAGAAAAAAAACTTTTTTATAAAAATTCCCCCCCAAAATTTGGGGATGGAAAGTGTTAAAGATTCCTTTTAAAAAAAGCGATAAAGCTTTTTTACGGGGCAAACTGGGGGGAAAAAAAAAAACTGATCTAAGATTAAAAAAACTAAATATAGCATTTGGGAAATGGACAAAATTCCAATGTTTTTATTTTTTCATGTAAGAGATTTTAACCCTCCAATTTATTTTCAAAAAATTGAGAAAGTAGTATCAAAACAAGTCCATGGGCGACAGGAAAATAATTGAAACTTGTTTCATAAAAAAACAGTTTTGACCCAAAAATATGAAAAATTTCCCTTGGTTTTTTATAAATTAGATCCTTTTTTAATTAATAGAATTTAAAAAAGAATTTAAAAAAATTTCACTGGGGCAAAAAAAAATATAAAAAATTTTCTTGGGTAAAAATGTTTTTTGTGGTTTTTGCAAAGGACCCGTCCAGTTGGGCCCCGGGGCCGTCAGGGGTTTAAAAAGTTGTTTGGGGTCGATAGTGAGGTGCTGGGGCCCGACCCATTTATATACCTTTTGGATGCTTTACTTTTTTAGTTTCCCTTTATAATGTGGGGTAGACACGAAAGCAATTAGAATTTCTCCTTTTTTTCTGAAATGGTTGTATTTTCATTTTTTTATACATATATTTTTATAAATATATAATATAAATATATATATATATATATATTTTTATATTAAAAAAAAATATAAAATATATATTTTATATATAATTTTAAATATATTTAAAATATATTTATATATATATTTAAAATTTTTTTTAAAAATATATTAAAATTAAAATTTTTATTTAAAAAAATTTTTTTATATTTTTTAAATATATAAAATATATATATATTATAAATATTTATATATAATTTTTTATATAAAAATATATATAAAAATATATAATATTAATATATATTATTTTTTTTTATATATATATAATATATAAAAATATAAATATTTTATATATAAATAATTTAATTAAAAATATATATTTATATATATAAATATATAATATATATATATTTTAAAAAAATTTATATATATTTTATATTTTTTAATATTTTAAATATATATATATATAAATTTATATATATATTTTATAATTTTAAAATATATTTATAAATGTTTATATATATTTATATATAATATATATAAATATTATTATATATATATATATAATTTATATATATATATAATTTTTTTATTTATTTATTTTAAAAAAAAATAATTATTTTTAAAAATAATTTATTAAGAATTTTTTTTTTTTAAAATTTTTTTACCAGGGAAAAAAAGGGTTTTAAAAAAAAAAAAAAGTCTTGATTCCCCGGAAATGCTTTGGTCCTTTAAAAGAATTTTCCGAAAAGGGAAAGGAAATAAAAAAAAAACTTGATGGTATTTTTTTAAGAAATTTGCGTCACTGTGAGTGAAGCAATACTTGAGCCCCCGGGCACTGTGTGTGAAAACAACTTTAAACTGGCGCACTGGTAGTTTAAGCAATACTTAGCGCGTCACGTTTTAGTGAAACAATACTTTAGCTGCGTCACGTGTAGTTTTTAGGGAAAAATACTGGCTGCGTCACTGTGTAATGAAGCAATTTCTTGACGCGTCCCCTGTTTGGGAGTGAAGCAATACTTGAGCTGCGTCACTGTTAGTGAAGCAAAACGAGCTGCGTCACTGTGTAGTGAAGCAATATTTTAGCTGCGTCCTGTGTAGTGAAAACAATTCTTGAGCTGCGGGCACCCCGGGTGAAGCAATACATGAGCTGCGTCACTGTGTAGTGAAGGCAAATACTTTTTAGGGGCGTCACTGTGTAGTGAAGCAAAACTTTAGCTCGTCACTTGTGGAAGCAATACTTTAGCTGCGTCACTGTGTAGTGAAGCAATACCCTTTAGCTGCGTCAATGTGTTTGTGAAGGGAATACTTGGCTGCGTCACTGTTGTGAAGCAATACTTAGTGCGTCACGTGTAGTGAAGCAATACTTTAGGGTGCGTCACTTTTTAGTGAAGCAATACTTTAGCTTTCTAAATTTTGTAGTGAAGCAAAAACTTTAGCTCCGGGCCTGGGGTAGGGGAAGCAATACTTGGTGGTCACGTGTAGGGGAACAATACTTTAAAACTGCGTCACTGTGTAGTGGGAAACAATACTTAAACCCCGGGGTCACTGGGGTATGAAGCAATACTTTTGGGTGCGTCACTGTGTGTGAAAACAATACTTGAGCTGCGTCACTGTGTAGTGAAGCAATACTTAAACTGCTCACGGGGAGTGGGAAACAATACTTGACTGGTCACTGTGTAGTGAAGCAATACTTGACTGCCCTCACTTTGTAAGCAATACTTTTAGCTGCGTCACTGTGTAGTGAAGCCCAAAACTTGAGCTGGTCACTGTG
>NC_069400.1:54950800-55045800 GCF_026875155.1 Cherax quadricarinatus
ACTAAAGGGGTCATGGGATATTTAACACTCAGAGGAAGTTGGTAACACTGAGAGGTCATGGTGGATAGTAACACTCAGAGGACGTTGGTAACACTGATTGTGCATGGTGGGTAGTAACACTCAGAGGACGTTGGTAACACTGAGAGGTCAGGTGGGTTTAGTAACACTCAGAGGACGTTGGTAACACTGAGATTTCATGGTGGGTATTAACACTCAGAGGACGTTGGGAACACTGAGAGGTCATGGTGGGTAGTAACACTCAGAGGACGTTGGTAACACTGAGAGGTCATGGTGGTTAGTAACACTCAGAGGACGTTGGTAACACTGAGATGTCATGGTGGGTAGTAACACTCAGAGGACGTTGGTAACACTGAGAGGTCATGGTGGGTAGTAACACTCAGAGGACGTTGGTAACACTGAGAGGTCATAGTGGGTAGTAACACTCATAGGACGTTGGTCACACTGAGAGGTCATGGTGGGTAGTAACACTCAGATGAAGTGGGTAACACTGAGAGGTCATTGTGGGTAGTAACACTCAGAGGACGTTGGTAACACTGAGAGGTCATGGTGGGTAGTAACACTCAGAGGACGTTGGTAACTCTGAGAGGTAATGGTGAGTAGTAACACTCAGAAGTCGTTGGTAACACTGAGAGGTCATTGTGGGTAGTAACACTCAGAGGAAGTTGGTAACACTGAGAGGTCATGGTGGGTAGTAATACTCAGAGGTCGTTGGTAACACTGAGAGGTCATGGTGGGTAGTAACACTCAGAGGAAGTTGGTAACACTGAGAGGTCATGGTGGATAGTAACACTCAGAGGACGTTGGTAACACTGAGAGGGCATGGTGGATAGTAACACTCAGAGCACGTTGGTAACACTGAGAGGTCATGGTGGGTAGTAACTCTCAGAGGACGTTGGTAACACTGAGAAGTCATGGTGGGTAGTAACACTCAGAGGACCTTGGTAACACTGAGAGGTCATGGTGGGTATTAACACTCAGAGGACGTTGGTAACACTGAGAGGTCATGGTGGGTATTAACACTCAGAGGACGTTGGTAACACTGAGAGGTCATGGTGGGTAGTAACACTCAGAGGACGTTGATAACAGTGAGAGGTCAAGGTGTATAGTAACACTCAGAGGACGTTGGTAACACTTAGAGGTCATGGTGGGTAGCAACACTCAGAGGACGTTGGTAACACTGAGAGGTCATGGAGGGTAGTAACACTCAGAGGACGTTGGTAACACTGAGAGGTCATGGTGGGTAGTAACACTCAGATGAGTAACACTGAGAGGTCATGGTGGGAAGAAACACTCATAGGACGTTGGTAACACTGAGAGGCCATGGTGGGTAGTAACACTCAGAGGAAGTTGGTAACATTGAGAGGTCATGGTGGGTAGTAACAGTCAGAAGACGTTGGTAACACTGAGAGGTCATGGTGGGTAGTAACACTCAGAGGACGTTGGTAACACTGAGAGGTCATGGTGGGTAGTAACACTCAGAGGACGTTGGTAACACTGAGAGGTCATGGTGGGTAGTAACACTCAGAGGACGTTGGTAACACTGAGAGGTCATGGTGGGTAGTAACACTAGGAGGAAGTTGGTAACACTGGGAGGTCATGGGGGGTAGTAACACTCAGAGGACGTTGGTAACACTGAGAGGTCATGGTGGGTAGTAACGCTCAGAGGAAGTTGGTAACACTGAGAGGTCATGGTGGGTATTAACACTCATAGGTCGTTGGTAACACTGAGAGGTCATGGTGGGTAGTAACATTCAGAGGACGTTGATAACACTGAGAGGTCATGGTGGGTAGTAACACTCGGAGGACGTTGGTAACACTGAGAGGTCATTGTGGATAGTAACACTCAGAGGACGTTGGTAACACTGAGAGGTCATGGAGGGTAGTAACACTCAGAGGACGTTGGTAACATTGAGAGGTCATGGTGGGTAGTAACACTCAGAGGACGTTGGTAACACTGAGAGGTCATGGTGGGTAGTAACACTCAGAGGACGTTAGTAACACTGAGAAGTCATAGTGGGTAGTAACACTCAGAGGACGTTGGTAACACTGAGAGGTCATGGTGGGTAGTAACACTCAGAAGACGTTGGTAACACTGAGAGGTCATGGTGGTTAGTAACACTCAGAGGACGTTGATAACACTGAGAGGTCATGGTGGGTAGTGACACAGAGAGGACGTTGGTAACACTGAGAGGTCATGGTGGGTAGTAACACTCAGAAGACGTTATTAACACTGAAAGGTCATGGTGGGTAGTAACACTCAGAGGACGTTGGTAACCCTGATAGGTCATGGTGGGTAGTAACACTCAGAGGACGTTGGTAACACTGAGAGGTCATGGTGGGTAGTAACACTCAGAGGACGTTGGTAACACTGAGAGGTCAATGTGGGTAGTAACACTCAGAGGACGTTGGTAACACTGAGAGGTCATGATGGGTAGTAACACTCAGAGGACGTTGGTAACACTGAGAGGTCATGGTGATTAGTAACACTCAGAGGACGTTGGTAACACTGAGAGGTCATGGTGGCTAGTAACACTCAGAGGACGTTGGTAACACTGAGAGGTCATGGTGGGTAGTAACACTCAGAGGACGTTGGTAACACTGAGAGGTCATGGTGAGTAGTAACACTCAGAGGACGTTTGTAGCACTGAGAGGTCATGGTGGGTAGTAACACTCAGAGGATGTTGGTAACACTGAGAGGTCATGGTGGTTAGTTACACTCAGAGGACGTTGGTAACACTGAGAGGTCAGTGTGGGTAGTAACACTCAGAGGACGTTGGTAACACCTTCACCTGCACTCCACCTCCTCTAGCGTTACCGTTCTGTGTTGATAGAAACATCACATGATAACAAATATTCATACATATTCTAATGCATTGAAATATACATATACAAGTGCTGGTATATGCTAATTGCAAAGTCAAATATTCAATATCACAAAATTATGATTTCATGTAAGCGTGTGAGTGTGCTCGCGCATTCATACACCACCACAAAAGCACGCACACTTATGCACGTACACTCGCCCATACGCCGCCTTTCACACATACACACTTACGCTAGTGTACATGTGCAGTTTTAGGCTAGCGCAGGATATTTTTTTTTCTTTTTTTTTGCTAAATAGAAAGAGAGTCCGAGTGGTAATTAATAACGTGTAGTTTCCATGAGCATTCACATAAACAAAAGAAAATCGAGTTCAGAAAATCACAGTATAAAACATTGTTTGAGCACTGGTTGGCAAGGATGAAGAGCCCCTCTCATGAGCTGTGGTTGGCAAGGATGAAGAGTCCCTCTCATGAGCTGTGGTTGGCAAGGATGAAGAGTCCCTCTCATGAGCTGTGGTTGGCAAGGATGAAGAGTCCCTCTCATGAGCTGTGGTTGGCAAGGATGAAGAGTCCATCTCATGAGCTGTTGTTGGCAAGGATGAAGAGTCCCTCTCATGAGCTGTTATTGGCAAGGATGAAGAGTCCCTCTCATGAGGTGTGGTTAGCAAGGATGAAGAGTCCCTCTCATGAGCTGTGGTTGGCAAGGATGAAGAGCCCCTCTCATGAGCTGTGGTTGGCAAGGATGAAGAGTCCCTCTCATGAGCTGTGGTTGGCAAGGTTTGAAGAGTCCCTCTCATGAGTTTGTGGTTGGCAAGGATGAAGAGTCCCTCTCATGAGCTGTGGTTGGCAAGGATGAAGAGTCCCTCTCATGAGCTGTTGTTGGCAAGGATGAAGAGTCCCTCTCATGAGCTGTTGTTGGCAAGGATGAAGAGACCTCTCATGAGGTGTGGTTGGCAAGGAGAAGAGTCCCTCTCATGAGCTGTGGTTGGAAAGGGGATGAAGAGCCCCTCTCATGAGCTGTGGTTGGCAAAGGATGAAGAGTCCCTCTCATGAGCTGTGGTTGGCAAGGATGAAGGAGTCCCTCTCATGAGCTGTGGTTGGCAAGGATGAAGAGTCCCTCTCAGGGAGCTGTGGTTGGCAAGGATGAAGAGCCCCTCTCATGAAGCTGTGGTTGGAAAAGGATGAAGATCCCTCTCATGGCTGTTGTTGGCAAGGATGAAGAGTCCCTCTCATGAGGTGTGGTTGGAAAGGATGAAGAGTCCCTTCATGAGCTGTGGTTGGAAGGATGAAGAGTCCCTCTCATGGGGTGTGGTTGGCAAGGATGAAGAGTCCCTCTCATGAGCTGTGGTTGGCAAGGATCTAGAGTGCCTCTCATGAGCTATGGTTGGCAAGGATGATGAGTCCCTCTCATGAGCTGTGGTTTGGGCAAGGATGAAGAGCCCCTTTTCATGAGCTGGGGTTTTGGGCAAGGATAAAGAGTCCCTCTCATGAGCTGTGGTTGGAAAGGATGAAGAGTCCTCTCATGAGCTGGGGTTTGGGCAAGGATGAAGAGTCCCTCTCATGAGCTGTTGTTGGCAAGGATGAAGAGTCCCTCTCATGAGGTGTGTTTGGCAAGGATGAAGAGTCCCTCACATGAGCTGTGGTTGGCAAGGATGAAGAGCCCCTCTCATGAGCTGTGGTTGGCAAGGATGAAGAGTCCCTCTCATGAGCTGTGGTTGGAAAGATGAAGAGTCCCTCTCATGAGCTGGGGTTGGCAAGGATGAAGAGTCCTTCTCATGAGCTGTGGTTGGAAAGGGAAATGAAGAGTCCTCTCAGAGCTGTGGTTGGCAAGGATGAAGAGTCCCTCTCATGAGCTATTTTTGGGCCCAAGGATGAAGAGTCCCTCTCAGAGGTGTGGTTGGCAAGGATGAAGAGTCCCTCTCATGGAGCTGTGGTTGGCAAGGATGAAGAGTCCCTCTCATGAGCTGTGGTTGGCAAGGATGAAGAGTCCCTCTCATGAGGTGTGGTTGGCAAGGATGAAGAGTCCCTCTCATGAGCTGTGGTTGGCAAGGATGAAGAGCCCCTCTCATGAGCTGTGGTTGGCAAGGATGAAGAGTCCCTCTCATGGGGTGGGGTTTGGGAAAGGATGAAGAGTCCCTCTCATGAGCTGTGGTTGGCAAGGATGAAGAGTGCCTCTCATGAGCTGTGGTTGGCAAGGATGAAGAGTCCTCTCATGAGCTGTGGTTGGCAAGGATGAAGAGCCCCTACATGAGCTGTTGTTGGCAATGATGAAGAGTCCCTCTCATGAGGTGTGGTTGGCAAGGATGAAGAGTCCCTCTCATGAGCTGTGGTTGGCAAGGATGAAGAGTCCCTCTCATGAGCTGTGGTTGGCAAGGATGAAGAGTCCCTCTCATGAGCTGTGGTTGGCAAGGATCTAGAGTCCCTCTCATAAGCTATGGTTGGCAAGGATGATGAGTCCCTCTCATGAGCTGTGGTTGGCAAGGATGAAGAGTCCTCTCATGACTGTGGTTGGCAAGGATAAAAGAGTCCCTCTCATGAGCTGTTGTTGGCAAGGTTTAAGATTCCCTCTCATGAGGTGGGGTTTGGGCCAAGGATGAAGAGTCCCTCTCATGAGCTGTGGTTGGCAAGGATGAAGAGTCCCTCTCATGAGCTGTGGTTGCAAGGATGAAGAGTCCCTCTCATGACCCTGTGGTTGGCAAGGATGAAAAAGTCCCCTCTCATAAGCTGTGGTTGGCAAGGATGAAGAGTCCTCTCATAAGCTGTGGTTGGCAAGGATGAAGAGTCCCTCTCATGAGCTGTGGTTGGCAAGGATGAAGAGTCCCTCTCATGAGGTGTGGTTAGGCAAGGATGAAGGTCCCTCTCATGAGCTGGGGTTTGGGCAAGGATGAAGAGCCCCTCTCATGGCTGGGTTGGCAAGGTTTGAAGAGTCCCTCTCATGAGCTGTGGTTGGCAAGGATGAAGAGTCCTCTCATGAGCTGTGGTTGGCAAGGATGAAGAGTCCCTCTCATGAGCTGTTGTTGGCAAGGATGAAGAGTCCCTCTCATGAGGTGTGGTTAGCAAGGATGAAGAGTCCCTCTCATGAGCTATTGTTGGCAAGGATGAAGAGCCCCTCTCATGAGCTGTGGTTGGCAAGGATGAAGAGTCCCTCTCATGAGCTGTGGTTGGCAAGGATGAAGAGTCCCTCTCATGAGCTGTGGTTGGCAAGGATGAAGAGTCCCTCTCATAAGCTGTGGTTGGCAAGGATGAAGAGTCCGTCTCATTAGCTGTTGTTGGAAAGGGATAAGAGTCCCTCTCATGAGCTGTGGTTGGCAAGGATGAAGAGTCCCTCTCATGAGCTGTGGTTGGCAAGGATGAAGAGTCCCTCTCATAAGCTGGGGTTTGGCAAGGATGAAGATTTTCCCTCTCATGAGGTGGGGTTTAGCAAGATGAAGAGTCCCTCTCATGAGCTGTGGTTGGCAAGGATAAAGACCCCCTTTCCATGAGCTGTGGTTGGCAAGGATGAAGAGTCCCTCTCATGAGCTGTGGTTGGCAAGGATGAAGAGTCCTCTCATGAGCTGTGGTTGGCAAGGATGAAGAGTCCCTCTCATGAGCTGTTGTTGGCAAGGATGAAGATTCCCTCTCATGAGGTGTGGTTGGCAAGGATGAAGAGTCCCTCTCATGAGCTGTGGTTGGCAAGGATGAAGAGTCCCTCTCATGAGCTGGGGTTTGGGCAAGGATGAAGAGTCCCTCTCATGAGCTGTGGTTGGCAAGGATGAAGAGTCCCTCTCATAAGCTGTGGTTGGCAAGGATGAAGAGTCCTCTCATAAGCTGTGGTTGGCAAGGATGAAGAGTCCCTCTCATGAGCTGTGGTTGGCAAGGATGAAGAGTCCCTCTCCATGGGTGTGGTTAGAAAGGGATGAAGAGCCCTTCTCATGACTGTGGTGGCAAGGATGAAGAGCCCTCTCATGAGCTGTGGTTGGCAAGGATGAAGGATCCCTCTCATGAGCTGTTGGTTGGCAAGGATGAAGAGTCCTCTCATGAGCTGTGGTTGGCAAGGATAAAGAGTCCCTCCATGAGCTGTTGTTGGCAAGGATAAAGAGTCCCTCTCATGAGGTGTGGTTAGCAAGGATGAAGAGTCCCTCCATGAGCTATTGTTGGCAAGGATGAAGAGCCCCTCTCATGACTGGGGTTTGGCAAGGATGAAGAGTCCCTCTCATGAGCTGTGGTTGGCAAGGATGAAGAGTCCCTCTTATGAGCTGTGGTTGGCAAGGATGAAGAGTCCCTCTCATGAGCTGTAGTTGGCAAGGATGAAGAGTCCGTCTTTTAGCTGTTGTTGGAAAGGGATGAAGAGTCCCTCTCATGAGCTGTTGTTGGCAAGGATGAAGAGTCCCTCTCGTGAGGTGGGGTTGGGCAAGGATGAAGAGTCCCTTTCATGAGCTGTGGTTGGCAAGGAAGAAGAGCCCCTCTCATGAGCTGTGGTTGGCAAGGATGAAGAGTCCCTCTCATGAGCTGTGGTTTGCAAGGATAAAGAAGATCCCTCTCATGAGCTTGGGGTTGGCAAGGATAAGAGTCCTCTCATGAGCTGTGGTTGGCAAGATTGAAGAGTCCCTCTCATGGCTGTTGTTGGCAAGGATGAAGAGTCCCTCTCATGAGGTGTGGTTGGCGGATGAAGAGTCCTCTCATGAGCTGTGGTTGGAAAGGGAAATGAAGAGTCCCTCTCATAAAGCTGTGGTTGGCAAGGATGAAAGAGTCCCTCTCATGAGCTGTGGTTGGCAAGGATCTAGAGTCCCTTCATGAGCTATGGTTGGGCAAGGATGGAGTCCTCTCAGGTGTGGTTGGAAGGGATGAAGAGTCCCTCTCATGATTTTGTGGTTGGCAAGGATGAAAGGTCCTCTCATGAGCTGTGGTTGGCAAGGATGAAGAGTCCCTCTCATGGGGTGTGGTTGGAAGGATGAAGAGTCCCTCTCATGAGCTTTTGTTTGGCAAGGGAAATGAAGAGTCCTCTCATGAGTGTTTTTGGGCAAGGATGAAGAGTCCCTCTCATGAGGTGTGGTTGGCAAGGATGAAGAGTCCCTCTCATGAGCTGTGGTTGGCAAGGATGAAGAGCCCCTCTCATGAGCTGTGGTTGGCAAGGATGAAGAGTCCCTCTCATGAGGTGTGGTTGGCAATGATGAAGAGTCCCTCTCATGAGGTGGGGTTGGCAAGATGAAGAGTCCCCCCATGAGCTGTGGTTGGCAAGGATGAAGAGTCCCTCTCAGAGCTGTGGTTGGAAAGGGATGAAGAGTCCCTCTCATGAGCAGTGGTTGGCAAGGATCTAGAGTCCCTCTCATAAGCTATGGTTGGCAAGGATGATGAGTCCCTCTCATGAGCTGTGGTTGGCAAGGATGAAGAGTCCTCTCATGAGCTGTGGTTGGCAAGGATGAAGAGTCCCTCTCATGAGCTGTGGTTGGCAAGGATGAAGAGTCCTCTCATGAGCTGTGGTTGGCAAGGATGAAGAGTCCCTCTCATGAGCTGTTGTTGGAAAGGATAAAAGTTTTCCCTCTCATGAGGTGTGGTTGGCAAGGATGAAGAGTCCCTCTCATGAGCTGTGGTTGGCAAGGATGAAGAGTCCCTCTCATGAGCTGTGGTTGGCAAGGATGAAGAGTCCCTCTCATGAGCTGTATTTGGAAAGGGATAAAAGAGTCCCTCTCATGAGCTGTGGTTGGCAAGGATGAAGGTCCTCTCATAAGTTTTGGGGTTGGCAAGGATGAAGAGTCCCTCTCATGAGCTGTGGTTGGCAAGGATGAAGAGTCCCTCTCATGAGGTGTGGTTAGCAAGGATGAAGAGTCCCTCTCATGAGCTGTGGTTGGCAAGGATGAAGAGCCCCTCTCATGAGCTGTGGTTGGCAAGGATGAAGAGTCCCTCTCATGAGCTGTGGTTGGCAAGGATGAAGAGTCCTCTCATGAGCTGTGGTTGGCAAGGATGAAGAGTCCCTCTCATGAGCTGTTGTTGGCAAGGATGAAGAGTCCCTCTCATGAGGTGTGGTTAGCAAGGATGAAGAGTCCCTCTCATGAGCTATTGTTGGCAAGGATGAAGAGCCCCTCTCATGAGCTGTGGTTGGAAAGGATGAAGAGTCCCTCTCATGAGCTGTGGTTGGCAAGGATGAAGAGTCCCTCTCATGAGCTGTGGTTGGCAAGGTTTGAAGAGTCCCTCTCATGAGCTGTGGTTGGCAAGGATAAAGGGAGCCCCTCTCATTAGCTGTTGTTGACAAGGATGAAGAGTCCCTCTCATGAGCTGTTGTTGGCAAGGATGAAGAGTCCCTCTCATGAGGTGTGGTTGGCAAGGATGAAGAGTCCCTTTCATGAGCTGTGGTTGGCAAGGACGAAGAGCCCCTCTCTGAGCTGTGGTTGGCAAGGATGAAGAGTCCCTTCATGGCTTTTGGTTTGCAAGGATGAAGAGTCCCTCTCTTTGAGCTGTGGTTGGCAAGGATGAAGAGTTCCCTTCTCATGAGCTGTGGTTGGAAAGGGAAATGAAGAGTCCTCTCATGAGCTGTGGTGGCAAGATGAAGAGGTCCCTCTCATGAGCTGCTGTTGGCAAGGATGAAGAGTCCCTCTCATGAGCTGTGGTTGGCAAGGATGAAGAGTCCCTCTCATGAGCTGTGGTTGGCAAGGATGAAGAGTCCCCCCCATGAGCTGTGGTTGGAAAGGGATGAAGAGTTCCCTCTCATGAGCTGGGGTTGGCAAGGATCTAAAGCCCCCTCTCATGAGCTATGGTTGGAAAGGATGATATCCCTCTCATGAGCTGTGGTTGCAAGGATGAAGAGTCCCTCTCATGAGCTGTGGTTGGCAAGGATGAAGAGTCCCTCTCATGAGTTTGGGGTTTGGCAAGGATGAAGAGTCCCTCTCATGAGCTGTGGTTGGCAAGGATGAAGAGTCCCTCTCATGAGGTGTGGTTGGCAAGGATGAAGAGTCCCTCTCATGAGTTGTTGTTGGCAAGGATGAAGAGTCCCTCTCATGAGCTGTTGTTGGCAAGGATGAAGAGTCCCTCTCATGAGGTGTTGTTGGCAAGGATGAAGAGTCCCTCTCATGAGCTGTGGTTGGCAAGGATGAAGAGCCCCTCTCATGAGCTGTGGTTGGCAAGGATGAAGAGTCCCTCTCATGAGCTTTTGGTTGGAAAGGGAAATGAAGAGTCCCTCCCCATGAGCTGGGGTTTTGGCAAGGATTAAGAGTCCCTCTCATGAGCTGTGGTTGGCAAGGATGAAGAGTCCTCTCATGAGCTGTGGTTGGCAAGGATGAAGAGTCCCTCTCATGAGCTGTTGTTGGCAAGGATGAAGAGTCCCTCTCATGAGGTGTGGTTGGCAAGGATGAAGAGTCCCTCTCATGAGCTGTGGTTGGCAAGGATGAAGAGTCCCTCTCATGAGCTGTGGTTGGCAAGGATGAAGAGTCCCTCTCATGAGCTGTGGTTGGCAAGGATCTAGAGTCCCTCTCATGAGCTATGGTTGGCAAGGATGATGAGTCCCTCTCATGAGCTGTGGTTGGCAAGGATGAAGAGTCCCTCTCATGAGCTGTGGTTGGCAAGGATGAAGAGTCCCTCTCATGAGCTGTGGTTGGCAAGGAAATGAAGAGTCCTCTCATGAGCTGTGGTTGGCAAGGATGAAGAGTCCCTCTCATGAGCTGTGGTTGGCAAGGATGAAGAGTTCCTCTCATGAGCTGTTGTTGGCAAGGATGAAGAGTCCCTCTCAAGAGGTGTGGTTGGCAAGGATGAAGAGTCCCTCTCATGAGCTGTGGTTGGCAAGGATGAAGAGCCCCTCTCATGAGCTGGGGTTTGGCAAGGAAATGAAGAGTCCCTCTCATGAGCTGTGGTTGGCAAGGATAAAGAGTCCCTCTCATGAGCTGTGGTTTGGCAAGGATGAAGAGTCCCTCTCATGAGCTGTGGTTGGCAAGGATGAAGAGTCCCTCTCATGAGCTGTGGTTGGCAAGGATGAAGAGTCCTCTCATGAGCTGTGGTTGGCAAGGATGAAGAGTCCCTCTCATGAGCTGTGGTTGGCAAGGATGAAGAGTTCCTCTCATGAGCTGTTGTTGGCAAGGATGAAGAGTCCCTCTCAAGAGGTGTGGTTGGCAAGGATGAAGAGTCCCTCTCATGAGCTGTGGTTGGCAAGGATGAAGAGCCCCTTCATGAGCTGTGGTTGGCAAGGATGAAGAGTCCCTCTCATGAGCTGTGGTTGGCAAGGATGAAGAGTCCCTCTCATGAGCTGTGGTTGGCAAGGATGAAGAGTCCCTCTCATGAGCTGTGGTTGGCAAGGATGAAGAGTCCTCTCATGACGTGGTTGGCAAGGATGAAGAGTCCCTCTCATGAGCTGTTGTTGGAAAGGATTGAAGAGTCCCTCTCATGAGCTGTGGTTGGGCCCAAGGAGAAGAGTCCCTCTCATGAGCTGTGGTTGGCAAGGATCTAGAGTCCCTCTCATGAGCTATGGTTGGCAAGGATGACGAGTCCCTCTCATGAGCTGTGGTTGGCAAGGATGAAGAGTCCCTCTCATGTGCTGTGGTTGGCAAGGATGAAGAGTCCCTCTCATGAGCTGTGGTTGGCAAGGATGAAGAGTCCTTTCCCAATGAGCTGTGGTTGGCAAGGATGAAGAGTCCCTCTCATGAGCTGTTGTTGGCAAGGATGAAGAGTCCCTCTCATGAGGTGTGGTTGGCAAGGATGAAGAGTCCCTCTCATGAGCTGTGGTTGGCAAGGATGAAGAGTCCCTCTCATGAGGTGTGGTTGGCAAGGATGAAGAGTCCCTCTCATGAGCTGTGGTTGGCAAGGATGAAGAGTCCTCTCATGAGCTGTGGTTGGCAAGGATTTTAGAGTCCCTCTCATGAGCTGTGGTTGGCAAGGATGAAGAGTCCCCCCTCATGAGCTGTGGTTGACAAGGATGAAGAGTCCCCTCATGAGCTGTGGTTGGCAAGGATGAAGAGTCCCTCTCATGAGCTGTGGTTGGCAAGGATGAAGAGCCCCTTCATGAGGTGGGGTTTGGGCAAGGATGAAGAGTCCCTCTCATGAGCTGTGCTTGGCAAGGATGAAGAGTCTCTCTCATGAGGTGTGGTTGGCAAGGATGAAGAGTCCCTCTCATGAGCTGTGGTTGGCAAGGATAAGAGTCCCTTTTTCATGAGCTGTGGTTGGCAAGGATGAAGAGTCCCTCTCATGAGCTGTGGTTGGCAAGGATGAAGAGTCCCTCTCATGAGCTGTGGTTGGCAAGGATGAAGAGTCCCTCTCATGAGCTGTTGTTGGCAAGGATGAAGAGACCCTCTCATGAGGTGTGGTTGGCAAGGATGAAGAGTCCCTCTCATGAGGTGTGGTTAGCAAGGATGAAGAGTCCTTCTCATGAGCTGTGGTTGGCAAGGATGAAGAGCCCCTCTCATGAGCTGTGGTTGGCAAGGATGAAGAGTCCCTCTCATGAGCTGTGGTTGGCAAGGATGAAGAGTCCTCTCATGAGCTGTGGTTGGCAAGGATGAAGAGTCCCTCTCATGAGCTGTTGTTGGCAAGGATGAAGAGTCCCTCTCATGAGGTGTGGTTAGCAAGGATGAAGAGTCCCTCTCATGAGCTATTGTTGGCAAGGATGAAGAGCCCCTCTCATGAGCTGTGGTTGGCAAGGATGAAGAGTCCCTCTCATGAGCTGTGGTTGGCAAGGATGAAGAGTCCCTCTTATGAGCTGTGGTTGGCAAGGATGAAGAGTCCCTCTCATGAGCTGTGGTTGGCAAGGATGAAGAGTCCGTCTCATTAGCTGTTGTTGGCAAGGATGAAGAGTCCCTCTCATGAGCTGTTGTTGGCAAGGATGAAGAGTCCCTCTCGTGAGGTGTGGTTGGCAAGGATGAAGAGTCCCTTTCATGAGCTGTGGTTGGCAAGGAAGAAGAGCCCCTCTCATGAGCTGTGGTTGGCAAGGATGAAGAGTCCCTCTCATGAGCTGTGGTTTGCAAGGATGAAGAGTCCCTCTCATGAGCTGTGGTTGGCAAGGATGAAGAGTCCTCTCATGAGCTGGGGTTTTGGCAAGGATAAGAGTCCCTCTCATGACTGTTGTTGGCAAGGATGAAGAGTCCCTCTCATGAGGTGGGTTGGCAAGGATGAAGAGTCCCTCTCATGAGCGTGGTTGGCAAGGATGAAGAGTCCCCTCTCATGAGCTGTGGTTGGCAAGGATGAAGGAGTCCCTCTCATAGCTGTGGTTGGCAAGGATCTAGGTCCCCTCATGAGCTATGGTTGGCAAGGATGATGGTCCCTCTCATGAGCTGTGGTTGGAAAGGATGAAGAGTCCCTCTCATGAGTTTGGGGTTTGGGCAAGATGAAGATCCCTCTCATGAGCTGTGGTTGGCAGGATGAAGAGTCCCTATCCAAATGAGGTGTGGTTGGAAAGGATGAAGAGTCCCTCTCATGAGTTTTGTTGGCAAGGAGAAGAGTCCCTCTCCATGAGCGTTGTTGGCAAGGATGAAGAGTCCCTCTCATGAGGTGTGGTTGGCCCAAAGGAGAAGAGTCCCTCTCATGAGCGTGGTTGCAAAATGAAGAGCCCCCCCATGAGCTGTGGTTGGCAAGGATGAAGAGTCCCTCTCATGAGGTGTGGTTGGCAATGATGAAGAGTCCCTCTCATGAGGTGTGGTTGGCAAGGATGAAGAGTCCCTCTCATGAGCTGTGGTTGGCAAGGATGAAGAGTCCCTCTCATGAGCTGTGGTTGGCAAGGATGAAGAGTCCCTCTCATGAGCAGTGGTTGGCAAGGATCTAGAGTCCCTCTCATAAGCTATGGTTGGCAAGGATGATGAGTCCCTCTCATGAGCTGTGGTTGGCAAGGATGAAGAGTCCCTCTCATGAGCTGTGGTTGGCAAGGATGAAGAGTCCCTCTCATGAGCTGTGGTTGGCAAGGATGAAGAGTCCTCTCATGAGCTGTGGTTGGCAAGGATGAAGAGTCCCTCTCATGAGCTGTTGTTGGCAAGGATGAAGATTCCCTCTCATGAGGTGTGGTTGGCAAGGATGAAGAGTCCCTCTCATGAGCTGTGGTTGGCAAGGATGAAGAGTCCCTCTCATGAGCTGTGGTTGGCAAGGATGAAGAGTCCCTCTCATGAGCTGTATTTGGCAAGGATGAAGAGTCCCTCTCATGAGCTGTGGTTGGCAAGGATGAAGAGTCCTCTCATAAGCTTTGGTTGGCAAGGATGAAGAGTCCCTCTCATGAGCTGTGGTTGGCAAGGATGAAGAGTCCCTCTCATGAGGTGTGGTTAGCAAGGATGAAGAGTCCCTCTCATGAGCTGTGGTTGGCAAGGATGAAGAGCCCCTCTCATGAGCTGTGGTTGGCAAGGATGAAGAGTCCCTCTCATGAGCTGTGGTTGGCAAGGATGAAGAGTCCTCTCATGAGCTGTGGTTGGCAAGGATGAAGAGTCCCTCTCATGAGCTGTTGTTGGCAAGGATGAAGAGTCCCTCTCATGAGGTGTGGTTAGCAAGGATGAAGAGTCCCTCTCATGAGCTATTGTTGGCAAGGATGAAGAGCCCCTCTCATGAGCTGTGGTTGGAAAGGATGAAGAGTCCCTCTCATGAGCTGTGGTTGGAAAGGTTTGAAGAGCCCCCTCTCATGAGCTGTGGTTGGCAAGGATGAAGAGTCCCTCTCATGAGCTGTGGTTGGCAAGGATGAAGAGTCCCTCTCATTAGCTGTTGTTGACAAGGATGAAGAGTCCCTCTCATGAGCTGTTGTTGGCAAGGATGAAGAGTCCCTCTCATGAGGTGTGGTTGGCAAGGATGAAGAGTCCCTTTCATGAGCTGTGGTTGGCAAGGACGAAGAGCCCCTCTCATGAGCTGTGGTTGGCAAGGATGAAGAGTCCCTCTCATGAGCTGTGGTTTGCAAGGATGAAGAGTCCCTCTCATGAGCTGTGGTTGGCAAGGATGAAGAGTCCCTCTCATGAGCTGTGGTTGGCAAGAATGAAGAGTCCTCTCATGAGCTGTGGTTGGCAAGGATGAAGAGTCCCTCTCATGAGCTGCTGTTGGCAAGGATGAAGAGTCCCTCTCATGAGGTGTGGTTGGCAAGGATGAAGAGTCCCTCTCATGAGCTGTGGTTGGCAAGGATGAAGAGTCCCTCTCATGAGCTGTGGTTGGCAAGGATGAAGAGTCCCTCTCATGAGCTGTGGTTGGCAAGGATCTAAAGTCCCTCTCTGAGCTAGGGTTTGGAAAGGATGATGAGCCCCTCTCATGAGTTTGTGGTTGGCAAGGATGAAGAGTCCCTCTCATGAGCTGTGGTTGGCAAGGATGAAGAGTCCCTCTCATGAGCTGGGGTTTGGGCAAGGATGAAGAGTCCCTCTCAGGGAGCTGTGGTTGCAAGGGGATGAAGAGTCCCTCTCAGAGGTGGGGTTTTGGCAAGGATGAAGGTCCCTCTCATGAGTTGTTTTTGGGCAAGGATGAAGAGTCCCTCTCATGAGCTGTTGTTGGCAAGGATGAAGAGTCCCTCTCATGAGGTGTTGTTGGCAAGGATGAAGAGTCCCCCCTCATGAGCTGTGGTTCCCAAGGATGAAGAGCCCCTCTCATGAGCTGGGGTTTGGCAAGGATGGAAGAGTCCCTCTCATTGAGCTGTGGTTGGCAAGGATGAAGAGCCCCCTCTCATGAGCTGTGGTGGCAAGGATTAAGAGTCCCTCTCATGAGCTTTTGGGTTGGCAAGGATGAAGAGTCCTCTCAGAGCTGTGGTTGGCAAGGATGAAGAGTCCCTCTCATGAGCTGTTTGTTGGCAAGGATGAAGAGTCCCTCTCATGAGGTGTGGTTGGCAAGGATGAAGAGTCCTCTCATGAGCTGTGGTTGGAAAGGGATGAAGAGTCCCTCTCATGAGCTGTGGTTGGCAAGGATGAAGAGTCCCTCTCATGAGCTGTGGTTGGCAAGGATCTAGAGTCCCTCTCATGAGCTATGGTTGGCAAGGATGATGAGCCCCCTCTCATGAGCTGTGGTTGGCAAGGATGAAGAGTCCCTCTCATGAGCTGTGGTTGGCAAGGATGAAGAGTCCCTCTCATGAGCTGTGGTTGGCAAGGATGAAGAGTCCTCTCATGAGCTGTGGTTGGCAAGGATGAAGAGTCCCTCTCATGAGCTGTGGTTGGCAAGGATGAAGAGTTCCTCTCATGAGCTGTTGTTGGCAAGGATGAAGAGTCCCTCTCAAGAGGTGTGGTTGGCAAGGATGAAGAGTCCCTCTCATGAGCTGTGGTTGGCAAGGATGAAGAGCCCCTCTCATGAGCTGGGGTTTGGGCAAGGATGAAGAGTCCCTCTCATGAGCTGTGGTTGGCAAGGATGAAGAGTCCCTCTCATGAGCTGTGGTTGGCAAGGATGAAGAGTCCCTCTCATGAGCTGGGGTTTGGGCAAGGATGAAGAGTCCCTCTCATGAGCTGTGGTTGGAAAGGGGATGAAGAGTCCTCTCATGAGCTGTGGTTGGCAAGGATGAAGAGTCCCTCTCATGAGCTGTGGTTGGCAAGGATGAAGAGTTCCTCTCATGAGCTGTTGTGGCAAGATGAAGAGTCCCTCTCAAGAGGTGTGGTTGGCAAGGATGAAGAGTCCCTCTCATGAGCTGTGGTTGGCAAGGATGAAGAGCCCCTCTCATGAGCTGTGGTTGGCAAGGATGAAGAGTCCCTCTCATGAGCTGTGGTTGGCAAGGATGAAGAGTCCCTCTCATGAGCTGTGGTTGGCAAGGATGAAGAGTCCCTCTCATGAGCTGTGGTTGGCAAGGATGAAGAGTCCTCTCATGAGCTGTGGTTGGCAAGGATGAAGAGTCCCTCTCATGAGCTGTTGTTGGCAAGGATGAAGAGTCCCTCTCATGAGCTGTGGTTGGCAAGGATGAAGAGTCCCTCTCATGAGCTGTGGTTGGCAAGGATCTAGAGTCCCTCTCATGAGCTATGGTTGGCAAGGATGACGAGTCCCTCTCATGAGCTGTGGTTGGCAAGGATGAAGAGTCCCTCTCATGTGCTGTGGTTGGCAAGGATGAAGAGTCCCTCTCATGAGCTGTGGTTGGCAAGGATGAAGAGTCCTCTCATGAGCTGTGGTTGGCAAGGATGAAGAGTCCCTCTCATGAGCTGTTGTTGGCAAGGATGAAGAGTCCCTTCATGAGTGTGGTTGGCAAGGATGAAGAGTCCCTCTCATGAGCTGTGGTTGGCAAGGATGAAGAGTCCCTCTCATGAGGTGTGGTTGGCAAGGATGAAGAGTCCCTCTCATGAGCTGTGGTTGGCAAGGATGAAGAGTCCTCTCATGAGCTGTGGTTGGCAAGGATGTAGAGTCCCTCTCATGAGCTGTGGTTGGCAAGGATGAAGAGTCCCTCTCATGAGCTGTGGTTGACAAGGATGAAGAGTCCCTCTCATGAGCTGTGGTTGGCAAGGAGAAAGTCCCTCTCATGAGCTTGGTTGGCAAGGATGAAGAGTCCCTCTCATGAGGTGTGGTTGGCAAGGATGAAGAGTCCCTCTCATGAGCTGTGCTTGGCAAGGATGAAGAGTCTCTCTCATGAGGTGTGGTTGGCAAGGATGAAGAGTCCCTCTCATGAGCTGTGGTTGGCAAGGATGAAGAGTCCCTCTCATGAGCTGTGGTTGGCAAGGATGAAGAGTCCCTCTCAGGCTGTGGTTGGCAAGGATGAAGATCCCTCTCATGAGCTGTGGTTGGCAAGGATGAAGAGTCCCTCTCATGAGCTGTGGTTGGCAAGGATGAAGAGCCCTCTCAGAGCTGTGGTTGGCAAGGATGAAGAGTCCCTCTCATGAGCTGTGGTTGGCAAGGATGAAGAGTCCCTCTCATGAGCTGTGGTTGGCAAGGATGAAGAGTCCCTCTCATGAGCTGTGGTTGGCAAGGATGAAGAGTCCCTCTCATGAGCTGTGGTTGGCAAGGATGAAGAGTCGCTCTCATGAGCTGTGGTTGGCAAGGATGAAGTTTCCCTCCCCAGAGCTGTGGTTGGCAAGGATGAAGAGTCCCTCTCATGAGCTGTGGTTGGCAAGGATGAAGAGTCCTTCTCATGAGCTGTGGTTGGTAAGGATGAAGATGGCAACGCCCGAAGAACTTAGAAAATGAAACGTCTTAGAGAGGAGAGGAAGATTCATTCCGGGAACAATAACAGAAGACTGCCTGCAAGGAAGAGATCAGTTACAGTGAAGAGGATACCTGCTTCAACGAAGAGGTAACCAGCTGCAACGAAGAGAAAACGAGCTGCAACGGACAGGAGGAGACTGCTGCAACAAACACAAGACCACCTGCAACAAAGAGATCAGCTACAACAAACACAAGACCAGCTGCAACAAACAAGACCAGCTGCAACAAACACAAGACCATCTACAACAGACACAAGACCAGCGGCAATGAACAGAAGACCAGTATTAACAAACAGAAGACCAGCTACAACAAACAGGAGACCAGCTACGACGAAAGAGAACATCAAAAAATTAAAAAGGAGAAAAATCACGGGTCGGGAACTAAGGACCAGGAAAAGATAAACTGAAAAGAAGAAGCACCAAACAGCAACTTTGGTGACATCATTACTTGGGCGGGTTTTGCTTGAAAAATTTGGGTTTTATTGGGGGCACAAATAAAGCCAGAGGGGAAAAACAATATATTTTTTAAAGGGGATTTCTCATCAGATTCATTGACTAATTTTTTTTTAGCAAAGGGCAGGAAAAAAATTATTTATAATCAAAAATATTAGACTTGTAATGCAAACACCCTTTTTTTGTCAGGCTGGAGAAATGACGTTCAAAGCTAAAAATGAACCTGATTACATCTACGGGCAAAAATAAACAAATTTGAAAGAAGTGAAGGGTCCCTATACAAATGCCATTTTGACGGTAAGAATGAGAAAATGGATCAAAGTAATTTTTGCTAATTAGTAAATGAACAATCACAGTAAAACATTGCAACTGGGATTCACTTCTTGGCAGGAAAAAATGTTGACAGTGATGAGATACTTTAACTAGGGCAGAGTAGCACACACCAGTACAGCAGAAGGGGCTTGTTTTTGCTCATTGGGCACTAAACTAGAAAGGGGTAAAGTAAGAGGGCTATAAACTTGTTGGGAATATTTGCAAACAAATTTTACAGAGAGGAAAATAATACTGTTACTTTAAAATCAACAACACAATGGAAAGAAACTCAGTCATAATGATAATAAAAAAAAAAAAATAATGGGGAAAACAAAAATTTAAAAGGGGAAAAAAATGCTGAAGCAAAACATAGCATTTATTATACGAACACTGACAGCAAAGAAGCAAGATGAATAAACTGAGACTCGTTGCATGTTATGGAAAAGATGATATTGTTGCAAAAACCGAGAAGTGGGTTAATTTGGAAATTAGGACGTCTCTTCCAAATGCTCTATTTTAGAGTTTAATTTAGTCCTCTTTAATAAAAACAATGAGATGAGATGTGGAGTGGAGGTATACTGGCTGCTATCAAAAAGTTCCTGAGACTTCCATAAAGTTGTTTTCCTGGAAGTACTCTCCTTGGGAGGCTATACACTGATCTTAGCACATCTGACACTTTTTGAAACATTTCTGGAATTCTTCTTTCTTAATAATACCTAGTGTGATCAGCGATTCAGCTTGAAATTCCTCCAAGTCGTTCAAACACCATCTGTATCATCCCTTGAAGAGAAAGAAGTCACAGGGGGCTAGAATTGGGGATTAAGGAAAATAGTCGACGATTGTCACGGAGATTCTGACTAGAAAACTATAGTGTTGTTGGTACTGAGTCAGAAAGCTGTGCACAAATTTTACAGCCACTCGCCGGCTCATGTTCCAATTATCAAATTCCCACAACACTTGCATTGTCATGGACTCTGACGACTCTCTTCATGAACAGTCTTCCTCACTTTTTCACTGGACGACCAGAGTATTCATCATCCTGAACTGACGTTCATCAAACTCTCAGATGAGAAACTCATTCAAAACACTATGTGAACCCCATTGTTTCGTCGCCACTTGTTAGATGAATCATTTTGTGAGTTTCACTAGACGTTGTACTGAGCAGGAAACAGAATTTTACACGCACACACACAGTTATTTTTTTTTTTAATTTCATTCACATAAACAAAAAACTGCAACAATGCACTGACAACACGATCAAAAATAACCGGGTAATTTTACTGGAATAACTAACCGACCACACTAAAACTCGCCATACTGCGCAGGGTAGCAGAGAAATCTACGCTGTTGTCATATTTCACCCAGGAAGCGAGCGAGATAATTCGAGTTTGGGAACTTTTCAATAGCACCTTCTTTGTCCCTGGAAAACTGAATGGCTGCATAAACAAGCAAGTACAATAACCAAAGGGACAGAAAGAATCTGCATGAAGAATTTCAAAAGAATATGAAAAAGTTATTTACGCTGTCTCATACTGACTCCAGAACTTAGAAAGCGACATGGCGATGCATCTTTGGGTCGAAATCTTTAAGGATTCAGGAACGGATAATGTAGAAATTGTAGGTGATAATAATATTTATTAATACTGATTAGAATTATTTAATTAGTTATATATACTTTTTGTTAGTATATGATTGCATTTTGAAGCAGTATGTAAGAGAATTTCCTTTATTTTTTGCCAAATAAGGAAACCCTGATAAATAATGATTTCATGTCGGTCTTCACTCAAAAAAACTCAAATTATATCAGATCCATTAATAATTAATTATAAAGAGCTCAAAATAATATGTAATATTTCAGTCACAAGGGAGATTGTTATGAAATATGCAAACAGATTAAAACGAAATAATTCCCAGATGACTGATTATTTTTAAGCAACTGAACATACAGGCTTACAACTGTTATCCTTCCTCTGCTTATTGCAGAGCCACGACCTATTTAAGATATACTAACACCCTTTGGGATGTGACCCACAATAGTCAATTAACACCTAAATACCTAATTACTAAGTGAAGAGAGACAACAGGATAAGGAAACGTTCCCAGCGTTTGCACACATGCCGAGGCTCGAGCCAAGAGTCCTCAGTATGTGAGCTATGGGCGCTACCAGCTGAGCCAGAGGGCAAGAAAATAATATAGGATTAGATTCACAATACACACGCATTGCTCATGTATGTGTATAAACACTCATCTATGTTTTCGTCTGTTTTATTAATAGTTCTCGTTCTTATATAATTTCCGTTTAATTTCCATGGAAAAGTGGAAAATATTTCTTTCTCAGTAAGTCATGCGTTTCATAAAAGGCGACTAAAATGCGACGAGCAAAGGGCTAGAGTGACGAGGTGCGGTGGAAAAAGTTAATAAGTGAGAGAAGTGAGGGAAGGTAAAATGAAAGCAAAGGAAACAATGGGTGATTTTCTGTCAA
The DNA here is from genome assembly GCF_026875155.1 of Cherax quadricarinatus. Taxonomy (NCBI): domain Eukaryota; kingdom Metazoa; phylum Arthropoda; class Malacostraca; order Decapoda; family Parastacidae; genus Cherax; species Cherax quadricarinatus. The sequence continues at coordinate 54,971,896 of NC_069400.1, forward strand.
CAAATCTTCATGAAAATAAGAAAAACTTTTGCAGTGAAATTAATAATTTGAGGACGCGAAGAGAGCAAATAGATATAACAGGGTAAAAAGGCGGTAGTTATTAAATTGGGAGTCAGAGGCATTGTGAAGATCCAGGGAATAGTTTGAAGCGCTGTGAAATATTGATGAAGAGAGACAGTGATTTTCATGCAATGGACAGGGAGGTATAAAATCTTTTAGGAGTGAGTAAGAATCAGATGGAAGTGTGAGGGAGGTTCATGACGTAGTGGGTAGACTGAAAAGGTAAAGAGCAATAATAAAAGCAGGAATAGTTTCTTCGTCTGTTCAACAAATGTTTCAAAGGGGGAAAGGTACCTAGGGATTGGTAGAGAGCATGTATAGTTCCTGTGTATAAATGATTAAGAAAGAACATAGAATGTAAGAATTATATTGAAATAAACCTGTTGAGTATACTAGGTAATATGTACGGTAATTATTGAAAGAATTAAGGGTAAGACAGAGAGCAGGATCGCAGACAAACAAGATTTTTGGAAGAGTAGATGTGTAGACCAAGTGATTACATAGATGCATATAAGAGAACAACATTTTGATAAAGGTAAGGGCGTTTTCATTGCATTTGTTGATTTAGAAAATGCATATGATAGGATAGTGGAGCATTGTGGCAGCTACTGCAAGTGTAAGGAACTGTAGGTTACCGAAAGCAGTTAAGACATTTTTATGAGGCTTCTGAGGCTTAGATTATGGTATGTAGGGGAGAAGGAAACTATTTTCCAGTAAAAGCAGGCCTTAGATAGGGATGTATGATGTCAACATAGTTGCTTAACGTATTTAAAGATGGGGTTGTAAAAAAAATTGAATGCTAAGGCTTTGGGGTGAGATGTGTCATTAAAAGATATTTTTTTACATAAAGTTAGACTTGTCACAGTTGCTTTTTGCCGATGACGCGGTGTTCTTGTGGATGAAACTAAAAGTGATCTTTAGAAAAAGCAAGGTGATGAGTGTATCAAAAAATTAGGCAATGAAAGATTACATATCAGATGGAAAGGAGGGAAGGAGTAGTAGGAAGTGAATGTTTTCCAGAGGGGTTTGTGATAGATTAGATGATCCATAGAAATGGCGATAGAGAAATGTTGCCCAGTGCAGTGTAGCATCTCTAAACATGGAGAATAAAAATCGCAACACCGTGGCAGGAACAATTCACAGATAACCTGAACATAGGAGATTGAAACCAATGATGACATTTAGGTTCGGCTTGGACTATTATTTGTTTACTTATACATGAAGGATAATAGGGGGACTGTACTAGAGTGTAGTACTACCAACACTCTTACACTGAAGTGAAGTATGGGTTTTAAACCTTGCAGCGATGAGTAGTCTAGATACAATGGAGATGTCGTGTATGAGGACAATGTGAGGTGTGAATATTATGTAAGCATTTGTGAACGAGTCTGTAGGCAAGCGGTTTTTATGACTTTACATGCTGCTGGACTGGGAGCAATGTGATATATATGAAAGGAAGTACGATGTTTGCGCTCTGGAGAAGTGAGAATACTACACTTAAGAGGGTTGTTTGAGCTGTAATATCTGTTAATAAGTCATTGAGTGGTGGTGGTGGAAAAGTTTATTTTTCGGGTTATTCTGTCTCCGTGGGAGAATAAAATCGAATAAATAATAAGAAATGAGAAAGCACCTCGGTGAATAAACTTAATACATTGGTTATAAAATAGATATGACTGTGTTCATTTAAATCAAAATGTCTATAATTGGTGAAATAGACAATGAAGACCTTTGCTTGTGCCACGTTTCTTCCAACACTAAACTTTATCAATTACATATCAAAAATGAAAGACATTATCTAAAAGATTCCACAGAGGTTGACGTCACTCGTTTAAAAAATACTTGCTCAGGTGTAAGAAAAGGTCGTGAAGTGAAGATAAAGTTGTGCAAGAAGTGTACTGGCCAGTACTATTGTTAGTGGACACTGGCTGTGGCCGTTGTCAAAGTTAATAGCACATTGCAATGCTTGATATAATAATCAACGACTGGAGGCATTTTCTCTGTTTGTCGTGTTCCATGAAACAAATCAATGGGGTATATAATATATCCATTCCCATAGCGCACCTCATATTAAAAGGGAAGAACTTCACCATGGGCCAGTAGGCCTCATGCAGTGCTCCATCCATGCTTGAGTACCTTTACTTATATCTAAGCATGTGACTTTACATACCTGTGAACTATTTGAGCCACTCATTGCTGTAAGGTGGGTAAGATATTTTATAAACCAGAACTGTTTTGGGGTCTATGCAGACGGAGAACTGTATCCCCGTGCTACATAACCCCAGCCCTGTACGTCGATGCATGAAAAAGATTAGTGCAGGTTAAGTATCAAGTGCAGTTAAGTATTAGAATTAGTGCTTGGATACGTATCAGATTCGGTATTTATAAGTTATCACATGAACACTAATTTCCCAATTATATTCAGTTATAAGTTCATATTAGGATATACAACTCAGTACTAAAGAACCTTGAGATCAAACTGAAGAGTAATTTCATTGTTTTCTCATAAAGATCAATATCCTGAAGTATATCACCACCGTAATTGTTAAGAAGGTCAGTATTTACATCATTAAGTTATCAGCACTGAAAAATGAAGGCAGTCCGAAATTTTTACATGAGAATCAGTATTTCAATATTCTCAAGTTAATAAAAAAAGTAAACTAGGACCAGCACAGTCGAAAATATATCCAAAAAATTCCCCTAAGAAAGATTAACCAGTATTTAAAGTTTATATATATATATATATAATATATATATATATATATATATATATATATATATATATATATATTATACAAACACTGATCTCTGGCTGAAGGAGACTCGAACCTACGAACCTTAGGACAAGGTACGCAGTGCTTTACCAATCTACCCACACTGGACAATACCTTGGCGTGTAGCATCCGCTACACGTTTGATCCAAGGCAGCCAGCTTACAGGGAGAAGGCTTACAGCTTTTCATCTCATCCCCTGCATGCATCAGCCTTACTAGAGATTTGAACAATGCAAGGAATTCGCGAGAGCAGGCGAAATATACACAAACACTGATCTCTGGCTGAAGGAGACTCGAACCTACGAAACTTAGGACAAGGTACGCAGTGCTTTACCAAGGTATTGTCCAGTGTGGGTAGATTGGTAAAGCACTGCGTACCTTGTCCTAAGGTTCGTAGGTTCGAGTCTCCTTCAGCCAGAGATCAGTGTTTGTGTATATTTCACCTGCTCTCGCGAATTCCTTATATATATATATATATATATATATATATATATATATATATATATATATATATATATATATATATATATATATATATATATGTGTGTGTGTGTGTGTGTGTAAACAATTAAATCTAATTAAATAATAGTTATTTGCATTAAACCTAAGATAAGGCCAACACTGATTTTTTTCTGATCTGAAGAGAACTTTTCCATTTATTTCTGTAATTTGATTAATAACGTTGACATATTAAGCTCTCACCACCGAAAATTAAGGTAAAGATTTCTTTAAGAGACAGACATCAGCGCTAATAATGCCAGCCGACCAGAGAAACATTCTCCAGTTACTGAACCAAAACCAACAAAATGTGCATCAACACAGCCTAAAACTAATATTTTTTTTCATCCATTTCATGAGACGAATCAGCCATTAATGGTCGATGTTGCTCTCGGTTGTTTTATTTTAATAAGGGAAACGCTAAACCAGTAAGGGTCATATAGCGCCTGTGGAATGGAAGTCATTCAGATACGATCCAAGGAAGGGGAGGATAAGTCTAGTTCCTTGGATGAGCACCAAGGCTAAATACCTCACTAATAATGAATTAAACTTTAGCATTATGAGATTAAATATAACGAATGGACAGCCACACTGACGTAACATTCACCAGTACTGAAGTAACATTCACAGTACTGAAGTAACATTCACCAGTACTGAAGTAACATTCACCAGTACTGAAGTAACATTCACCAGTACTGAAGTAACATTCACCAGTACTGAAGTAACATTCACCAGTACTGAAGTAACATTCACCAGTACTGAAGTAACATTCACAGTACTGAAGTAACATTCACCAGTACTGAAGTAACATTCACAGTACTGAAGTAACATTCACCAGTACTGAAGTAACATTCACCAGTACTGATGTAACATTCACCAGTACTGAAGTAACATTCACCAGTACTGAAGTAACATTCACAGTACTGAAGTAACATTCACAGTACTGAAGTAACATTCACCAGTACTGAAGTAACATTCACCAGTACTGATGTAACATTCACCAGTACTGAAGTAACATTCACCAGTACTGAAGTAACATTCACAGTAATGAAGTAACATTCACAGTACTGAAGTAACATTCACCAGTACTGAAGTAACATTCACCAGTACTGAAGTAACATTCACAGTACTGAAGTAACATTCACAGTACTGAAGTAACATTCACAGTACTGAAGTAACATTCACCAGTACTGAAGTAACATTCACCAGTACTGAAGTAACATTCACCAGTACTGAAGTAACATTCACCAGTACTGATGTAACATTCACCAGTACTGAAGTAACATTCACCAGTACTGAAGTAACATTCACCAGTACTGAAGAAACATTCATCAGTACTGAAGTAACATTCACTACTACTGAAGTAACATTCACCAGTACTGAAGTAACATTCACCAGTACTGAAGTAACATTCACTACTACTGAAGTAACATTCACCAGTACTGAAGTAACATTCACCAGTACTGAAGTAACATTCACCAGTACTGAAGTAACATTCACCAGTACTGAAGTAACATTCACCAGTACTGAAGTAACATTCACCAGTACTGATGTAACATTCACCAGTACTGAAGTAACATTCACCAGTACTGAAGTAACATTCACCAGTACTGATGTAACATTCACCAGTACTGAAGAAACATTCATCAGTACTGAAGTAACATTCACTACTACTGAAGTAACATTCACCAGTACTGAAGTAACATTCACCAGTACTGAAGTAACATTCACCAGTACTGATGTAACATTCACCAGTACTGAAGTAACATTCACCAGTACTGAAGTAACATTCACCAGTACTGAAGTAACATTCACCAGCACTCAAGTAACATTCACCAGTACTGAAGTAACATTCACCAGTACTAAAATAACATTCACCACTACTGAAGTAACATTCACTACTACTGAAGTAACATTCACCAGTACTGAAGTAACATTCACCAGTACTGAAGTAACATTCACCTGTACTGAAGTAACATTCACCAGTACTGAAGTAACATTCACCAGTACTGAAGTAACATTCACCAGTACTGAAGTAACATTCACCAGTACTGAAGTAACATTCACCTGTACTGAAGTAACATTCACCAGTACTGAAGTAACATTCACCAGTACTGAAGTAACATTCACCAGCACTCAAGTAACATTCACCAGTACTGAAGTAACATTCACCAGTACTGATGTAACATTCACCAGTACTGAAGTAACATTCACCAGCACTCAAGTAACATTCACCAGTACTGAAGTAACATTCACCAGTACTGATGTAACATTCACCAGTACTGAAGTAACATTCACCAGCACTCAAGTAACATTCACCAGTACTGAAGTAGCATTCACCAGTACTGAAGTAACATTCACCAGTACTGAAGTAACATTCACCAGTACTGAAGTAACATTCACCAGTACTGATGTAACATTCACCAGTACTGAAGTAGCATTCACCAGTACTGAAGTAACATTCACTACTAATGAAGTAACATTCACCAGTACTGAAGTAACATTCACCAGTACTGAAGTAACATTCACCAGTACTGAAGTAACATTCACCAGTACTGAAGTAACATTCACAGTACTGAAGTAACATTCACCAGTACTGAAGTAACATTCACCAGTACTGAAGTAACATTCACCAGTACTGAAGTAACATTCACCAGTACTGAAGTAACATTCACCAGTACTGAAGTAACATTCACTACTACTGAAGTAACATTCACCAGTACTGAAGTAACATTCACCAGTACTGAAGTAACATTCACCAGTACTGAAGTAACATTCACCAGTACTGAAGTAACATTCACAGTACTGAAGTAACATTCACCAGTACTGAAGTAACATTCACCAGTACTGAAGTAACATTCACCAGTACTGAAGTAACATTCACCAGTACTGAAGTAACATTCACAGTACTGAAGTAACATTCACCAGTACTGAAGTAACATTCACCAGTACTGAAGTAACATTCACCAGTACTGAAGTAACATTCACCAGTACTGATGTAACATTCACCAGTACTGAAGTAACATTCACCAGTACTGAAGTAACATTCACCAGTACTGAAGTAACATTCACAGTACTGAAGTAACATTCACAGTACTGAAGTAACATTCACCAGTACTGAAGTAACATTCACCAGTACTGATGTAACATTCACCAGTACTGAAGTAACATTCACCAGTACTGAAGTAACATTCACAGTAATGAAGTAACATTCACAGTACTGAAGTAACATTCACCAGTACTGAAGTAACATTCACCAGTACTGAAGTAACATTCACAGTACTGAAGTAACATTCACAGTACTGAAGTAACATTCACAGTACTGAAGTAACATTCACCAGTACTGAAGTAACATTCACCAGTACTGAAGTAACATTCACCAGTACTGAAGTAACATTCACCAGTACTGATGTAACATTCACCAGTACTGAAGTAACATTCACCAGTACTGAAGTAACATTCACCAGTACTGAAGAAACATTCATCAGTACTGAAGTAACATTCACTACTACTGAAGTAACATTCACCAGTACTGAAGTAACATTCACCAGTACTGAAGTAACATTCACTACTACTGAAGTAACATTCACCAGTACTGAAGTAACATTCACCAGTACTGAAGTAACATTCACCAGTACTGAAGTAACATTCACCAGTACTGAAGTAACATTCACCAGTACTGATGTAACATTCACCAGTACTGAAGTAACATTCACCAGTACTGAAGTAACATTCACCAGTACTGATGTAACATTCACCAGTACTGAAGAAACATTCATCAGTACTGAAGTAACATTCACTACTACTGAAGTAACATTCACCAGTACTGAAGTAACATTCACCAGTACTGAAGTAACATTCACCAGTACTGATGTAACATTCACCAGTACTGAAGTAACATTCACCAGTACTGAAGTAACATTCACCAGTACTGAAGTAACATTCACCAGCACTCAAGTAACATTCACCAGTACTGAAGTAACATTCACCAGTACTAAAATAACATTCACCACTACTGAAGTAACATTCACTACTACTGAAGTAACATTCACCAGTACCGAAGTAACATTCACCAGTACTGAAGTAACATTCACCTGTACTGAAGTAACATTCACCAGTACTGAAGTAACATTCACCAGTACTGAAGTATCATTCACCAGTACTGAAGTAACATTCACCAGTACTGAAGTAACATTCACCTGTACTGAAGTAACATTCACCAGTACTGAAGTAACATTCACCAGTACTGAAGTAACATTCACCAGCACTCAAGTAACATTCACCAGTACTGAAGTAACATTCACCAGTACTGATGTAACATTCACCAGTACTGAAGTAACATTCACCAGCACTCAAGTAACATTCACCAGTACTGAAGTAACATTCACCAGTACTGATGTAACATTCACCAGTACTGAAGTAACATTCACCAGCACTCAAGTAACATTCACCAGTACTGAAGTAGCATTCACCAGTACTGAAGTAACATTCACCAGTACTGAAGTAACATTCACCAGTACTGAAGTAACATTCACCAGTACTGATGTAACATTCACCAGTACTGAAGTAGCATTCACCAGTACTGAAGTAACATTCACTACTAATGAAGTAACATTCACCAGTACTGAAGTAACATTCACCAGTACTGAAGTAACATTCACCAGTACTGAAGTAACATTCACCAGTACTGAAGTAACATTCACAGTACTGAAGTAACATTCACCAGTACTGAAGTAACATTCACCAGTACTGAAGTAACATTCACCAGTACTGAAGTAACATTCACCAGTACTGAAGTAACATTCACCAGTACTGAAGTAACATTCACTACTACTGAAGTAACATTCACCAGTACTGAAGTAACATTCACCAGTACTGAAGTAACATTCACCAGTACTGAAGTAACATTCACCAGTACTGAAGTAACATTCACCAGTACTGAAGTAACATTCACCAGTACTGAAGTAACATTCACCAGTACTGAAGTAACATTCACCAGTACTGAAGTAACATTCACCAGTACTGAAGTAACATTCACAGTACTGAAGTAACATTCACCAGTACTGAAGTAACATTCACCAGTACTGAAGTAACATTCACCAGTACTGAAGTAACATTCACCAGTACTGATGTAACATTCACCAGTACTGAAGTAACATTCACCAGTACTGAAGTAACATTCACCAGTACTGAAGTAACATTCACCAGTACTGAAGTAACATTCACCAGTACTGAAGTAACATTCACCAGTACTGAAGAAACATTCACCAGTACTGAAGTAACATTCACAGTACTGAAGTAACATTCACCAGTACTGAAGTAACATTCACCAGTACTGAAGTAACATTCACCAGTACTGAAGTAACATTCACCAGTACTGAACACAACATTGTCCACACAACATTGTCCACACAACATTGTCCACACAACATTGTCCACACAACATTGTCCACACAACATTGTCCACACAACATTGTCCACACAACATTGTCCACACAACATTGTCCACACAACATTGTCCACACAACATTGTCCACACAACATTGTCCACACAACATTGTCCACACAACATTGTCCACACAACATTGTCCACACAACATTGTCCACACAACATTGTCCACACAACATTGTCCACACAACATCCACATTCACAAAAAGTTCCATGACTCATGCCAGAGATACAGCGCGTAAGCAGTGAAAATTTCACGCTTATCTAATAGGTCTTTCTAGAGTTTATGAACCAAATTTTTGGAAAAAGTGAAGAAAAAATAATGTTACCCTGAATATGAGAGTTTTTCAGTTTCCATTTCTCATTTATATTACATTTTAAATTCGCTACAATTCTATGAAAAAATATTGGATTTTATTTATTTTAAAAACTGAAATAACTAATTCAATTTGATAAAAAAAATCACACAGATCAGTTTACACTGCCTGAAATCTGTTCAAGAATAATTCCAATTAAGATCACCAGCGTGTAGGGTTTAAAGCCGCTCGGGAGAGGTATTCTTTAGTTATAACATCAGAATAATTTATTTAATACAACTGGCAAATCGATATTTATATAGCCTAAAATGAGTACGAAAGTTTCTTTAAGAAAACCCAACAGAGAAGAAAGTTTTATGCAGTTCAGGAACTTGATCTCCAATAATTGTTCTGTTTCCAACGAATTAAAGTTTCTTAACAACTTCAGTTAAATTTAACACAACTAAACTGACGGCACATTATTCACTTTAAGTCGACCAGAACAAGTATTCTTGAGTTACTAAATATTCATGACTATCAATATTTACTCAATCAAATTGACAAACTGGAATTTGTTCCCGCCATTAAGAGTGAGAACCTTGCGTTCAGGAAACCTCACCAGCGGTGAAAATTTCAAGCCGATCAGTTGAGTCATTCTGCATATATAAGTCATGAATTCCAAAGAGTCTTAGTTTTTGTTTTTTAACCTTTTTTTTATCTATATATATAAATTTGCCCTCCACAAAATGCCAAAAGCCATAATGGGAACTATCCTGGTCATGTGACGCATCAACCATTAACTTGCAGCCATTCAGAGGAGGTAAACTGAAATTTGATTAATGTGAATCAGCGGGACAAAAGTTTCACACTATTTTACAGGAATTGTAAAATGGAAAAATCTACAATAACACACATGAATTTTGATCTTCGTTGTCGTTCAATTAGAAGACATCTTTGAACGTTGAAGCAACACGGATGACGACTTTCAAAGTTCTCGAAACCATTCCAAGACGCTGGGAATGAGTTCAGTAAATTTAGTCACTGAACACATGAACCTGAAAATTTATCTAAAAACCTGTTTCTATATAATGAACACAAGCATTGAAAATCTTAAGCCTATTAAATGAAGCCGTATTAAGTTCTGAGAGGAAAATATCACTAAGGAAATGAACCAGCGCATCTGTGTCTTGAGATGTGGAAAGTTGAGAGGAAGGACCAGGAGCTAGGTCCACCTCGTCATTTTCCAGCAAATTCAAGCAGTTAATCACAAGCAGGTAATTACACGAACAATGAAATTCTTCACCGGACTTCCTCTTCCGCCAGCAGTGCCGCTGCCCATCCCACACTGAGTGCAGCATCAAGGAGCACTCCCACACTCCCACAGTGAGTACAGCATCCAGGAACACTCCCAGAGTGAGTGCAGCATCTAGAAATACTCCCACAGTGCGTGCAGCATCCAGAAACACTCCCACAGTGATTGAAGCATCCAAGAACACTCCCACAGTGAGTGCAGCATCCACGAACACTCCCACAATGAGCGCAGCCTCCAGGAACACTCCCACAGCGAGTGCAGCATCCAGGAACACTCCCACAGTGAGTGCAGCATCCAGGAACAAATCCACACTCCCACAGTGAGTGCAGCAGCCAGGAGCACTCCCACACTCCCACAGTGAATGCAGCAGCCAGCAACACTCCCACAGAGAGTGCACAATGCAGGAACACTTCCACAGTGAGTGAAGCAGCCAGCAACACTCCCACACTTCCACATTAAGTGCAGCAGCCAGGAACACTCCCACACTCCCACAGTCACTGCAGCAGCCAGAAATACTCCCACAGTGAGTGCACCCGCCATGAACACTCCATGAGTGAGTGCAGCATCCAGGAATACTCCATAGTGAATGCAGCATCAATGAACACTCCCACAGTGAGTGCAGCAGCCAGCAACACTCCCACACTCATACAGTGAGTGCAGAAGCCAGGAACACTCCCACAGTGAGTGCAGCATCCAGAAGCACTCCCACAGTGAGTGCAGCATCCAGGAACACTCCCACAACGAGTGCAGCAGCAAAGCAAACTCCCACAGTGAGTGCAGGAGCCAGGAACACTCCCACAGTGAGTGCAGCAGCCAAGAACACACCAACAGTGAATGCAGCATCCAGGAACACTCCCACACTCCCACAGTGAGTGCAGCATCCAGGAGCACCCCCACAGTGAGTGCAGCATCCAGAAGCACTCCCACACTCCCACAGTGAGTGCAGCATCCAGGAACACTCCCACAACGAGTGCAGCAGCAAAGCAAACTCCCACAGTGAGTGCAGGAGCCAGGAACACTCCCACAGTGAGTGCAGCAGCCAAGAACACACCAACAGTGAATGCAGCATCCAGGAACACTCCCACACTCCCACAGTGAGTGCAGCATCCAGGAGCACCCCCACAGTGAGGGCAGCATCAAGGAACACTCCCTCACTCCCAGAGTGAGTGCAGCATCCAGGGACACTCCCTCACTCCAACAGTGAGTGCAGCATCAACGAACACTTCCAAACTGAGTGCAACAGGAATACTCCCACACTCAAATAATGAGCGCATAGGCCAGGAATACACCCACAGTGAGTGCAGCAGGCAGGAAAACTCCCACAGTGAGTGCAACATCCAGGAGCACCTACACTCCCACAGTGAGTGCAGCATCCACTGGCACTCCCACACTCCCACAGTGAGTGCAGCATCCAGGAACACTTCCACTGTGAGTGCACCAGGTAGAAACTCTCCCACACTCCCACAGAGAGTGCAGCAACCAAGAACACTTCCATACTCCCACAGTGAGTGCAACATCCATCAACACTCCCACAGTGAGTGCAACATCCAAGAACACTTCCACACTCCCATAGTGAGTGCAGCAGCCATGAATACTCCCACAGTGAGTGCAGCAGCCATGAATACTCCCACAGTGAGTGCAGCATCCAGGAACACTTCCACTCTGAGTTCACCAGGCAGAAACACTTCCACACTCCCACAGTGAGTGCAGCCACCATGAACACTCCCACACTCCCATAGTGAATGCAGCAGGTAGGAACACTTCCACAGTGAGTACAACATCCAGGAACACTTCCACACGCCTACAGTGTGTGCAGCATCCAGAAACACTCCCACACTCCCACAGTGAGTGCAGCATCCAGAAGCATTTCCACACTCCCACTGTGAGTGCAGCATCCAGGAACACTCCTACACTCCCAAAGTGAGTGCAGCAGCCAGGAATACTCCCACAGTGAGTGCAGCTGGCAGAAACACTCCCACAGTAGGTGCAGCATCCATGAACACTTCCATACTCTCACAGTGAGTGCAGCATCCAGGAACACTCCCACAGCGAGTGCAGCATCCAGGAACACTTCCGCACTCAAACAGTGAGTGCAACATCCAGCAACGCTCCCACACTCCCACAGTGAGTGCAGCTTTCAGAAGCACTCCCACACTCCCACAGTGAGTGCAACATCCAGGAACACTCCCAAACTCCCACAGTGAGTGCAGCATGCAGGAGAACTCGCACATTCCCACAGTGAGTGCCGCAGCCAGGAATACTCCCACAGTGAGTGCAGCATCAAGGAACACTTTCACAGTGAGTGCAGCAGGCAGAAACACACCCACACTCCCACAGTGAGTGTAACATCTTAGAACACAACCACAATCCCACAGTGAGTGCAGCATCCAGGAACACTCCCACACTCCCTCAGTGAATGCAGCATTAAGAAACGCTCCTACAGTGAGTGCAGCATTCAGAATTACTCCCACAATGAGCGTAGCAGGCAGGAACACTCCCAGAGTGAGTGCAGCTGGCAGGAACACTCCCACAGTGAATGCAGGATCCAGGAACACTCCCACAGTGAGTGCAGTATCCAGGAACACTCCCGCACTTCCATAGTGAGTGCAGCAGCAAGGAATACTCCCACAGTGAGTGCAGCAGGCAGGAACACTCCCACAGTGAGTGAAACATCAAAGAACACTTCCACACTCCCATAGTGAGTGCAGCATCCAGGAACACTCCCACACTCCCACAGTAAGTTCAGCAGCCAGGAAAACTCCCACAGTGAGAGCAGCAAGCAAAAACACTCCCACAGTGAGTGCAGCATCCAGGAACACTTCCACTGTGAGTGCACCAGGTAGAAACACTCCCACACTCCCACAGTGAGTGCAACAACCAGGAAAACTTCCATACTCCCACAGTGAGTGCAACATTCATCTACACTCATACACACTCCCACAGTGAGTGCAACATCCAAGAACACTTCCACACTCCCATAGTGAGTGCAGCATCCACGAACACTCCCACACTCCCATAGTGAGTGCAGCAGCCAGGAATACTCCCACAGTGAGGGTAGCAGGCAGAAACACTCCCACAGTGAGTGCAGCAACCAGGAACACCCATACTCCCACAGTGAGTGCAACATCCATCAACACTCCCACACTCTTACAGTGAGTGCAGCATCCAGGAGCTCTCCAACACTCCCACAGTGAGTTCAGCATCGAGGAGCACCCCCACACTCCCAGAGTGAGTGCAGCATCCAGGAACACTCCCGTACTCCCATAGTGAGTGTAGCAGCCAGGAATACTCCCACAGTGTGTGTGCAGCAGGCAGAAACACTCCCACAGTGAGTGCAGTATCCAGAAACACTCCCACATTCCCATAGTGAGTGCAGCAGCCAGGAATACTCCCAAAGTGAGTGCAGCAGGTAGGAACACTCCCACAGTGAGTGCAACATCCAGGAACACTTCCACACTCCCATAGTGAGTGCAGCAGCCAGGAATACTCCCACAGTCAGTGCAACAGGTAGAAACACTCCCACAGTGAGTGCAGTATCCAGAAACACTCCCACACTCCCATAGTGAGTGCTGCAGCCAGGAATACTCCCACAGTGAGTGCAGCAGGCAGGAACACTCCCACAGTGAGTGCAACATCCAAGAACACTTCCACTGTGAGTGCACCAGGCAGAAACACTCCCACACTCCCACAGTGAGTGCAGCATCCAGGAACACTACCACTGTGAGTGCACCAGGCAGAAACACTCTCACAGTGAGTGCAGCAACCAGGAACACTTCCATTCTCCCACAGTGAGTGCAACATCCAGCAACACTCCCAAACTCCGACAGTGAGTGCAGCAACCAGGAACACTTCCACACTCACACAGTGAGTGCAACATCCATCAACACTCCCACAGTGAGTGCAGCATCCAAAAGAACTTCCACACTCCCACAGTGAGTGCAACATCCAGGAACACTCCCACACTCCCACAGTGAGTTTAGCATTCAGGAGCACTCTCACACTCCCACAGTGCGTGCAGCATCCAGGAACACTCCCATACTCCCATAGTGAGTGCAGCAGCCAGAAACACTCCCACAGTGAGTGCAGCATCCAGAAACACTTTCACACTGAGTGCAGCAGGCAGAAACACACCCACACTCCCACAGTGAGTGCAGCATCCAGGAACACTCCAACACTTCCACAGTGAGTGCAGCAGCAAGAAACACTCCCTCAGTGAGTGCAGCAGCCAGGAACACTCCAACACTTCCAGAGTGAGTGCAGCAGCCAGGAACACTCCAACACTTCCAGAGTGAGTGCAGCAGCCAGGAACACTCCGACACTCCCACAAAGAGTGCAGTAGCCAGGAGCACTCCCTCAATCCCACAGTGAGTGCAGCAGCCAGGAACAATCCCACACTTCCAGAGTGAGTGCAGCAGCCAGGAACACTCCAACACTTCCAGAGTGAGTGCAGCAGCCAGGAACACTCCGACACTCCCACAAAGAGTGCAGTAGCCAGGAGCACTCCCTCAATCCCACAGTGAGTGCAGCAGCCAGGAGCACTCCGACACTCCCACAGTGAGTGCAGCAACCAGGAACACTCGAACAGTGAATGAAGCATCAAGGAACACTCGCACACTCCCACAGTGAGTGCATCAGCCAGGAATACTCCCACACTCCTACAGTGAGCGCAGCATCCAGGAGCACCCCCACAGTGAGTGCAGCATCCAGGAACATTTCCACACTCCCACACTCCCACAGTGAATGCAGCATTCAGGGACACTCCCACCCTCCCTCAACGAGTGTAGCATCCAGGAACATTTCCACACTCCCACACTCCCGCAGTGTGTGCAGCTTCCAGGAACACTCCCACACTCCAACAGTGAGTGCAGCATCCAGGAATACTCCCACAGTGTGAGCAGCAGGTAGAAACACTCCCACAATGAGGCAGCACTCACGAACACTTTCACAATGAGTGCAGCGGGCAGAAACACACCCACACTCCCACAGCGAGTGCAGCATCCAGGAACACTCGTGCACTCCTTCAGTGAGTGCAGCAGCAAGGAACACTCCCTCAGTGAGTGCAGCAGACAGGAACACTCCTACAGTGAGTGCATCATCCAGGAATACTCCCACACTCCCACAGTGAGTACTTCATCCACGAGCACCCCCACAGCGAGTGGCAGAAACACTCCCACACTCCCAAAGTGTGTGCAGCTTCCAGGAACACTCCCACACTCCAACAGTGAGTGCAGCATCCAAGAACACTCCCACAGTGAGTGCAACATCCAGGAGCACTCCCACACTCCCACAGTGAGTGCAGCATCCAGGAACGCTCGCACAGTGAGTGCAGCATCCAGGAACACTCCCATACTCCCACAGGGAGTGCAGCATCCACGGACACTCCCAGAGTTAGTGCAACATCCACGAGCACTCCCACAGTGGGTGCAGCATCCAGGAACACTCCCGCAGTGAGTGCAACATCCAGGAGTACTCCCACAGTGAGTGCAGCATCCATGAACACTCGCACAGTGAGTGCAGCTTCCAGTAACACTCCCACAGTGAGTGCAGCATCCATGAACACTCGCACAGTGAGTGCAGCATCCAGAAGCACTACCACACTCTCAAAGTGCGTGCAGCATCCAGGAACACTCCCACACTCCCATAGTGAGTGCAGCAGCCAGGAATACTCCCACAGTGAGCGCAACAGGCAGGAACACTCCCACAGTGAGTGCAACATCCAGGAGCACCCCCACACTCCCACAGTGAGTGCAGCATCCAGTAATACTCCCACACTCCCACAGTGAGTGCAGCATCCAGGAGCACTCCCACACTCCCACAGTGAGTGCAGTATCCAGGAACACTCATACACTCCCACAGTGAATGCAGCAGCCAGGAACACTCCCACACTCCCATGGTGAGTGCAGCAGGCAGAAACACTCCTACAGTGACTACAGCATCCAGGAACACTTCCACTGCGAGTGCAGCATGAAGAAACACTCCCACACTCCCACAGTGAGAGCAGCATCGTGTATAGGCTCATTGCTTTCTATTTGCTCCATTATTGTTTTCCTTATAAGCTTTTCGATATTAAACAAGTTTTGCATATTATACATGTCAGTATCACTGGTCTGTAATTTAATGCTACCTGTCTGTCTCCTTTCTTAAAAACTGAGATTACATTTGCTGTCTACCGAACGTCAGGTAGTTTCCCTGTTTCCATAGATGCTTTGAAGAAGCATTAGGGGCACACAAAGTGTCTCTTCTCCCTCTACCTGGACGCATGAAAAGATTATATCCGGTCCCACCGCCTCTTAGGTATCTAGTTCGCTTAGCAGCCTCTTCACCTTCTTGGTGTACCCTACCATTGCGGTTTGCTGTAGTCCTTTCTGTCTCTTCTGAAAATACTTTCTTAAATCTCGTGTTGTGCTTTTCACATAATTGGTCGGTTCTTGTGATCTCCCCTCCTTCCTTTCTAAGGCTGATTACCTGGTCCTTGACTGTTGCTTTCCTGGCTGTACAACAGCTTTGGGTCAAATTTGGCTGTTGATGCTGTATCATATTCGTATTGCCGCTGTGCCATCCTCCTTATCCACGTAAATTCGTTTCTGGCCCTTCGACTGATTTCCTTATTAACCAGGATCTTTTGTCTTCTATACTTTTCCATTCTCTAGCACCCTTAGTTCAGGTTTCTCTACACCTTTAGGTGAACCAAGGGCTCGTTCTTATCTTCCGGTCTTCCCATTGTTTCTGTTGCCCTTGAGAACGTGTGTGATTGTGTGTGTGATTGTGTGTGTGTGTGTGTGTGTAGGATTGGGGTGCATGCATGCGTGCGTGCGTTAGTTTGCGCTTGCCTATATGTGGTTGCAGCGGTTGATTCTTAGCTCCTGGCCCTACCTTTTAACTTCCCCCTTGTATCATTTACTCCCACGCAGTCTAGCGAGCCCTGTTGTAACTGTCTATAAATCTAGATGCATTTCGGTCACTACATGGTTCAAGATATCCCCATATTCCACAGTCCCAGTTCCCTGTGTCTCAGCGCACATGACTGGAAGAACGCAGAATGCGATATAACATGATAAGGTGTTGAGGATATCAGAGGGATCAAAATAGCCTTCAAATTATTATTAAAATTTTTAATAATAGTACATTATGCATATACAGCTGAAATATAGTTTAAACCTTTCCAAGAAACCAATATCTGAAACCCTACAAGCACAATAAACATGAAGCTGCATAATCAAGTAACAAGCATGGAAGAGTTGAAGCTAATCAGATGCGACACGTGTACTGAGGTACGAGTGACTGGGATCATGGAATACTGACAAAACTTCCAGGGATCGCGCAGCGACCCAAGTACACCACGATGTTAGCTATTAATATTATATATATATATATATATATATATATATATATATATATATATATATATATATATATATATATATATATATATATATGCAATAAGAAAACAGTAAAGAGGTGATTTCAGAATATGTAAGACAATCACTGTGAAAGAATAGTGAAATTCCAAGCGCTTTCGTGACTACTTACATAATCAAGGAACAATAAAAGTAATTCATCAAAGGAAGGCACATAAAGGGTAATTATAAATGGATCTAATTTATATAAACCAAAGGAAATGTTCATATTATTGTCAAAACTGCTTTTTATGAAACAAGATTCAATTATATTTTTGTCAACCATGGACTCGTTTGATACAACTTTCTCAACATTTGAAAATCAATTGGATGGTTAAAATCTCCCACATGAATAAACAGAGCATTGGAGTCTTGTCCAGTTCTAATGCTATATTTATGTTGTTTTAATCTTAGTTCGAGACTATTACCAGTTTGACCGTAATAATCTTTATCGCAAATTTTACAAGGAATCTTATAGACACACCCGTCAGCATTTTGGGGGGAATTCTTTATCAAAAGTTTTTTTACTGTATCAAGATTTTTAAATGCAACTTTGACATTTAAAGTTTTAAGAAGATAAGGCATATCAACCAAGTTTTCATGGTAAGGGAGAACCAACATATTTTTAGTTGAATAAGGCTGGTTGTCCCTTTTTGGATTGTAAAAAGTATTATTAGCAACTTTAAAAGATTTATCAATTACGCTTCTTGGGTTCTTCAGATCATTAGCTATTTCATAAATTTTGGATATTTTCTCATCTATGAACTCAGGACTACAAATACGTAAAGCTCTCAAAAACATTGATGAGAAAACAGACAGTTTAACTCTATCTTGATGTGAAGAATAATAGTGGACATATGAACAGTTATTTGTAGGTTTTATGTAAATTTTGAATTTGAATTCATTATTACCCTTAATAATTAAAACATCTAGAAAAGGCAATAAGTTTTTTTCCTCAAACTCAACAGTAAAGTTTATAGAATGGGCTAAGCTATTTAATTTACGAAGGAAATGGTGTATATCTACATTCTTGGGCATAAGACACAAAATGCTATCAACATATCTGAACCATTTAGCTCTATTAGGGAGGATTGTGTTAAGCAATCTTGTTTAAAAAAATTCCATGTATAGGTTACTAAGAATGGGTGAAAGAGGATTTCCCATTGCCATACCAAACTTCTGAGTGTAAAACTTATCATTAAAAACAAATTTTGCATCAACAATGCAAAAAAGTTCAATAAGTTTAATGATAGTAGGAACTGGCAATGGTAAATCATAGTTAACGAGTTCTTAAGATAGGAAACTTAATAAATCATCAACAGGAACTTTCGTAAACAAGGAAGTAACATCAAAACTAACCATGTTAAAAATATGTTGGTTCTCCCTTACCATGAAAACTTGTTTGATATGCCTTCTCTTCTTAAGACTTTTAATACGAAAGTTGTATTTAAAAATCTTGATACAGTATAAAAAAATTTTGATAAAGAATTACCTCCAGAATGCTGACGGATATGTCTATAAGATTCCTTGTAAAATTTGCGATAAAGTTTATTACGGTCAAACTGGTAAAAGTTGGGTCGGCGCGCGTCAGGTGATTAACCGTTGTGGGATCTGATAGTGAGGTGCTGGCCAGACCCCTTATATAGCTTCCTTGGATGCTTTACTTTCATAGTTCCTTGATAATGTGAGTAGTCACGAAAGCGCTTGGAATTTCTCTATTCTTTCAGAGTGGTTGTTCTGTATATATATATATATATATATATATATATATATATATATATATATATATATATATATATATATATATATATATATATATATATATATATATATATATATATATTTGCAAAATAATGTGGCAGTTTTATAACTGTAGTGTAAGTGTTCCTCTGGAAAGACAGTAATTGTGTGAATGACGGTGAAAGTTTCTCTTTCTAGGGTCACCCTGCCTAAGTGGGACACGGCCAATGTGTTAACCAAAAAATAAAAGATATTTTATATTTTTCTGTGTTTTCCTTCTAAGTTTAAAGAAATAGAAACTATGTAATGGAAATAATGCAATTAATTTAGTGTAATAATGAATTATAATGTTATATTCTGAATTATCAGTTATTACGAAATAGTACGTTTTCTATGGTTTCAAATATTTTTAAAGTTTTAAATTATCGGTTACATATTTAATGCAACTGAGCATTATTTAATTTGTATTTTCATAATAATGAATAATGACATTGTCATCTCAGAGATATTAAGTTCTTCAGTATTTAACTTTCTTCTGTTATCTAATAACATTTGTGTAATAAGCATTCCGTTATATACCGAACACAGTCATTACAATATTTAAAAAAAATAGGAACAGTATCGGTATCGGTAAAAATTTTGGTATCATCGCATCCTTACTTGAGTGTTAGTCACTGACTGTGTTGCACTGGAACTATCCCGAAGATGGTAGTGGTAGTCACTGATTGTGTTGCACTGGAATTATCCCGAAGATGGTAGTGGTAGTCACTGATTGTGTTGCACTGGAACTATCCCGGAGATGGTAGTGGTAGTCACTGATTGTGTTTCACTGGAACTATCCCGAAGATGGTAGTGGTAGTCACTGATTGTGTTGCACTGGAACTATCCCGAAGATGGTAGTGGTAGTCACTGGCTGTGTTAAACTGGAACTATCCCGAAGATGGTAGTGGTAGTCACTGATTGTGTTGTACTGGAACTATCCCGAAGATGGTAGTGGTAGTCACTGATTGTGTTGCACTGGAACTATCCCGAAGATGGTAGTGGTAGTCACTGACTGTGTTGCACTGGAACTATCCCGAAGATGGTAGTGGTAGTCACTGATTGTGTTGTACTGGAACTATCCCGAAGATGGTAGTGGTAGTCACTGATTGTGTTGCACTGGAACTATCCCGAAGATGGTAGTGGTAGTCACTGATTGTGTTGCACTGGAACTATCCCGAAGATGGTAGTGGTAGTCACTGATTGTGTTGCACTGGAACTATCCCGAAGATGGTAGTGGTAGTCACTGATTGTGTTGCACTGGAACTATCCCGAAGATGGTAGTGGTAGTCACTGGCTGTGTTAAACTAGAACTATCCCGAAGATGGTAGTGGTAGTCACTGATTGTGTTGTACTGGAACTATCCCGAAGATGGTAGTGGTAGTCACTGATTGTGTTGCACTGGAACTATTCCGAAGATGGTAGTGGTAGTCACTGACTGTGTTGCACTGGAACTATCCCGAAGATGGTAGTGGTAGTCACTGATTGTGTTGTACTGGAACTATCCCGAAGATGGTAGTGGTAGTCACTGATTGTGTTGCACTGGAACTATCCCGAAGATGGTAGTGGTAGTCACTGATTGTGTTGCACTGGAACTATCCCGAAGATGGTAGTGGTAGTCACTGACTGTGTTGCACTGGAACTATCCCGAAGATGGTAGTGGTAGTCACTGATTGTGTTGCACTGGAACTATCCCGAAGATGGTAGTGGTAGTCACTGATTGTGTTTCACTGGAACTATCCCGAAGATGGTAGTGGTAGTCACTGATTGTGTTGCACTGGAACTATCCCGAAGATGGTAGTGGTAGTCACTGGCTGTGTTAAACTGGAACTATCCCGAAGATGGTAGTGGTAGTCACTGATTGTGTTGTACTGGAACTATCCCGAAGATGGTAGTGGTAGTCACTGATTGTGTTGCACTGGAACTATCCCGAAGATGGTAGTGGTAGTCACTGGCTGTGTTAAACTGGAACTATCCCGAAGATGGTAGTGGTAGTCACTGATTGTGTTGTACTGGAACTATCCCGAAGATGGTAGTGGTAGTCACTGATTGTGTTGCACTGGAACTATCCCGAAGATGGTAGTGGTAGTCACTGGCTGTGTTAAACTGGAACTATCCCGAAGATGGTAGTGGTAGTCACTGATTGTGTTGTACTGGAACTATCCCGAAGATGGTAGTGGTAGTCACTGATTGTGTTGCACTGGAACTATCCCGAAGATGGTAGTGGTAGTCACTGGCTGTGTTAAACTGGAACTATCCCGAAGATGGTAGTGGTAGTCACTGATTGTGTTGTACTGGAACTATCCCGAAGATGGTAGTGGTAGTCACTGATTGTGTTGTACCGGAACTATCCCGAAGATGGTAGTGGTAGTCACTGATTGTGTTGCACTGGAACTATCCCGAAGATGGTAGTGGTAGTCACTGGCTGTGTTAAACTGGAACTATCCCGAAGATGGTAGTGGTAGTCACTGGCTGTGTTAAACTGGAACTATCCCGAAGATGGTAGTGGTAGTCACTGATTGTGTTGTACTGGAACTATGCCGAAGATGGTAGTGGTAGTCACTGGCTGTGTTGTACTGGAACTATCCCGAAGATGGTAGTGGTAGTCACTGGCTGTGTTGTACTGGAACTAGCTTGAAGATGGTAGTGGTAGTCACTGATTGTGTTGTGCTGGAACTAGCTTGAAGATGGTAGAGTGTTAGTCACTGATTGTCCTTGTACTGGAACTATCTTGAAGATAGTTATTGGTTGTCTTGTAGTAGAACTCTCTTGAAGATGGTAGTGGTAGTCACTGATTGTGTTGTACTGGAACTATCCCGAAGATGGTAGTGGTAGTCACTGGGTGTGTTGTACTGGAACTATCCCGAAGATGGTAGTGATAGTCACTGGGTGTGTTGTACTGGAACTATCCTGAAGATGGTAGTGGTAGTCACTGGGTGTGTTGTACTGAAACTATCCTGAAGATGGTAGTGGTAGTCACTGATTGTGTTGTGCTGGAACCATCCTGAAGATAGTCACTGGTTGTCTTGTAGTAGAACTATCTTGAAGATGGTAGGGTGTTAGTCACTGGTTGTGTTGTACTGAAACTATCGTGAAGAGGGTAGAGTGTTAATCACTGGTTGACTTGTATTGGAACTATTCCGAAGATGGTAGTAGTAGTCAATTGTCGTGTTGTACTGCAACTATCTTAAAGATGGTATTGGTAGTCAACGGTTGTGTTGTACTGGAACTATCCTGAAGATGATAGTGGTAGTCACTTGTTGTGTTGTACTGGAACTATCTCGAAGATGGTAGTGGTAGTCAATGGTTGTGTTGTACTGGAGCTATCCTCAAGATGGTAGTGGTAGTCACTGGTTTTCTTGTACTGGAACTATCCTGAAGATGGTAGTGGTAGACACTGGTTGTCTAGTACTGGAACTATCCTCAAGATGGTAGTAGTAGTCACTGGTTGTGTTGTACTGGAAGTATCCTGAAGTCACTAGTTATTCACTGGTTGTCACAGCATGGCACTAACCATCTTTAAAGTTTAATGCTAATGTTGTGTTATGATATATTTTGGTGCCTCATAGATCTGTAAATTAATGTATTGTAATTTAGTGTACTTTAAATTAATGTACTTTAACATGTTTATGACATCAGTTTTAAACATTCATATCTGACAGATCTCTATGTTTATCTGCCTCCTCGATACTAGTCGCATGCCCATTTTTTAGTTACCTTATTTGCATGTAAACAAACGTTTTTATATGTTAACGTAGTGTAACCTTATCCAGCACAACTTCGATGTACCTCAGAGGAAATGTAAGAACTTTTCTGTATTGCGCAGTAGACTGGTAGAGACAACCATCCAGGAAGGTACTACTGTAATACCATGTGTAAGTGAAACGGAATCCTGTTAAAGATTCTACACTCTGATATAAATGTTAATCTTCTTATTTGTCAGGTGAACTCTTTTTCACATTCAATATATACTCAAAACACAGTTTACTTTCTTGTCTCCTTAAAAGATCTTGTCCCAGTAATATTTCCTTTTCAGTTGAGTAGAGCTGGTCTGAGACCAGGCTTCTGGTGTTGTGATCATCAGAGTCATTAAACGCTCTCTGTGATATTGACTATTTCCTCGCCCACTTTTGTTTGGAAATGGCCTACATCTAAATTTATTCCACTTTTGGTTAACTATGCGGCTTGCACCTATGTGTTTACCCAGCCTTGTGTTGCTTCTTCAAGGTCTCTGACTGGTTGCTAGGTGGACCTGTGTTGGGCGGCCGCCCTTGAGGGATATCAGGCATGGAAGTGCTCCAGCGTTAATGACATACAGGAATGCTTTTAGCACACAAGGGCGATCTTTGTATTTTGTATCACAGAACTTAGGATTGTACTGAAGACGGGAGACGAGACGTCTCAGTAAATAATAAATTTCAATGAGTATTTTCATACAAACAGGAAAAATATGAGGTAATTCTTGTGTTTAATTTAATAGTGACTGTGTTGACTGTGATAATAACTGTGATGACTGTAATACTGACTGTTAGTTGTAAGAATGATAGTGTTGACAGCAATACTGACTGTTAGTTGCAAGAGCGACTGTGTTAACTGAAAAAAATGACTGTTAGCTGTAATAGTGACGGTGTTGCCTAGTATAATAACTAATGACAGTAACAGTAAATGTGTTAACCAGGATAGAAAGTGTATCAAATGGATTAATGACTATGTTGACTGGAATAACTACAGTGTTTGTTGGAAAAGTGACTGTTCACTACAACATTGACTTCGTTGACAGGAAGACTAACTGTGTTAACTGGACTATTGAGTGTCAGCAGGAATGGTGACTGTGATGATTGAAATAGTGACAGTGTTGACTGACCTAGTGACTGTGTTGACTGGACGATGTGATTGTGTTGACTAGACTAGTGACTGTTGACTACACTAGTGACTATGTTGACTAGACTAGTAACTGTGATGACTGGACTAGTCACTGTGTTGGCTAGACTAGTGACTGTGATGACTGGACTAGTGACAGTGATGATTAGATAAGTGACTGCGATGACTGGAATACTGACTGTGTTGATTGGACTAGTGACTGTGATGACTGTACTAGTGACTGTGATGACTGGATTATTGACTGTGTTGACTGGACAAGACACTGTCATGGCTGGACTAGTGACTGTGACGACTGGAATAGTGACTGTGATGACTGGACTAGTGAATGTGATGGCTGGACGACTGTTTTGACTGGACTAGTGACTGTTATAACTGGACTAGTGACAGTGATGACTGGATAAGTGACTGCGACGACTGGACTAGTGACTGTATTGATTGGACTAGTGACTGTGATGACTGGATTATTGACTGTGTTGACTGGACAAGTGACTATGCTGACTGGACTAGTGACTGTGTTGACTAGACTTGTGACTGTTATGACTGGACTAGTGACAGTGATGACTGGATAAGTGACTGCGATGACTGGACTATTGACTGTGTTGACTGGAATAGTGACTGTGATGACTGGGCCAGTGACTGTGATGACTGGCAAAGTGACTGTGATGACTGGAGTAGTGACTATGATGACTGGGCTAGTGACTGTGATGACTGGCAAAGTGACTATGATGACTGGATTAGTGACTATGATGACTGGGCTAGTGACTGTGATGACTAGTTTAGTGCCTGTGGTGACCTGGGCTAGAGACTGTGATGAATGGATTAGTGACTGTGATGAGTGGATTAGTGACTATGATGACTGGACTAGTGACTGTGATGACTAGACTAGTGACTGTGATGGCTGGAATAATTATTGTGATGACTGAATTAGTGACTGTGTTGACTGAACTAGTGACTGTGATGACTGGACTAGTGACTGTGACGATTTGACTAGCGACTGTGATTATTGGACTAGTGACTGTGATGATTGGATTAGTGACTGTGATGACTGGATTGGTGACTGAGTTGACTGGACTATTGATTCTGCTGACTGGACTAGTAACCGTGATGACTTTATTAGTGATTGTGTTGACTGGACTAGTGATTCTGATGACTGGACTAGTGACTGTGATGAGTGGATTAGAGACTGTTTTGACTAGACTAGTGACTGTGTTGGCTAGACTAGAGACTGTGCTGACTAGATTAGTGACTGTGTTGACTGGACTTGTGGCTGTGATGACTGAACTAGTGACTGTGTTGACTGGACTAGTGACTGTGTTGACTGGACCAGTGTCTATGATGACTGGACTAGTGACTGTGATGACTAGAATAGTGACTGTGTTGATTGGACTAGTGAGTCTGATTACTGGACTAGTTACTGTGATGACTGGATTAGTGACTGATTTGACTAGACTAGTGAATGTGTTGACTAGTCTAGTGACTGTGTTGACTAGACTTTTGACTGTGATGACTAAACTACTGACTGTTATGACTGAACTAGTGACTGTGATGACTGAACTAGTGACTGTGATGACTAAACTATTGACTCTGATGACTGAACTAGTGACAGTGATGACTGAACTAGTGACAGTGATGACAGAACTAGTGACAGTGATGACTGAACTAGTGACAGTGATGAATGAACTAGTGACTGTGATGACTGAACTAGTGACAGTGATGACTAAACTAGTGACTGTGATGACTGAACTAGTGACTGTGATGACTGAACTAGTGACAGTGATTACTGGACTAGTTACTGTGATGGCTGGATTAGTGACTGTTTTGACTAGACTAGTGAATGTGTTGACTAGTCTAGTGACTGTGTTGACTAGACTATTGACTGTGATGACTGAACTAGTGACTGTTATGACTGAGCTAGTTAGTGACTGTGATGACTAAACTATTGACTCTGATGACTGAACTAGTGACAGTGATGACTGAACTAGTGACTGTGTTGACTGGACTAGTGACTGTGTTGACTGGACCAGTGTCTATGATGACTGGACTAGTGACTGTGATGACTAGAATAGTGGCTGTGTTGATTGGACTTGTGAGTCTGATTACTGGACTAGTTACTGTGATGACTGGATTAGTGACTGATTTGACTAGACTAGTGAATGTGTTGACTAGTCTGGTGACTGTGTTGACTAGACTATTGACTGTGATGACTAAACTAGTGACTGTTATGACTGAACTAGTGACTGTTATGACTGAACTAGTGACTGTGATGACAGAACTAGTGACTGTGATGACTAAACTATTGACTCTGATGACTGAACTAGTGACAGTGATGACTGAACTAGTGACAGTGATTACTGGACTAGTTACTGTGATGGCTGGATTAGTGACTGTTTTGACTAGACTAGTGAATGTGTTGACTAGTCTAGTGACTGTGTTGACTAGACTATTGACTGTGATGACTGAACTAGTGACTGTTATGACTGAGCTAGTTAGTGACTGTGATGACTAAACTATTGACTCTGATGACTGAATTAGTGACAGTGATGACTGAACTAGTGACAGTGATGACTGAACTAGTGACTGTGATGACTGAACTAGTGAATGTGATGACTGAACTAGTGACAGTGATGACTGAACTAGTGAAAGTGATGACTGAACTAGTGATAGTGATGACTGAACTAGTGACAGTGGTGACTGAACTAGAGACAGTGATGACTGAACTAGTGACTGTGATGACTGAACTAGTGATTGTGATGACTTAACTAGTGACAGTGATGACTGAACTAGTGACAGTGATGACTGAACTAGTGACAGTGATGACTGAACTAGTGACAGTTATAACTGAACTAGTGACTGTGATGACTAAACTAGTGACTGTGATGACTGAACTAGTGACTGTGATGACTTAACTAGTGACAGTGATGACTGAACATAGTGACAGTGATGACTGAACTAGTGACTGTGATGACTGAACTAGTGACAGGGATGACTGAACTAGTGACTGTGATGACTGAACTAGTGACAGTGATGACTGAACTAGTGACAGTGATGATTGAACTAGTGACTGTCATGACTGAACTAGTGACAGTGATGACTGAACTATTGACAATGATGACTGAACTGGTGACAGTGATGACTGAACTAGTGACTGTGATGACTGAACTAGTGACAGTGATGATTGAACTAGTGACTGTCATGACTGAACTAGTGACAGTGATGACTGAACTATTGACAATGATGACTGAACTGGTGACAGTGATGACTGAACTAGTGACAGTGATGACTGAACTAGTGACTGTGATGACTGAACTAGTGAGAGTGATGACTGAACTAGTGACTGTGATGACTGAACTAGTGAATGTGATGACTGAACTAGTGACAGTGATGAATAAACTTGACTGTGATGACTGAACTAGTGACTGTGATGACTAAACTATTGACTCTGATGACTGAACTAGTGACAGTGATGACTGAACTAGTGACAGTGATTACTGGACTAGTTACTGTGATGGCTGGATTAGTGACTGTTTTGACTAGACTAGTGAATGTGTTGACTAGTCTAGTGACTGTGTTGACTAGACTATTGACTGTGATGACTGAACTAGTGACTGTTATGACTGAGCTAGTTAGTGACTGTGATGACTAAACTATTAACTCTGATGACTGAATTAGTGACAGTGATGACTGAACTAGTGACAGTGATGACTGAACTAGTAACTGTGATGACTGAACTAGTGAATGTGATGACTGAACTAGTGACAGTGATGACTGAACTAGTGAAAGTGATGACTGAACTAGTTATAGTGATGACTGAACTAGTGACAGTGGTGACTGAACTAGAGACAGTGATGACTGAACTAGTGACTGTGATGACTGAACTAGTGATTGTGATGACTTAACTAGTGACAGTGATGACTGAACTAGTGACAGTGATGACTGAACTAGTGACAGTGATGACTGAACTAGTGACAGTGATAACTGAACTAGTGACTGTGATGACTAAACTAGTGACTGTGATGACTGAACTAGTGACTGTGATGACTTAACTAGTGACAGTGATGACTGAACTAGTGACAGTGATGACTGAACTAGTGACTGTGATGACTGAACTAGTGACAGGGATGACTGAACTAGTGACTGTGATGACTGAACTAGTGACAGTGATGACTGAACTAGTGACAGTGATGATTGAACTAGTGACTGTCATGACTGAACTAGTGACAGTGATGACTGAACTATTGACAATGATGACTGAACTGGTGACAGTGATGACTGAACTAGTGACTGTGATGACTGAACTAGTGACAGTGATGATTGAACTAGTGACTGTCATGACTGAACTAGTGACAGTGATGACTGAACTATTGACAATGATGACTGAACTGGTGACAGTGATGACTGAACTAGTGACAGTGATGACTGAACTAGTGACTGTGATGACTGAACTAGTGAGAGTGATGACTGAACTAGTGACTGTGATGACTGAACTAGTGACTGTGATGACTGAACTAGTGACAGTGATGAATAAACTTGACTGTGATGACTGAACTAGTGACTGTGATGACTGAACTAGTGACAGTGATGAATAAACTTGACTGTGATGACTGAACTAGTGACTGTGATGACTGAACTAGTGACTGTGATGACTGAACTAGTGACAGTGATGACTGAACTAGTGACAGTGATGACTGAACTAGTGACTGTGATGACTGAACTAGTGAGAGTGATGACTGAACTAGTGACTGTGATGACTGAACTAGTGACTGTGATGACTGAACTAGTGACAGTGATGACTGAACTAGTGACTGCGATGACTGAACTAGTGACAGTGATGACTGAACTAGTGACAGTGATGACTGAACTAGTGACAGTGATGACTGAACTAGTGACAGTGATGACTGAACTAGTGACTGTGATGACTGAACTAGTGACTGTGATGACTGAACTAGTGACTGTGATAACTGAACTAGTGACAGTGATGACTGAACTAGTGACTGCGATGACTGAACTAGTGACTGTGATGACTTAACTAGTGACAGTGATGACTGAACTAGTGACAGTGATGACTGAACTAGTGACAGTGATGACTGAACTAGTGACTGTGATGACTGAACTAGTGAGAGTGATGACTGAACTAGTGACTGTGATGACTGAACTAGTGACTGTGATGACTGAATTAGTGACAGTGATGACTGAACTAGTGACTGCGTTGACTGAACTAGTGACAGTGATGACTGAACTAGTGACTGTGATGACTTAACTAGTGACAGTGATGACTGAACTAGTGACAGTGATGACTGAACTAGTGACAGTGATGACTGAACTAGTGACTGTGATGACTGAACTAGTGAGAGTGATGACTGAACTAGTGACTGTGATGACTGAACTAGTGACTGTGATAACTGAACTAGTGACAGTGATGACTGAACTAGTGACTGCGATGACTGAACTAGTGACAGTGATGACTGAACTAGTGACTGTGATGACTGAACTAGTGACTGTGATGACTGAACTAGTGACAGTGATGACTGAACTACTGACTGTGATGACTGAACTAGTGACAGTGATGACTGAACTAGTGACTGCGATGACTGAACTAGTGACAGTGATGACTGAACTAGTGACTGTGATGACTGAACTAGTGACAGTGATGACTGAACTAGTGACAGTGATGACTGAACTAGTGACAATGATGACTAAACTAGTGACTGTGATGACTGAACTAGTGACTGTGATGACTTAACTAGTGACAGTGATGACTGAACTAGTGACAGTGATGACTGAACTAGTGACAGTGATGACTAAACTTGTGACTGTGATGACTGAACTAGTGACAGTGATGACTTAACTAGTGACAGTGATGACTGAACTAGTGACAGTGATGACTGAACTAGTGACTGTGATGACTGAACTAGTGAGAGTGATGACTGAACTAGTGACTGTGATGACTGAACTAGTGACTGTGATGACTGAACTAGTGACAGTGATGACTGAACTAGTGACTGCGATGACTGAACTAGTGACAGTGATGACTGAACTAGTGACTGCGATGACTGAACTAGTGACAGGGATGACTGAACTAGTGACAGTGATGACTGAACTACTGACTGTGATGACTGAACTAGTGACAGTGATGACTGAACTAGTGACTGCGATGACTGAACTAGTGACAGTGATGACTGAACTAGTGACAGTGATGACTGAACTAGTGACTGTGATGACTGAACTAGTGATAGTGATGACTGCACTAGTGACTGTGCCAACTGCACTAGTGACTGTAATGACTGCACTAGTGACTGTGATGACTGTACTAGTGACTGTGTTAATCTGTCCTAGGTTATCGTAGTTGTCTTGCTTCTTGAGAGTAAGTCTTCAGTTATCGCCACTTTAATCATTCTTAAATTTGAAATAATCTGTCGCTTTCACTGAGCCTTGAATATTGTGTGAACGAATGTTATAATATTTCTTATTTTTCAGAATATATAACAATATTTACTGAAAAACTAACATTTAAATGAAATCTTAGTTTTTATATTTTGTTTACTCGAGTTGCAATATTCCTGGTTAATATCTCGAGGATATTTCCCTCTACTTATCTAGAATATATTACTGGTTATTAATCTAGAGGATATTCCTGGTTATTAATCTAACGGATATTCCTGGTTACAGACGGTATTCCTGGTAAGTGATTTAGAGGATATTCCCGGTTATTAATCTAGAGGATATTACAGGTTTTTATTCTATAATATATTGCTGGTCATTATTCTAGGAGATACTCTTGGTTATTAATCTAGGAGATATTCTTGGTTATTAATCTAGGAGATATTCTTGGTTATTAATCTAGGAGATATTCTTGGTTATTAATCTAGGAGATATTCTTGGTTATTAATCTAGGAGATATTCTTGGTTATTATTCTAGGAGATATTCTTGGTTATTAATCTAGGAGATATTCTTGCTTATTAATGTAGGAGATATTCTTGGTTATTAATCTAGGAGATATTCTTGGTTATTAATCTAGGAGATATTCTTGGTTATTAATCTAGGAGATATTCTTGGTTATTAATCTAGGAGATATTCTTGGTTATTAATCTAGGAGATATTCTTGGTTATTAATCTAGGAGATATTCTTGGTTATTAATCTAGGAGATATTCTTGGTTATTAATCTAGGAGATATTCTTGGTTATTAATCTAGGAGATATTCTTGGTTATTAATCTAGGAGATATTCTTGGTTATTAATCTAGGAGATATTCTTGGTTATTAATCTAGGAGATATTCTTGGTTATTATTCTAGGAGATATTCTTGGTTATTATTCTAGGAGATATTCTTGGTTATTAATCTAGGAGATATTCTTGGTTATTATTCTAGGAGATATTCCTGGTTATTATTCTAGAAGATATTCTTGGTTATTATTCTAGAAGATATTCTTGGTTATTATTCTAGAAGATATTCTTGGTTATTAATCTAGGAGATATTCTTGGTTATTAATCTAGGAGATATTCTTGGTTATTAATCTAGGAGATATTCTTGGTTATTAATCTAGGAGATATTCTTGGTTATTATTCTAGGAGATATTCTTGGTTATTATTCTAGGAGATATTCTTGGTTATTATTCTAGGAGATATTCTTGGTTATTATTCTAGAAGATATTCTTGGTTATTATTCTAGGAGATATTCTTGGTTATTATTCTAGGAGATATTCTTGGTTATTATTCTAGAAGATATTCTTGGTTATTATTCTAGGAGATATTCTTGGTTATTAATCTAGGAGATATTCTTGGTCATTATTCTAGGAGATATTCTTGGTTATTATTCTAGGAGATATTCTTGGTTATTAATCTAGGAGATATTCTTGGTTATTATTCTAGGAGATATTCTTGGTCATTATTCTAGGAGATATTCTTGGTTATTAATCTAGGAGATATTCTTGGTTATTAATCTAGGAGATATTCTTGGTCATTATTCTAGGAGATATTCTTGGTTATTATTCTGTTGTTCATTTCTGTTCTGAAAATCATTTAAAAACATTATTTACTTGATAATTTATACCAGTAAACATTGTTTTTATTAGTGTTATGATCAATGATAAACATTGTGATGATTTTATTTTACAAGTTTCTATCATCATCACTAATATTTACAGATCTTACCAATTATAGTTCTAATAATAATTATTTTCTTTTACACTGTTATCAGCTAGCAATATTTTGCTTATTAATTGCGTTAGTAGTAAAAACTAATGAATATGGTAATAATGATAATATAATTAGAACAGAATTTTCATAATCAAGTTACGAGGTAAACTGGTGAAGCAATAATAGGAGTTTGTATTAGCATTTAATAATAATAATAATAATAATAATAATAATAATAATAATAATAATAATATTATTATTATTATTATTATTATTATTATTATTATTATATTATATTAACACTAATAATAATAATAATCGTTATAGAAGCTGTAGAATTTTCTTATCACTAGCCAGACTAGCAGGTAATAACTATTATACTACTAGTATCTGCAGTAGTTCGTACAAATCTAATACTTAAGGAAACATTTTCAATTAATATTGTTAAAAGTCATCGTAGTAGTTACTTTAGTAACACTATTAATTATGCAAGTGATTATTTATAGTAAATCAAAGAACAATGTAGGAAATAATTCAGTAAACAAATAATAAATATAAAAATACATTTAACAAACATTATTTAAAAAAAATCTGACACCTTAATTAAGTAGTGTAGATGACATATTTTCAGTATACAATTTGTTAATTTATTTAACGAGAAGCTCAAAGGACAACAACAAATTTTTATAAGAGATCGATACCATGCCTAACCCTTCTAGGGTAGGGTAGGTGCCTGAGCCCGAGCCTCTAGCTCATAAGACTGTCCTTCCCATTTGCCCCCTTGGGGCGGGGATGGCAGACCAGAGAGGCCTAGCTTGTGGCTAGGCCTGGGGACAGTTGGTCCCAAAGATGAGGAGGTACTTGTGCCTCCTCCCATGGGAGACTTAGGTCTCAGACACTCCCTAAAGAGGGAGCCAAGGCCGGGCCACCACTTGGAAAAGGCCGGAGCCGGGAGAATACCGGCTAATCTTTAATAATAATAAATAATTTTATGAGAAAGGTAGAAGGCCTGAGCTGCAGCTCACAAGACTGCCATCCCCACGAGCCCCTTTGAGGAGGGGCAGATGGCAGATCAGAGGCCTAGCCTCTCCCTACGAGCCCCGTGAGGGCGGGGACTGTGGCTAGGCCTAGGGACAGTTGGTCCCAAAGATGAGGGGGTACTTGTGCCTCCTCCCATGGGAGACTTAGGTCTCGAGACACTCCCCAGATAGGGAGTCAAGGCCGGGTCACCAATATTGGAAAAGACCCGGGCCGGCGAATAAAAAAAAAATTATCAGAGATTATTTTTGCTCTGTTCTTCAATTTTTGACTCTGATTCCAAAACCGTTTTCGGATTTTTTTCTATTGCTTATATTTTTCCAGATAATAGTCAACATAATTTCTGGTTCTTTTTTAGGCCAAGTCATCAGCTTTCAAGTAGTGGATATATCATTTGTAATAAACATAAAACATTAATTAGTTATTGAAAATATGTAGCAACCAATTAATTGCGATATTTATTTATATTTGTTGGGTAAGCACTCAAACATGGTTATTTATCTAACTGTAAATTAGCAACGTTCTAGGTGCAGTTCTGAGGGTCACAAATATCTAGAATTTATTGGTTCTCGCAATTATAGTCTGTTTCAGGAAACTTCCATTACTTAACCGAACCAAACCTGAGATACTTCCCGAACAGGTCATCTGTATTAATCATCAGTGGTAGGAAACCAACGGAAAATCAATCATTTTTATCAGTTAGTCTCACAATATTCAGTCTTCCGGCTCGTTGCACCACTGAATCACGCTCAACTTTGACAATCATTTGGGGACATTTCTAGTGCGCTCTTCTGTATTATCTTTGAGACCAAGAAACCACCCAATTAGTACTCATTTTCCAGCTTACATGTAACCACAAATTCTATCATCTATCCTGTTTTCCTTTAATAATAAGCCATTCTCATATTACGGAACAATCAACTACTACCGTACTAAGGAATCCAATCCATCCTCTCTCTCTCTCTCTCTCTCTCTCTCTCTCTCTCTCTCTCTCTCTCTCTCTCTCGTTACACAGGGTTTCACAAGGTTAGGTTCAGGGTTGCTAACTTTATTTACCAGCTAAGAGCTGTTACCTGCATCTGCTCGGTTGAAAACTTCTTTTTTATTGTTAAGAGATACACAAATAATGGAGTGGATGAAGCTGGAGCCAGTGGGCCAGTGACTTCATTTTGCTAAAATTACTTTATTTCGTTGATGTCATTATGCTGTACAAAAAAAAGTGTTCCAGACTCGATTCATCATAAGAATCAATGACACCAGAAGAAGTGATGTTCTTGCGAAGGTTACATTCAGAGTGTAGTCGATGTTCGCTGCTCGTTTTGTTGTGTAGATGCTCACTTGTCGCTGACCTCAGAGTGGAGCTTAGTGTGATACATAACAGTAAAGCCACCCACATCTTTCCGGTTTTGAAGGTTCTGCTGAGATGACAGGTCTGTCCAGGTTGGCTCTAGGAGAGAAATGAGCCGTTTTGCTATGTTTTCTCTTCTGTCAAGAAGCCGCAGATTAGATGGGGGTTAGGTAGTCTAAGAATGTGGAACAAACTCAAGGTGTGAGCGTACTTGCTTTTCGTACAGAATATTGCAACCTCTACTTCGAGCAGATGCTGTCTCGGGGTACCAGCGCTCTCCCATTCATCCT
The DNA here is from genome assembly GCF_026875155.1 of Cherax quadricarinatus. Taxonomy (NCBI): domain Eukaryota; kingdom Metazoa; phylum Arthropoda; class Malacostraca; order Decapoda; family Parastacidae; genus Cherax; species Cherax quadricarinatus. The sequence continues at coordinate 55,007,147 of NC_069400.1, forward strand.
TACCACTGCTCCAGCATTAACATCATGGTGCCTGGTGTTTTCTCAGAAGCAAATGTGACCTGCCAGGCTGATATGGCAGTAATGTGTTGAGTACAGTCGTCTACATATGCATGGGTTTCTGGGATGGAATAAAGGTCATTGAAGTAGATATTCCATAACAATAGCTCAAGCACACTTAGATAATCACTGAGCAAGCAGAGTGCAAAGCCGGTGACCCCAAATGCTTGAAGTTTTGCTATGAGTCCCTGGTGCCATACTCGGTCGCAAGCATCCAATGTCCAGTGCGACTACACGGCTGACCTAGGATTCATCCACTGAATGGTGCTACTTAGGGGAAAAAATTAACAGCAGATCAGCAACAGAGTGGCTTTTTCTGAAGCCATATTGACGGTCACAAAGAAGCGAATGGTAGTCGATAAACGCTGTCATCTACCGTGATATTAATGTCTCAAGAATTTAGCCAGTGAGAGCCATGAGTAATACTTATTCTTTTTGTGAATAGGGACTACATTTGCCTCTTTTCACAAAGAAGGCAATTTACACTATGGAAGGCAGTGCTGATAGATGCGAGTTAGAGGTAACTCTAGCTGCTCTGCGCATCTGCTCCGCAATCCACATCTGCTCTGCACCCTACCGTAGTGTCACCTGGAGTTTACCTGGAAAGAGTTCCGGGGATTAACGCCCCCGCGGCCTGGTCTGTGACCAGGACTCATGGTAGATCAGAGCCTGATCAACCAGGCTGTTACTGCTGGCTGCACGCAATCCAACGTACGAGTCACATGCCGGCTGGTCAGGTACCAACTTTAGGTTCTTGTCCAATGCCTGCTTGAAGACAGCCAGGGGTCTATTGGCAATCCCTTTTATGTATGCTGGGAGGCAGCTGAACAGTCTTGGGCCCCTGACACTTATTGTGTTGTCTCTTAACGTGCTAATGGCACCCCTTCTTTTCACCACTGACAACTTTAACACAGTTCTTGTGGATCAGGAACTTGTATCCTGGCAACAAAGTGTACGGCTAGTGGAGCTGCTCCCATTATGCCGAGTAAAAGATGGAAAAATTTCATCCGGTAAATATCCCTATATCTCTCTGTCTGAATGACTCTCTCTCTCGCTCTCTCTCTCACTCCTCTCTCTCTCTCTCTCTCTCTCTCTCTCTCTCTCTCTCTCTCTCTCTCTCTCTCTCTCTCTCTCTCTCTCTCTCTCGCTCACGTCCCCAAGTCGTTCCAATAAATGAATAATTTTCGTTTAAAAAAAATTTTTTTTTGAAATTTTTGATTTATTTAAAAGAAAAAAAAAACAATAAATTTTACAAAAAAATTTATTTTGGCTAAAACATCGAGAAAAAAATTTTTGAAATTTCCCCACTGAGTTGGAATAAGAGAAAAAATATAACTAAAAAATATTGATAGGGAAACTAAAAAAATGCAATTTTTATTAAAAATAGCGAAATGTAATTACCAATTATTTAATATTGTACAGTGTTGACTCCCCTTTTTTTGGTGCACTTTCGATTCACAGCCCTGACCCACCCGGTGTGTATGTGTGTGTTTGTGTTTTGTTTGTGTACTCCCCTAGTTTATTGCAGGGTCGATTCACCCTGCCCCCCCTCTTCACTGGCCCTACTGTGTGTTTTTGGTTGTTTTGGTGTGGTGTTTTGGGGTTGTGGTGTGTGGTGTGGTGGTGGGTGGTGTGTGTATGTTTAGTTTATGTGTATGTGTGTGTGTGGTGCGTGTGGGGTGTGGTGTATGGTTGTTTTGTGTGTGTGGGGTTGTGTGTGTGTGGTGGGGTGAGTTGTTGGTAGTATGTGTGGTGGTGTGTGTGGTGTTGTGTGTGGTGTGGTGTGTGTGTATGTGTGTGTGTGTGTGTGTGCTCACCAGTTGTACCACCATTGGGGTTGCGGGGGCAGTAAGCTCCTCCCCCCGCCTCTTTACTGGTCGCTACTAGTCCACTCCCCTAACCTGAGTTTTAAATTACCTCTTTTAAAACTAGTATGGATCCTCCCTCCACACATCGCTTCCCATGGGGTTGTGACTAACCTAGTGGGGTTTGCGGGGTCGAGTCCGAGCTCCGGCCCACCCGCCCTTGTGTGTGTTGTGTGTGTTTTGTGTGTGTGTGTGTGTGGCGTGTGTTTTTGTGTGTGTCGGTTGTTTTGGGTGTACTCACCTATTTGTGTGGTGGTGTTGTGTGTGTGTGTGTGTGTGTGTGGTGTGTGTTTTTGTGTGTGTGTACTCATTGTGGTTGCGGGTGTCGAGACACATCGTTTCCCAGTGTACCCCCTATTTGTGGTTGCGGGGGTCGAATCACAGTCGGGCCCCCGCCTTTTCGCTGATTGCTACGGGTCCCTCTCCCCCGCCCATACCCTACATACCTCGCCTTAAAACTATGTATGGTTCCTGCCCCCAAATACATCACTTTCTGGCATTCCAAGGCCGACTACTCATGACTGAAAAAAACTTCCAAACACCCCTTTTCATTCACTGAGTCTTCAATTTCCCAAATGTGACCTTTTTTCCCACCTCGCATTCCGGGGCAGTATTTATATTGTTATCATGTCTCCCCTTACCATCCTGCCTCCATGCCCGTCAGGCCGTTTTCCCCCTAAACCTTTCTTATAGGACAATCCCCGTAGCTCTGGACTAGCCCTTTTCAAACCTTTGCACTTTCTCAAATTTTCTTGAGGGCTTGACTAGGGTGGTTCCCAAAACTGGTGCGCTATCCAGTATGGGCCTGAGTAGAGGTATACAGATCTTAAACAATCCTTTTTTGAGGTATCGGAACGCTACCGTAGGTTTCCCGCGCCCGGGTCTGCGCATTTTTCTGATTGATTGCGCCTCAGGAGATAGCCGGGTTTTCCACCCCCGATCTTTCCTTGGGGGGTTTTCAGTCTTTGCCATCTAAACTATATTTTTCTCGGGCTTCTTTGCCCCTTCCCCCAATCTTTAGACTTTGCATTTCAGGGTTTAAAATTCAAGGAGCCATTTTTGGACCAGGCTTTAGCCTGTCCAGGGCTCTTTTTAGTCCTGCCTGCCTCCGTCCGATTTGATTCTTCTCATTCTTCACATCATCTGCAAACAAGGACCTTCTGAGTCATCCCTTCCCTTATTTGTTCACATATACCAAAACAGCACATCCTAGGCTGACCCCCGTAAACCCCCTTTTTCACAGGCGCCCCCCGACACCTCGCGCGTACATGACTCGTTGTTTCCTCCCTGTCAGATATTTCTGATCCATTCAGTGCCTTTCTGTTATGTTGCCTGGGCCCTAGCTTTTGCAGTAACCTCTTGTGAAAACTGTGCGAAAGGGCCTTTTTGGAGTCCCAAAAAAAACATCGATCCCCCCCTCTCTCTTGTCTTACTTCTTCACCTTTTCATAAAAACCCAGTAGTTTTTTGACACAGGATTTCCCTTCCCCCGAAACCGGCTGGTTGTCAATTTTACATTTTTTTTTTCCGGGGGCCCCCCCCTCCCTCCGTGATCTTCTCCAAGACCCTTTATACTATACACGTTAGTGATACAGGCTTAGTTTTGCCTCATTTTTCTCCCCTTTTTAAAAATTGGGACTACATTTGCCATTCCATACCTCAGGAGTTGCCCAGTTTTTAAAAGATGTGTTGAAGATCTTTGTTAATGGCCACACAAAATCCTGCCCCTCTTTGACCTATGGAAGATGTTTTCTGGTCCCACCCCTTTGAGGTGTCAAGTTCGCAACAGCTCTTCACCTCCTCCTTGGTTTTTAAAGTACCTTCATCCAGCACTTGCTGGGTGCCCCCCTGTTCTGATTTCTTGGAGTCTTACTGGTTTCCACTGTAAATACCTCTTTAAATCTTGTGTTGAGCTCCTGACAAAACCTCTCGGTCGTTTCTTGTGAATTCCCATCACCCTTCCTCAGTCTGATTACCTGGTCCTTGACTATTGTTTTCCTCCTGATGTGGCTGTACAACAGCTTCGGGTCAGTCTTTACTTTTGATGCTATGTCATTTTCATATTGTCTCTGAGCCTTCCTTCTTATCTGTGCATATTCGTTTCTGGCTCTTCGGCTGATTTCTTTATTTTCTTGAGTTCTCTGTCTTCTGTACCTTTTCCATTCTCTAGTACACCTAGTTTTTGCCTTTCTACACCTTTGGGTGAACCAAGGACTCGTTATGTTCTTCCCATTATTTCTGTTTCCCTTGGTGTGTGTGTGTGTGTGTGTGTGTGTGTGTGTGTTTGTGTGTGTGTGTGTGTGTGTGTGTGTGTGTGTGTGTGTGTGTGTGTTGTGTGTGTGGTGTGTGTGTGTGTGCGTGTGTGTGTGTGCGTGTGATGTGTGCGTGTGTGTGTGTGTTGTGTGTGTGTGTGTGTTTGTGTGTGTGTGTGTGTGTGTACTCACCTAGTTGAGGTTGCGGGGGTCGAGTCCGAGCTCCTGCCCCGCCTCTTCATTGATCGCTACTAGGTCACTCTCCCTGAGCCGTGAGCTTTATCATACTCTGCTTAAAGCTATGTATGGATCCTGCCTCCACTACATCGCTTCCCAAACTATTCCACTTACTGACTACTCTGTGGCTGAAGAAATACTTCCTAACATCCTGTGATTCATCTGTGTCTTCAGCTTCCAACTGTGTCCCCTTGTTACTGTGTCCAATCTCTGGAACATCCTGTCTTTGTCCACCTTGTCAATTCCTCTCAGTATTTTGTATGTCGTTATCATGTCCCCCCTATCTCTCCTGTCCTCCAGTGTCGTCAGGTTGATTTCCCTTAACCTCTCCTCGTAGGACATACCTCTTAGCTCTGGGACTAGTCTTGTTGCAAACCTTTGCACTTTCTCTAGTTTCTTACGTGCTTGGCTAGGTGTGGGTTCCAAACTGGTGCCGCATACTCCAATATGGGCCCTAACGTATACGGTGTACAGGGTCCTGAACGATTCCTTATTAAGATGTCGGAATGCTGTTCTGAGGTTTGCTAGGCGCCCATATGCTGCAGCAGTTATTTGGTTGATGTGCGCTTCAGGAGATGTGCCTGGTGTTATACTCCACCCCAAGATCTTTTTCCTTGAGTGAGGTTGTAGTCTCTGACCCCCTAGACTGTACTCCGTCTGCGGCCTTCTTTGCCCTTCCCCAATCTTCATGACTTTGCACTTGGTTGGGGGATTGAACTCCAGGAGCCAATTGCTGGACCAGGTCTGCAGCCTGTCCAGATCCCTTTGTAGTTCTGCCTGGTCTTCGATCGAGTGTATTCTTCTCATCAACTTCACGTCATCTGCAAATGGGGACACCTCAAGTCTATTCCTTCCGTCATGTCGTTCACAAATACCAGAACAGCACTGGTCCTGGGACTGACCCCTGCGGGACCCCGCTGGTCACAGGTTGCCCACTCTGACAACCTCCCCACGTACCATGACTCGCTGCTGTCTTCCTGACAAGTTTTCCCTGATCCATTGTAGTGCCTTCCCTGTTATCCCGCTTGGTCCTCCAGTTTTTGCACCAATCCTTGTGTGGAACTGTGTCAAACGCCTTCTTGCAGTCCAAGAAAATGAAATTTCCACCCACCCCTCTCTCTCTTGTCTTACTGCTGTCACATGTCATAGAACTCCATGGGTTTTGTGACACAGGTTTTCCCCGTCCCTGAAACCATGCTGGCTGCTGTTGTTTGAGATCTTTCCTTTCTAGGTGTTCCACCACTCTTCTCCTGATAATCTTCTCCATGATTTTTTCATACTATACATGTCAGTGACACTGGTTTTGTGTTTAATGCTTCATGTCTGTGTGTGTGTGTGTGTGTGTGTGTGGTGCGTGTGTGTGTGTGCGTGTGAGTGTGTGCGTGGTGTGTGTGTGTGTGTGTGTGTGGTGTGTGTGTTGTGTGTGTGTGTGTGTGTGTGTGTGTGTGTGTGTGTGTGTGTGTGTGTATGAGTGTGTGTGTACCCAATTTGTGGTTGCAGGTGTCGAGACTACATCGCTTCCTATGTGTGTGTGTGTGTGTGTGTGTGTGTGTGTTGTGTGTGTTGTGTGTGTGTGTGTGGTGTGTGTGTGTGTGTATGTGTGTACTCACCTATTTGTACTCACCTATTTGTGGTTGCAGGGGTCAAGTCATAGCTCCTGGCCCCGCCTCTTTACTGAACGCTTTTAGGTTCTCTCTGTCCCTGCTCCATGAGCTCTGTCATACCTCGTCTTAAAGCTATGTATGGGTCCTGCCCCCACTACATCACTTCCTAGACTATTTCACTTCCTGATTTCTCTATGACTAAAGAAATACTTCCTATCTTCCAAGTGTAATCCCTTGTTTCTCTCTCCCCTCTTTGGAACATCCTGTATATGTCCACCTTGTCTATTCCATGCAGCATTTTGTCATCATGTCTCTCCTGACCCTCCTGTCCTCTGGCGTCGTCAGGCCGGTTTCCTTTAATCTTTCTTCATAGGACATTCCCCTTAACTCTGGAACTAACCTTGACGCAAATCTTTGCACTTTTTTTCTAATTTCTTGACGTTCTTGACCAGGAGTGGGTTCTAAATTGGTGCTGCGTACTCCGGTATGCGCCTGACGTACACGGTGTACAGTGTTGCGAAAGATTCCTTACTAAGGTATAGGAACGCTGTTTTCAGGTTAGCCAGGCGCCCATATGCTGCAGTCGTTATCTGGTTGATGTGTGCTTCCAGAGGTGTGTTCGGTGTTATACTCACCCCAAGATCTTTTTCCCTGAGCGAGATTTGCCACCTTTTGCCACCTAGCCTATACTCTGCGGTCTTCTTTGCTCTTTCCCGATCTTCATAACTTGATTTGGCGGGGTTAAATTCGAGAAGCTAGTTGCTGGACCAGGTGTCCAGCCTGTCCAGGTCTCTTTGAAGTCCTAGGACCGACCCCTGTGGGACCCCGCTCGTCACAGGTGCCCACTGTGATACCTCATCACGTACCATAACTCGTTGTTGCCTCCCTGTCTCTGATCCATTGCAGTGCCCTTCCTGTTATAAGTGCCTGATCCTCTAGCTTTTGCACTAATCTCTCGTGAGGAATTATGTCCATGGCCTTCTTGTAGTCCAAGAAAATGCAATCAACCCACCCTTCTCTCTCATGTCTTACTTTCATTACTTTATCATAAAACTCCAGAAGGTTTGTGACACATGATTTGCCTTTCATGAATCCGTGATGGTTGTCGTTTATACTCTTTTTCAGTTTCAGGAGCTCCACCTCTCTCCTCCTGATAATCTCCTCCATGACATTGCATACTATAAACGGCAGTGCCTCTTTTCTGTCTCCTTTTTTTAAAAATGAGAAGGTGGCTATTAAGCAGTTTCGGGTCAGACTTTACTTTCGATGCTATATCGTTTTCGTACTCTCGCTGGGCCTCCTTCCTTATCTGTGCATACTCGTTTCTGACTCTTCGACTGATCTCCTTGTTTTCCTGGGTCCTTTGCCTTCCATACCTCTTCCATTCTCTAATGCACTTGGGTTTTGCCTCCCTACACCTTCGGGTAAACTAAGGACTCGCTTTGGTCTCCCCATTGTTTCTGTTGGCCTTGGGGGCAAACCTTTCCTCTGCATCCTTGCATTTTGTTGTGACATATCCCATCATTTCGTTTATTGACTTTCCTAACAGTTCTCTGTCCCACTGAACCTCCTGCAGGAAGTTCCTCATACCTGTGTAGTCCCCCCTTTAATAGTTTGGCTTTTCCCATTCAATTCCTGTTACCCTCTCCACTTGTAACTCTACTACGTAATCAAAACTCAGAGCCACGTAATCACTAGCTCCTCAATGTATGAACTGCTCAAGGTGAACACGAGGTCCAGTTTTGCTGGTTCATCCTCCCCTCTCTCTCTGGTAGTGTCCCTGACGTGTTGATGCATGAGGTTTTCCAGTGCCATTTCCATCATCTTGGCTCTCTATGTTTCGGGACCCCCATGTGTACTCACCTATTTGCTCACCTATTTGTGGTTGCAGGGGTCGAGTCTTAGCTCCTGGCCCCGCCTCTTCACCGGTTGCTACTGGGCCCTCTCTCTCCCCGCTCCATGAGCTTTATCAAACCTCGTCTTCAAACTGTGTATGGTTCCTGCCTCCACTACGTCATTTTCTAGGCTATTCCACTGCCTTACAACTCTATGACTGAAGAAATACTTCCTAATATCTCTCTGACTCATTTGTGTCTTCAACTTCCAATTGTGGCCTCTTGTTTCTGTGTCCCCTCCCTGGAACATCCTGTCTTTGCCCACCTTATCTATTCCACGCAGTATTTTATATGTCGTTATCATGTCTCCCCTGACCCTCCTGTCCTCCAGTGTCGTCAGGCCGATTTCCCTTAATCTTTCTTCATAGGACATTCCCCTTAGCTCTGGAACTAACCTTGTGGCAAACCTTTGTACTTTCTCTAGTTTCTTGACGTGCTTTATCAAGTGCGGGTTCCAAACAGGTGCTGCATACTCCAGTATGGGCCTGACATACACGGTGTACAGTGTCTTGAACGATTCCTTACTAAGGTATCGGAATGCTGTTCTCAGGTTTGCCAGGCGCCCATATGCTGCAGCAGTTATCTGATTGATGTGTGCTTCCGGAGACATGCTCGGTGTTATACTCACCCCAAGATCTTTCTGTGTATGTATGTATGTATGTATGTATGTATGCACGTACGTACATATACATATATATATACATATACATATATATATATATATATATATATATAATATATATATATATATATATATATATATATATATATATATATATTATATATATATATATATATATATATATATATATATATATACATACATACACACATACACATACATACATACATACATACAGTGGACCCCCGCATAACGTTGGCATCGCATAGTGTTAAATCCGCATAGCGATACATTTTATCGCTAAAATTTTGCCTTGCATAGTGCTAAAAAATTCGCTCAACACGATTCGTCCGAGACACGTCCATGCGGCGTGAGCCAGCCTCACTTGTTCTGCCAGTGGCATTGTTTACAAGCCAGCCTCCGCGGTAACATTCAAGCATACAATCGGAACATTTCATATTATTACAGCCTTTTTATAGTGATTTCACCTGAAAAATAAGTGACCATGGGCCCCAAGAAAGAAAGCGTGTGTGTGTGTGTGTGTGTGTGTGTGTGAGTGTACTCACCTAATTGTACTCACCTAATTGTGGTTGCAGGGGTCGAGACTCAGCTCCTGGCCCCGCCTCTTCACTGACCGCTACTGGGTCCTCTCTCTCCCTGCTCCATGAGCTTTATCATACCTCGTCTTAAAACTGTGTATAGTTCCTGCCTCCACTACATCGCTTGCCAGACTATTCCACTTCCTAACTACTCTATAACTGAAGAAATACTTCCTAACATCCCTTTGACTCATCTGAGTCTTCAGCTTCCAATTGTGACCCTTTGTTCTTGTATCCCATCTCTGGAACATCCTGTGTGTGTGTGTGTGTGTTTGTACACACCTAGTTGTACTCACCTAATTGTGGTTGCAGGGGTCGAGACTCAGCTCCTGGCCCCGCCTCTTCACTGGTTGCTACTGGGTCTTCTCTCTCCCTGTTCTATGAGCTTTATCATACCTCGTCTGAAAACTATGTATGGTTCCTGCCTGCACAACATCGCTTGCCAAACTATTCCACTTCCTAACAACTCTGTGACTGAAGAAATGCTTCCTAACATCTCAAGACTCATCTGAGTCTTCAGCTTCCAGTTGTGACCCCTTGTTTCTGTGTCCCATTTCTGGAACATCCTGTCTCTGTCCACCTTATCTATTTCACGCAGTATTTTGTATGTCGTTATCATGTCCCTCCTAACCCTCCTGTCCTCCAGTGTCATCAGACCGATTTCCCTTAACCTTTCTTCATAGGACATTCCCCTTAGCTCTGGATCCAGCCTTGTTGCAAACCTTTCCACTTTCTCCAATTTCCTGACGTGTTTGACCAGGTGTGGGTTCCGAAATGGTGTTGCGTACTCCAGTATGGGCCTGACGTGCACAGTGTATAATGTCTGGAACGATTCCTTACTGAGGTACCGGAATGTTATTCTCAGGTTTGCCAGGCGCCCATATTCCGCAGCAGTTATCTGGTTAATGTGTGCTTCTGGCGATGTACTCGGTACTATACTCTCTCCTAGATCTTCTCCTTGAGCGAGGTTTGCAGTGTTTGGCCTCCTAGCCTATACTCTATCTGCGGTCTTCTTTGCCTTTCTCCAATCTTCATGATTTTGCATTTGGCGGGGTTAAACTCTAGTAGCCAGTTGCTTGACCAGGCACCCAGCCTGTCCAGGTCTCTTTGTAGACCTGTCTGGTCTGCATCTGATTTAATTCTCCTCATTAAGTTCACATTATCTGCAAACAGGGACACTTCTGAGTCTATCCCTTCTGTCATGTCGTTCACATATTCCAAGAATATCACTCGTCCCAGGAGTGACCCTTTTGGGGCCCCGCTCGTCACAGTCGCCCACTGTGATACCTCATCACGGACCATGACTCGCTGTTGCCTGCCTGTTAGGTATTCTCTGATCCATTGCAGTGCCCTTCCTGTTATATGTGCCTGATCCTCTAGCTTCTGCACTAATCTTTTGCGAGGAACTTTGTCGAAGGCCTTCATACAGTCCAAGAAAATGCAATGAACCAACCCCTCCCTTTCATTTCTTATTTCAGTTATCTTGTCATAAAACTCTAGTAGATTTGTGACTCAGGATTTGCCTTCCATGAATCCGTGCTGGCTGTCGTTCATAAACTTGTTCCGCTCCAGGTGCTCCACCACTCTCCTCTTGATAATCTTCTCCATGACTTTGCATACTGTACATGTCAGTGACACTGGTCTATAGTTTAGTGCTTCATTTCTGTCTCCTTTCTCAAAGATAGGGACTACATTTACCGTCTTCCATACCTCATGTAGTTGCCCAGTTTCAAGGGTAGTGTTGAAGATTTTGGTTAGTGGCACACATAGTGTCTCTGCTCCCTCTCTAAGAACCCATGGAGAGATGTCCGGTCCCACCGCCTTCGAGGTATCTAGGCCACTTAGGAGCTTCTCCACCTCCTCATCAGTTGTGTATAATTCATCCAACACTTGTTGGTATATACCTTGTTGGTGTACCCCACTGTTTTGTCTTCCTAGTGTCCCTTCAGCCTCCACTGTAAATACTTCTTGAAATCTCATGTTGAGCTCCTCACATACTTCTTTGTCATTTCTCGTGAGCTCCCCATCTTCTTTCCTCAGCCTGATTACATGGTCCTTGACTGTTGGCTTCCTCCTGATGGGCTGTAAAGCAGTGTCGGGTCAGACTTGACTTTCGATGCTATGTCGTTTTCATACTGCCGCTGCGCCTCCCTCCATATCTGTGCATACTCGTTTCTGGCTCGTCGACTAATCTCTTTATTTTCCTGAGTCTTTTGCCTTCTGTACTTTTTCCATTCTCTAGAGCACTTAGTTTTTGCCTCCTTACACCTTCTGGTAAACCAGGGGCTCATTTTGGTCTTCCCATTATTTTCGTTTCCCTTGGGAACAAACCTTTCATCTGCCTCCTTGCATTTTGTTGTTACGAAGTCCATCATTTCGTTTGCTGACTTTCCTTCCAACTCCTGTTCCCACTGAACCTCCCACAGGAAGGTCCTCATTCCTCTGTAGTCCCCCTTTTTATAGTTTGGCTTTTCCCTTTCTACTCCTGTTACCCCCTCCACTTTCAGCTCCACGATGTATTCAAAGCTTATAACTACGTGGTCACTAGCTCCAAGGGGCCTTTCATATGTGAAGACAAGGTCCAGTTTTGCTGGATCATCTTTCCCTCTCTCTCTCTGGTAGTGTCTCTAACATGTTTGTGCATGAGGTTTGCCAGTACCACATCCATCATCTTGGCTCTCCATGTTTCGAGACCCCCACGTGACTCCAGGTTTTCCCAATCAATCTCCCTCTAGTTGAAGTCGCCCATAACCAGTAACTTGCTATACTCTAGTGAGCCCTTCTTGCCAACTCAGCTCGTGTGTGTGTGTGTGTGTGTGTGTGTGTGTGTGTGTGTGTGTGTGTGTGTGTGTGTGTAAGTGTGTGTGTGTGTGTGTGTGTGTGTGTGTGTGTGTGTGTGTGTGTGTGTGTGTGTGTGTGTGTGTGTGTGTGTGTGTGTGTGTGTGTGTGTGTGTGTGTGTGTGTGAGCGTGTGAGTGTGAGTGTGCGAGTGTGTGTGTGTACTCACCTAATTGTGGTTGCAGGGGTCGAGACTCAGCTCCTGGCCCCGCCTTTTCACTGATCGCTACTAGGTCCTCTCCCTCTCTGCTTCCTGAGCTTTGTCATACCTCTTCTTAAAACTATGTATGGTTCCTGCCTCCACTACTTCACTTGCTAGACTATTCCACTTCCTGACGACTCTATGACTGAAGAAATGCTTCCTAACGTCCCTGTGACTCGTCTGAGTCTTCAACTTCCAATTGTGACCCCTTGTTTCTGTGTCCCCTCCCTGGAACATCCTGTCTTTGTCCACCTTGTATCTTGTATGTCGTTATCATGTCTCCCCTGACCCTTCTGTCCTCCAGTGTCGTCATTCCGATTTCCCTCAACAATTCCTCGTACGACATTCCCCTGTGCTCTGGAACTAGCCTTGTTGCAAACCTTTGTACTTTCTCTAACTTCTTGATGTGCTTGACCAGGTGTTGGTTCCAGACTGGTGCTGCATATTCCAGTATGCGCCTAACATACACAGTGTACAGTGTCTTGAACGATTCCTTATTAAGGTATTGGACCGCTATTCTCAGGTTTGCCAGGCGCCCGTATGCTGCAGCAGTTATTTGGTTGATGTGTGCCTCCGGTGACGTGCTCGGTGTTATGGTCACCCCAAGATCGTTTTCGATGAGTGAGGTCTGTAGTCTTTGTCCACCTAGCCTATACTCTGTCTGCGGTCTTCTTTGCCCCTCCCCAATCTTCGTGACTTTGCATTTGGCAGAGTTGAATTCGAGAAGCCAGTTTCTGGACCACGTGTCCAGCCTGTCCAGGTCTCTTTGCAATCCTGCCTCATCCTCATCCGATTTAATTCTTCTCATCAGCTTCACATCATCTGCGAATAGGGACAATTCAGAGTCTATTCCTTCCATCATGTCGTTCGCATATATCAAAAATAGCACTGGTCCTAGAACTGACCCCTGTGGAACCCCGCTCGTCACAGGCGCCCACTGTGATACCTCTTCACCTACCATGACTCGTTGTTGCCTCCCTGTCAGGTATTCCCTGATCCATTGCAGTGCCCTCCCTGTTATATGCGTCTGATCCTCCAGCTTCTGCACTAATCTCTTGTGAGGAACTGTGTCAAAGGCCTTCTTGCAGTCCAGGAAAATGCAATCAACCCACCCCTCTCTCTCGTGTCTTACTTCTGTTACCTTGTCATAAAACTCCAGAAGGTTTGTGACACAGGATTTGCCTTGAATCCATGCTGGTTTTCATTTATAATCTTGTTCCGTTCCAGGTGTTCCACCACTCTCCTTCTGATAATCTTCTCCATGACTTTGCATACTATACATGTCAGAGACACAGGTTTGTAGTTTAGTGCCTCGTTTCTATTTCCTTTCTTAAATATGGGGACTACATTTGCTGTCTTCCATTTCTCAGGTAGTTGCCCAGTTTGAAGGGATGTGTTGAAGATTGTGGTTAGGGGCACGCACAGCATCTCTGCTCCTTCTCTAAGGACGCACTGGGAGATGTTGTCTGGTCCCATCGCCTTTGAGGTATCAAGGTCACTTAGCACCTTCTGCACTTCCTCCTCGGTTGTTCGTATGTCATCCAACACTTGTTGGTATATTCCCTCTTGATGTTCCCTTCTGTGTTGTCTTCCCGGAGCCCTTCCTGTCTTTACTGTAAAAACTTCCTTAAATCTCCTGTGTGTGTGTGTGTGTGTGTGTGTGTGTGTGTGTGTGTGTGTGTGTGTGTGTGTGTGTGTGTGTGTGTGTGTGTGTGTGTGTGTGTGTGTTTACCGTAAACACATAAATCTATTTTTACTTGAATCTAATTTTTAACACCAATGTTATATCCTATTTTCCATGATGATATGCACTCCTGTAACAGCCTTGGGAGTCCACTTGGTAAATACAGAGTCATCTTCTTCCTCGATTACAGTTGGTGTTGATTTTGCTAACGTATTTGTCATACTTGCGTTTATTAAACATATATTTATGTAAGTAACTCGGTGCTTCAAGGTGCGATATTCATTTCATAATGATATGTTCAATGAAAAGTGTATTTCTCAATCCATGTATATAAATATATATGTATGTTCACAATTCCCAGTACAGGCGAGATATTCACAAACACTAATCTCAGGCCGAAGGAGACTCAAACCTTGGAACCTTGGAACTAGGTACACAATGCTCCACCGCTGTCCCACACTGGTTTCTTTTTTTTATATTTTATTTAAAACCAATACAGCGTAACATAAAAATAAAAAATAAAAAGGTATCAGTATGGATCTCAGTCCTGAAGGTTCGAACACTGACCAAATAAACCCGACACAAATTAACTGACACAAAAGGATTACACCCATATACTCGCAAGATATTGCTGTATAACATACAACAATATACTCGCAAGATATTGCTGTATAACATACAACAATATACTCGCAAGATATTGCTGTATTACATACAACAATATACTCGCAAGATATTGCTGTATAACATACAACAATATACTCGCAAGATATTGCTGTATAACATACAACAATATACTCGCAAGATATTGCTGTATTACATACAACAATATACTCGCAAGATATTGCTGTATAACATACAACAATATACTCGCAAGATATTGCTGTATTACATACAACAATATACTCGCAAGATATTGCTGTATAACATACAACAATATACTCGCAAGATATTGCTGTATAACATACAACAATATACTCGCAAGATATTGCTGTATTACATACAACAATATACTCGCAAGATATTGCTGTATAACATACAACAATATACTCGCAAGATATTGCTGTATAACATACAACAATATACTCGCAAGATATTGCTGTATTACATACAACAATATACTCGCAAGATATTGCTGTATAACATACAACAATATACTCGCAAGATATTGCTGTATTACATACAACAATATACTCGCAAGATATTGCTGTATAACATACAACAATATACTCGCAAGATATTGCTGTATTACATACAACAATATACTCGCAAGATATTGCTGTATTACATACAACAATATACTCGCAAGATATTGCTGTATTACATACAACAATATACTCGCAAGATATTGCTGTATTACATACAACAATATACTCGCAAGATATTGCTGTATAACATACAACAATATACTCGCAAGATATTGCTGTATAACATACAACAATATACTCGCAAGATATTGCTGTATAACATACAACAATATACTCGCAAGATATTGCTGTATAACATACAACAATATACTCGCAAGATATTGCTGTATTACATACAACAATATACTCGCAAGATATTGCTGTATTACATACAACAATATACTCGCAAGATATTGCTGTATTACATACAACAATATACTCGCAAGATATTGCTGTATTACATACAACAATATACTCGCAAGATATTGCTGTATTACATACAACAATATACTCGCAAGATATTGCTGTATTACATACAACAATATACTCGCAAGATATTGCTGTATAACATACAACAATATACTCGCAAGATATTGCTGTATTACATACAACAATATACTCGCAAGATATTGCTGTATTACATACAACAATATACTCGCAAGATATTGCTGTATTACATACAACAATATACTCGCAAGATATTGCTGTATAACATACAACAATATACTCGCAAGATATTGCTGTATTACATACAACAATATACTCGCAAGATATTGCTGTATTACATACAACAATATACTCGCAAGATATTGCTGTATTACATACAACAATATACTCGCAAGATATTGCTGTATAACATACAACAATATACTCGCAAGATATTGCTGTATAACATACAACAATATACTCGCAAGATATTGCTGTATTACATACAACAATATACTCGCAAGATATTGCTGTATTACATACAACAATATACTCGCAAGATATTGCTGTATTACATACAACAATATACTCGCAAGATATTGCTGTATTACATACAACAATATACTCGCAAGATATTGCTGTATTACATACAACAATATACTCGCAAGATATTGCTGTATTACATACAACAATATACTCGCAAGATATTGCTGTATTACATACAACAATATACTCGCAAGATATTGCTGTATAACATACAACAATATACTCGCAAGATATTGCTGTATTACATACAACAATATACTCGCAAGATATTGCTGTATTACATACAACAATATACTCGCAAGATATTGCTGTATAACATACAACAATATACTCGCAAGATATTGCTGTATTACATACAACAATATACTCGCAAGATATTGCTGTATTACATACAACAATATACTCGCAAGATATTGCTGTATTACATACAACAATATACTCGCAAGATATTGCTGTAATTACATACAACAATATACTCGCAAGATATTGCTGTATAACATACAACAATATACTCGCAAGATATTGCTGTATTACATACAACAATATACTCGCAAGATATTGCTGTATAACATACAACAATATACTCGCAAGATATTGCTGTATAACATACAACAATATACTCGCAAGATATTGCTGTATTACATACAACAATATACTCGCAAGATATTGCTGTATTACATACAACAATATACTCGCAAGATATTGCTGTATTACATACAACAATATACTCGCAAGATATTGCTGTATTACATACAACAATATACTCGCAAGATATTGCTGTATTACATACAACAATATACTCGCAAGATATTGCTGTATTACATACAACAATATACTCGCAAGATGTTGCTGTATTACATACAACAATATACTCGCAAGATATTGCTGTATAACATACAACAATATACTCGCAAGATATTGCTGTATTACATACAACAATATACTCGCAAGATATTGCTGTATAACATACAACAATATACTCGCAAGATATTGCTGTATAACATACAACAATATACTCGCAAGATATTGCTGTATTACATACAACAATATACTCGCAAGATATTGCTGTATTACATACAACAATATACTCGCAAGATATTGCTGTATAACATACAACAATATACTCGCAAGATATTGCTGTATTACATACAACAATATACTCGCAAGATATTGCTGTATAACATACAACAATATACTCGCAAGATATTGCTGTATTACATACAACAATATACTCGCAAGATATTGCTGTATAACATACAACAATATACTCGCAAGATATTGCTGTATTACATACAACAATATACTCGCAAGATATTGCTGTATAACATACAACAATATACTCGCAAGATATTGCTGTATTACATACAACAATATACTCGCAAGATATAGCTGTATAACATACAACAATATACTTGCAAGATATAGCTGTATAACATACAACAATATACTCGCAAGGTATTGCTGTATAACATACAACAATATACTCGCAAGATATTGCTGTATTACATACAACAATATACTCGCAAGATATTGCTGTATTACATACAACAATATACTCGCAAGATATTGCTGTATAACATACAACAATATGCTCGCAAGATATTGCTGTATACATACAACAATATACTCGCAAGATATAGCTGTATAACATACAACAATATACTTGCAAGATATAGCTGTATAACATACAACAATATACTCGCAAGGTATTGCTGTATAACATACAACAATATACTCGCAAGATATTGCTGTATTACATACAACAATATACTCGCAAGATATTGCTGTATTACATACAACAATATACTCGCAAGATATTGCTGTATAACATACAACAATATGCTCGCAAGATATTGCTGTATAACATACAACAATATACTCGCAAGATATTGCTGTATAACATACAACAATATACTCGCAAGATATTGATGTATAACATACAATAATATACTCGCAAGATATTGCTGTATAACATACAACAATATACTCGCAAGATATTGCTGTATAACATACAACAATATACTCGCAAGATATTGCTGTATAACATACAACAATATACTTGCAAGATATTGCTGTACAACATACAACAATATACTCGCAAGATATTGCTGTATAACATACAACAATAACTTAGGGCAAGAACATAGCTACAAATAAACACAGTAACAGGGTCATGAACTGAAAAATCGATAAACATTCAATGATTCAAAACCTTACATATATATAAATTGTACATATAACATGACATGACAAAGGCTCAATACAATAGAAAAGAATATATACAAGAAAATGTATCAATTAATCCCATTCTTCGCATTAATCAATAAACCAAAACCTAACAACATAATCTTACTAGAACATCTACATATTTATCACTAACAATACAGCTGTAATATATACTAAAATACGAATAAACATAAAAAAGAAAACAGCTTATATCTCAAAACCGAAGGTCCATTACTGGTACAATAAACACGTATACAAAAATCTCAGACACAAAAGCAATGCGTCTATAAACTGGCTAGATGTGTCTGTCTACCATACAGCTAAAAACTTACATCAAGAACATCGCAATGAAAACAAACTGGTATGAGATCACTGACCTAAATTATGTAAACTTTAAAATGAATCGAAATCATACATAAAGTTTTAAATATGTTATATAGATCATTTTAAATATGTTATATAGATCATTTTAAATATGTTATATAGATCATTTTAAATATGTTATATAGATCATAACGAGACCTCAAACTCTACATCCACATGTGGCATGATAACCACAAGGTTGATGCAATAATGCATTAATGAAAGCCAGGAAACCATTCCATACCCACATTCACAACACTCTCACGACCCCACCCCCCAGGAGGGGAGCCCACTGTGACCCCCTGACTCCCTCTCTACCTATGAAAACCCCTTCATTCACTCAGTATCATTCACAGATTCATGAGAATTCCTAACGTCAGCATTCTATACCCCTCTGAGAAAACCTGATCCCACCTCCTCCCATACAAATCTCTGTTACGATAGAACGTTATCGCCAGAACCTCCCTTCGCTCTTCACTATCCCTTCTCCCCCTCATCACCCACGCAGAACCGACACCCCACGGCCTCCCACCCTCTGTTCCAACCTACCTAACCAGCACCTGACCTCTTCTAACCCCTCACAAAAATAAACTACATGGAACGCAGTCTCGTCCCCTCCACAGATACCACACACCCCACCCTCTACAACCTTTCTGTTTCGTAGTATCGCTCCAGACGGAAGGATACCATGCAGAAAACGAAACATCACCTCACGCGCCCGAGGGTTTAACTTCAACTTACTAAATCTATACCAAATACTCTTCCACGTATACATGGGGAACAAGCCCTCAACTGGGACAACGCACCTACCTACAAGCAACCTACACAAAACCCTTATGCGAACCTTTCTCAATTCCTTAACCAACATCACGGCCCTCAAAACGATTTCGCATTCCCTCAACTCCATTCCTCGATACCACATACCCAGCCTGTCATGTATCCTTCCCAGCTGCCCCGCGTTCACACCCACACGCAAAACTTCCCATTTAAGAAACACACATTTAGCCCTCCGTCTCAAATCCATCAACCCCAACCCACCCTGACGTACAGGTAACATTACAACTTCTCTCCTTAACCAATCACAACGTGAACCCCACAAAAATTTGTACACCCGTCTTAACATCCCCGCAATCGCTGTCCCTGTAATTGGGAACACAGCTGCAACATGCCAAACCTTACTATACAATAAAATATTTACAACTATCACTCGCTGTATAAGAGTTAGGTGCTGGGGTCTCAAAACACCTAGACGCCCCACGATCCTTTCCAATAACCTATCCGAGTTTTCCACCCGCGCCGCAACCATGTCATCCCTATAAATAATACCACAAATCTTTAAAGACACCGCCCCGTGGCACTTCCAAACAATTGCACAACCTCGTCCAATACTCCCATTGACATCCCTTCACGAATGAGAACAGTGGTGTCGTCTATATATCCAATTAAACCCGGCCAGGCCCTCCCACCCCCACACTTCCCTCACCTTGAGTACATAAGCTACGGTCAACCATTCTATAAAAGGGGTCCTGAAAACACGCAGACAATATTTGGGACATGGGACATCCCTATCTAAGGCCTCTACCCATTGCAATCTACCTCCCCATACACCCATTAATCTGCATCCTCATTTTCGCCCCCTTGTACAACGTATTTACCCACTCGACTATTTCCTCCCCATAACCCTGTCTCCTAAGTATAACCTGCAAAGCTCTCCTTTCTACTCTATCATAAGCTCCCTGCTAATCTAGAGCCAACAAAACGCCCCCACCCCCACCCCCACCTTTAGCTTCCACAAAACTTGGCAGTATCCCATGTCCTTCAATCATCGACCTTCCTGGCAACCCAAACTGAGATTTCGACACCACCCTCCCCACAACACATATGAACCTATTACCTAAAATTTCTGCAAAAACCTTATAGTCTGCACACATCGGCGATATGGCTCGGTACTCCCGTAGGGTGGGCTGCCCCATGCCCTTCGAGACCAACACTACACGTGCTGTAGCCTGCTTCTCCCCCAACTTACTCTTCTCCTTCATACGATTAAATAACCTAACTATAAATCCCCGTATTAACATCCAATATTGTAAATAAAATTCTACCGGGAGACCGTCAGTTTCCTGGAGTTTTCCCCTTCCTCATTCCCCTTAACGCATTCTCTATTTCCTCTGCCGTAATAATCCCACCTAAAAGCCTTTCTGTCGCTATTTCCTAAATTACAAGTCTCATACGTACACACTTTGTCTAACGCCCCGGCACCCACCCCCCCACTTGTCCAGTACTTCTCATACCAAGCCTCTGCATATGCACACATCCCCTTCGTGGGGATGTGTGCATATGCACACATCCCCAAACTTGGGATAGCCGTCACTGCCTGCCTTTGCTTTTGATGCCGCAAAACACACACAGACGGCTTGTCGCCCCAAAACACTTCTTCCACCCCTGCCTGCACCCTTACAGCTTGAAACCTTTTATTTTGTAACACCCTCAATCTCCCTTTTATTTCAACTATTTCATCCATAGGAAAATTATTCCCAATCACCCCCCGCCCATAGCAACCTCTTAACCTATCCTCTAAATAGTTAGCCAGTCCATATTTTAAATTATTAATACGTTTTCCTTGCCTCACATAAAGCTTTCTAATCCTTTCCTTTGCAACACAATCCCACCATGTCACAATGTCGTCCACCCTCTGTTCTTCCACACTAAGCTCCCTCCATAGGACTGAAAACCCCTCCAACCCCTCCTCTTCACCTAACATACTTATATTTAGTTTCCAATAACTTCTGTATATTTCCACGAGCGCTCCCCCCCCCCACCCAACCTCCACCATCACTGCCCTATGATCTGATATAGTAGCCTCAACAGTACTGAAAGATTTCACATCCACTCCCTGAGAAAGGTACACTCTATCTAGCCTCGCAGCATATCCACTCCTAACGAACGTATGTTCAGTCTCCCCCCCCCCCAAATGCATCACGTAACCTGACATCCTTTAACAATTCCCTAACAGACATACATCCAGTCCCTTTTGGGTCCACGTCAGCCACCCTGATTACACAATTCCAGTCCCCACCAACTATTGCCACCTCTGGCAGTGCACGTAAGAAAAACACAAGATCCTCACACACAAAATCATTCTTTACCTGTACGTTATTTTCCGCCGGTGCATACACACTCACAAAAGACACACACTTACCCATCCACCACCCATCCACACACAACACCCTCCGTCCCCCACCTCCCTCGTTTCTCTGCAAAACAAACGGGCTCGTTTCCCTTATTAAAATACCCACACCACCTTTTAGACGGGGAGATGGCAGGGTAACTACTCGAAA
Organism: Cherax quadricarinatus; assembly: GCF_026875155.1. Lineage (NCBI taxonomy): Eukaryota > Metazoa > Arthropoda > Malacostraca > Decapoda > Parastacidae > Cherax > Cherax quadricarinatus. The sequence goes on from NC_069400.1 coordinate 55,029,086, forward strand.
CCCTGCCACCTCCAACACCCTACCCTCTTTAAAATAATGCTTCTGCAGGAACAGAACATCCACTCTAGATTTATTCAGGAAAGTACGAAACCAATCTCTCTTCATACTGCTACATAAACCATTAACATTTACAGTCATACACGTAAGGCCTTTTAAAGTTTCCACCCCTGCCTCCTCTCCTCACTCTTTACAACTCCAGAACCTGAATTCATATTTGACACCTTCAGAGTGCTCTCTTATCCCCCTCCCCCCTTCTTCCGGTGCCTCCTATCATGGCTACCACCACCTACACCACTACCTTCACACTCCACCTCAGTTTGTTTCCCAGGCTTTTGCGCTGGCGTCAGGACATCATCAGAATCTGACATAGCCGCCCTCTTTCTCGTGACAGGCACGTTACACGTATCTTGATCAGATGTTGCCTCACGATGAACCTCCACCTCCACGTGACAATGGTTTAGTGATTCTAGGGACGACTCCAACACACCATCACTTCCCAAAATATCACGTCCCCGACTTACTGGAAGCGACGACTCTCCAGTGGCACCTAGCTCGGATGTAATGTCCCCCTCAGGCGGTGACAAAGTCATCAAAATCTCCACCAATTCCTCCTCAATTTCAATAACCTGCTCCTGTAGTTGCTGCTCCTCCTTATCCACAGGTGGAGACACCGGGTCAGGCAACTGGGTGAGGGACTCCAACCCACCTCCAGTTCTGTGTGCCTGATCCACTATCTCACTCCACAAAACACCACACCCTCCGTCCGATGGTTGTTCCACACCTGCCACCTTTGAAGCAGGGGCTGCGACGTCCACATGTCCAGGCACACGTCTCCGCTTGCCACAAGTCGCCGCTCTGTGATCATACTCACCACATAGGCGGCACGGCACGTACGTCGTTGCCCTGGATACATAACCATGACCTGCGTCCTGAATTCTTGTACATAAACATAGGACGGTATTGGGTGTCTCAGAGTCATTTTGAGGTTGAAAGTACCCTCTTGCAGACCAGCATAGGTGCCTGCCACCCACGTACCATGCTGAGCATAATGAACTGTTCCATACTTCTCAAAAACTTTCCTGATATCTGTCTCGTCCGCCTCAAAGGGAACGTTGCGTAACTTGATCCAGGTATAATACCGTGAAACATCAATCATTCTCATATAGACAGCTGGTGTGACGGTAAGACTCACATCCTGAAACCGGGTGACCAACGATTCATAGACCGTCGCCGTTAGCAGTTTTACGAAAATTCTTTGGGCTCCATTTAATGCAACCCCATATAAGTCACCATCTTGTATGCCGTACGTCTCCCGGATCATCTTGGGTAATAAGACTTGCACAGAACTAGGCATAATCGTTCCTCGAAGTAGTTCTATGCCGACAGTATTAATCCGGCGTCTTAGACTAACCGCCATTTTGACAACAGCAGCACTCCTATATTGTCAGCAGAGGCGCGACAGCACCACCTCACACCAGGTCCACACGGCCCGAGAGCGATGAGGACAATGCCACACTGGTTTCAGTGAATATTTCGCCTGTTCTGCGAATTCTAAATATTGTAAAAATCTCTCGTCGATGAATGCATGCAGGGGATGAGATGAAAAGCTGAATGCCACCTGTCTGAATGCTGGCTGCCTTAGTTCAAAGCGTCTAGCGTTAGCTGGGCGCCAAGGTATTGGTCCAGTGTGGTACAGTAGCAGAGCATTGCGTTCCTTGATCCATATATATATATATATATATATATATATATATATATATATATATATATATATATATATATATATATATATATATATATATATATATATATATATATATAATATATACATAATATATATATATATATATATATAATACATATATATATATATATATATATATATATATATATATATATATATATATATATATATATATATATATATATATATATATAATATATATATATCAGATTGGAGGGAGAGAGTATGGAGGAGGTGAACGTATTCAGATATTTGGGAGTGGACGTGTCAGCGGATGGGTCTATGAAAGATGAGGTGAATCATAGAATTGATGAGGGAAAAAGAGTGAGTGGTGCACTTAGGAGTCTGTGGAGACAGAGAACTTTGTCCTTGGAGGCAAAGAGGGGAATGTATGAGAGTATAGTTTTACCAACGCTCTTATATGGGTGTGAAGCATGGGTGATGAATGTTGCAGCGAGGAGAAGGCTGGAGGCAGTGGAGATGTCATGTCTGAGGGCAATGTGTGGTGTGAATATAATGCAGAGAATTCGTAGTTTGGAAGTTAGGAGGAGGTGCGGGATTACCAAAACTGTTGTCCAGAGGGCTGAGGAAGGGTTGTTGAGGTGGTTCGGACATGTAGAGAGAATGGAGCGAAACAGAATGACTTCAAGAGTGTATCAGTCTGTAGTGGAAGGAAGGCGGGGTAGGGGTCGGCCTAGGAAAGGTTGGAGGGAGGGGGTAAAGGAGGTTTTGTGTGCGAGGGGCTTGGACTTCCAGGAGGCATGCATGAGCGTGTTTGATAGGAGTGAATGGAGACAAATGGTTTTTTAATACTTGACGTGCTGTTGGAGTGTGAGCAAAGTAACATTTATGAAGGGATTCAGGGAAACCGGCAGGCCGAACTTGAGTCCTGGAGATGGGAAGTACAGTGCCTGCACTCTGAAGGAGGGGTGTTAATGTTGCAGTTTAAAAACTGTAGTGTAAAGCACCCTTCTGGCAAGACAGTGATGGAGTGAATGATGGTGAAAGTTTTTCTTTTTCGGGCCACCCTGCCTTGGTGGGAATCGGCCAGTGTGATAATAATAAAAAAATAATATATATATAATATACATATTATATATATATATATATATATATATATATATATATATATATATAATATATATATATATATAAATATATATATATATATATATATATATATATATATATATATATATATATATATATATATATGCAATAAGATCACAGTAAACAGGTGATTTCAGAATATGCAAAACAACCACTCTGAAAGAATAGAGAAATTCCAAGCGCTTTCGTGACTACTCACATTATCAAGGAACTATGAAAGTAAAGCATCCAAGGAAGCTATATAAGGGGTCTGGCCGGCACCTCACTATCAGATCCCACAACGGTTTAAACACCTGACGCGCGCCGACCCAACTTGGATAGGTCCTTGGCACAACTCACCCCACAAACTATTCTACCCAAGAAATAAGAAATTTTAAAGATTATTTGTCCAGTGTATTATTAAATTCTTCCCAAATTCTATTAATTATAAATGGATCTAATTTATATAAACCAAAGGAAATATTCATATTATTGTCAAAACTGCTTTTTATGAAACAAGATTCAATTATATTCCTGTCGACCATGGACTTGCTTGATACTACTTTCTCAACTTTTTGAAAATCAATTGGATGGTTAAAATCTCTTACATGTAAGAGATTTTAACCATCCTTTTATATCCATGGGGAAGTGAAATAAGAATCTTTCCTCCATAAGCCATGCGTGTTGTTAAAGTCAACTAAAATTCCGGGAACAATGAGTTAGTAACCCCTTTTCCTGTAATAATTACTAAAAAGAATAATAATAAAAAAATTGTGAAAGTGGGATGTCTGAATGTGCGTGGATGTTGTACGGATGATAAGAGATGATTGTGGTTGTTATGAATGAGAAGAAGCTGGATGTCCTGGGGTGGGAGAGTTTCATTGGAGAGGAATAAATTGGATTAGGTCAGAGGTTTCAAATAGAGTTAGAGCTACAGAAGGATTAACAATGATGTTGAAGAATAAGCTATGGCAGGAAAAGAAGGACTATAAATGTATTAATTCAAGGATTAAGGGGAGTAAAATAAAGGTTGGATGTGAAAAGTGGGTTATAGTAAGCGTATATGCACTTGGAGAAGAGAGAAGTGTAGAGGAGAGTGAGAGATTTTGGGAAATGTCGAGTGAATGAGTGGGGAGTTTTGAACCAAGTGTGAGAGTAATGGTGGTTGGGGATTTCAATGCTAAAGTGGGTAAAAATGTTGTGGAGAGAGTAGTAGGTAATTTTGGGGTGCCAGGGGTAAATGAAAATGGGGAACCTTCAATTGAGCTATGTGTAGAAAGAGGTTTGGTAATAAGTAATACATATTTTATGAAAAAGAGGATAAATATACAAGGTATGATGTAATACGCAATAAAAGTAGTTTATTAGATTATGTAATGGTGAATAAAACGTTGATGAGTAGGCTCCAGGATGTAAACGTTTATAGAGGGGCAACTGATATATCAGATCATTAATTAGTTGTAGCTACAGTTAGAGTAAGAGGTAGACGGGACAAGAGGAAAATGACAACAACAAGTAAGAGGGAGGTGAGAGTGTATAAACTAAGGGAGGAGGAAGTTCGGGTGAGATATAAGCAACTATTGGCGGAAAGGTGGGCTGGTGCAAGTATGAATAGAGGGGGGGGGGTTGAAAAGGGTTGGAACAGTTTTAAAAATGCAGTATTAGAATGCAGGGCAGAAGTCTGTGGTTGTAGGAGGGTGGGTGCAGGAGGAAAGAGGAGCGATTGGTGGAATGATGAAGTAAAGGGTGTGATCAAAGAGAAAAAGTTAGCTTATGAGAGGTTTTTACAAAGCAGAAGTGTTATACGAAGAGTAGAGTATATGGAGAGTAAAAGGAAGGTGAAGAGAGTGATGATAGAGTGCAAAAGAAGTGGGAGAGGCACTGTCACGAAATTTTAATGAAAATAAGAAAAAAAATTGGAGCGAGTTAAACAAGTTCAGAAAGCCTAGGGAACAAATTGATATGTCAGTTAAAGACAGAGTAGCGGAGTTAGTAGATGGGGAGATGAAGGTTTTGGGTAGATGGCGAGAACATTTTGAGGAACTTTTAAATGTCGACGAAGAAAGGGAGGCGGTAATTTCATGCACTGGTCTGGGGTGAAGAAGAGCAGGATGTGAGTGTGGGGGAAGTGCATGAGGCATTACGTAGAATGAAAGGGATTAAAGCAGCTGGAACTGACGGGATCATGACAGAAATGTTAAAAGCAGGGAGGGATATAGTGTTGGAGTGGTTGGTATTCTCGTTTAATAAATGTATGAAAGAGGGGAAGGTAACTAGGGATTGGCAGAGAACATGTATAGTCCCTTTATATAAAGTGAATGGGGACAAAAGAAATTGTAAAAGTTATAGAGGAATAAGTTTACTGAGTATACCAGGAAAAGTGTCTGGTAGGGTTATTATTGAAAGAATTAGAGGTAAGACAGAATGCAGGATTGCGGATGAGCAAGGAGGTTTTAGAGTGGGTAGGGGATGTGTAGATCAAGTGTTTACATTGAAGAATATATGTCAACAGTATTTAGATGAAGGTAGGGAAGTTTTTATTGCATTTATTGATTTAGAAAAGGCATATGATAGAGTGGATAGGGGAGCAATGTAGCAGATGTTACAAGTATATGGAATAGGTGGTAAGTTACTAAATGCTGTAAAGAGTTTTTATGAGGATAGTGAGGCTCAGGTTAGGATGTGTAGAAGAGAGGGAGACTACTTCCCGGTAAAAGTAGGTCTTAGACAGGGATGCGTAATGTCAGCATGGCTGTTTAATATATTTATAGATGGGGTTGTAAAAGAAGTAAATGCTACGGAGTTCGGGAGAGGGGTGGGATTAAATTTTGGGGAATCAACTACAAAATGGGAACTGGCAGTTACTTTTTGCTGATGGTACTATGCTTATGAGAGATTCTAAAGAAAAACTGCAAGGGTTAGTAGACGAGCTTGGGAGTGTGTGCAAAGGAGGAAAGTTGAAAGTGAACATAGAAAAGAGGAAGGTGATGATGTCATCCAATGATTTAGATAAAGAAAAATTGGATATCAAATTGGGGAGGAGGAGTATGGAAGAAGTGAATGTTTTCAGATACTTGGGAGTTGACGTGTCGGCAGATGGATTTATGAAGGATGAGGTTAATCATAGAATTGATGAGGGGAAAAAGGTGAGTGGTGCGTTGAGGCATATGTGGAGACAAAAAACGTTATCTATTGAGGCAAAGAAAGGAATATATGAAAGTATAGTAGTACCAACACTCTTATATGGGTGTGAAGCTTGGGTTGTGAATGCAGCAGCGAGGAGGTGGTTGAAGGCAGTGGAGATGTCCTGTCTAAGGGCAATGTGTGGTGTAAATATTATGTAGAAACTTCGGAGTGTGGAAATAAAGAGAAGGTGTGGAGTTAATAAAAGTATTAGTCAGAGGGCTAAAGATGGGTTGTTGAGGTGGTTTGGTCATTTAGAGAGAATGGATCAAAGTAGAATGACATGGAGAGCGTATAAATCTGCAGGGGACGGAAGGCGGGGAAGGGGTCGTCCTCGAAAAGGTTGGAGGGATGGGGTAAAGGAGTTTTTGTGGGCGATGGGATTGGACTTCCAGCAAGCGTGCGTGAGCATGTTGGATAAGAGTGAATGGAGACAAATGGTATTTGGGACCTGACGATCTGTTGGAGTGTGAGCAGGGTAATATTTAGTGAAGGGATTCAGGGAAACTGGTTATTTTTATATAGCCGGACTTGAGTCCTGGAAATGGGAAGTACAATGCCTGCACTTTAAAGGAGTGGTTCGGGATATTGGCAGTTTGGAGGGATATGTTGTGTATCTTTATACGTATATACTTCTGAACTGTTGTATTCTGAGCACCTCTGCAAAAAGAGTGATTACGTGCAAGTGAAGTGAAAGTGTTGAGTGATGATGAAAGTATTTCTTTTTGGGGATTTTCTTTCTTTTTGGGTCACCCTGCCTCGGTGGGAGACGGCCGACTTGCTAATATATATATATATATATATATATATATATATATATATATATATATATATATATATATATATATATATATATATATATTTGTATATATATATATATATATGTATGTATGTATGTATTTATGTATGCAAAATAACCACTGTGAAAGAATAGTGAAATTCCAAGCGCTTTTGTGACTTCCCGCATTATCAAGTTTCTTGAAAATATGAAAAGTCAAGAAAGCGCTTGGAATTTCACAATTCTTTAACAGTGGTTATTTTGCATTTTCTGATATCAACTGTTTACTGTGATCTTATTGTGGTATTTGTGGCATTTATGGATTTGGAAAAGGCATATGACAGGGTGGATTGGGGGGCAATGTGGCAGATGTTGCAAGAGTATGGTATAGGAGGTAGGTTACTGAAAGCAGTGAAGAGTTTTTACAAGGATAGTGAGGTTCAGGTTAGAGCAGGTAGGAAAGGGGGAGATTATTTCCCAGTAAATGTAGGCCTTCGACAAGGATGTGTGATGTCACCGTGGTTGTTCAATATATTTATAGATTGGGTTGTAAGAAAAGTGAATGCGAGGGTATTGGCAAGAGGTGTTGGGTTAAAAGATAAAGAATCAAACACAGAGTGGGAGTTGCCACAGTTGCTTTTTGCTGATGACACTGTGCTCTTGGGAGATTCTGAAGAGAAGTTGCAGAGGTTGGTGGATGAATTTGGTATGGTATGTAAAAGATGAAAATTAAAAGTGAATATAGGAAAGAGTAAGGTTATGAGGAAAACAAAAAGATTAGGTGATGAAAGATTTGATGTAAGAACATAAGAACACTGCAGCAGACCTGTTGGCCCATACTAGGCAGGTCCTTTACAATCAGTCCCACTAAGAAAACATTTACCCAAACAAATTTTTAAAACTGCCCATGAAATAAGCTCTGATAAGTCTATCCACCCATATGCAAGTCCCACTCAAATCCAACCCGTCTCACTCATGCATCAATAACCCAACTAGGTAGACTGTTCCACTCATCAACTACACTATTTCCAAGCCAATACTTTCCTATGTCCTTTCTAAATCTAAACTTGTCTAATTTAAATCCATTACTGCGGGTTTTCTCTTGGAGAGATATCCTCAAGACCTTATTAATATCCCCTTTATTAATACCCATCTTCCACTTATACACTTTGATCGTGTCTCCCCTCATTCTTCGTCTAACAAGTGAATGTAATTTAAGGGTCTTCAATCTCTCTCCATAGGGAAGATTTCTAATGCTATGTATTAATTTAGTCATTCTACGCTTAATGTTTTTTAACAAATTTATGTCCATTCTGTAATATGGAGACCAGAACTGAGCTGCATAATCTAGGTGAGGCCTTACTAATGATGTATAAAGCTGTAATACAGCCACTGAACTTCTGCTGCTTACACTCCTCGATATAAATCCCAGTAAACTGTTTGCCTTATTACGTACGGTTAGGCATTGCTCTCTTGGTTTTAGGTTGCTGCTTATCATAACCCCCAAGTCTTTTTCGCAATCTGTATGGCTAAGTTCTACATTATTTAACTTATAAGTGCTAGGGTTGTGGACACTCCCGAGCTTCAGAACCTTGCATTTATCTACATTGAACTTGTCTAAATCTACTTTGAGTTCGTCTAAATCTTCCTGAAGTTCCCTGATATCTACGTTTGAATCAATTATCCTACCTATCTTTGTGTCATCGGCGAATTTGTTCATTTCACTAGTAATTCCCTCATCAAGATCATTGATATGTATTATAAACAACAACGGGCCCAAGACTGATCCCTGTGGAACGCCACTTGTTACAGATCCCCGCTCGGATTTTACCCCATTTATGGACACTGCTTCGTGTCTGTGAGCCATGACTCGATCCATGAGAGCACTTTTCCCTGAATGTCATGAGCTGCCACTGTCTTTAACAGTCTTTGGTGCGGAACTCTATCAAAAGCCTTACTAAAATTTAAGTAAATAATATCAAAATCTTTATCGTGATCAACAGCCTCAAAAGCTTTCCTGAAGAAAGTCATTAAATTAGTTAGACAAGAACGGCCTATCGTGAATCCATGCTGAGTATCATTAATCAGATTATGCTTATCCAGATGGCTTCTTATAATCTCAGCTATAATTAACTCCAGCAATTTGCCTACAATTGAGGTCAGGCTTATTGGGCGGTAATTTGACGGTAACGACTTGTCCCCTGATTTAAAAATAGGAATTACATAAGCCATCTTCCACATATCAGACACTATACCTGTTTGAAGAGATAAATTAAAAATATTAGTTAATGGTTCACAGAGTTCCATTTTACATTCCTTAAGAACCCTTGAAAAAAGCTCATCAGGACCCAGCGACTTATTTTGCTTCAGTCGATCTATTTGTTTCACAATCATTTCACTAGTGACTGTGATGTTACATAATTTATCTTCTTCAGGCCCACTATCAAAATTAATTACTGGGATATTGTTAGTGTCTTCCTGTGTAAAAACCGAGAGAAAATAATTATTTAAAATTGAGCACATTTCGTTCTCTATGTCAGTAAGATGCCCAGAGTTATTTTTAAAGGGACCTATCTTATCTCTATCTTTTGTTCTATAGGCCTGGAAAAAACTTTTTTGGTTAGTTTTCGAATCCCTGGCAACTTTAATTTCATAGTCCAGTTTAGCATTTCTTATCCCCTTTTTGACGTCCCTCTTAATGTCAATATACTGATTCATAAGATGACTCTCACCTCTTTTGATGCACCTATAAAGTCCTTTCTTATGCCCTAAAAGATATTTGAGCCTATTATTCATCCATTTTGGATCATTTCTGTTTGATCTAATTTCTTTATAAGGTATAAATGTTCTTTGGGCAGCATGTATAGTGTTCAGAAAACTGTCATATTGATAGCTCTCTTCGTTACCCCAGTCAACAGATGATAAGTGTTCTCTAAGCTCATCGTAATCTGCTAAGCGAAAATCTGGGATTGTTAGTGAGTTATCCCTACTATCATACTTCCATTCTATGCTAAATGTAATTGATTTGTGGTCGCTAGCACCAAGTTCCTCTGAAATTTCTAAATTATTAACAAGGGATTCACTGTTTGCCAGAACTAAGTCAAGCAGGTTATTTCCCCTTGTAGGTTCTGTCACAAACTGCTTCAAAAAATAATCCTGAACTACTAAGAAGTCGTATGATTCTAAATTCCCAGTCAATAAATTCCAATCAATATAACTAAAGTTAAAGTCTCCTAGAATTACTACATTATTGTGCCTTGTGGCCTTAACAATTTTCTCCCATAGTAGTCTCCCTTGGTCCCTCTCTAAGTTTGGGAGACGGTATATCACACTTAATTCCCGTTTTTATACAACAGTTCAGGCGATCTAGGACATACAATGCCACTCCACCCCCCTTCCCAATATTTCTATCTACTTGGAACAATTTAAAACCCTGAATGCAGGCATGTCCCGACTTTTTTAATTAAACCACGTCTCAGTTATGGCAAATAAATCAATGTTACCTGCACTAGCAACTAATCTCAACTCGTCCATCTTATTCCTAGCACTACGGTTATTAGCATAATATACATTGAAAGACCCTCCTTCCTGTTTACCCTTCCTGCTCATTTCTGTTTTTCTTCTAAACCTATTACTGCCCTTATCACCTAGTGTCACTGGCTTTTCAATATCTACCTCGTTCTGCTTAATATTAGTTCCCCTAGAACTCATAATATTACTTCACTGGGACTTCACTGTTTTCCCGCCAAAACCCATACCACTAACTATTCCTAGTTTAAAGTCCTAACAGCTACCTCCACTGCAGTTGCCAGTGCCCCCACCCCAGACCTAGATAAGTGAACCCCATCCCTTTCATACATGACATTTCTGCCACAGAAGAGGTCCCAGCCGTCAATGAATGTTACCGCATTTTCCTTACAGTATTTGTCCAGCCAGCAATTGACACCAATTGCTCTGGACAACCATTCATTTCCAACTCCTCTCCTTGGCAAAATACCACATATGACAGGGTTCCCACCCTGCCTCCTAATTATTTCTATTGCTGACCTATACCTGCTAATGAGGTCCTCACTCCTACGTCTGCCAACATCGTTGCCTCCAGCACTGAGACGGATAATAGGATTGCTCCCATTACCTCTCATGATGTCATCCAGATGGCTAACAATATCCTCCATTCCAGCCCCAGGAAAGCAAACCCTCTGTCTCCTACTTCTATCCTTCAAGCAGAAGGCCCTACCCATGTACCTAACTTGGCTATCCCCAACAACAACAATATTCTTATCTTTCTTGGTGTCGTTCGTCGTGACGTTCCCAGTAGTCGACTCACATTCGTCGGGTAGCACGGAGAATGCATTAGATGTTTCCACAACAGTTTCCACAGCAGTCTCTTTTTTCTTCATCGTTTCTACCTTTCCATTCGTCTTCTTGATCGTCAACTTCGTTCCATGCTGTCCAGCCACTGTCCAGTTTCCCTTCTTGACCTGAGGACTCAAAACAGTGGGACTACTACGAATCCTCTTGTTTTCCTCGGTCAATCGCCGAATCTCCATCTTCGCCACCCTCAATTCTTCCTTAAATTGTTGGTAAAGTTGTTCGATGGAGGGCATCTTGGTTCAGTCCGTAGAGAGCACACTCGACACGTCCTCACAGAGCTAAGTACAGGTCACCACCGCTAAGTACAGGTCATCAGATTGGATAGAGAGAATATGGAGGTGGTGAATGTATTCTAATATTTGGGAGTGGACATGTCAGCAGATGGGTCTATGAAAGATGAGGTGAATCATAGAATTGATGAGGGGAAAGGGTGAGCAGTGCACTTAGGAGTCTGTGGAGACAAAGAACTTTGTCTTTGGATGCAAAGACGGGAATGCATGAGAGTATAGTTTTACCAACGCTCTTATGTGGGTGCGAAGTATGGGTGATGAATGTTGTAGCGAAGAAAAGGCTGAAGGCAGTGGAGATATGTCTGAGGGCAATGTGTGGCGTGAATATAATAAGAACATAAGAACATAAGAAAGAAGGAACACTGCGACAAGCCTACTGACCCATGCGGAGCAGGTCCATAACCCCCCACCGGATTAGTCCAATGACCCACCCAGTCTGGTCACGTCCACTCAAGGAAGGAGCACGGCACCAGACCCAGCAGCTAAAGCTAGTCAGGTTCAACTCACACCCACGCACACCAACTCATGTATTTATCTAACCTATTTTTAAGACTACACAACGTTTAAGCCTCAATAACTGTACTCGGGAGTTTGTTCCACTCATCCACAACTTTATTACCAAGCCAGTGCTTTCCTATATCCTTCCTGAATCTGAATTTTTCCAACTTGAAACCATTGCTGCGAGTCCTGTCTTGGCTGGAAATTTTCAGCACACTATTTACATCCCCTTTATTTATTCCTGTTTTCCATTTATACACCTCGATCATAACCCCCCTAATTCTATGCCTTTCGAGAGAGTGCAGATTCAGGACCCTCAGTCTATCCTCATAGGGAAGATTTCTGATATATGGGATCATCTTTGTCGTCCTCCTCTGTACGTTTTCCAGAGCATTTATATCCATTCTGTAATACGGTGACCAGAACTGAGCAGCACAGTCTAAATGAGGCCTAACCAAGGATATATAGAGTTGAAGAACAACCTGAGGACTTCTATTATTTATACTTCTAGATATAAAGCCAAGAATTCTGTTAGCTTTATTGCGAACACTAATGCACTGTTGTCTTGGTTTTAGATTACTGCTAACCAAAACTCCTAAATCCTTTTCGCAATCAGTTGTATTAAGATCTACATAATTTAGTTTGTATGTTACATGGTTATTTTCCTGTCCAACATTTAGAACTTTGCATTTGTCTATATTAAACTGCATCTGCCACTTCTCCGACCATTGCATCAGTCTATTCAAATCATCCTGGAGTGCTCTAGTGTCATCATTAGAATGAACTGGACTGCCTATTTTGGTGTCATCAGCAAATTTGCTTATGTCGCTATTTATTCCCTCATCTATGTCGTTTATGTAAATTGTGAACAACAATGGGCCCAACACTGACCCCTGAGGAACACCGCTTGTGACATGCCCCCATTCTGATTTCTCCCCATTTATGCAAACTCTCTGTTGCCTATTTGTCAGCCATGCCTCTACCCAGGAAAAAATTTCTCCTCCTATTCCGTGTGCCTTAAGTTTCCTAAATAGCCTCTTATGAGGAACTCTATCGAAAGCCTTACTGAAGTCCATATACACAATATCATATGCATTACCATGATCTACCTCCTCAAACCCCTTAGTGAAAAATGTTAGTAAATTCGTAAGGCAGGAACGTCCCTTTGTATAACCGTGTTGAGATTCATTAATCAAGCTGTGCCTGTCAAGATGGCTACAAATTGCTTCGGCAATTATTGTTTCCATAAATTTTCACACTATGGAGGTAAGGCTTATTGGTCTATAGTTCGTAGCCAAAGACCTGCCACCTGCCTTGTAAATAAGTATTGCATTTGTCATTTTCCACTTATCAGGCAATATGCCAGTTTGTAGTAATATGTTAAAAAGATTAGCCAAAGGTATGCTAAGTTCCTCTCTATATTCCTTTAACACCCTTGCAAACAGTTCATCAGGGCCTGGGGATTTGTTAGGTCTTAGTTTCTCTATTTGTCTGAGGACCATGTCACTAGTTACCGCAGTCGTGCATAATTTATTATCCTCCTGTTCTACATAATCTATTATTTCAGGAATATCGCTTGTATTTTCCTGGGTGAAAACTGAGAGGAAGTAGGTATTGAGAGAATTCGTAGTTTGGAAGTTATGAGGAGGTGCGGGATTGCCAAAACTGTTGTCCAGTGGACTGAAAAAGGGTTGTTCAGGGGGTTCGGACATGTAGCGAGAATGGAACGAAACAAAATGAATTTGAGAGTGTATAAATCTGTAGTGGAGGGAAGGCGGGGTAGGGGTCGGCCTAGGAAAAGTTGGAGGGAGGGGGTAAAGGAGGCTTTGTGTGCGAGGGGCTTGGACTTCCAACAAGCGTGCGTGAGCGTATTTGATTGGAATGAATGGAGACAAATGGTTTTTAATACTAGACGTGGTGTTGGAGTGTGAGCAAAGTAACATTTATGAAGGGATTCAGGGAAACCGTGAGGCCGGACTTGAGTCCTGGAGATGGGAAGTACAGTGTCTACACTCTGAAGGAGGGGTGTTAATGTTGCAGTTTTATAAACTGTAGTGTAAAGCCCCCCTCTGGCAATACAGTGATGGAGTGAATGATGATGAAAGTTTTTCTTTTTCTGGCCACCCTGCCTTGGTGGGAATCGGCCGACGTGTTAATAAATAATATATATATATATATATATATATATATATATATATATATATATATATATATATATATATATATATATATATTATATATATATATATATATATATATACATATATGTATATATATATATATATATATATATATATATATATATATATAATATATATATATATTATATATATATATATATATATTTTTTTTTTTATTATCACACTGGCCGATTCCCACCAAGGCAGGGTGGCCCGAAAAAGAAAACTTTCACCATCATTCACTCCATCACTGTCTTGCCAGAAGGGTGCTTTACACTACAGTTTTTAAACTGCAACATTAACACCCCTCCTTCAGAGTGCAGGCACTGTACTTCCCATCTCCAGGACTCAAGTCCGGCCTGCCGGTTTCCCTGAATCCCTTCATAAATGTTACTTTGCTCACACTCCAACAGCACGTCAAGTATTAAAAACCATTTGTCTCCATTCACTCCTATCAAACACGCTCATGCATGCCTCCTGGAAGTCCAAGCCCCTCGCACACAAAACCTCCTTTACCCCCTCCCTCCAACCTTTCCTAGGCCGACCCCTACCCCGCCTTCCTTCCACTACAGACTGATACACTCTTGAAGTCATTCTGTTTCGCTCCATTCTCTCTACATGTCCGAACCACCTCAACAACCCTTCCTCAGCCCTCTGGACAACAGTTTTGGTAATCCCGCACCTCCTCCTAACTTCCAAACTACGAATTCTCTGCATTATATTCACACCACACATTGCCCTCAGACATGACATCTCCACTGCCTCCAGCCTTCTCCTCGCTGCAACATTCATCACCCACGCTTCACACCCATATAAGAGCGTTGGTAAAACTATACTCTCATACATTCCCCTCTTTGCCTCCAAGGACAAAGTTCTTTGTCTCCACAGACTCCTAAGTGCACCACTCACTCTTTTTCCCTCATCAATTCTATGATTCACCTCATCTTTCATAGACCCATCCGCTGACACGTCCACTCCCAAATATCTGAATACGTTCACCTCCTCCATACTCTCTCCCTCCAATCTGATATTCAATCTTTCATCACCTAATCTTTTTGTTATCCTCATAACCTTACTCTTTCCTGTATTCACCTTTAATTTTCTTCTTTTGCACACCCTACCAAATTCATCCACCAATCTCTGCAACTTCTCTTCAGAATCTCCCAAGAGCACAGTGTCATCAGCAAAGAGCAGCTGTGACAACTTCCACTTTGTGTGTGATTCTTTATCTTTTAACTCCACGCCTCTTGCCAAAACCCTCGCATTTACTTCTCTTACAACCCCATCTATAAATATATTAAACAACCACGGTGACATCACACATCCTTGTCTAAGGCCTACTTTTACTGGGAAAAAATTTCCCTCTTTCCTACATACTCTAACTTGAGCCTCACTATCCTCGTAAAAACTCTTCACTGCTTTCAGTAACCTACCTCCTAAACCATACACTTGCAACATCTGCCACATTGCCCCCTATCCACCCTGTCATACGCCTTTTCCAAATCCATAAATGCCACAAAGACCTCTTTAGCCTTATCTAAATACTGTTCACTTATATGTTTCACTGTAAACACCTGGTCCACACACCCCCTACCTTTCCTAAAGCCTCCTTGTTCATCTGCTATCCTATTCTCCGTCTTACTCTTAATTCTTTCAATTATAACTCTACCATACACTTTACCAGGTACACTCAACAGACTTATCCCCCTATAATTTTTGCACTCTCTTTTATCCCCTTTGCCTTTATACAAAGGAACTATGCATGCTCTCTGCCAATCCCTAGGTACCTTACCCTCTTCCATACATTTATTAAATAATTGCACCAACCACTCCAAAACTATATCCCCACCTGCTTTTAACATTTCTATCTTTATCCCATCAATCCCGGCTACCTTACCCCCTTTCATTTTGCCTACTGCCTCACGAACTTCCCCCACACTCACAACTGGCTCTTCCTCACTCCTACAAGATGTTATTCCTCCTTGCCCTATACACGAAATCACAGCTTCCCTATCTTCATCAACATTTAACAATTCTTCAAAATATTCCCTCCATCTTCCCAATACCTATAACTCTCCATTTAATAACTCTCCTCTCCTATTTTTAACTGACAAATCCATTTGTTCTCTAGGCTTTCTTAACTTGTTAATCTCACTCCAAAACTTTTTCTTATTTTCAACAAAATTTGTTGATAACATCTCACCCACTCTCTCATTTGCTCTCTTTTTACATTGCTTCACCACTCTCTTAACCTCTCCTTTTTCTCCATATACTCTTCCCTCCTTGCATCACTTCTACTTTGTAAAAACTTCTCATATGCTAACTTTTTCTCACTTACTACTCTCTTTACATCATCATTCCACCAATCGCTCCTCTTCCCTCCTGCACCCACTTTCCTGTAACCACAAACTTCTGCTGAACACTCTAACACTACATTTTTAATCCTACCCCATACCTCTTCGACCCCATTGCCTATGCTCTCATTTGCCCATCTATCCTCCAATAGCTGTTTATATCTTACCCTAACTGCCTCCTCTTTTAGTTTATAAACCTTCACCTCTCTCTTCCCTGATGCTTCT
>NC_069400.1:55048300-55060800 GCF_026875155.1 Cherax quadricarinatus
ACACTGGAGGACAGGGGAGTTAGGGAAGACATGATACCGACATACCAAATACTGCGTGGAATAGACAAGGTGGACAGAGACAGGGTGTACTAGAGAGGGGACACAGAAACAAAGGGTCACAATTGGAAGTTGAAGACCCAGATGAATCAAAAGGATGTTAGGAAGTATTTCTTTTCACAGAGTAATCAGGAAGTGGAATAGCCTAGCAAGTGAGATAATGTATGCAGGAACCATACATAGCTTTAAGATGAGGTTTGATAAAGCTCACAGAGCAGGGAGAGAGAGGACCTAGTAGCTGGAGCTGAGTCTCGACCCATGCAACCACAATTAGGTGAGTACAATTAGGTAAGTACCCTAAGTATAGACTAGGTCTTTGGCCACCTAGCCTATACTCTGGCGGGGTTAAATTCAAGGAGCCAGTTGCTGGACCAACCTTCCTGCCTATCCAGATTTCTTTGTAGTCCTGCCTGATCCTCATCCGATTTCCTTCTCCTCATTAATTTCACATCATTTGCAAACAGGGACACTTCCGTCATGTCCTTCACATGTACCAATAATAGCATTGGTCCTTTGACTGACCCCTGTGGAACTCCGCTTGTCACAGGTGCCCACTGATACCTCGCCATGTACCACTACTCGTTGTTGCCTCCCTGTCAGGTATTCTCTGATCAATTGCAGTGCCCTTCCTGTTACATGTGCCTGATCCTCTAGCTGTTGAACTAATTTCATGTAGTCCAAGAAAATGCAGTCTACCCACCCCACTCTCTAGTTTCTTACTTCTGTTACCTTGTCACAGAACTCCAATAGGTTTGCCAAACTGGATTGGCCTTCATGGATCCGTGCTGGTTCTCGTTTATAAGCTTGTTCCATTCTATGTGCTCCTTCATTCTCCTCCTGAAATTCTTTTCTCCATGACTTTGCTGTCTTCAGTACCTCAGGTAGTTACCCAATTTCAATGGATGTCTTGAAAACTGTTGTTAGGGACATATACAGCGTCTCTACTCCCTCTCAAAGGACCCACGGAGAGATATTGTCCGGTCCCACCGCCTTTGAGATATCATGGTCACTTAGTAACTTCTTCACCTCCTCCTCGGTTGAGTGCATTTCATCCAACACTTGTTGATATATACCTTGTTAGTGTACCCTCTTGTTCTGACTTCCCAGAGTCCTTTCCCTCTCCTCTGTAAATACTTCCTTAAATCTCATGTAGAGCTACTCACATACTTCTTGGTCGTTTCATGTGAGCTCCCCACCTTCTTTCCTCAGCCTCATTACTGGTCCTTGACTGTTGTCTTCCTCCTGATGTGGCTATACAACAGCTTCAGGTCAGACTTGACTTTTGATCCTATGTTGTTTTTGTACTGTCGCTGGGCCTCCCTCCTTATCTGTGCATATTTGTTTCTGGATCATCTGCTAATCTCTTTATTTTCCTGGGTCCTTTGCCTTCTGTAATTTTTCCAGTTTCTAGTTCACTTAGTTTTTGCCTCCCTTCACCTTTGGGTAAATCAAGGGCTCATTCTGTTCTTCCCATTTTTTCTGTTGCATACCTGGGAACATACCTTTCATCTGCCTCCATGCATTTTACTGTTATGTAGTCCATCATTTTGTTTACTGACTTTCCTACCAATTCTCTTTCCCACTGAAACTCCTACAGGGAGTTTCTCATACTTGTGTAGTCCCCCCATTTATAGTTTGGATTTTCCTATCCTATTCCTGTTACCCTCTCCATTTGTAGCTCTACTATGTATTCAAAGCTCAGAACCACATGATCACTACCTTTAAAGGGCCTT
This sequence comes from Cherax quadricarinatus, assembly GCF_026875155.1. Lineage (NCBI taxonomy): Eukaryota > Metazoa > Arthropoda > Malacostraca > Decapoda > Parastacidae > Cherax > Cherax quadricarinatus. Next base: position 55,050,091 of record NC_069400.1, read on the forward strand.
TCATATGACATGTCCTCAATATCAGAGCTACTCTGGGTGAACACGAGGTCCGGTCTTGCTGGTTCATTCTCCCCTCTCACTCTGGTAGTGACCCTAACATGTTGATCCATGATGTTTTCCGGTACCAGATCCATCATCCGGGCTCTCCATGTTTCAGGGTCCCCATGTGGCTCCACATCCATCGTCTTGGCTCTCCAAGTTACAGGACCCTCATGTGACTCCAGGTTTTCCCAGTCATTCTCCTTGTGAGTGAAATCACCCATAACTCAGCTAGTGTGTCCACCATTGTTCAGTTGCTCTTTTCTTATTCTTCTCTTGGTGGGTTATATCACTGCAATGACTACCTTATGTCCCCAATGCTGCATTGTACCTGCTATGTTGTCCCATTCCTTCTATTTCCTCAAATCCCCATCAGTTTTTAATGAACAGTGGCACTCCTCTTCCCCCTCTGCTCCCTCTATCTTTCCTCTGGATCTGATATCCAGGTGGGAAGATTGCATCTGTTATCGTCCCTGAGAGTTTCATTTTTGTGACTGCTGTGATGTCTGGGAAAGTCTCCTTGATTCTTTCATGGCGCTCCTCCCATTTATTTGTTGTTCGATCCGCATGCATATACCAAACCTTCAACTTCTTTTTAAACTGTGGTCAATGGAGAACGTTGGGGTTCGAGGAGCAGAAGACCTGGTGGGGAATTATGGGCGGTTGCTGTGGGGGTGGAGTTTGCGATGAGAGGTGTGTTGACAGAGGGTTCAGTATGTGGGTTTTGGTTTAGATTGTTTGGTTGCATTGGTTTTGTCATGGTTGAGGTCCTTCTGTGGGTGGTTTTGAGGGAAGTAGTGTTTGCTTTTCTTCCTGAGTCTGGTTTCTTCTGCTCATCTCTGTCTTTGCCTCTCGTTCTTCCTTGCATCTTTGTACTCTCTCTTTCAGTTTCTGCCTTTTTCATGTATTCTCTTGCAGTCGAGGTATACCCTCTTGTACTTCGGTATGTCCTTTAGTCAAGCTTTCTCCTGCAGGATCCTGTTTCGAACTGATTCAGCCTTGAAGATCACTTTTACTAGACGTTTTTACCTCTTGCAAACGACTCACGAAATCGTAATGACATGATTGCAAACAAACCATACCCCGGCCGGATTGAACCCGCGGTCAAAGAGTCTCAAAACTCCAGCTAACGCGACGGGCTGGAGTTTTGAGACTCTATGACCGCGGGTTCAATCCCGGCCGGGGTATGGTTTGTTTGCAATCGTGTCATTACGATTTCGTGAGTCATGTTGACGGCAGTGAAGGGACTTGAGCTAGAGTTCGTCACGGCCACGCTAGCTGGAGATTCGTCTGTAAAAACTTGCATTTGTGGTCACAGTGGTGCCTGTGCTAACCTTCCTATGGTGTAGAAATATACCTAGTTGGATGAATCTTATTGTGGCTAGCTGGTCTAGTGGCTAACGCGACGGGCTGGAGTTTTGAGACTCTATGACCGCGGGTTCAATCCCGGCCGGGGTATGGTTTGTTTGCAATCGTGTCATTACGATTTCGTGAGTCATGTTGACGGCAGTGAAGGGACTTGAGCTAGAGTTCGTCACGGCCACGCTAGCTGGAGATTCGTCTGTAAAAACTTGCATTTGTGGTCACAGTGGTGCCTGTGCTAACCTTCCTATGGTGTAGAAATATACCTAGTTGGATGAATCTTATTGTGGCTAGCTGGTCTAGTGGCTAACGCGACGGGCTGGAGTTTTGAGACTCTATAACCGCGGGTTCAATCCCGGCCGTGGTATGGTTTGTTTGCAATCGTGTCATTACGATTTCGTGAGTCATGTTGACGGCAGTGAAGGGACTTGAGCTAGAGTTCGTCACGGCCACGCTAGCTGGAGATTCGTCTGTAAAAACTTGCATTTGTGGTCACAGTGGTGCCTGTGCTAACCTTCCTATGGTGTAGAAATATACCTAGTTGGATGAATCTTATTGTGGCTAGCTGGTCTAGTGGCTAACGCGACGGGCTGGAGTTTTGAGACTCTATGACCGCGGGCTCAATCCCGGCCGGGGTATGGGATGGTTTCTCTTGCAAACCAACCAATTCTCAGAAAATTAGTCAACTGGGTCGTGTCATCCTCTTCTATTGCTCTCATGATACTTTCAATCGCTTTTTTTCTCCTCCTGTCTTCTTGCTTCATAAGTCTTCCCTTCAACTTCCTGTGTGTGTGTGTGTGTGTGTGTGTGTGTGTGTGTGTGTGTGTGTGTGTGTGTGTGTGTGTGTGTGTGTGTGTGTGTGTGTGTGTGTGTGTGTGTGTGTGTGTTCTCACCTAGTTGTACTCACCTAGTTGAGGTTGCAGGGGTCGAGTCCGAGCTCCTGGCCCCGCCTCTTCACTGGTCGCTACCAGGTCACTCTCCCTGAATTGTGAGCATTATCATACCTCTGCTTAAAGCTATGTATGGATCCTGCCTCCACTACATTGCTTCCCAAACTATTCCACTTCCTGACTACTCTGTGGCTGAAGAAATACTTCCTAACATCCCTGTAATTCATCTGTGTCTTTAACTTTCAACTGTGTCTCCTTGTTGCTGTGTCCCATCTCTGGAACATCCTGTCTTTGCCCACCTTGTCAATTCCTCTCAGTATTTTGTATGTCGTTATCATGTCCCCCCCTATCTCTCCTGTCCTCCAGTGTCGTCAGGTCGATTTCCCTTAAGCTCTCCTCATAGGACATACCTCTTAGCTCTGGGACTAGTCTTGTTGCAAACCTTTGCACTTTCTCTAGTTTCTCTACGTGCTTGGCTAGGTGTGGGTTCCAAACTGGTGCCGCATACTCCAAAATGGGCCTAACGTACACGGTGTACAGGGTCCTGAACGATTAGTTATTAAGATATCGGAATGCTGTTCTGAGGTTTCCTTGGCGCCCATATGCTGCAGCAGTTATTTGGTTCATGTGCGCTTCAGGAGATGTTCCTGGTGTTATACTCACCCCAAGATCTTTTTCCTTGAGTGAGGTTTATAGTTTCTGGCCCCTAGACTGTACTCCGTCTGCGGTTTTCTTTGCCCTTCCCCAATCTTCATGACTTTGCACTTGCTGGGGTTGAACTCCAGGAGCCAATTGCTGGACCAGGTCTTCAGCCTGTCCAGATCTCTTTGTAGTTCTGCCTGGTCTTCGATCGAATAAATTCTTCTCATCAACTTCATGTCATGTATAAACAGGAACACCTCGGAGTCTATTCCTTCCGTCACGTCGTTCACAAATACCAGAAACAGCACTGTTCCTAGGACTGACCCCTGTGGGACCCCGCTGGTCACAGGCGCCCACTTTGACACCTCGCCACGTACCATGACTCGCTGTTGTCTTCCTGACAAGTATTCCCTGATCAATTGTAGTGCCTTCCCTGTTATCCCTGCTTGGTCCTCCAGTTTTTGCGCTAATCTCTTGTGTGGAACTGTGTCAAACGCCTTCTTGCAGTCCAAGAAAATGCAATCCACCCACCCCTCTCTCTCTTGTCTTACTGCTGTCACCATGTCATAGAACTCCAATAGGTTTGTGACACAGGATTTCCCGTCCCTGAAACCTTGTTGTGTGTGTGTGTGTGTGTGTGTGTGTGTGTGTGTGTGTGTGTGTGTGTGTGTGTGTGTGTGTGTGTGTGTGTGTGTGTATGTATGTGTGTTCTCCTTGTTGTACTCACCTAGTTGTGGCTGCAGGGGTCGGATCACAGCTCCTCTTGACTGGTCACTACTAAATCACTCTAGATCACTCTTCCTGCTCTATGAGCAGCTATGTATGTATCCTGCCTCCACTACATCACTTCCCAGTCTATTCCACTTCCTGTCAACTTTGTGACTGAAGAAATGCTGCCAAACATCCCCGTGATTTATCTTCAACTTCCAACTGTGGCCCCTTGTTACTGTGTCCCATTCTCACCAGTAGAAGTTGTCCTAGTGAGAATGGCTGGATTTGAGAGGGACGTGACCTCCCAACGACCACATTCTTACTTCTACTAGTGGCCTACATCTCACCTCCTGGCGGTATATAAGGCTCCATCTTGTCACTTCAATCCCATGTTGTTTCAGACTATGGAACAATACTCTTCTCCAGACTGAGGGACTGACCACCTCAAAACATCAAGGGTGATGGACTGATTACATGCTTTTCACGTCTCTTCTATCAATTTTTCTAAAGAAGCCTACTATGTAGGCGAAACGTTTCGAAATAAAGATACCTAACTGTTGCATATGTGTCTTATCTAGCAACCTATCGGTATTTTATTCAATTTTAATATTCACTGTGTCCCATCTCTGGAACATCCTGCCTCTGTCCACCTTGTCGATTCCTCTCAGTAATTTATGTCTTTATCATATCCCCACTATATCTCCTGTCCTCCAGTGTCATCAGGTTGATTTCCCTTAGCCTCTCCTCGTAGGACATGCCTTTTAGCTCCGGGACTACTCTTGTTGCAAACCTTTGCATTTTCTCTAGTTTCCTTATGTGCTTGGCTAGGTGTGGGTTTCAAACTGCTGCTGCATACTCCGATATAGGCCTAACGTGCACGGTGTACAGTTTCCTGAATTATTCCTATTTGGGATGTCGGAATGCTGTTCTTAGGTTTGCCAGTCGCCCGTATGCTGCAGCAGTTATTTGGCTGATGTGCGCCTCAGGAGATGTGCCCAGTGTTATACTCACCCCAAGATCCTTTTCCTTGAGTGAGGTTTGTAGTCTCTGGCTCCATAGACTGTACTCCGTCTGCGGTCTTCCTTGCCCTTCCCCAATCTTCATGACTTTGCACTTGGTGGGGTTGAACTCCAGGAGCCAGTTGCTGGTCCAGTCCTGCAGCCTGTCCAGATCCCTTTGTAGTTCTGCTTGATCCTCGTGCTACTGAATTCTTCTCATCAACTTCCCATCATCTTCAAACAGGAACACTTCTGAGTCTATTCCTTCCGTCATGTCGTCCACAAACACCAGAAACAGCACCGGTCCTAGGACTGACCTCTGTGGAACTCCGCTCGCCACAGGCGCCCACTTTGACACCTCGCTACGTACCATGACTCGCTGTTATCTTCCTCACATGTATTCCCTAATCCATTGCAGTACCTTCCCTGTTATCCCTGTCTGATCTTCCAGCGTTTGCACTGCTTTCTTGTGTGTCAAACGCCTTCTGACAGCCCGAGGAAACGCAATCTACCCACTCGTCTCTCTCTTGTCTTACTGCTGTCACCCTGTCATGTAACTCTAGTTGGTTTGTGACACAGGATTTCCCGTCCCTGAAACCATGTTGGCTCTTGTTGATAAGCTCATTCCTTTCTATGTGCTCCACCACTCTTCTCCTTATAATCTTCTCCATAACTTTGCATACCATACATGTCAGTGACACTGCTCTGTAGTTTAATACTTCGTGTCTATGTCCTTTTTTAAATATTGGGACTAGTCGTCCTGTTTCGATAGATGTGTTGAAGATTGTTGTTAGTGGTACACATAGCGCCTCTGAGTACTCAGTAATCAGTACCGTCAGTACTCAGTGCTCTGAGTGTGTGTGTGTGTGTGTGTGTGTGTGTGTGTGTGTGTGTGTGTGTGTGTGTGTGTGTGTTTATGAGTACTCACCAATTTGTGGTTGCAGGGGTCGAGTCGTAGTTTCTGGCCCCGCCTCTTTACTGGTCAATACTAGCTCCACCCTTTCTCTGCTCCATTAGCTATATCGTATATTTTCTTGTAGCTATACGCAGGGTCACCATCTGTAGAAGACCCGGGCCGGAAGTACCGGCAAATCTCTACCTAACCTTGTAGCTATATATGGGTCTTGATCACACTACATCACTTCCCAGATTGTTCCACTTCCTAAAAGCTCTATGAAGAAATACTAACATCCCTGTTTGTGTGTGTGTGAGTGTTAATTTAATTCTAATAAAATTAACCATAACTCTCGCAGGGGCTACATAATCACCACGCCAAGACAGTGGGTGTCAGGAGCTCCTGCCCAGGTATGTGTCTACGTGGACAACCCTTCTGCTCCAGAAGGTAAGCTGACCTTCGCTGTGACGGCTTATGACTGGCAACAAGTTGATGCAGATCGGAACGTCACCGTTGTTCCGAACACTTCTATCCTGATTCCTGGAGGTTAGTGGATCAAGATGGTTAGTTGAGAACTTTCAACTTCATTCACAGGCAAGTACAATAATTAATTTTGAAATTCTCGTATATGCACGCATGAATTTCATATTCTGAGAAGCCAGGTTAGTGGCTTCCACAGTGCTAGTTTGTCTAACAGCTAGTCTCAAAAACTTTGATTTCAAGGGAGGTATAAAAGTCAATTTGTATTCCTCTCATGCTCATACAGCTGCTGTGCCATATTTATAACCACTCAATTCAGGTTTTTACAGTCTCTTGAAATTTGAGTGTCTTCAGGCAAGTTATATGTATTAATTTAGTCCGTCTCCAGTGCTTAAATATAATACACATTGTGTTCATGGTAACATCTCTGTTAACAAACTTAACAAGTAACAGAGTTTACCAACAAATAAGTTGGTCTTTAGTGCACTAAACAAAATTACAAATACAGTAAATCCACAAAATCATTAGTTATGTAACGTAAATAAAATATGGATTATTTGTTTAAGGTATAACTGTAGAAAAATTGATAGTGTTTTCTAAAATATTTAGAAACTGAAAGGAAGGAAAGATAGTTTGTCAGGTTTGACACCTATAGTCTAAATTAATGTTACTACATACACACTTACATCAGGAAAACTAATCCACAAAATAAGAAATCAAGAACAAGATGAAATGTAGATGCTGAGTACGGAGAAGAAATATAGATAATTTTGTAGAATACTGAGAGTTCGAGTGACTCTAATTTATCTAATTTATTAATTTCAGGGAAGACTGAGAAGTGCTATGAAGTCGCAGTGCCAAGTTCGACATATTACTACGGTCACCTGCACATCTTTGGCAGTGTGGCTGGTGTTAACATCAGTCGTACAGTGAGTATATCTTTGAAGAGCTCCAACCAGGTTACCTTCATCCAGACTGACAAGTACCTCTACGAGCCTGGCGAGAACGTCAAGTTCAGAATTCTCACAGTGACTGGACCTTATTTAAACGTCTCTACTGACCAGGTGAGAGTCAATAATACCAGCAAATGGGCCTCTTTAATAGCAGCAGGTCACTTATAACAGCAGCAGATTAACTTATTTTTTTACCCAAGCAACATGAAAATACTGCAATTAATTTTAAGTATGTAAGCGTCCATTATCTTGGAAGGTAAGATTCTATAATAGCAGCAAGTGTAAAACCACTGATGTGTCGTATCTTCTGGTAGAATAAGTAGCATGGAAGGCTAATTAAGTGGCGTAGACTGGCGTGGATTTATTCTGTAAATGGGTATACAGGCAGGACGTGTTAGGGGTCTGTAGGTAGGTCTTGATGGAAGGTCAGATGGGTACAAAGTGAGAACGAGAACAGGCCGTGAGGTTAGACCTAGGGGGGACTGCCATCTACCGGTCACTCGTGAAACTAGGCCTAAGCCAGTAACTCACTTTAGTGGGAAGCATGTGAAGCAGGTGGGTAGACATACTGTCTACATTTTGCTCTGCCACACATCTCGGGTAGCCCCGACGTGACAGTAATGGTGTTCAAGACAGAAAAAAATTAAATACACTCATAGAACTTGGCTTTTTGCATACCCTGATACCAACAACAACAAAAAATTAGAAATCCTCGAAAAACTTTCTACATTTTATATGGGAGAGAAAAAACATGCTATTCTGCTTAATACTGGATGGGGCCATGGGACGTCAGGACAGAATTGGAACATAATTCTTATGTACAGGTTCACAGGGGTGCACCGGGTGTCAGGCACTGTCTGCACGTTAAGAAACGTTTTTCCATCCATACATCTGCAAGCAATATGACATGAAAGGGAGGCACTGCCCTGACCTATAATATAGACCATCTAATACACACTGCATGTGAAAAACTTGCAGCTACTTTACTGGAAAATATTATAGCTATTTATAGGTATCTTTACACAAAACATGCTTCCTTTACATATATACATAGTCCACCCTGACTCCGTTACATGAGGTTTTAACTAGTTATAATGCGTATGAGCATTGATGCCCAGTGCAGCCAGAAGACAGTGTAGTCAGAGCAGGAGTTGGATAGGTCGACAGGCTTCTCAATGTCAAAGAAATGTACTAGTACTGCTGTCCTGGGTCTCAGATCATAGGTATGTGATTGGACAGTTTCGGCTTGCACATTGTCAGTGTATTTCATGTAGTCACGATGAATTTCCTTAATCGTTCCATTCTCCCTCACCTCGAACTTGTTGCCATGGAGCTGTCTGAGGACACGGTAAGGACCAACAAATTAGGGAACTAGCTTATGCATATATGGGGTGTTATGTAGGGTTTTGCAACATTACCTTGCAACCTGATACAACTTTACTCTCCTCAGCATTAGCGTTACGATTAGACGTAAACTTTTGAGTTGCTTTCTTGAGATTTTCTCGTACTCTCTGAGAGACAAGCTGTGGAGTCCACATCTTGTTGACGCTGACAATGTAAGTGTCAACGAGATGCGGACTGAGGTGGGGTAAGAAAAAATTAATATCGCAAATGCTTGTCATAGCCTTACAATGCAGAGAGGGGTGTCTCTCTAATCGTGCTGTTGTGCGAGTTTAGAGTACTCTACACATCTGGAATGACCTCGTCCCATGTGGTACAACTCGGATTGATGGTCACTCTGAGCACCTCTAGAGTTTTGTGATTTGTATGTTCAGCAGGATGGCGTGGAGCTCCTGGCATTTTATGTATATCAAATCTAGAGCAAAGATCCTGCATTGTGGCATTGATGAACTCCGACCCATTGACTAACAGGAAACGAAAGCATTAGCAACTGTCTCGGTGGTTTTGTTAGGAATGGGTACTGCTCACAGTACCGTGTCAAGTTATCCACCATCACAGGCAGGTGTTTATTACAGGTCGACAGAAGTTCTCTCCCATGGTTGCTTTGTAATGAGATACTAGAGAATATGAGGAGGACAGGTGACAGTACCTTTGTGCTGGAGGTAGACAACACACTTAAGTACATTTTTTTTTTTGCAATTTCCACTGCCATCTTAAGCCAGAAGTATTTCATTCTTGCCCATCTAACACTGCAGTCAGACAGACATGCACTGCATCTTGGATGTCGTGAATCATCTTCAGAGTTGCAAGTACTAGGGGTTCTGGGATCACCAGCTGGTGAACAGTTCTGCCAGTTCCTGGCAGAACTGTTCACCAGCTGCCTGACTTAAGTGTCAGGCAAGGAGTGCTGTGCCACCTGGCACAGTACTCCTTGCCTGACACGTAAGTCCCTCAGCAGTACAGGCGCTTTAAAACCTGCAGGTCAGCAGCCTCCCTGGTCAGGAATTGAAGGACTGGTGACCACACAGGGTCTTGATGTTCAGCTGTCTTTAGATTCTCGATGGAGAATGAGTTGTCTGTATTAACAAAAGCAATATCTCTACAAGGCACCTGGAACGACATTTTGTGGAAACTTTGGCTACGAAGGTGCGGTAGAATCTTTCTAAGCCAATGATGAAGTGAAAAGCATCTGCTGTCATAGGTCTAGAGAATTTCTAAACAGCAGCGAGTTCGGGCTCGTCTATCTTTAGGCTGTTCTAAGTCACTATATGTCCCAGAAACTTCATTTCTTAAGAAAATGACATTTGGAGAGATTGACTTTGAGTTCAGCCTCTGGTAATTTTTCCCTTATCCATTCAAGTTTTATGAGATGCATAGGTACATCCTGAGACATCACAGTAACATTACTTAGGTAGACCAAATGTTATTGGGCTGCTCCTTATTCCAAAAGGCATTCTATTGAACTGATACTGACCAGTAGGAATAGGGAATGCTGTCAATTCTTTATTTAGGTCTTCAAGAAGAATTTGCCAAAACCCCTGTAAGAGGTCAAATGTAGATTTTATTTTTTATTGCCAGTGTTTTACCATAGGTCATTCAGTATTGTCAGTGAGAAACTATCTGGATCATACATGAATCTAATTTCCTGTAATCAGTTGCAGGAGGCTATGTCCCATGAGCAGAGTATTCCACAGAGAAGTGGAATCTTCAGTAACTCCATCATGGAACAACTTAGTAACGAGTTCTTCAGTGAAGATTCTTTATGCTTTAGTGTCTTTATCGCAAGGAATATGGTGATAGATAAGTAATGTTAAACCCATTGGCTCACTGTCTACTGCTATTGCAGAGAGAGTACTGTTGAGAACTTCAAGAAATCAAGGGACTTCATGAGGGAGGTGTGTCATAGCTAGGATATCCTCCAAAATTGGCTGGGTGCTGGAAGACCAGGGAGGACTGCACCTGCAAACTGGTTTGCAGGCGACAGAGGCTTCTTGCAGTTCTTGATGAACACGGGTTCCATGAGCCTGGCCTGGGCCTGGTGCAGAGTGTAAGGGCATGTCATTTATTGCCTTTTCAAAGTCTTGTGGTGTTAGGTTAATATCCGAGATTTTATGAGATGACCAAATTTTGGGTCTCGTTCATAAAGAATTCGTTAGGATTGTCGACCGTTAGTCTGGGCAGCGGCTCACAAACACTGAGTCATACTGGGATTTCAGTATCTCATTCATTTCTTGGCTGTCATCTGTGTATGTCTCATTTCGCCTAAGCAGGGGCACAATACTGGATGTTGTTTTTCCCTTAGATTTGGCATAATGGAAGATGTACTTTGCTTTTTTTTA
>NC_069400.1:55065800-55115800 GCF_026875155.1 Cherax quadricarinatus
TATATATATATATATATATATATATATATATATATATATATATATATATATATTTATATATATATATATATATATATATATAATATATTATATATATATATATATATATATATATATATATATATTATATATTATATATATATTATGCATAAGATCACAGTAAACAGGTGATTTCAGAATATGCAAAACAATCGCTGTGAGAGCTTTACGAATTTGTAGTTCAGAGTTCATAGATGAGGAAATATCCAAAATTTATGAAATAGGTAATGATTTGAAATACCCGAGAAATGTAATTGATAAATCTTTTAAAGTTGCTACAAATACTTTTTACAATCCAAAAAGGACAACCAGCCTTATTCAACTAAAAATATGTTGGTTCTCCCTTACCATGAAAACTTGGTTGATATGCCCTCTCTTCTTAAGACTTTTAATATTAAAGTTGTATTCAAAAATCTTGATACAGTAAAAAAAACTTTTGATAAAGAATTCCCCCCAAAATGCTGATGGATGTGTCTATAAGATTCCTTGTAAAATTTGCGATAAAGTTTATTACGGTCAAACTGGTAAAAATCTCGAACTAAGATTAAAACAACATAAATATAGCATTAGAACTGGACAAGATTTCTGTTTATTTATGTAAGAGATTTTAACCATCTAATTGATTTTCAAAAAGTTGAGAAAGTACTATCAAGCAAGTCCATGGTCGACAGGAATATAATTGAATCTTGTTTCATAAAAAGCCGTTTTGACAATAATATGAATATTTCCTTTGGTTTATATAAATTAGATCCATTTATAATTATAAGAATTTGGGAAGAATTTAATAATACATTGGACAAATAATAAATTTTTAAATTTCTTATTTCTTGGGTAGAATAGTTTGTTGGTGGGTTGTGTGAAGGACCTGTCTAGTTCGGCCGGCGAGCTTGCTGTCTCGCGTTTCGTTGTTGTGGGATCTGATAGTAAGGTGTGGGCTACCCCTTTATATACCTTCCTTTGATGCTTTACTTTCATTGTTCCTTGATAATGTGAGTAGTCACGAAAGCGCTTGGAATTTCTCTATTCTTTCACAGTGGTTGTTTTGCATATATATGTATATGAATATGCATATATTTATGTATATATATATATATATATTATATATATATATTTATATATATATATATATATATATATATATATATATATATATATATATATATTTACAACCACACATATATATACATTTACATTGTAACCACGAATGAGTGATATTGAATGAATAACGACACTGCATGGACCACGCTATATATGAAGTTACACTTTAATACATAATGATCCATCATTCAGTTTATATAACTAATCTGGTCACCTTTCTAACAGTATCCGTTGGTATGGATCGAAACTCCTTCGCGCACACGTATCGCTCAGTGGAAGACAGTTGACAACACTGCCGGCCTCGTCCACCTCGACTTCGACCTCGCTGATGAACCCGAGAAGGTGAGACTCTGTTTCTAACTCCAGAAGGTGAGAGACGGTGGTGACAAGCCTGGGTGGGAAACGAACGGATTTATAGAGAGAGGAATACTGAAGTATTATGGTGATAAAAATTTTGATTAATCGTGTAATAAAAGCGTCGTTTAATTATTTTATCGAATCCACATTTGCTCTTAGTAAATATGAAGACCGAAAAGATATTCACAGTAAAAGTGGTCTGCTTCTCTAGAACATATTATTTGAAGAAAATAGGCTGTATGGAGACGAATGAAAAACATATGCATGTGTCTATTTATGAGAGGGTTAAATCTAATTTTTTTTTATGCTAGCCTGCGATGGCTGAGGATTCTGCAAGATAACTAGCTATCAAATTATATTTGGCTATTCCAACAATGAGTATGAAGTCTTCGAACTAAGAGAAGTCTGAAATGCCGGCGTGCTACAGTGTTTTGACAGCAGTAACTGAGACAGAGTTCAGCAGGAGTGTTTAAACATGATGACCTTAATTTGAGAGAATTTAAATTATTAGTTAGACAAATAAGGAAAACTCTCCGCGCCTCAGGACCTCCTAAATGTTTAAAATGATTTCAATCCACTCTTGCTGTATGGGAAAGAATAACTTAAATTAGGCAAAAATTCTAAGAAAACTGTTTGCGGACTCAACCAACACACTCCTCTCAGACGAACTTAGTAAAATAATTGGAAAGAGTCGACAAGCTACACATACAACAGTGTTGCAACCAATGTGAGTTATAACAAGAGTGATTAATCTTTGTACCATAACAGGAAAGGTACAGGGAAACTACTACCTCACTTTATTCACATGTGGGACATAATGAACTATCAGTGTTTGAAATATAGCAAGAAATCAATCATTCTGCTCTGTTTCCTGGTGGAAGTTTGGCAAGTAGGGGAAATATGCTATGTCAGCTTTTCCTCTGTAGCTTAGGGCAAGTGAAGTGTGGCAAGGGATGTTATAGCTCAGATTACTTTTAACCCTGCCAGAGGAAACATTAACGCCGGGATAATGAACAAAGAACACTAATCCACGTGTTTTTGTAACTAAAAGTATCTCAAAGAGATACAGAGAAGTGTGATCAGCTTCTTTAGTAATATGACTGTGAATGATACACAATACTTGATGAACAGTGTATAACAACGAGTGTTGCAATCCTGACAGTGTGTAGTGTGACATTCTTTAAAGAATATGTCTGCTTCAATCAAGACACCAACACTCGGGTTATTAATAAGGGTCTGATAAATATACCCAAGTAAGTCTACTATGATGTATTGTAGTTCAGTTAACTGAGCAGATGAGAACCAAGATACCATCTAGCAACTTACCATAAACCCAATTATGGGCGGACTTTTTTTTAGCTCAACACACTTGAGTATAGATTCCCGTCAGTATTCAGTTATGAAAATACTGACACAACACTCCTTAGGGGTACTTATACTTACCAATAATCTTTATCACAGCCCAGCATGATAGTAGAGCTCTGTCTTCCATCGAAGGTGCTTACTGGGAGAGGCTGCGGTAGGCAGAGACCGCAACAAAGCTAAGTGTACCTTTGTTAACTCTACAAGTTAACTCTACATAGTTTTGGTTAGATAAACTATAGAACAGAGTTGGTCGTTCGAACCGGATATGTGGCCACATGGTAGTCCAAACCTTGTACTAGTGTACAAATAAATTATGAGCCAAGGTCCTTCAAAAAAACTGTAAAACTAGTGTTTTTCAATATAAATCAGAATAAATGAGTCTCTTCAGACTCAATCACAGAGAATGGGCAGATGTCACTAGCTATAGAAAAGGGGAGGCTCTCACCCAGCTATCACCTGTCACCCAAAGAAAACAAGGGCTATCTGGCTCACCCAATCACCCAACAGAAAACGGGGAATGGCACCTGTCACCCACTGGCGATCATGCTCAGGAATCGCTGAGAACAGCATCAACCCAGATGGCATTCAGTTTGTCCGAGTGTATATACATGTAGTGTTTATAATATTTATAGATGGAAATTAAGAGACGAGTCTGTGTTTATGTTTGTCTCTTATAGATTTAACTGTTATATAATAAAGAAAGTTACATTAAGTGTAAGCTTTCATCTATTAAAAGTGACATTTATATGTGTGTAAGAAATATACATGAGATATACAGTTATACAGTAACATTTATATAGATGTTTAGTGAATGAAATGCATTACTTATGATGACTCAGCAGCGTTCCAAGTTGAGACCGCATCACACAGGACACCTGCCATCATCCAGCCATATGTACCCTTCAAGGTCAGTAATGTCTGACTCGATTATTGTTGACTTAAGAATAACAAAAACTCAGCTGTTATAGCAGTGTAGTGTGTAAACACTGTAAGTGTGGTGCTAGAATCATCAGTTTTCAAGTAAAATGGCTTGTTTGAATACTCAGTTTACCTCTTTACAGAATAAAATTACACAAAATAATTTCAGTCTGTACAGGGTTAACTCAAGATACTAACCTAGATTCTGATGATCTTGAGACAAAACTGGAATTACTTACACAGCGTCTGGAAATCAATTCAGATTATGCAAAATATGAAAGTGAATTCCCAGATCAAATCCTTGAGGTGCATTAAAATTTTTTGGTTTTATTTTTTGTGATCAAAAAATTAAGGTGGACGGAGAAAAGGCTACCTGCTAAAAAAACTCTATCACGAGACCTGTTGAAAACTAGTGGTCAGAAAAAACCTGTTACATTTCACAAAAAATGTTACAAGGTACCCATTCCCAAGCTTGCTTACTTGTAAATGCCTATTTTACAAGGTCTTAATTCGACAAATTTATTGTGGTTTTCAATCCATAGTAAATTCCGAACTGCTAAGTTCAATTATCTTAAATGTTTGTGAAGGGAGAACCCTACGAACTGATTAGTAAATCACCTGCCTAAGTATTTGAGACAATTAATTGATGCTGACAAAACCGGGTTACACGTTTCAGTCTTAATTCAAAAATAGAAGCCCCCAAAAATTTTTCGACTTACAGAATTTAGACACATTAGACACTAGCCTCAGTCTTGGGCAAATAGACCCTACGCAATGGATTGGTTTATAAGAACTAAGAACATAAGAACGAAGGAAAAATCCCGAAGGCCCATGGCCCATGCGAGGCGGTCCAAGTCTCCTACCGGCTTAAGCCAATGCCCCAAACCCAGTCAGGGGGTCAGGCACACTTTAAGGAGGAACACGGCAAACCCACCTGGTAGCACAAGCTTCAGGTCTAACTCACACCCCCCCACATTTTTCATGTATTACCCAACCTATTTTAAAGCACCCCCAAAAGTTCTGGCCTCTTAACGGGACTTGGGGTTTGTTCCACTCATCCAAACTCTATTACCCAAAAAAAGTACTTTCCCTTTTCCCTTTCCCGAATCTGAATTTTTTCCAACTTAAAACCATTTCTGCGAGTCCGGTTTGGAGTATTTTCGCCCAATATTTACATCCCCTTTATTTTTTCCTGTTTCCCTTTTTTTCACCTAATATATCCCCCCAATTCCGTCTTTCTGAGAGTGCAGTTTTTAGGGCCCCTTGTTATTTTCCCCATGGGAAAGGGTTTCTGATACATGGGATCAACTTTGTCATCCTCCTTTGTACATTTTCCAGAGAATTTATATCCATTCTGTAATAAGGTGACCCAAACTGTGCAGCATAATCTAAATGAGGCCTAACCAAGGATGTATAGAGTTGAAGAACAACCTGAGGACTCCTATTATTTATGCTTCTTGATATGAAGCCAAGGATTCTATTAGCTTTATTGCGAACACTTATGCACTGTTGTCTTGGTTTCAGATTACTGCTAACCAGAACTCCTAAATCTTTTTCGCAATCAGTGGCATTGCCACCTCAAACTATTGAACGATTAAATATTATGTTCAATGAACGCTATTTCACTTGTGAAGAAATTAGCAATAGTTTTCCAGCAATAATTTCTTACATGCAAGCAATGAGACAAGATGAAACATCCACAAATCCTGTGGATAACAAACCTTCAACTCAGTATAAAAAGAGTATAACTCCCACTAAACCACAGAATGGGAAATCCCATATAGGCATTTATCAAGCTGTGAATAGAACAAACAGTAAACAGACTGTCACACATAAACGCACTCCAAAATTTGTACTTTGTGACGGAACACATTGGGCACAGTATTGTAGTCAATACACAACAATGGAGGCACGTAAACGCTGTGCTCATCAGCTGAAAGGTGCACCAAGTGTTTAGGAGAACGCAAGGGAGGTAAATGCTCACTGAAGAAGTGTTTTATATGCAAGGGTATGCATCATACAGCATTATGCCCAAATACTTTTGCTGAACAACAGAAGACTTCCACAGAATCAGGAAGTCAACAAGCAACAGCATTAAATGTGAGAGATAAGTTTAAAGCAACTGCTCTCCCGATAGCTCGAGTTGAGTTATCTAATAAATTACATAAAACCAATGTGCTAACATTATTTGATCAAGGCTCACAAAGGTCCTTCATAAGAGGAAGAGTGTTGCAGAAACAACCCTATGCCAAAATACAGTTAGATATAGCTGGTTTTTTCCACAATTCTGGTAAACAGACATATGACGTAGCCAGAATCACTGTTGGTCTAGGAAACAGGAAAAAGACAGTAGAAGCTGTGGTAGTAGATGATTTGCCTAAGTCTGTGCAGATCTAGGGATTAAAAGAAACAGTTGCAGCACTGAAAGCAGCTAAGGTCAAGTTAGCCTGTCCTGACATACAGACGGACACAATTAGTCCAATTGATTTAATCATTGGAAGTGATTATTATCACTGTTTTGTGCAAAATATAGTAAGTAAACATGATGTTCACTTGCTGAAAACAGGAGGCCACATGATATGTGGTCCCATTCCCTATCAAAGTGGGAAAGAAGCTGATATTGATTCAGTGGAAAATGTACTGGTTACAAGAATAACCGCTGATCATGTACCACAGCAAAAATTATCATTACTGGAAAAAATGAATGAACCAGTTGATAAGTTGTAGGATTTAGATGCGATAGGTATTGATGTAAATAAACCAAGCCCACAAGAGTCTCAGACTTATAACCAATATTTGGACACTGTCAAATATAAAGATGGACAGTACTGGGTTAGGTTACCATGGAAATTAAATCCACCACATCTGCCTAGCAATTATCGCATGGCTTTCGGACAAATGAAAGCACAAATACATGAGTTCCGGAAGAATCCAGAGCTACTGACTGTCTATGATAATATCATACAAGAACAGTTGGACAATAAATTCATTGAGGAAGTAGTCGAAGATAAGTTGAAGACAGTAGCTCATTATCTCCCGCACCATGGAGTCAGAAAAGATTCTGAAACCACTCCACTACGTGTTGTATACAATTGCAGCGCACGTGCAAATAAAGATGTAGCAAGTCTTAATGACTGTCTGATGACCGGACCCTCACTAACTGAGAAACTTGGAGACGTGCTTATGAAATTTCGCACAAACCCAAATGCCTACACGGCTGATGTTTCCAAAGCTTTCTTAAGAGTAGGACTACAAGAAATAGATAGAGATTATACTCGATTCTTGTGGCCTGAAAATCCACATGATCCTCAAAGTCCTGTGAAAACTTATCGATTCAAGTCAGTATTATTTGGTGCAACATCCTCTCCATTCTTACTAGAAGCTACTCTAAATACACATTTGAAGAAATCAGAAAGTCCCTTCAAAGAAATCTTAAAGAAAAGTTTCTATGTGGACAATCTTCAAGGTAGTGTGAATAAAGAAGAGGATTTGAAATCCTTATACAGAGAAGCTAACAAGGAGATGAAAGAAGCAAATATGCCTCTAAGGATGTGGAATACTAATTCAAAGCAATTAAGGGAACTTATCAAAGAAGATTTCCCTGAAGCTGAAATTCCTGATTGCAACAATATGCTGGGACTTAATTGGAACACACAGGAAGATACTTTGAGTCTCAAAAGGATAAACAATAATTCATGCAGTACACTCACTAAACGTAGTTTACTGTCAGAAGTATCACAATGTTTTGATCCTCTAGGACTCGTCTCACCTATTACCATAAAAGGTAAAATGCTTATGCAAGATGCATAGAAGCTCAAAATTGGATGGGATGAGAACTTGCCTCTAAAAATGAGTCAAGCATGGGATGAAATATCCAAGGAGTTTAAACAACTTCATCAAATTCAATTTCCCAGACATAGGTCAAGAGTGAAACAAGTACACATTACATGTGTTCTGTGATGCGTCAACCAGAGGTTATGGCGCTGTAGCTTACATGAGTAATGCTGAAGAAAGTACACTAATTACTTCAAAGGCTAGGGTAGCACCCTTGAAGGTCAGAACAGTACCACAATTGGAACTGACAGCACTCTATGTAAGTACAAAATTAGCTGTCTATCTCAACAAAGTACTCGATCATCTCACTATTGAAAAACCGTGATCTGGAGTGATAATGAAGCAGTTCTTCAGTGGTTAAGAAATAATAAGAGTAAGTTGGTCTATGTACAAAACAGAGTAGCAGAAATAAAAGAGATGCAGAGAGATTATCTCTTTCTCCACGTCTCTACCCAAGAGAATCCAGCTGACATGTTGTCACGTGGTGGCTCACTTAAGAAATTTGTGGATAATAAATTATGGCTCCATGGACCGAACTGGCTCTCTAATGAAAATAACTGGCCTCAGCGAAAAGCTCACATTATGCCAGAAGAAACAATTTGCTTGAACACGGCAGAAATAAGTTGTGTAAATACTGCAGACACAACAGAAATAGGCAATGATGGATCTAAGTACTCATCTTTGGGTAAACTCTTAAGAGTTACAGCTCTTGTCTTTAAATTCATTAAAGGAATAAAACCTGATTATGAATATCTTGAACCCATTAAATACTGGTCGAAACTAATACAGAAAGATGTTTTCTCTACAGAACATAAATTTCTGAAAACACAAGATAAATCCCCAAAGAGACCTGTTATGATTAATTCTTTAGGACTTTATCTCGACTCAGAAAAGATTATAAGATGTCGAGGAAGAATTCATAATTCTTCACTACCTATAGACGCCATACATCCAATATTGATCCCCAAGAATCATTGGCTAACAAAACTGATTGTGCAAAACTCCCACAGTAACGTGTTACATGGTGGGGTAGCTGACACACTTTGTCATATACGACAATCCTACTGGATACCTCAAGGTCGACAAAGTGTGAAAAAACAAATAAAGGACTGTATTACTTGTCTTCATTACGATATGCGCGTATGTCAGTATCCAGGTCCACCTCCATATCCCTCTGAAAGAGTTTGTCATGTCACTCCATTTGAGGTGACAGGTGTAGATTACGCTGGACCAATAATTTTAACCAAAACAGTTGACAAAGTTCCCTTCAAGGTGTACATCTGTTTGTTCACTTGTGCTACAACTAGAGCAGTACATCTAGAAGTAGCCACTGACATGTCTGCTGAAGCCTTTATCAAATTATTTAGAAGGTTTGCAACCAGAAGGGCATGTCCCAGACTGATGATTTCAGACAATGCAGCGAACTTTGTTGCTGGTGCTGCAAGATCTTTGATCAGCCTGAAATACAACAGATGCTGAATGAAAGCAGTTGTCGTTGGAGATACATTCCTCCTAAATCTCCATGGCACGGCGGATTTTATGAGAGAATGATCGGCATTGTAAAACGTTGTTTAAGGAAGACTCTTCATCGTCAGAGAATCGACTTAGAAGAATTTCGCACGGTTATGACTGAAATAGAAAATAGAGTCAACAACAGACCTCTAACTTATGTTACCGATGATTTGGACAATTTAGAAGTATTAAGTCCATCCCATTTACTCCATTGCAGAAGGCTCGAACCTGTTTCTCAGACGTATACTCAAACGCCTTAATAAAGTGATTTCGTATGAACTAACTGAAATGAACATTGGTGGTATACTGTTATACTGGATACCTGGCTGTCTCACTAACAGAAAATCTGTTGCATTGTTTCAAGACTACAACAGTAAAAATAAAGAAATGTAACATGACACTCCTCAAGACAGTGTATTAGATCCTACACTGTATATTATGTCCTATGATATCCTACACTGTACAGTATATTAATCAATGCCCTATTATAATTTTTAGCTGATACCTCCAGTAATACCGTTATTAGTAAATCATGCTTTATTATATACAGATAATTTCTGTAGAACAAATTAAGTGCTGAATAGACACATTGGAAATCGTATAAGTGAACCACCAAACTAAAGGTTAATGACTATGTGTTCTCAATATGTACTTAGCTAACAATAGGCTACTGGTTGATTAAAATGTCAAACAATAAAACCATGAAATGGATTAAGAAATATTCTTGGTAGTCCTGAAACTCCCAAAACTGAGTATGAGAAAAGAATATGTGAATTGTATGTCATGAAAGGACTGTAGTTTCTGCAAGGTGATCAAAACAATGTTACCTAGCCCTTTCACTGCCATTCACGTATATCTATGTGATTGTAGTCAGTATCAGTGCAGTAAATCTGTGTAAATCAAAGTGCTTTCAAATTTGCCACGAGAGACCTGGGAGGCCTAAACATAGCACAAGAATTGGGTCCGCCGCAGTGCATCAAGGGAAAAGTGTGTTAGTCGACACTTGTTCACAACTGCATGCTGCTCTGATACTCTTACTCTCAAGAAGGTTAACCGGTTATTGTTTGATGATGATAGTGACATTGAGGATATTGATTAAGGAATTGAGTTCTATACAGTTGAAACGAAATTGGCGAAAGTGACAGAGAAAACGAAAAGAAGAGCGCTGCAAACCCTGATGATCGGCAACCCTCTAACCTCATAGGTGAAAACTAGCATTCTTGTGGGGTTGGTGCCGATGTGAGAAGTAATGATAACAGTGAAGATGAGTTTGACTTTTTGGGAATTGACGATGATACAAGTTAGAGCGATGCTAATTATTCGCATCGCTACAAGTGGTCTAGTAGTATACCTAGGGCCGTTCCCAACGTAAGGTAAATTACGTCATCAAACTACCATCTAGTAAGAGCAATAGCAAATATGAAAGGGCTACAGTTGGGATTGGAAGTGCAGGGCGGGCAGTGACAGCCAGGCATGCGACACCGGGTGTTGGGTGAAAGATACTCTCAGCATCATCGTCAGCCCTGGAAGGGAGCACTCACCCACCCCACTTGCCGAGTTGTACCGTGAACGACGACTCAGATTAATTCGATGTCTTTGAACTGTATTTTGAAATTCATTAATGAAACTGCCAGTGATGAGAACAAACAGGTATTACCAATAAACAAAAGCAAACACGTATGTTGCAAAACGCTCAAGACTTAGCCACTGGAAAGACGCAACTGTTGCCGAGATGTATATCTGCTTTTACCACAATTCTGCTTATGTTAAACGTGTATAAGCACAGTAGTACAAGAGACTAGTCGATAGGTCTACTTACACGCACTCCGACACTCCTTGATCTTATTCCTTCTTGTTGCTGCGTATGTGCATTTCTCAGGCAAGAGTAACCTTGAACCTCAACACTGTATTTTATACTATATTATGCCAGTTTTTTGTAATTTCAAATAATTTCAGGGACTTCTTTTGTTCCTTTCAGAGCACTGCAGCGGCAGACTGTTATTAAATATATGTACACCGTTTACTCGCTTTTTGTGTCTGAACGTGACAGACATGTGTGGTAAAACGCGTAGAAAAAAGGAAAACATATTCCCAGCTTCAACGCAGGTATTGCTGTTTCTGATGTGCAGGTGTTTTATGCCAATGACATCATGGCATTTTAGTGGCAAGAAGATCGTGACGTGATATTGTTGACATCATTCCACTTGAAAGAAATGAAAGAAAGTGAAAAGGTGAAGAGCGAAACTAACGAGCCTATTGAAAGACTAGTTGCTGTCATTAACTACACTAATATCATGCATTATGTACACAAATATAACATGCAGATTATGTACACAAATATAACATGCAGATTGGCTTTATTGGTTGTGTCCGAAAGAGTTACAAGTAGTACATAAAAGTTTAATTTTCATTTTGTAGGCATTGCAATGCTGAATACATACAAAATCTATCAGGTCAAGACTGGGAACAGATCGACATACACCGACTAAACTGTCTTCTTCAGACAAACAATAAAGAAATGCCAGGTTCACAGCAGCAGCACATCACCAGCGCTGCTGTGCTCATTATTCACACCACAAGATGACCTACTTAGTAGAGGGATACACCATATATACTGTATGGCTGAAGGGAATGTAAAACACCACTATACATTGAATCTCTACAACAGTTTTAATAACATTACCACTGCCTGTTATATATGTGAACAAATGTTTAAAGCAGTCGAAAACTGAAGCAAATAGAAGAGTGTCTGTATACAATAGTATAAAAAAGTATTTAAACAGATATATATGACAACACTTTTATTGCAACTATTTTGGTAAGGTTAAACCAAAAAAGACATTGAGCATATGAGGAAAATTTTTACTCTGGAATCCTGCTTTTTGTGCCTGGCTCTCGCAGGATGAACAAGAGCTGTACAATAACTTAGCCGCTCACATGACACAACAAAAAAAAATAAAAAAGGATGGACGCTAGTAAGAAGAGATATTTCCACGTCAGTAAGTGCGTCAGAATCACAATGATATTTTGGCTTAAGACACTGAGCATCCCTATAAACTCTTCAATTCAAAGTAATATAAATAGTGTGTAAACTGTCAGTATTCTAATTACTAAACATAATGTTATTTTCTTCAGGGATTGTACACTATCTACGTGGACACTCAAGAGGAGTCACACTCGACCACAAACTTTAAGGTGGAGGACTTTGTGTTGCCTCGCTTTGAAGTGACATTGAAGCCACCCAGCTACATCTTGGCCACTGATGAGTCCTTCACCTTCACAGTGTGTGCCAAGTGAGTTGCTAACACTTTGTTTCATCCAGGGGGAGTGAAGTTACACGTTGAAGGGAAGATGTTTAGTCCAGAAATGCATGTGCTTGGGTACGTATAGAAAGATGAAATTAACTTCAGCAAGTAAGGGGCTTGGGCTTTCCTTACTGAGGGAATTAGTAGAGGACAAAAGTCAATGGGGTTGATTTAAGAATGTAGTGCGTAGAATGCAGAGTGTAGAGCAGAAGTTTGTGTGTACTGGAGGATGAGTACAGGAAGGAAGAGGAATGATTGGTAGGATAGTGAGGTAAAGAGGGTGACTATTATGGTAGACAATAGCAACAAATTGATAATTAAGGCATGACAACAGTTAGCTATCTTTATTTCGAAACGTTTCGCCGACACAATAGACTTCTTCAGTAGACTACAGAGGCAACATAAATAGTGGAGATGTGAAGACGATGCAGTCAGTCCCTCTTCCTGAAAGACGAAATTCTGAGGTGGTCATTTCCTCAGCTGGAAGAATACTTATGCTGCATAGTCCGGAGAAAAAGTTAGCATGCGAGAGAATTTGAAAATGCATGAAAGATAGTATACGTAATTCATATTATGTAGAGAAGGAAAGAGTGGATAAAAAAAGTGATGTGATGATAGAATGCAAAATGAGAATCACTGAGAAAATGGATGAGGCTCTGTCAGCAGTTTTGGAGAGATCTAAAAGACAAGAGACGTAAGATGAGGAGGTGGTACTGGAAAGATGGAGAGAATATCTTGAGGATCTGTTAACGATGACAAAGGAAAACAGGTGGATATATGATGCATTAAGCCGGGAGGAATAATACCTAACAGCCAGATTAAAGTGTTGGGTATGTGCATTAGGCACGTGTAGAATGAAAGGGGATAAACCACCTGGGGAAAATGAGATTAGGAAAGAGGTGTTAAAAGCTGGTGGGGACATAATTTTGAAGTAGTTGGTGTATTTGTCCAGTATATGTATGAAAAGATAACAAAAAATATACCTGATTATTGACTGAGAGCAATAAGTTTCTTGGAATAAGGGAAAAAGTGACAAGAAAGAGTGTAAGAATTATAGGGGAATAATCCTGCTTAGTATAATGAGTACACTGTATGGAATAATTATTAATGAAAGAGTTGGGGTTGAACAGAAAGTAAAACTAAAGAGGAATAAGGAGAAATAGCCCCTTAGACTGTGTGTATTTGGGACCAGGATGTGTATGACGGCACATTGTCCATGTGACTGATTGTTTCCTGGCTAAAAATTTGCTGATTATCACGATTTCATGTCTCACACAATTTTCTTGGGACCCCCATCATGACGGAGAAAAATAGAAACATCACTACTTACTGGGTCAGCACAGGAAAGGAAGAGTAAAAGTTGCGTCAGTCAGATATACTCATTGTGGCTGCCTGGAATGTTTTGACTCAGGAGACAGTGACGAGCATAATGCTAATGTATAATGTAAACATGCAGCACGTTGCACTCTCCAGTAGTCTTGACACCACCAGAAGCCCTGACACTATCCTGCCAATACCACATATAAGACCAACTACCCTGCCAACACTACATGTAACACTTCCAGCTACCCTGTCAACACCACATGTTACACCTCCAGCTACCCTGCCAACACCACATATGACACTTCCAGCTACCCTGCCAACACTACAGGTAATACTTCCAGCTACCCTACCAACACCACATGTGACACTTCCAACTACCCTGCCAACACTACAGGTAATACTTCCAGCTACCCTACCAACACCACATGTGACACTTCCAACTACCCTGCCAATACATCAAGTGTCAAAACCAGCTACCTTGCCAACACTACATGTGTCACCACCAACTACCCTGCTAACAATGTATGTGTCACCACCCTGCCAACACTTCATGCGTCACCACCAACAACCTTGGCAACACTATGTGTCATCAGCAGGATGCTGACTCACAAAACCAATCATTAGAAATATGAAAAGAATTTATAGAGAATATTAAAACTGTGGGTAGTGTGATAAGCGGCTGTGCCTTTATCTAGTACTAAAATAAATTTAAATGTCATTATAATTATTAAATTGTTATATGTAGTTAACATTGACATGAAATATACAAAAAATCAAAATATATAATTTCCTAGAAATGTAGAGTAAAATACTGTTTACTGGAAACAATGATTCCGCTGATTATTTTCCGACTAATTCAACATTTTCAACATTTTGGTTTTATCTTTCTCAGGAAAATAAACTCTTTAAAATGAAAGGAAATATATGTTTTTAAATTTTAAAATTTCATCCACCTCACTAGTTAAAATGTTAAGGAAATGTTCAGATAGAGTTCTTACAATAAATCCTGTAAGTGAACAAAACTTAGATGGAAATTAGGAGCCGTTTGTTGCGTTTATGAATTTCTAAAAGACAAGCGATACAGTAGATACAAAAACAATATGGCAGATGTTGCAAATATATATATACACAACAGGTGGTTGGGAAAAAAAAGTTTTAATGCGGAAAATAGGCTCAGGTCAGGTACTTAGCAGAGAGGAGGACTATTTCCCAGCAAGAGTAGGAATCATACATTAAGTTGTTTAACATTTAGGAACCCTCAAAGGTGGTGCTTTGTGTCTCATGTACTTTTTTACGTACTGAATCATTTTCACTAATATTTGTGAGGCTCAGTGTTAGGGATCAGCGTCTGTATGCACGTTTCTAGCGCTTGTTTTGTATTAGTGTTATATTTGCAGTGTTGATATTGATAAGTTGCCCATGTTGATGCTGGTGTTTGTTCTCACCTAAACGTTCATAAGTACGAGTGTAGAAGTGTGAACAAGATGGTATAAACCTTGGTAATAAATACCGACAAGTTGGTTTAGAAAGACACGTAAGCAAACACTATAACATATTTATTAGAAAACGTTTCGGTCCTGGAACCTTGATCACTTCTAACGTTAGAAGTGATCAAGGTTCCAGGACCGAAACGTTTTCTAATAAATATGTTATAGTGTTTGCTTACGTGTCTTTCTAAACCAGAAGTGTGAACACACAAGCAAGAAGTTGTATATACCGAGCCACCACTAATTTCCTCTTAACTACCATTAACAGTTATACGTTTGGTCAACCTGTGAAGGGCAACCTCTCGCTAACAGTCATCAACAATCAGAGGAAGAAATGTGAAGTCAGAGTCACTCACAATGTTACTGTAAGTACCTGACACCCAAGTTACTACAACTTTATTTTTCCTACCAACTTTATGAACGTTTTCATTAACTATATCTACTTCTACTAATTCTACTTTCACTTTTCCTGCTTCCAAGTTTTAATAGATTTTTCTATTTTACCAACTACTGCTTAATCTTCACCTACTACTACGTTTTTTCTAATATTTTTTTGTACTGCTACTTGTAATGTTCTTCAATAAAAACTTCTAATGTTCTATTATTCCTTCTAATGTTCTTCAACTAGAAGTAACTAAATAGTTATAACTAACTATAATTTTTGAAGGGGTGGACCGGTAAGCCATCGGAAGGCCTCGGTCAGATGGCCATAAGCTCCAACAGCGGGTCATCATCTGACTAACACCCGCCCAGGAAACACTTGTCCTGTTTCCTGACAAACCTTACCTAGCCTTACCTGTTCTTCAATAAAAACTTCAACTATCAGTAACTTTCCTTTACTACTTATAACGTTCTATACTTGTTGTCTTTGTAAAATTAATAATATTGCTTCTGGTAATACTATTACAAGTGCTGTTGCTTCTGGTAATACTATTACTAGTGCTGCTGCTTCTGGTAATACTATTACTAGTGCTGCTGCTTCTGGTAATACTATTACTAGTGCTGCTGCTTCTGGTAATACTATTACTAGTACTGCTGCTTCTGGTAATACTATTACTAGTACTGCTGCTTCTGGTAATATAATTACTAGTACTGCTGCTTCTGGTAATACTATTACTAGTACTGCTGCTTCTGGTAATACTATTACTAGTGTTGTTGCTTCTGGTAATACTATTACTAGTGCTGCTGCTTCTGGTAATACTATTACTAGTGCTGCTGCTTCTGGTAATACTATTACTAGTACTGTTGCTTCTGGTAATACTATTACTAGTACTGCTGCTTCTGTTAATACTATTACTAGTACTGCTGCTTCTGGTAATACTATTACTAATGCTGTTGCTTCTGGTAATACTATTACTAGTACTGCTGCTTCTGGTAATACTATTACTAGTGCTGCTGCTTCAGGTAATACTATTACTAGTACTGCTGCTTCTGGTAATACTATTACTAGTGCTGCTGCTTCAGGTAATACTATTACTAGTACTGCTGCTTCTGGTAATACTATTACTAGTACTGCTGCTTCAGGTAATACTATTACTAGTACTGCTGCTTCTGGTAATACTATTACTAGTGCTGCTGCTTCTGGAAATACTATTACTAGTGCTGCTGCTTCATGTAATACTATTACTAGTGCTGCTGCTTCTGGTAATACTATTACTAGTACTGCTGCTTCTGGTAATGCTATTACTAGTGCTGCTGCTTCTGGTAATACTATTACTAATACTGCTGCTTCTAGTAATACTATTACTAGTGCTGTTGCTTCTGGTAATACTATTACTAGTGCTGATGCTTCTGGTAATAATATTACTAGTGCTGCTGCTTCTGGTAATACTATTGCTAGTACTGCTGCTTCTGGTAATACTATTACTAGTGCTGCTGCTTCTGGTAATACTATTACTAGTACTGCTGCTTCTGGTAATACTATTACTAGTGCAGCTGCTTCTGGTAATACTATTACTAGTGCTGCTGCTTCTGGTAATACTATTACTAGTACTGCTGCTTCTGGTAATACTATTACTAGTGCTGCTGCTTCTGGTAATACTATTACTAGTACTGCTGCTTCTGGTAATACTGTTACTAGTGCTGCTGCTTCTGGTAATACTATTACTAGTACTGCTGCTTCTGGTAATACTATTACTAGTGCCGTTGCTTCTGGTAATACTATTACTAGTACTGCTGCTTCTGGTAATACTATTACTAGTAATGCTGCTTCTGGTAATATATTACTAGTGCTGCTGCTTCTGGTAATACTATTACTAGTACTGCTGCTTCTGGTAATACTATTACTAGTACTGCTGCTTCTGGTAATACTATTACTAGTGCTGCTGCATCTGGTAATACTATTACTAGTACTGCTGCTTCTAGTAATATTATTACTAGTGCTGCTGCTTCTGGTAATACTATTACTAGTGCTGCTGCTTCTGGTAATACTATTACTAATGCTGCTGCTTCTGGTAATACTATTACTAGTGCTGCTGCTTCTGGTAATACTATTACTAGTGCTGCTGCTTCTGGTAATACTATTACTAGTACTGCTGCTTCTGGTAATACTATTTCTAGTGCTGCTGCTTCTGGTAATACTATTTCTAGTGCTGCTGCTTCTGGTAATACTATTACTAGTACTGCTGCTTCTGGTAATACTATTACTAGTGCTGTTGCTTCTGGTAATACAATTACTAGTACTGCTGCTTCTGGTAATGCTATTACTAGTACTGCTGCTTCTGGTAATACTATTACTAGTATTGCTGCTTCTAGTAATACTATTACTAGTACTGCTGCTTCTGGTAATACTATTACTAGTGCTGTTGCTTCTGGTAATACAATTACTAGTACTGCTGCTTCTTGTAATGCTATTACTAGTACTGCTGCTTCTGGTAATACTATTACTAGTATTGCTGCTTCTAGTAATACTATTACTAGTGCTGTTGCTTCTGGTAGTACTATTACTAGTGTTGCTGCTTCTGGTAATAATATTACTAGTGCTGCTGCTTCTGGTAATACTATTACTAATACTGCTGCTTCTGGTAATACTATTACTAGTGCTGGTGCTTCTGGTAATACTATTACTAGTACTGCTGCTTCTGGTAATACTATTACTAGTACTGCTCTTTCTGGTAATACTATTACTAGTACCGCTGCTTCTGGTAATACTATTACTAGTACTGCTGCTTCTGGTAATACTATTACTAGTACTGCTGCTTCTGGTAATAATATTACTAGTGCTGTTGCTTCTGGTAATATTATTACTAGTGCTGCTGCTTCTGGTAATGCTATTACTAGTACTGTTGCTTCTGGTAAAAATATTACTAGTGCTGCTGCTTCTGGTAATACTATTACTAGTACTGCTGCTTCTGGTAATACTATTACTAGTGCTGCTGCTTCTGGTAATACTATTACTAGTACTGCTGCTTCTGGTAATAATATTACTAGTGCTGCTGCTTCTGGTAATACTATTACTAGTACTGCTGCTTCTGGTAATACTATTACTAGTACTGCTGCTTCTGGTAATACTGTTACTAGTGCTGCTGCTTCTGGTAATACTATTACTAGTACTGCTGCTTCTGGTGATACTATTACTAGTACTGCTGCTTCTGGTAATACTGTTACTAGTGCTGCTGCTTCTGGTAATACTATTACTAGTACTGCTGCTTCTGGTAATACTATTACTAGTACTGCTGCTTCTGGTAATACTATTACTAGTGCTGCTGCTTCTGGTAATACTATTACTAGTACTGCTGCTTCTGGTAATAATATTACTAGTGCTGCTGCTTCTGGTAATACTATTACTAGTACTGCTGCTTCTGGTAATAATATTACTAGTGCTGCTGCTTCTGGTAATACTATTACTAGTACTGCTGCTTCTGGTAATACTGTTACTAGTGCTGCTGCTTCTGGTAATACTATTACTAGTACTGCTGCTTCTGGTAATAATATTACTAGTGCTGCTGCTTCTGGTAATGCTATTACTAGTACTGCTGCTTCTGGTGATACTATTACTAGTACTGCTGCTTCTGGTAATACTGTTACTAGTGCTGCTGCTTCTGGTAATACTATTACTAGTACTGCTGCTTCTGGTAATACTATTACTAGTACTGCTGCTTCTGGTAATACTATTACTAGTACTGCTGCTTCTGGTAATAATGTTACTAGTGCTGCTGCTTCTGGTAATACTATTACTAGTACTGCTGCTTCTGGTAATACTATTACTAGTACTGCTGCTTCTGGTAATACTATTACTAGTGCTGCTGCTTCTGGTAATACTATTACTAGTGCTGCTGCTTCTGGTAATAATATTACTAGTGCTGCTGCTTCTGGTAATACTATTACTAGTACTGCTGCTTCTGGTAATACTATTACTAGTGCTGCTGCTTCTGGTAATACTATTACTAGTGCTGTTGCTTCTGTTAATACTATTACTAGTGCTGCTGCTTCTGGTAATACTATTACTAGTACTGCTGCTTCTGGTAATATATATACTAGTGCTGCTGCTTCTGTTAATACTATTACTAGTACTGCTGCTTCTGGTAATACTGTTACTAGTAGTGCTGCTTCTGGTAATACTATTACTAGTGCTGTTGCTTCTGGTAATAATATTACTAGTACTGCTGCTTCTGGTAATACTATTACTAGTACTGCTGCTTCTGGTAATACTATTACTAGTGCTGCTGCTTCTGGAAATACTATTACTAGTGCTGCTGCTTCATGTGATACTATTACTAGTGCTGCTGCTTCTGGTAATACTATTACTAGTACTGCTGCTTCTGGTAATGCTATTACTAGTGCTGCTGCTTCTGGTAATACTATTACTAATGCTGCTGCTTCTAGTAATACTATTACTAGTGCTGTTGCTTCTGGTAATACTATTACTAGTGCTGATGCTTCTGGGAATAATATTACTAGTGCTGCTGCTTCTGGTAATACTATTGCTAGTACTGCTGCTTCTGGTAATACTATTACTAGTGCTGCTGCTTCTGGTAATACTATTACTAGTACTGCTGCTTCTGGTAATACTATTACTAGTGCAGCTTCTTCTAGTAATACTATTACTAGTGCTGCTGCTTCTGGTAATACTATTTCTAGTACTGCTGCTTCTGGTAATACTATTACTAGTGCTGCTGCTTCTGGTAATACTATTACTAGTACTGCTGCTTCTGGTAATACTGTTACTAGTGCTGCTGCTTCTGGTAATACTATTACTAGTACTGCTGCTTCTGGTAATACTATTACTAGTGCTGTTGCTTCTGGTAATACTATTACTAGTACTGCTGCTTCTGGTAATACTATTACTAGTAATGCTGCTTCTGGTAATATATTACTAGTGCTGCTGCTTCTGGTAATACTATTACTAGTACTGCTGCTTCTGGTAATACTATTACTAGTACTGCTGCTTCTGGTAATACTATTACTAGTGCTGCTGCATCTGGTAATACTATTACTAGTACTGCTGCTTCTAGTAATATTATACTAGTGCTGCTGCTTCTGGTAATACTATTACTAGTGCTGCTGCTTCTGGTAATACTATTACTAATGCTGCTGCTTCTGGTAATACTATTACTAGTGCTGCTGCTTCTGGTAATACTATTACTAGTGCTGCTGCTTCTGGTAATACTATTACTAGTGCTGCTGCTTCTGGTAATACTATTACTAGTACTGCTGCTTCTGGTAATACTATTTCTAGTGCTGCTGCTTCTGGTAATACTATTTCTAGTGCTGCTGCTTCTGGTAATACTATTACTAGTACTGCTGCTTCTGGTAATACTATTACTAGTGCTGTTGCTTTTGGTAATACAATTACTAGTACTGCTGCTTCTGGTAATAATATTACTAGTGCTGCTGCTTCTGGTAATACTATTACTAGTACTGCTGCTTCTGGTAATACTATTACTAGTGCTGCTGCTTCTGGTAATACTATTACTAGTACTGCTGCTTCTGGTAATAATATTACTAGTGCTGCTGCTTCTGGTAATACTATTACTAGTACTGCTGCTTCTGGTAATACTATTACTAGTACTGCTGCTTCTGGTAATACTGTTACTAGTGCTGCTGCTTCTGGTAATACTATTACTAGTACTGCTGCTTCTGGTGATACTATTACTAGTACTGCTGCTTCTGGTAATACTGTTACTAGTGCTGCTGCTTCTGGTAATACTATTACTAGTACTGCTGCTTCTGGTAATACTATTACTAGTACTGCTGCTTCTGGTAATACTATTACTAGTGCTGCTGCTTCTGGTAATACTATTTCTAGTACTGCTGCTTCTGGTAATAATATTACTAGTGCTGCTGCTTCTGGTAATACTATTACTAGTACTGCTGCTTCTGGTAATAATATTACTAGTGCTGCTGCTTCTGGTAATACTATTACTAGTACTGCTGCTTCTGGTAATACTGTTACTAGTGCTGCTGCTTCTGGTAATACTATTACTAGTACTGCTGCTTCTGGTAATAATATTACTAGTGCTGCTGCTTCTGGTAATGCTATTACTAGTACTGCTGCTTCTGGTGATACTATTACTAGTACTGCTGCTTCTGGTAATACTGTTACTAGTGCTGCTGCTTCTGGTAATACTATTACTAGTACTGCTGCTTCTGGTAATACTATTACTAGTACTGCTGCTTCTGGTAATACTATTACTAGTACTGCTGCTTCTGGTAATAATGTTACTAGTGCTGCTGCTTCTGGTAATACTATTACTAGTACTGCTGCTTCTGGTAATACTATTACTAGTGCTGCTGCTTCTGGTAATACTATTACTAGTGCTGCTGCTTCTGGTAATAATATTACTAGTGCTGCTGCTTCTGGTAATACTATTACTAGTACTGCTGCTTCTGGTAATACTATTACTAGTGCTGCTGCTTCTGGTAATACTATTACTAGTGCTGTTGCTTCTGTTAATACTATTACTAGTGCTTCTGCTTCTGGTAATACTATTACTAGTACTGCTGCTTCTGGTAATACTATTACTAGTGCTGCTGCTTCTGTTAATACTATTACTAGTACTGCTGCTTCTGGTAATACTATTACTAGTAGTGCTGTTTCTGGTAATACTATTACTAGTG
The DNA here is from genome assembly GCF_026875155.1 of Cherax quadricarinatus. NCBI lineage: Eukaryota > Metazoa > Arthropoda > Malacostraca > Decapoda > Parastacidae > Cherax > Cherax quadricarinatus. The sequence continues at coordinate 55,088,098 of NC_069400.1, forward strand.
CTGTTGCTTCTGGTAATAATATTACTAGTACTGCTGTTTCTGGTAATACTATTACTAGTACTGCTGCTTCTGGTAATACTATTACTAGTGCTGTTGCTTGTGGTAATAATATTACTAGTACTGCTGCTTCTGGTAATACTATTACTAGTACTGCTGCTTCTGGTAATACTATTTCTATTACTGCTGCTTCTGGTAATACTATTACTAGTACTGCTGCTTCTGGTAATACTATTACTAGTGCTGCTGCTTCTGGTAATAATATTACTAGTACTGCTGCTTCTGGTAATAATATTACTAGTACTGCTGCTTCTGGTAATACTATTACTAGTACTGCTGCTTCTGGTAATAGTATTACTAGTACTGCTGCTTCTGGTAATACTATTACTAGTACTGCTACTTCTGGTAATTATATTACTAGTGCTGCTGCTTCTGGTAATACTATTACTAGCACTGCTGCTTCTGGTAATACTATTACTAGTACTGCTGCTTCTGGTAATACTATTACTAGTGCTGCTGCTTAGGTTAATACTATTACTAGTACTGCTGCTTCTGGTAATACTATTACTAGTACTGCTGCTTCTGGTAATACTATTACTAGTACTGCTGCTTCTGGTAATAATATTACTAGTACTGCTGCTTCTGGTAATACTATTACTAGTACTGCTGCTTCTGGTAATACTATTACTAGTACTGCTGCTTCTGGTAATACTGTTACTAGTGCTGCTGCTTCTGGTAATACTATTACTAGTGCTGCTGCTTCTGGTAATACTATTACTAGTACTGCTGCTTCTGGTAATACTATTACTAGTACTGCTGCTTCTGGTAATACTATTACTAGTACTGCTGCTTCTGGTAATACTATTACTAGTACTGCTGCTTCTGGTAATACTATTACTAGTGCTGCTGCTTCTGGTAATACTATTACTAGTACTGCTGCTTCTGGTAATACTATTACTAGTACTGCTGCTTCTGGTAATACTATTACTAGTACTGCTGCTTCTGGTAATACTATTACTAGTACTGCTGCTTCTGGTAATACTATTACTAGTACTGCTGCTTCTGGTAATACTATTACTAGTGCTGCTGCTTCTGGTAATACTATTACTAGTACTGCTGCTTCTGGTAATACTATTACTAGTACTGCTGCTTCTGGTAATACTATTACTAGTACTGCTGCTTCTGGTAATACTATTACTAGTACTGCTGCTTCTGGTAATACTATTACTAGTACTGCTGCTTCTGGTAAACTTATTGTTGTTTCTACTATTGATATATCTTGTAATTCTTCTTCTTCCTCTTCTGTTTTCTTTCACTTCTACTTCATCTTTCATTACTCTTACTTAAAATTAATCTCTTTTAATTACTTGTACTGAGTCTACGAGTATGTTTTCTACTACAACATCAATTTATTTGCATTTGGCTCTGTTTTTTCTAATTATTATACTATTTACTAGTTCTAATTCATTTCCTCTTATCACTTCCATTGATACTTATAAATGTACATGTGGAAAATTACATTTACCTGGATGAATCTCATTAGATACATACAAGTATATGGTAACAAAGATAATTGTTATTTATCAAAGTTACAGAGACAAGTAGGAATTTTTAGGACACCTAGGTCGCAAAAAATGTCCCCCTTCGATACCTACCATCTAACTCTCCACAAATTGCTCTAGACCTATTTCAATTGCAAATGAAATGTACATCACCAGGAATTCTGGTAAAATTTAATATAAATTTGTGGACTGTATATTAAAATTAATAAATGATTACATATACACATTTATATAAAAGAAGGAAAATTTATAATCATAACACTCACCAATTAGTCTGGAGATTACTGTGTGTCATGTACAGAACCCCCCTCTAACTAAATTTATAATGATAATACTGGCCAGAATTACAAACATAATTTAGATAGCTTATCTGAGGTTCCTGGAGATGTCCTGTACATCTGTTTAATGCTCAAGTTATGCAGGAATGCACATCCAACAATTTCGGCTCCTATTTGAGAGGTTTTAAGATGAGGTGAATCACAAAATTGATGAGGGGAAAATAGGTTACTGGTGCACTTGGGAGTCTGTGGAGACAAAGAACTCTGTCCATGGAAACAAAGAGGGGAATGTATGAGAGTATAGTTATACCAACACTCTTATATGGGTGTGAAGCATGGGTGGTGAATGTTGCAACAAGGAGAAGGCTGGAGGCAGTGGAGATGTCAATTTTGTGTGGTTTGAATATAATGCAGAGAATTCGTAGTTTGGAAATTAGCAGGAGGTGCGGGATTACCCAAACCGTTATGCAGAGGGCTGAGGATGGGTTGTTGAGGTGGTTCAGACATGTGGAGAGGATGGATCAAAATAGAATGTCTTCGAAAATGTATAAATCTGTATTGGAGGGAAGGCAATGTGTGGGTCAGCCTATGAAAGGTTGGAAGGAAGGGGTAAAAGAGGTTTTGTGTGAGGGGGGCTTGGACTTCCAGCAAGCATGCATGAGCATATTAGATTGGAGCGAATGGAGGCAAATGGGTTTTAGGACTTGATGTACTGTTGGAGTGAGAACAAAGAAATATTTATGAAAGGATTCAGGGAAACCAGCAGGCCGGCCTTGAGTCCTGGAGATGGGAAGTACAGTGCCTGCACTCTGAAGGTGTGTTAATGTTGCAGTTTTATAACTGTAATGTAAGCACTATTCTGACAAAACAGTGATGGATGGAATGATGGTGATTTATTTTTTTAGGGGGGGCGGGGGGCCACCCAGCTTTTATTTGTATGAAGTCAGGTTGGAAAGTATGGGTAGCCAGGAAGGGCATCCCTCACCACCCAACCCCACCCACACATAAAATGGGTTCGATTCCTTGACTAGTCACAGTGTTGTTATTGTGATCTTAACTATGGAAAACAAGCACAGGAGGTGGAAATCTTTAGCTCAAGCACCTTCACACTTCTCAGTGCGTCATCAGGAGCTGTGCAAAGTTGCAAGGCAGTATCTGAAGAAGTGAGGGGGAAGATTTCTCAGAGTAGCATAGTGGGGGTTTGTTACCTGCCTCAGCCTCTCTCGGAATGTGAACCAACGGCTTGTTGCCGCACAACCACCATCCCCATCCCCCAATATAGGGTAGGAAGTTATAGGATATAATAGTCAACCCAAAGCTTTTTGTATCTGCTGAGAACAGTTCATGTGACATGAGAAATTACGTTTCTCATTGAATACTCTACAAAGGGATTGCTATTATTCTTTGTAACCTTTTTAATTAATAAAAGAAAGGAAATGAATGTGATCTTTTGTCCGTTTAAATGTCCTAGTCTGGGGTACTAGAATGTTCCCAGGGGTACTTAGAAGTGTCTACCAGTCTTCTCAGTATCTATTAATATTCCTTATTTGGGAATCTTTTTTACTATTACGATAATATTTCTATGATCCAAATTTCTACTTTTAATATCCTTTAACCCCACCACCTCCGTTATCACGTAATCTCGTGTACCTGTCAGTGTATGGTACAGTAACAGCTAAACGCGTTATATAACCATTCACAACTGACGTAGCATGTTAATATATAATAGAAGTATACTGACGAGAGTTTAACCATGAGTAATGTATTAAACGCAACTTCGCCTTTGTGCGTTAATTACATGATAATCGTAATTAAATTTAAATTAAAGTCGTAGTCTGCCACTGTGGTTCTTCACCAGGTCTTTGTTATATATGATACTGTATATATTACGTCTGCCATTTTTCCTTTCTCTTTTGATCTTGTGCTATACAATATCTACCCCCAGAAATCTGAATGTAGCTGTGAGAGATTGTGTCTTTGTGTGCAGCTGTAAGGGATTGTGGTTTCAGGTATGTATCTCCCCACAGTTCTCTGGGTGTCGAGAAGTGAAATTAACTGCCCAGGAGATGAAGGTGATCGGCTGTAACGTGTATAGTCTCCAGGCTTCCGTCATCGTCACAGAGGAGGGAACTGATGTAGAGATGAAACGTGAGGCTTCAGTTTCCATCACTCGCAATGCTGTCTCTTTCAAAACTATCTACGAAGACGAGTACATGAAGCCAAACCTTCCCTACACCCTCAAGGTTAGTGAAATCCTGCATATGTTCAGTGATGAAAAAAGTAAAATTGGTAAACAGTGTAATATAACATCAACATTAGGATGAAGACAAATAATTCACATAATAACTCTCCGTGGAAACATTTTTTCCCCAGAAATAAGAATCTCAAAATATTATGAAACTAAGAGTTGGGACAAACATTACAAATTTTTTTGTACTCTCTTCACATGCAGTTGAAAAGACTATGGTTGAGTCCCAATTGCTCCTTCCACAAATTTCCTGTTATCATCACCAGGAATTTCTAACATTTTGTATATGAACAATCACACACACAAAAATATCATTTAGGAAGATGTTCTTAAATCTGCTAATGTCAGCTCCATGACTGAAGGGTAAATCAAAAGGAGGCTGACGTAATTGGAGTGTCTCATATATGCAGGTTCACTAATGACCGAGAACGATGATTTGTTTAACTAGAAGTATTTAAGTCAGTACGAGATCATAGAGGACAATAAGCAAGTCTCCTGTGAGGAAGAAGACAGGAAAGGGGTGAAACAGCACTTTACAAGTTGGTACCTGCACCGCCAAGTCATAATAATAATAATAATAAACATTCTTTATGTAGGATAGATCTGTGATTAAGGTTTCAAACCGATGGGATGAAACTCATAAATTATAGCATAGAAACCATTTATCAGTTTGCACAAGTTATCCAATTAAACTGGGAAATTGGATCCTACTCAGCCCAAAATCTACCTAAAAATTATTCTGCTTAAGGAACACCAGTTTGCAGCAATTTAGAAAAGTTGTTCTCATCCTAAAGCACAAAACACAATTAATTTAATAAAATTTCACAACATGGAATCGACGTGAACCTTAAATTTAAGCAAAACCCGCCATCTGTGGGTGTGTAGAACCGATACCCCGCCTCTTCACTGGTCGATACAAATTCACTCTCTCCCTGCTCCATGATCATAGTCATACCTCTTCTTAAAGCTATTTATGGAACTTGCTTCCACTACTTCACTCTCCAGATTATTCCAATTCCTCACAACTCTAAAGAAATACTTCCTAGCATCCCTATGACTCATCTGGGTTTACATCTTCCAACTGTGTCCCCTTGTTTCTGTATTTCATCGAGCCTTGTCCACCTTGTCAGTTCCTCTCGGTATTTTATACGATGTTATCATGTCCTCCCTATCCTTCCTATTCTCTAGCGTCATCAGGTTGAGTTCCCTTAACCTCTCCTTCTAAAACATACCCCTCAGTTCGAGGACTAATCGCGTTGCAAATTTTTGCACTTTCTCCAATTTTGTGACGTGTTTGACTATGAGGGTTCCATACTGGTGCTGCATACTCCAGTATAGGCCTTATGTACATGGTGTACAATGTCGTGAATGACTCCTTACTCAAATGTCTATACGCTAATTTCAGGTTTGCCAGTCGCCCATATGCTGCAGCAGTTATCTGACTGATGTGTGCCTCAGGGGACATGTTCGTTATAATGCTTACCTCAAAATTCTTTTCTTTAAGTGACGTTTGTAGCCTTTGATATCCTAACCTGTACGCCGTCTGCGGTCTTCCTATCCTTCCCCAATCTTCATGAGCTTACACTTGCTGGGGTTAAACTCCAGGAGCCATTTGTCGGACCAGACTTGTAGTCTCTCTAGATCCCCTTGTAATGTTAACTGATCCTCGCCCGCATGTATTCTCCCCATCAGTTTCACATCATCAGCGAACAGTGACACTTCTGAACATATTCCTTCCACCATGTCATTCATGTATACAAGAAACAGCACAGTACCTAGGACTGACCCTTGTGGAGCCCTACTCGAAACATGCACCCACTCTGACACTTCAGCATGTACCAACACTCGTTGTTTCCTTCCTGTCAGGTATTTCTTGATCCATTGCAATACTTTCCCTATTATTCCTGCCTGCTTCTCTAATTTTTTGCACCAGTCTCTTGTGTGGTACTGTCTCAAAATTCTTCTTGCAGTCCAAAACGGTGCAATCTACCCACCCCTCTCTCTCTTGTCTTACTTCTGTCACCTTATCGTAGAACTCAAGTAGATTTGTGACACAGGATTTCCCATCTCTGAAACCGTGCTGATTGTCATCTGTAAACCCAATCTTTTCAATGTGATTCATCACTCTTCTCCTGATAATCTTTTCCATGACTTTACATACTGTGCAAGTCAGTGACACTGGTCTGTAGTTTAACGCTGCCTATCTGTCTCCTTTCTTAAAAAAATTGGAACTACATTTGCTGTCTCCCACGCCTCAGGCAATTGCCCAGTTTCGATTGATTTACTGAAGATTGCTGCTAGCAGCACACACAGTTCCTCTGCTCCCTCTCTCAGTATCCATGAAGATATGTTATCCGGGCCCACCACCTTTGAGGTATATAGTTCACCTAGTAGTTTTTTCACATCTACCTTGGTTATGTGTATTGTGTCCAGTACCTGCTGGTGCACCCTACCCCAACGGTTTGCTGGAAGCATTCCTGTCTCTGTTGTGAATAATTCCCTAAATCTTGTGTTAAATTCATCACATACTTCCTGGTCACTCTTTGTGAGCTCACCTCCTCTTACCTTAGCCTGATTACCTGGTCCTTGTCTACTGTTTTTCTCCTCTAGTGACAGGTTCAGGGCCTTCTTAAAGGTTGATCTCAGGTGTGTGTCATATTCGTCGAGTGTTGGGTTGTCAAAAGAGGGTGCACACTTCAGGACGTAAGTGAGTCTTCGCACAGTAAGACACCTTGTGAGGAGATACAGAACATCATGGGCATCAAGATCGCTTATTCTCTCCTCCATTTACATCAGGTCATTCAATTTTTCCTTGAGGACAGTGTCGATGACCTGGTGACTCAGCGGTGTTCTCAAGAGGGTACTGTTGGATGGAGTGGTAGTAGAGACTTCCGGTAGGATTCTTCGCACGGCATTGATTATTTTCTGGTTTGCTGTGATGATTTCACATTTTGAGGGATTGAGGATGAGTCCCAAGTCTTCTCCCTGTGTTTTCACCAGTTGTAGGTCCTCTAACAGGGACTCGTCAGGTACTAGATGTTTAGCTCGCTGCATAGGCTGAAAGTTAGCTCTCTTACTGCCAAGCAGAAGAGAAATGGAGCAAGTGGGTCACCTTGCTGAACACCCACTGATGAGAGAATTTCGTGTTCTCCAAACAAAAGAATTGAGGGTTTGCTTTAGCAAACCTATATATATATATATATATATATATATATATATATATATATATATATATATATATATATATATATATATATATATATATACACAAACGCACACACCCCACTGGGTTTTCTTCTATTTTAATGCGTGTTCTTGTCCTTGTTTATTTCCTCTTATCTCCACTGGGAAGTGAAACAGAATTTTTCCTCCATAAGCCATGCGTGTGGTAGGAGGCGACTAACATCCAGGGGTAAGGGGCTAGTAACCCCTTCTCCAGTATATATTACTAAATTTAGAAAGAGAAACTTTAGTTTTTCTTTGTAGTTCACCCTTCCTCAGTGAAATACGGCCAGTTCATTGAAAAAAAAAAATACTATTATAATACTTAAGCCTATGAGATATTTAAAAAAAAAACAGCCGCAGTACATTCAGCAATGCCCCGGTAGTCGTAAATTAGTCAGTGTTTATATTACGCTAGGCTACGCAACTCTTATGAAGGTTTTAAAATTATATCTCACTCTATTCCTAATTAATTACATACCAATTTTTATTATATTACTGACTGAATATTGATGCACATGAAATCTTTTAAAAACACCCGTAAATACACTTAGCATTGCCCATGTTATATTTAGTTAGGCTATAGACTTACTAAATATTCTGCCAGGGCTACCCTTACTTATTCTACCTGGCACTCAAAAGTAGGGGGGCAGTGATCCTATACATCCAGCTGGGCGACACACACACACACACACACACACACACACACACACACACACACACTGACTGTGCCATAAGGAATAGAATGTGGGATATAGGTGTGTTCACGCATAAGAGTGCATATAATCACTTAAGCCCCGAGAAAAGGAAATATAAGTGATCACAGAAAAGAAAACAAAGGAAATATTGGCTGAGTGTTTAGTAGGGGCCGTTGGAAGGGTGAACGGTAGTGTCAGGCCTAAATAGTGTTGCCATAATAACGCAGTGGGGTATTTTGAAGAATAAGTGCGACTCAAGACCAGGGCGATAAGAGATATGTATAGATGTGTCTGTAAATACAGTGAGTGAGTGAAAAAATTAGAAGAGCTAGAGACTATAGTGCATACAGTAAGTTAGTGGAAAAATTACCGAGAAGCATCAAACATCAACTTCTGGGACAGGACAGACCCTCAACGTTACTCCACTGCCAGCCGCAAGTAATATTCACCTAGTTTGAGTTGCATGGGGTCAATAGTACCTGTCTCTAGCTGGAATTGGGGGTCAGTCTCCTCGAGCTATCAGAATTAGAATAAGCAGCATTTACTGGCATTTAATAGAATTTAGAGGTAGCGGCATATAGGCGAAGCCTAGTGTATTTATTTTTTAACGTAATTTTAAACACATAAGACTACAGTGGGAACCAAGAGATCGGGTACATATGCAATACATATGTAGTACATACGTGGGAAATAAGGACTGTTTACATAAACATATGCACACACACTTGATGAGAACAGCTCTGCTGTTAGGTACTTGAATAGCTGTAGCACACACACACACACACACACACACAGACACACACAGACATACACACACACACACACACACACACACACACACACACACACACACACACACACACACACACACACACACACACACACGCACACACACACACATGCACACACACACACACACAGGAGCTCAGAGCTCGGACTCGACCCCCACAACCTCAACTAGGTGAGTACAGACACACATGCACACATATACAGGATTTCACACCTTCCTGTGAAGTGACCCTCTAACCCTTTCCCCCCCATCTCTCTCCTCTCCTCTCCTCTCTCTTCCTCTCTCTCTTCTCTCTCTCTCTCTCTCTCTCTCTCTCTCTCTCTCTCTCTCTTTCTCTCTCTCTCTCTCTCTCTCTCTCTCTCTCTCTCTCTCTCTCTCCTCTCTCTCTCTCTCTCTCTCTCTCTCTCTCTCCCCTTTCTCTCATCCTCTCTCTCTTCCTCTCTCTCTTCCTCTCTCTCTTCTTCTCTCTCTTCCTCTCTCTCTCTCTTCCTCTCTCTCCCTCTCCCTCTCTCTCTTCCTCTCTTACTCTCTCTCTTCCTCCTCTCTCTCTCTCTCTCTCTCTCTCTCTCTCTCTCTCTCTCTCTCTCTCTCTCTCTCTCTCTCTCTCTCTCTCTCTCTTCTCTTCCCTTGTCACTCTCCCCCTCTCTGTTACCTTTTCTCTCTCTCTCACTTTTTCCCCCTTTTTCCCTTCTTTTCCCCTCCTTCTACCCTCCCCTTCTCTCTCCTTCTCCCTCTCTCTCACTCTCTCCCCCTTTTTCTTTTTCTCTTTCTCTCTCTCTTTCACTAAAAAAATAAAATGGTTGGGACTCGCAGGAATCAGGGATCAGATGACAATGGTACTGGTAGGAAGGAATGGATGGAGGAGCAGTGGAAAAGGATAGAGCAAGAATGGGAGAGAAAATTAGGAGAACTTTCTGAAAAAATGGAGAAAGAGCTCTCTGTGAAATGGGAAAAGAGGTTGGAGAAGGAGATGAAGAATTGGGAGGCACAAGTCGAAACTGCAGTAGCCAGGGTAAAGGTCCTAGAATTTGAGGTAAACAGGCTGAAGCAAGTCTCAGGGGTAGTGACCAGAGAGGACACACCATACGAAGCTGAGAGGCTGAACAGGAAGGAAGGAGATATGAATAATGCTAAGGTCATATCAGCCTGCAAAGAAGGGCCAGGGAGTGGAAGGGAAGAGCAGATGGGTGCAGATGGTGAGGGAGATAGGTCGAATGCTGAGGCACAACCATGCTACCAAGAGCCACTGGAAAAATCAAGGGAGAAAATGACCACATACAGACAGGAACCAGAGTCACAGAGGGAGAGGCAATGGGAGGAGGAAAGGGCAAAATCAGTGATTATCCATGGGCTTCGGGAGAGAGAGGAAAAGGACACACACTGAAAGACGGCAGGAAGAAAGAAAGGAGATTGAGAAAATCATCACGGAAATAGGGGGAGAAGACATGGATGAGATTGTAAATTTTCAGAGAATAGGGGGTACTTGAAGGGGAGAAACCGACCGATCAAGCTGATTCTCAGGACAAAAACAGTGTGGAACAGGATCCTCCAAGAGAAACCACAGTTGAAAAGCTTGGAAGAGTACAAGAAGGTGTTCCTAGACAGAGACAGAACTCAAACAGAGAGACAGCAGCTGAGGGAGAGGACAAAAAAGCGAAAGGAGCTAGGAAAGGAGACAAGGATGGAACCAGCAGAGGTCAGTCAGAGCAGAACAGAACAGCAAGGGCAAGCACACACACAACTATCCTCAGAACCCCACAACCTATCACACCATCCCAACGCACAATACAATCCATACCCACAGCTTCCACCCAACCCCCAACCATAGAATCCCACAGTATGCTACCAGGTCTCCCACCCCCACAGGCCCCCGAACCACAGTGTTGGAAAGGAAACTGAAGGTATGGTACACAAATGCTGATGGAATAACAAACAAGTGGGAGGAGTGGCACGAAAGAGTCAAAGAGGCATCACCAGACATCATAGCGATCACAGAAACCAAGCTTACAGGTATGATAACAGATGCCATCTTCCCAGCGGGATACCAGATCCTGAGAAAAGACAGAAGGGACAGGGGGGGGTGGAGGAGTGGCAATGCTGATCAAACACCGATGGAATTTTGATGAGCTGGAGAGAGGAGACAGCGGAGAAGAAAGTGATTACATAGCGGGAATGCTTCACTCTGGAGGTCCCAAGGTGATAATTGCAGTGATGTATAACCCACCACAGAACAGCAGGAGGCCAAGGCAAGAGTATGACGAGAGCAATAGAGCGATGGTTGACACACTGGCTACAGTGGCCAGAAGAGCTCATGCATGCAGGGCAAAGCTCCTGATCATGGGCGACTTTAACCACAAGGAGATCGTATGGGAGAACTTGGAGCCACATGGGGGCCAAGATATATGGAGGGCTAAGAAGATGAAGGTGGTACTGGAAAACTTCATGTACCAACACGTAAGGGACACTACAAGAGAGAGAGGAGAGGATGAACCAGCAAGACTGGACTTAGTATTCACCTTGAGTAGTGCAGATATTGAGGACATCACATATGAAAGACCCCTTGGGGCCAGCGATCATGTGGTTTTGAGCTTCGAATACACAGTAGAGCTACAAGTGGAGGGGGAAGCAGGAAGGCCAGGGCAAATGAAACCAAACTACAGGAAAGGGGACTACACAGGAATGAGGAACTTCCTGAATGAGGTTCAGTGGGACAGAGAACTGGCAGGGAAGCCAGTTAATGAGATGATGGAATATGTAGCAACAATGTACAAGGAGGCTGAGGAGAGGTTTGTACCCAAGGGTAACAGGAATAATGAAAAAGCCAGGATGAGCCCATGGTTCACCCAAAGATGCAAGGAGGCAAAAACCAAGTGTGCTAGGGAATGGAAGAAAGAATAAGGAGAGCAGTCGTAGAGCCAGAAACGAATATGCACAGATAAGAAGGGAGGACCAACGTCAATATGAAAACGACATAGCAGCAAAAGCCAAATCTGACCCGAAGCTGTTATACAGCCACATCAGGAAGAAAACAACCGTCAAGGACCAGGTAATCAGGCTAAGGAAGGAAGGAGGAGAGACAAGAAATGACCGTGAAGTATGTGAGGAACTCAACAAGAGATTCAAAGAAGTGTTCACAGAGGAGACAGAAGGGGCTCCAGAAAGACGGAGAGGTGGGGTACACCACCATGTGCTGGACACAGTACACACAACCGAGGAAGAAGTGAAGAGGCTTCTGAGTGAGCTAGATACCTCAAAGGCAATGGGGCCAGATAACATCTCTCCCTGGGTCCTGAGAGAGGGAGCAGAGGCGCTATGTGTACCCCTAACAACAACATTCAATACATCTATCGAAACAGGGAGATTGCCTGAGGCATGGAAGACAGCAAATGTAGTCCCAATCTTTAAAAAAGGAGACAGACATGAAGCACTAAACTACAGACCAGTGTCACTGACATGTATAGCATGCAAAATCATGGAAAAGATTGTCAGGAGAAGAACGGTGGAACATCTAGAAAGGAATGATCTCATCACCAGCAGCCAACATGGTTTCAGGGACGGGAAATCCTTTGTCACAAACCTACTGGAGTTCTATGACACGGTGACAGCAGTAAGACAAGAGAGAGAGAGGTGGGTAGATTGCATTTTCTTGGACTGCAAGAAGGCGTTTGACACAGTACCACACAAGAGATTAGTGCAAAAACTGGAGGACCAAGCAGGGATAACAGGGAAGGCACTGCAATGGATCAGGGAATACTTGTCAGGAAGACAGTAGCGAGTAATGGTACGTGGCGAGGTGTCAGAGTGGGCACCTGTGACCAGCGGGGTCCCACAGGGGTCAGTCCAAGGACCAGTGCTGTTTCTGGTATTTGTGAACGACATGACGGAAGGAATAAACTCCGAGGTGTCCCTGTTTGCAGATGACGTGAAGTTGATGAGAAGAGTTCATTCGATCGAAGACCAGGCGGAAATACAAAGGGATCTGGACAGGCTGCAGACATGGTCCAGCAACTGGCTCCTGAAGTTCAATCCCACCAAGTGCAATGTCATGAGGATTGGGGAAGAGCAAAGAAGACCGCAGACGGAGTACAGTCTAGGCGGCCAGAGACTACAAACATCACTCAAGGAAAAAGATCTTGGGGTGAGTATAACACCAGGCACATTTCCTGAAGCGCACATCAACCAAATAACTGCTGCAGCATATGGGCGCCTTTCAAACCTCAGAACAGCATTCCGACATCTTAATAAGGAATTGTTCAGGACCCTGTACACCGTGTACGTTAGGCCCATATTGGAGTATGCGGCACCAGTTTTGAACCCACACCTAGCCAAACATGTAAAGAAACTAGAGAAAGTGCAAAGGTTTGCAACAAAACTAGTCCCAGAGTTAAGAGGTATGTCCTATGAGGAGAGGTTAAGGGAAATCAACCTGACGACACTGGAGGACAGGAGAGATAGGGGGGACATGATAACGACTTACAAAATACTGAGAGGAATTGACAAGGTGGACAAAGACAGGATGTTCCAGAGACTGGATACAGCAACACGGGGACACAGTTGGAAGCTAAAGACAGATGAATCAAAGGGATGTTAGGAAGTATTTCTTCAGCCACAGAGTAGTCAGGAAGTGGAATAGTTTGGGAAGCGATGTAGTGGAGACAGGATCCATACATAGCTTTAAGCACAGGTACGATAAAGCTCATGGTTCAGGGAGAGTGACCTAGTAGCGACCAGTGAAGAGGCGGGGCCTGGAGCTTGGACTCGATCCCTGCAACCTCAACTAGGTGAGTACAACTAGGTGAGTACACACACACACACACACACACAGTAACAAGGGGACACAGTTGGAAGCTGAAGACACAGATGAATCACAGGGATGTTAGGAAGTATTTCTTCAGCCACAGAGTAGTCAGTAAGTGGAATAGTTTGGGAAGCGATGTAGTGGAGGCAGGATCCATACATAGCTTTAAGCAGAGGTATGATAAAGCTCACGGCTCAGGGAGAGTGACCTAGTAGCGATCAGTGAAGAGGCGGGGTCAGGAGCTCGGACTCGACCCCCGCAACCTCAACTAGGTGAGTACACACACACACACACACACACACACACACACACACACACACACACACACACACACACACACACACATACACACACACACACACACACACACACACACACACACACACACACACACACACACACACATACACACACACACACACACACACACACACACACACACACACACACACACACACACACACACACACACACACACACTCGACCCCTGCAACCACAAATAGGTGAGTACACACACATACTGGAGTATGCAGCACCTGTTTGGAACCCGCACTTGATCAAGCACGTCAAGAAATTAGAGAAAGTGCAAAGGTTTGCGACAAGGTTAGTTCCAGAGCTATGGGGAATGTCCTATGAAGAAAGGTTAAGAGAAATCGGCCTGACGGCACTGGAGGACAGGAGGGTCAGGGGAGACATGATAACGACATATAAAATACTGCACGGAATAGACAATGTGGACACAGACAGGATGTTCCAGGGAGGGGACACAGAAACAAGAGGTCACAATTGGAAGTTGAAGACTCAGATGAGTCAAAGGGATGTCAGGAACTATTTCTTCAGTCATAGAGTTGTCAGGCAGTGGAATAGCCTAGAAAGTGACGTAGTGGAGGCGAGAACCATATATAGTTTTAAGACGAGGTTTGATAAAGCTCATGGAGCAAGGAGAGAGAGGACCCAGTAGCAACCGGTGAAGAGGCGGCGCCAGGAGGCACCTGTTGCCACACAGATTAAAATATACAAAGATCAAAGCGAGTGTGGAAGCGGGTGTTCAAGAATTATGAAAGATTGGTTAGCAAGTGAAATGTGTGGCAGCATACAGTGAGAGTGAAAAGGTTAATAGGCAAAGGGAGAAAAAAAAATAAAATATATAACTAGGGAAGGAGGCATTAGTAGGCTTGCCAAAGCAGTGGCATCACAACAGGTTGTGTGCCATTATAAATATAAAGTGTAGCCCCCCGAATGTGAAGTGTATTCTATCATAAGTGAAAAGTGAAATCACTTGAAGAGCACGGGATGTATGAGCATATATGGTTATAAATATCTCGGGTGAAGGATTTTCAAAATAGTGATACAAGGCCTATGTACGACGACTACGTCATCAGCATCCGGCAACTTGTCATCGCCCCACTGCCAGCGCAAGTACTTCTCACCTATTGTGGTTGCATGTTGTCAGATTCTGGTCTCTGCATCACTGTTAGGTACTGGTCACTTACTCCTGCAAACTATTACCAGAATTAGAGTAGAAATTAGAGAGTGTGAGGAGAGTGAACCTGCCTAGCGAGGGTTAACGTTAGACACACACACACACATGCACACACACACACAAGGGTAGACACTTGTAGAAGTTGAGAGAAGCTAAGTTTTAGAACCTAGTATTACTTTCCATATTTTATAAGTAGAATTGATCAGTGTTAGAATTACTATTGGTAAGTTTTAGAATTACTGGTATTACTACTGGTATTTATTAGCAATATGAATACTTAGAAGGGGGCACACACACACACATACACACACACATATCAAAAACCTCACCCCAACAGCTGTCCCTTATGGGCATTCTGACCCCACCCCCATCATCACAAACCCCACCTGCACCACAGCCCCATATAGGCCCCCACCAAGGCTCTCGCTCCCCCAACCCCAATATTCTTGCATGACCACAATGATAGAAAAGAAACTGAAAGTTTGGTACACAAACGCGGATGGAATAACGAATAAACATGAGGAGTGGAACGAGAGAATCAGTGAAAAATCCCCAGACATCATAGCAGTCACAGAAACAAAACTCGCTGAGACAATAACAGACACAATCTTCCCAACAGGATATCAGATCCTGAGGAAAGATAGAAGGAGTAGAGGGGGAGGAGGGGTTGCACTGCTCATAAAACACCGATGGGGATTTGAGGAAATGGAAGGCATGGACATGATTGGAGAAAGAGACTACATTGTAAGTACAATTCAGTCCGGAGAACATAAAGTAGTCATTGGAGTGATGTATAACGCACCACAGAACTGCATGAGGCCAAGAGAGGAGTACGAAGAAAACAACAGGGTGATGGTGGACACACTGTCTGAGGTGGCAAGAAGAGTTCACTCGAGCAGAGCAAAGTTACTGATAATGGGCGATTTCAACCACAGGGAGATCGACTGGGAAAACCTGGAGCCACATGGGGGTCCCGAAACATGGAGAGCCAAGATGATGGATGTGGTACTTGAAAATCTCATGCATCAACATGTCAGGGACACAACCAGAGAGAGAGGGGAGGATGAGCCAGCAAGACTGGATCTTGTGTTCACCCTGAGCAGTTCAGACATTGAGGACATCACTTACGAGAGGCCCCTTGGAGCTAGCGATCACGTGGTTCTGAGTTTTGATTATATAGTAGAGTTACAAGTGGAGAAGGTAACAGGAACTGAAGGGAACAGGCCAAACTATAAAAGGGGGGACTACACAGGTATGAGAAACTACCTGCAGGAGGTTCAGTGGGACAGAGAAATGGTAGGAAAATCAGTACACGAGATGATGGAATATGTGGCAACAAAGTGCAAGAAGGCAGAGGAAAGTTTTGTTCCCAAGGGAAACAGAAATAATAGGAAGACCAAAACGAGTCCTTGGTTTACCCGAAGGTGTAGGGAGGCAAAAACTAAATGCAACAGAGAATGGAAAAGGTACAGGAGGCATAGGACCCAGGAAAACAAGGAGATTAGTAGAAGAGCCAGAAACGAGTATGCACAGATAAGGAGGGAGGCCCAGCGACAGTATGAAAACGACATAGCATCGAAAGTCAAATCTGTCCCGAAACTGCTGTATAGCCACATTAGGAGGAAGACAACAGTCAAGGACCAGGTGATAAGGCTGAGGAAAGAAGGTGGAGAACTCACAAGAAACGATCAAGAGGTATGTGAGGAGCTCAACACGAGATTTAAGAAAGTATTTACAGTAGAGACAGGAAGGATTCTGGGGGGACAGACCAGATGGGGACACCAGCAAGGAATACACCAACAAGTGTTGGACGACATACATACAGATGAGGAGGAGGTGAAGAAACTGCTATGGAACATCGATACCTCAAAGGCAATGGGACCGGACAACATCTCCCCTTGGGTCCTTAGAGAGGGAGCAGATATGTTGTGCGTGCCACTTACCACAATCTTCAACACGTCCCTGGAAACTGGGCAACTACCTGAGGTATGGAAGACGGCAAATGTAGTTCCCATTTTTAAAAAAGGAGACAGAAAAGAGGCACTAAACTATAGACCTGTGTCATTGACGTGTATAGTATGCAAAATTATGGAGAAGATTATCAGGAGGAGAGTGGTGGAGCACCTGGAACGGAACAAGAGTATAAATGCCAACCAGCACGGATTCACGGAAGGCAAATCCTGTGTCACAAACCTTCTGGAGTTTTATGATAAAATAACAGAAGTAAGACACGAGAGAGAGGGGTGGGTTGATTGCATCTTCTTGGACTGCAAGAAGGCCTTTGACACAGTTCCTCACAAGAGATTAGTGCAGAAGCTAGAGCATCAGGCGCATATAACAGGAAGGGCACTGCAATGGATCAGAGAATACCTGACAGGGAGGCAACAACGAGTCATGGTACGTAATGATGTATCACAGTGGGCACCTGTGACGAGCGGGGTCCCACAGGGGTCGGTCCTAGGACCAGTACTATTTTTGGTATATGTGAACGACATGATGGAAGGGTTAGACTCAGAAGTGTCCCTGTTTGCAGATGATGTGAAGTTAATGAGGAGAATTAAATCTGATGAGGACCAGGCAGGACTTCAAAGAGACCTGGACAGACTGGACACCTGGTCCAGCAAATGGCTTCTCGAATTTAATCCTGCCAAATGCAAAGTCATGAAGATAGGGGAAGGGCACAGAAGACCACAGACAGAGTATAGGCTAGGTGGCCAAAGACTGCAAACCTCACTCAAGGAGAAAGATCATAGGGTGAGTATAACACCGAGCATGTCTCCGGAAGCACACATCAATCAGATAACTGCTGCAGCGTATGGGCGCCTGGCAAACCTGAGAACAGCATTCCGATACCTTAGTAAGGAATCGTTCAAGACACTGTACACCGTGTATGTCAGGCCCATACTGTAGTATGCAGCACCTGTTTGGAACCCGCACTTGATAAAGCACGTCAAGAAACTAGAGAAAGTACAAAGGTTTGCCACAAGGTTAGTTCCAGAGCTAAGGGGAATGTCCTATGAAGAAAGATTAAGGGAAATCGGCCTGACGACACTGGAGGACAGGAGGGTCAGGGGAGACATGATAACGACATATAAAATACTGCGTTTAATAGACAAGGTGGACAAAGACAGGATGTTCCAGGGAGGGGACACAGAAACAAGGGGCCACAATTGGAAGTTGAAGACACAAATGAGTCAGAGAGATATTAGGAAGTATTTCTTCAGTCATAGAGTTGTAAGGCAGTGGAACAGCCTAGAAAA
This sequence comes from Cherax quadricarinatus, assembly GCF_026875155.1. Lineage (NCBI taxonomy): Eukaryota > Metazoa > Arthropoda > Malacostraca > Decapoda > Parastacidae > Cherax > Cherax quadricarinatus. The sequence continues at coordinate 55,106,434 of NC_069400.1, forward strand.
TGACGTAGTGGAGGCAGGAACCATACACAGTTTGAAGACGAGGTTTGATAAAGCTCATGGAGCGGGGAGAGAGAGGGCCCAGTAGCAACCGGTGAAGAGGCGGGGCCAGGAGCTAAGACTCGACCCCTGCAACCACAAATAGGTGAGTACAAATAGGTGAGTACATACACGAGAGTGGAGTAACAGTTACCCCTCAACCACAGGGCTCTGGTGGCCTGGTGGTTAACGCTCTCGCTTCACACGGCGAGGGCCTGGTTCGATTCCCAGCCAGAGTAGAAACATTGGACGTGTTTCTTTCCACCTGTTGTCTATGTTCCCCATCAGTAAAATGGGTACCTGGGTGTTAGTCGACTGGTGTGGGTCGCATCCTGGGACACTGATCTAATTTGCCCGAAATGCGGAGCATAACAAGGGACTTTCTATATAGTAGTATGTCATTGTTATCACCTAGGACTGTATACCCTGTACATGTAGTAAAATAAAGATATTATTATTACATACCAACTACATCCCCTACCCACCACTGGACATCGGGTCTCCTCTCTCTCTCTCTCTCTCTCTCTCTCTCTCTCTCTCTCTCTCTCTCTCCTCACATTCATCTTCCCTTTGCCTCCCCACTCATTTTCCCAAGCCTCCTTTAAAGCATTCTCTCTCCCTCTCTCTCATACATAAGCTCCTTTCTGTGAAAAAAAAGGGGTAACCCAGGAGGGCGGAGACCCAGGGGTCTGGAGGTCAAACCCAGGAAGGAGGAACCTGGGAGGGAAGATTGGGAGGTAGAGCTGACAAAAATGGAGGAAGAGTGGGGAAGGAAGCTAGCTGAGCTCGGGAGGGTAATGGAGGAGAGGATAGCTGAAGAGAGCAGGAAGTGGGGACTACAAGTCTTAGCAGCAGAAGATAAGATAAAGTGCTTAGAAGAGGAGCTAAAAAAGCCTGAAACAGAATAGAGAGACAAATAACAGCACAGGAATGACATCAGGGACTTCTATACCAGTCACAGACAAAGCGGCTATAGGGATTCAGGAAAAAAATGAATACAGGAAGACCAATTGTGAAGCCTGCAGTCAATGCAGGAGACAAGACTCATGCAGAGACTCTAACAGTCAACTACAGTGGCAGGGAACAGCTGAGCAGGGAAGACAGACCACTGAGCATAGGGGCTGCAGCAAGAGCAGGGGTTGAAGGCAGGAACGTCTCGATGGAAGGAGATAAAACACCTCAGAGGATGCAAAAAGAGACGCAGTGGGAGGAGGAGAGGGAGAGGTCAATGTTTGTCTACAGGTGTTGAGAAATGGGATTACCAGTTAAGCTTAAACATTTTGTATAGGGAAAACTTAACTTAGAAAGACAGCTCATCGCCTGCACAGCCGCCCCTGCAAACGAGGTCTTGAGAAGCTGTCGAAGTCATCTCTCAACGGGCTGTAAAGAGTTATAATTTGTAAGATTATAAATTACCCCTAGGGGGTGTTATGTCAGCATATTTCATTCACTGATTGCTGACAAACTTAGGTGTGTGGACTCAAAGGTCCGCATATCACCGGGGTTTATGATAAGTGACTAACTCACGATTTTATACTCAACTGCGCAGTCAATAGTAGCACATCACGAGTTAGAACACTTACCTGGGTATACGTACCTGACCCGTAATTACGCCCGGATATCCGTTGAGTTGATTGAAGAATAGTGTTATTTGAAGAATGTCGCACTACACTCTGTTGGATCGCAACACTCATTGTTACACTGTTCATCAATAATTGTTCACACAATATCACTAAGAAGTTGATCACACTTCTCTGTAAGTGTTTATCGTGTTTTGTGAGACACTTTGTTCACACTAACGCACAGATCGTTCTTTGTTGGTTATCCTGGCGTCAGTGTCACTCTCAGTAGAGTCAAAGGTAATCTGAAGACGCCACAGCACCCCACGCCGTTACTCCCCTAGTAGAAAGAAAAAGCTGACCTAGTACTTTTGCTTCCTTGCCACTTCCTCAATGAAGCAAGGCAGAATGTTTGATTCTTGCTGTCTTAAGCATAGACAACAGTGTACACTATCTTTACCATGGTAATAAAGTGGGAGCAGGATTTTCCTTAATTGTCCTGCTAAGGTAAGAGATGAACTGTCTTTTATTAAGCTACACTTTGCAACACAGGACCGCACGGAGCGTCCAGCCATGTCACATACTGGTACTGCATCTGGGGTCAATTACTCGCTGTAGCAGGGCTGAAAAGGGCTGAAAGGGGCTGAAAGGGGCTGATACCCCCCTCCTGGAGAAAATTTCTCCACAACAGGCTCCAAGAAGTTGAAGGGAAAACCTATGATGAAAGAATCCAGAGGGAGAAGAAAGCGATCGAAGGTATCTTGAAAGCAATAGGAGAGGGAGCCATGACCCAGGTAGCAAATTTTCAGAGAATTGGGTGGTTTGCACGCAGAAGGAGATGGCCTGTCAAAGTAGTCTTCAAGGCAGAATCAGCTCGAACCAGGGTCCTGCAGGAGAAAGCACGACTGAGGGACAATTCAGAGTACCGGAGCGTGTACCTCGATCACAAAAGAACACAGAAGGAAAGGACGAGACTGAGAGAGAGGGTACAAAAACGAAAGGAGGAACGGGAGCCATCGATGACGACGAGCAGAACCCAGACTCAGGTGGAAGGACAAATACACCCTACAGAGACACCCACAGAAGGACTCCAACCACAACAGCCCCGAAGCAACAGAACAACCTCAACCAAAACCCGCACACTGTTCCCTCTCCCCCCGCCCCCACCACAAACCCCACTTCTACAGCAGCCCCTTTTGGGCACTCTGCCCCCACCCTATACCACAAACCCAACCCACACTGTGAAAACCCCAATGCAGCTGAACAATCTTAACCAACATCCACTCACTGTTCCCTCTGCCCCACCCACAACATCACAAATCCCACTGCCAGAGCAGCTCCCTACAGGCACTCTGCCCTCGCCCCCCACCACAAATCCCACACACGCCACAAACCCCCATAACCCCCCAGGGCTCCAACACCCCAACCCCAACATTCTCGCAGGTTCATCATAATAGACAAGAAGCTGAAGGTGTGGTACACAAATGAAGATGGAATAGCAAATATATACGAGGAATAGCACGAAAGAATCAACAAGAAGTCCCCAGACATCATAGCAGTCACAGAAACGAAACTCACTCAGATAATAACAGACGCAGTCCTCCCACCGGGATATCAGATCCTGAGGAAAGACAGAAGGAGCAGAGGGGGAGGAGGGGTTGCACTGCTCATAAAAAACCGATGGAGTGCTGAGGAAATGGAGGGCATGGGCGAGATTGGAGAAAGGGAGTACATAGCAGGCACAATTCAATCTGGGGAACATAAGGTAGTCATTGCTGTGATGTATAACCCACCACAGAACTGCAGAAGGCCAAGAGAGGAATATGATGAGAACAACAGAGCAATGGTGGACACACTGGCTGAGGTGGCATGAAGAGCTCAAACGTGCAGAGCAAAGTTTCTGGTTATGGGTGATTTCAACCACAGGGAGAGCGATTGGCAAAATCTAGAGCCTCATGGAAGCCCTGAAACATGGACAGCCAAGATGTTGGATGTGGTACTGGAAAACCTCATGCATCAATACATCAGGGATACTACCAGAAAGCGAGGGGAGGATGAACCAGCGAGACTGGACCTTGTGTTCACCCTGAGTAACTCAGACATCGATGACATGACATATGAAAAACCCCTCGGAGCTAGTGACCACATAGTCCTGAGTTTTGATTACATAGTAGAGGTACAGGTGGAGAGGGTAACAAGAGTCGAAAGGGCAAACCCAAACTATAAAAGGGGGACTACACAGGTATGAGGAACTTCCTGCGGGAGGTGCAGTGGGACAGAGAAATGGTAGGAAAGACAGTAAATGAAATGATGGAGTATGTAACAACAAAATGCAATGAGGCAGAGGAAAGGTTTGTTCCCAAGGGCAACAGAAACAATGGAAAGACCAAAGCAAGTCCTTGGTTCACCCAAAGGTGCAGGGAGGCCAATACTAAGTGCATTACAGAATGGAAGAGGTATAGAAGACAAAGGACCCTGGAAAACAAAGAAACAGTCAAAAAGCCAGAAACGAATATGCAGAGATAAGGAGGGAGGCCCAGCGACAGAACGAAAATGACATAGCATCTAAAGCCAAGTCTGACCCGAAACTGCTGTTTAGCCACATTAGGAGAAAGACGACAGTCAATGACCAGGTAATCAGGATGAGGATAGAAGGTGGGGAACTCACAAGAAACGATCAAGAGTTATGCGAGGAGCTTAACAGGAGATTTAAGGAAATATTCACAGTGGAGACAGGAAGGACTCTAGGAAGACAGGACAGAGGGGGACACCAACAGGGAATAGACCAACAGGTGCTGGACGATATGCACACAACTGAGGAGGAGGTGAAGAAGCTGCTAAGTGACCTTGATACCTCAAAGGCAATGGGACTGGACATCTCCCCGTGGGTCCTCAGGGAGGGAGCAGATATACTGTGTGAGCTATTAACAACAATCTTCAACACATCCCTTGAAACTGGGCAACTGTCTGAGGTATGGAAAACCGCAAATGTAGCTCCCATTTTTAAAAAAGGAGACAGAAAAGAGGCACTAAATTACAGACCAGTGTCACTGACCTGTATAGGATGCAAAGTCAAGGAGAAGATTATCAGGAAGAGAGTGGTGTAGCAACTGGAACGATTATAAACGATAACCAGCATGGATTCATGGAAGGCAAATCCTGTTGTGTCACAAACCTTCAGGAGTTTTATGACAAAGTTACAGAAGTGCGACACGAGAGAGAGGGGTGGGTTGATTGTATTTTCTTGGACTGCAAGAAGGCCTTCGACACAGTTCCTCACAAGTGACTATTACAGAAACTAGAGGATCAGGCACGTATAACAGGAAGGGCACTGCAATGGATCAGAGAATACCTGACAGGGAGGCAACAACGAGTCATGGCATGGGATGAGGTATCAGTGGGCACCTGTGACGAGTGTGGTCCCACAGGGGTCGGTCCTAGGACCAGTGCTATTTCTGGTATATGTGAATAACATGATGGAAGGGATAGACTCAGAAGTGTCCCTGTTCGCAGATGATGTGAAGTTAATAATGAGGAGAATTAAATCAGATGAGGACCAGGCAGGACTTCAAAGAGACCTGCACAGGCAGGACACGTGGTTCAGCAACTGGCTTCTTGAATTCAACCCTGTCAAATGCAAAGTCAGGAAGATAGGAGAAAAGAAGACTGCAGACTGAGTATAGACTAGGTGGCCAAGAATTGCAAACCTCGCTCAAGGAGAAAGATCTTGGGGTGACCAGAACACTGAGCATGTCTCCGGAGGCACACATCAATCAGATAACTGCTGCAGCATACGGGCGCCTGGCAAACCTTAGAATAGCGTTCCGATACCTTAGTAAGGAATTGTTCAAGACACAGTACACTGAGTACATCAGGCTCATACTGGAGTATGCAGCACCAGTTTGGAACCCACACCTGGTCAAACACGTCAGGAAATTAGAGAAAGTGCAAAGGTTTGCAACAAGGCTAGTTCCGGAGCTCAGGGGTATGTCTTAGGAAGAAAGGTTGAGGGAAATTGGACTGACAACATTGGAGGACCGGCGGGTCAGGGAAGACATGAAAACGACATACAAAATACTGCGTGGAATAGATAAGGTAGACAGAGACAGGTTGTTCTAGAAAGGGGACACAGAAACAAAGGGTCACATCCCTCAGACGAGTCAGAGGGATGTTAGGAAGTATTTCTTCAGTCATAGAGTCGTCAGGAAGTGGAATAGCCTAACAAGTGATGTAGTGGAGGCAGGAACCATACATAGCTTTAAGACAAGGTATGGCAAAGCTCTGGAAGTAGAGAGAGAGAGGACCTAGTAGCGATCAGTGAAGAGGCGGGGTCAGGAACTGAGTCTCGACCCATGCAACCAAAAATAGGTGAGTACACACAAGTAGGGCACTGCAGTGGATCAGAGAATACCTGACAGGGAGGCAACAACGAGTCATGGTACATGATGAAGTATCACAATGGGCACCTGTGACGAGTGGGGTCCCACAGGGGTCGGTCCTAGGTCCAGTGCTATTTTTGGTGTATGTGAATGACATGATGGAAGGGATAGACTCAGAAGTGTCCCTGTTCGCAGATAATGAAGAGAATTAAATCAGATGAGGATCAGGCAGGATTTCAAAGGGACCTGGACAGGCTGGACAGCTGGTTAAACCACTGACATCTCGAATTTAACCCCCTGCCAAATGCAAAGTCATGAAGATCGGAGAAGGGCAAAGAAGACCGCAGGCTAGGTGGCCAAAGACTGCAAACCATGCTCAAGGAGAAAGATCTTGGAGTGAGTATAACACCGAGCACATCTCCGGAAGCACATATCAACCAGATAACTACTGCAGCATATAGGCGCTTGCCAAACCTGAGAATAGCGTTCCGATGCCTTAGTAAGAAATCGTTCAAGACACTGTACACCGTATCACCGTTATCATGTCTTCCCTGATCCTCCTGTCCTCCAATGTCGTCAGTCCGATTTCTCTCAACCTTTCTTCGTAGAACATACCCCTGAGCTCCGGAACTAGCCTTGTTGCAAACCTTTGCACTTTCTCTAATTTCTTGACGTGTTTGAGCCAGTGTGGGTTCCAGATTGGTGCTGCATACTTCAATATGCTCCTGATTCCTTACTAAGGTATCGGAATGCTATTCTCAGGTTTGCCAGGCGTCCATATGCTGCAGCATGCTCGGTGATATAGTCACCCCAAGATCTTTCTCCTTGAGCGAGGTTTGCAGTCCTTGGCCACCTAGCCTATACTCTGTCTGGGGTCTTCTTTGCCCTTCCCCAATCTTCATGATTTTCCATTTGGCCGGGTTGAATTTAAGAAGCCAGTTGCTGGACCAGGTGTCCAGCCTGATCCTCATCTGATTTAATTCTCCTCATTAACTTCACATCATCAGCGAACAGGGGCACTTCTGAGTCTATCCCTTTCATCATCTCATTCACATATACCAGAAATAGCACTGGCCCTAGGACAGACCCCTGTGGGACCCCGCTCGTCACAGGTGCCCACTGTGATACCTCATCCCAAACCATAACTCGTTGCTGCCTCCCTGTCAGGTATTCTCTGATCCATTGCACTGGCTTTCCTGTTATACACACCTGATCCTCTAGTTTCTGCACTAGTCTCCTGTGAGGAACTGTGTCGAAGGCCTTCTTGCAGTCCAAGAAAATGCAGTCAACCCACCCCTCTCTCTCGTGTCTTACAACTGTAACTTTGTCATAAAACTCCAGAAGGTTTGTGACACAGGATTTGCTTTCCATGAATCCGTGCTGGTTGTCGTTTATAATCTTGTTCCGTTCCAGGTGCTCCACCACTCTCCTCCTGATAATCTTCTCCATGACTTTGCATACTATACACGTCAGTGACACTGGTCTGTAATTTAGTGCCTCTTTTCTGTCTCCTTTTTTAAAAATAGGAACTACATTTGTGGTCTTCCATACCTCAGGTAGTTGCCCAGTTTCAAGGGATGTGTTGAAGATTGTGGTTAATGGCACACACAGTATATCTGCTCCCTCCCTGAGGACCCACGGGAGATGTCCGGTCCCATTACCTTTGAGGTATCAAGGTCACTTAGCAGCTTCTTCACCTCCTCCTCAGTTGTGTGCATATAATCCAGCACTTGTTGGTCTATTCCCTGTTGGTGTTCCCCTCTGACCTGTCTTCCCCCAGTCCTTCATGTATCCACTGTGAATACTTCCTTAAATCTCCTGTTGAGCTCCTCGCATACCTCTTAATCGGTTCTTGTGAGTTCCTCACCTTCTTTCCTCAGCCTGATCACCTGATTTTTGATTGTTGTCTTTCTCGTAATGTGGCTAAACAGCAGTTTCGGGTCAGACTTGGCATTCGATGCAATGTCGTTTTCGTACTGTCGCTGGGCCTCCCTCCTTATCTCTGCATATTCGTTTCTGGCTCTTCGACTGATCTCCTTGTTTTCCTGGGTCCTTTGCCTTCTATACCTCTTCCTTACTCTAATGCAGTTAGTTTTTGCCTCCCTGCACTTTTGGGTAAACCAAGGACTCGCTTTGGTCTTTCCGTTGTTTCTGTTGCCCTTGGGAGCAAACCTTTCCTCTGCCTCATTGCATTTTGTTGTTACATACTCCATCATTTCATTTCCTGACTTTCCTACCATTTCTCTGTCCCACTGCACCTCCCTCAGGAAGTTCCTCATACCTGTGTAGTCCCCTTTTATAGTTTGTCTTTTCCCCTTCGACTCCTGTTACCTCTCCACTTGCAACTCTACTATGCAATCAAAACTCAGGACTACGTGGTCACTAGCTCCGAGTGGCCTCTCATATGTGGTGTCATCAATGTCTGAGCTACTCAGGGTGAACCTAAGGTCCAGTCTTGCTGGTTCATCCTCCCCTCTCTCTCTGGTAGTGTCCCTGATGTGTTGATGCACGAGGTTTTCCAGTACCACATCCATCATCTTGGTTCTCCATGTTTCGAGGCCCCTGTGAGACTCCAGGTTTTCCCAATCTATCTCCCTGTGGTTGAAATCACCCACAACCAGTAACTTTGCTCTGCAAGTTTGAGTTCTTCGTGCCACCTCAGTCAGTGTGTGCGCCATCGCTCTGTTGTTCTCATCATATTCCTCTCTTGGCCTCCTGCAGTTCTGTGGTGGGTTATACATCACTGCAATGACTACCTTATGTTCCCCAGATTAAGTTGTACCTGCTATGTAGTCCCTTTCTCCAATCTCGTCCATGCCTTCCATTTCCTCAAAACTCCATTGGTTTTTTATGAGCAGTGCAACCCCTCCTCCCCCTCTGCTCCTTCTGCTTTTCCTCAGGATCTGATATTCCGGTGGGAAGACTTCGTCTATTATTGTCTATTATTGTGTGTGTGTCTGTGTGTGTGTGTACTCACCTAATTGTAGTTGCAGGTGTGTGTGTGTACTCACCTAGTTGTACTCACCTAGTTGAGGTTGCAGGGATGGAGTCCAAGCTCCTGGCCCCGCCTCTTCACTGGTCGCTACTAGGTCACTCTCCCTGAACTGTGAGATTTATCATACCTCTGCTTAAAGCTATGTATGGATCCTGCCTCCACTACATCGCTTCCCAAACTATTCCACTTCCTGACTACTCTGTGGCTGAAGAAATACTTCCTAACATCCCTGTGATTCATCTGTGTCTTCAACTTCCAACTATGTCCCCTGGTTGTTGTGTCCCATCTCTGGAACATCCTGTCTTTGTCCACTTTGTCAATTCCTCTCAGTATTTTGTATGTCCTTTTCATGTCCCCCCTATCTCTCCTGTCCTCCAGTATCGTCAGGTTGATTTCCC